>OY856410.1:196359406-196973156 GCA_963693085.1 Alisma plantago-aquatica
AAATCCCTTATGCCAAAAATTAGACGGTCAATGTATGTTTGTATAATTGGACTGGCTCACATCTAAGTGAATAGACTAAGTCTCACATCTACCTCTTCAAATGGGCATATGAAACATTCTAAGAGATGCAACAGTTGCATAAGATCCCTTCAGTAAGAGCGATGGGTAAATCCAAATTAGGAGTGGCAATGTTACCAATTTTGGATGAATCTTCATGATCATCAAAATCAATGGCGGGTGGTACTTTTGAATTTGTACGACTTTTCTTATGCTCATAAACTCTAAGTGGGATATAGTACTTATGAGTATTAGAAGAAGAGACCAAAATTGATAAAGGAATGTTGGGATTAGTTCGTGTGGTGCTAGTAATACTTTGGACAAAAAGTGGTGTGTCCTCGAAGAACGTGACGACCATACTGACATATGACCCTTTTTGCAATGAGATCAAAATAACAAAGCTCTTTCCTCAAGTGAGATTATCTAAGAAAACAACATTAAATGGCTTGGGATGAGAGTTTATGTTCCAAGTTGAAATTATGCACAAACCAAAGACAACAAATAATTTTTGGAGGTAGAGCAAATATAGGGTCATGGGGATAGAGAAAATGTATATGGATTTTGATGGTGGATAACATAAGATAACATGCATTTAATATGATAATTATGTTAATTTTGATATCAACCCATACCATATAGGTATGATTAGTTGTAGAAGGGTGAGTGCTATATTACGCTCAACTACTTCAGTTTGTTGTGGATTATGAATGCATGGTCCTACCGAATCATCCCGTGAGACATAATTTTTTGAAAATCATGTTGCATATGTTCATGTGCATTGTCTATAGGATGTTTTTGGGAAAAACTAATTATGTATTTCATTCATGGTCGAAAACCTACCACGACATTCTAAATGATCTTCTATTGGATAAATCAAAGTAAGTCACAATCAATCATCCAAAGTGGATGGAAGCTCAAAATGTGCTCTAGATATTTGAATGGATAAGAGAAAAGGATGACAACCACATCTCTTAATGCACTGGGTATAAGTAGACCTATATTTTTTTGAGATTGCATCTGTCACCAAGAAAATATCCATATTAAAGTTCACGAGAAGGGTAGTCTAGTTAGGGATGCATCAATGCTAGGCGTAGGCAGTCGAAGTAGAAACCATATCAACAAGAGGTGTTGTCATCTTGGTATGCAAGTAGTAGAGTCATCTCCACCTTTATGCCTCTCACTAATCATATTTCATGCCTGAGATCCTGCAATGTAAAGGAGTCAAGGGTAAAATGTAGTGCTAGAATATAATTATTTGGTTAATATACTCACATATATTAGCATCATCATCATCATCACTATCATCTAAGCCTCAATGCCAACCATGTTGGGGTTGGCTACACGGATCCTTCTTTTCCAACCAGCTCTATTATGAGTCAGATCTTGATCAGGATGTAAAGTTTCAAAATCTCTCTTTATAAGCTCTCACCGAGTTAATTTATGCTTGGAAATTTAGAAGCAAAAAGGACAGTTTGTAAAGACATTGGGATATCTCTAACCCTGATAACTATAAATGTGAATTCGTCTGCTAACTAATGAGTAGACGACTTATTCAAATAAGAGAATAGATCTCTGTTACTGATGATATGACTCGATGCATTTGAGTCTAATATCTAATTACCATGATCCAAAGTATGAGCCTAGAGACATGTGACACTATTGACTGGAGAGATGGTTCACCCGAGATCTATAGGTAGAGAGTAATGAGACATACATTGAATTATGTGTTGCAGGTGAACACCAACCCTGTGAAGTGAGTGTAATTCGAACTAATGTAGGGGCTTTAGAATTCTTAGAGGTAGTAGAGACCTGATTGGCCCCTTTTGGATTCCCATGCTTCTTTTAGAAGTTTGTTTAATATGATTGTTGCATACATAAATAAGACAATATTAGTATGCTCTCAAAGAGGACTCGCTTAGCTAAATCTAGCAGTATATCTACAACAAACTCTTCCATGACCTCTACCACCACTAGAGGAGACAACAAGAATAGAGGGATCTGGACCAAAAGTCATAAAGGTCGAAATATGGGATGGCTTGGCGTAGACCCCATTTTTCTAAGGGTAAAATGTAGTACTAGAATATAATTATTTGGTTAACGTTCTCATATATATATTAAGTTAAGTGGAAATTTAGGAGGAATAAGGACAGTTTGTAAAGACATCAGGGTTTTAACGACATTTCTAACCTCGTTGATGACGGCTATGAATTCGTACGCTAACATTGCATGAGAATGAGTAGATCGCTTATTCAGATTAGAGTATGTCTCTTTTATCGGTGATATGACGCGATGCTGAAGTCTCATATTCAATTGCCATGATTTGAAGTACAAGCTTAGAGACATGTGGCACTATTAACTGGAGAGACAACTTTGCCTGAGATCTATAGGTAGAGACTAATGAGATATACACCTGGATTTATGTATTGCAAGTTGACAAAGTTGACCACCATCATGATGGAGTTAGTGTAACTCGATCTTGTGTAGGAGCTTTAGATTTCTCAGAGACCTGATTGACCCCTTTAGGATTCCCATGCTTCTTTGAAGAGTTTGTTAACATGATTGTTACATGCACAAAAAGGCAATGTCAGTATGCACTCAAGGAGGAACTACTTCCTTAGCTAATCTAGGATTAGTACATCTACATGAACTCTTCTATGAAATTTGCCACAACTGGAGGAGACAATAAGAGCATAGATTGCTGGACCTGAAGTGATCAAGGTCGAAATATGGGATAGCTTAGCGATGGTAGCAAATCTAATCAATAATTGGTGATAGACTACTTCATAGAATGCACTAGTAAAGAAGCCATAAATTGAACAAACTGGATCTCTCATTGTTAGTGGAGAGTCCTCGTGTTCATGGACAAAGGGTAATACAACTTTAGTTCTCCCCCAACGCCTTTTGAATCTGGCACAAGAAAAAAGGGTTGTATGATTATCATGCGGTAAGGTGTTCTTGTGTTTGTGGATGTCATAAATCCTAGGCGGATTTCCCTTTCCAGAGTATAGTCTTGCTAAGGGGTCTTATGTTTCCATGGCGATTGAGAAGAAGATTAGATTTTACAATCATGACTTGACTTATCACTAGATTAGTCTTTTAGAATCAATAAGATGTTTGATTTTCCTAATGAATGGAAGTATCCAAAAGGAATGAGACCACATGCTATAATAACTTTTGTTTGACTTACTTGACAAACATAGTAGTAGTGTTTATTAATGACGACCACTATAGATGCAAATGCTAGATGTCATAAATCATATTGATAGATGGATTTCCCTCGCCAGAATATCACCTCGCTAAGGGATCTTATGTTTCCTTTTCAGTTGATAGGAAGATCAGATTGCATCCAATTGACTGTTATTTTAACAACCATTACTTGACTTGAGAGCATACCCTAAGCTTCGAGTTTGGTATCATTAGATTAGTCTTTCATAGGTTTGAATCAATAACATGTTCAATTTACCTAGTGAATGAATAAGGATTCAGTGCTAATGAGACCCCATGGTGTAATTACTTTTACATATCATTATTTTTAGGAAAAAAATTGAAATAACATGGTTAAACAAAAATATGTACTTGAATAGCATGAAACTGATCTTATTTCCCGTCCTAGCCCACTTTTGTGTGATAGCGCCAAAACTTTGGCGTTTTAACTGCGACAAGACTGAAAAGCGCCCAAAAATTGGCGTTTAAGTGGTAAGCGCCGAAAAGTTGGCTTAGGGTGAAAACACTGAAAAGTTGGCGTGTAGAGCAAAAGCTCGTAGAACCCGACCTCGGTGTGGTTCTTACCAGGGCAGTAATGGCACCCGACGATTGTTGAACCCTTGTTATCGTAAAAGATAAGCTGGGTGGAGGAACCAGTGGCCGACGCAGAGGACGACGTTGTCGGCGTCGGAGATCTTGGTTGCCCATCTCGTGTGGATCTCGTCAAGGAATAGCTCGTAGTGGTTCACACCTGCGGCGGGGTCTTTTTCCACGCCGCGGACTAGGAACAGGGACCAGTGGATTGAGATCGTCGCGTCGTGGGCGTCGAGACGCCACCGATGGAACTTGTTGTCACCGCCGCTGTACACGAGGCGGCGGCTCGGTTGGGTGGGACGAGAGGAGGCAGAGGAGGGATTCGAGCTGGTTGCGGGCCATGGAGTCGCCTACGAATTCGATGTGTCGGTGGGAGAGGAGGGAGAGGAAGGTTGAGGGGGAGAAAGGAGGGAGGGGGCAGGAGGATGAACCCTCCGGTTGCCAGCGCCAGTTTAGGTACCCGATGTCTGGACGGCCGTGGGCCATCCTTGATGGTCGAGCAGGTACTGCGGTTGTACAATGGCAGAGTCGAGGAAGGCACCCACTGCCCACGCGAGTAGTCACACCTTGGGCCAACAGTACATGGGTAGCGGTTTCCGACCTGACTGTCGCATCGGCGTCGGAGATGATAGGTGCCGTGGCGACAGTGACGTCATCGGCAGAATTGACTGGTACGGTGACGATGGCAGCTGTAGTGCTAGTGGTGGTACCTGTCGTATAATAAAAAGAGAGAGGCCGAGGGAAGAAATAAAAGTGGAGGAAGACAAAGGGAGGAGGAGGTAGATGATCTTCGTTATCAACCCCTTGGTCAGACATTGCCGATACGGCGGCGGTGGAGAATAGCTGCGATGCCGATGGTCCTTAGACTGAATACCCATCTCTGGCGGCTAGAGTGGAGTTGCCGACGGGAAAGGGTTTTGGTAGAGGCCGAGACCAAGTGGTGCTGGGGAGATGGAGAGCAGACAAGTAAACAAAACAGAATAAGAGAATCAATCAATAGTGGGTAAAAAACGTACCTGAAGACCAACAGTTCGTAAAAGCAACGAGGAGAAGAGTTGCTCGGCTATATATTTATATCCAACTACTGTGTACAGAGCTTTGATGGCCGCTGCTGCATACCAAAGGGACGTGACGACACAAGCTTTGAAGGCGGCACTTTTTGGCGCTTTCACCCTAAAATGCCAACTTTTTGACGTTTTCACCCTAAAATGCCAACTTTTCGGCGCTTACCACCTAAACGCCAATTTTTGGGCACTTTTCAGTCTTGTCGCAGTTAAAACGCCAAAGTTTTGGCGCTTTCTCACAAAAGTGGGCTAGGACGGGAAATAAGATCAATTTTGTGCTATTCAAGTACATATTTTTGTTTAACCGTGCTATTTCAATTTTTTTTCCTATTTTTTATCAACGACAAATGCAAAAGCTATATGCACTAGGATATAATTCAAAGACAACAAGGACATAAGTGATAACAATAGTAATATGAACTCATTGGAGAAGGGATTCGAACCTGGGCAAGCTACAAGGATGATACGCAAACAAACCGGCCAAACTAGTTCAACTGTTACAATAGTAATATGGACTCACTTACAAAAATGGGTGGATTGTGTGGGAATTTGAAAAAGAGATTTGTGCGGTCTAGAGTCTTGGGAGCACAGTACAAAACAATGAGAGAGCAACAAGCCTGCTGCCAGAAGCAACCACACTAGCAACAACCGCTTTTGAAGCAACACGGGTTGCATGATAGATGACAGTTGGTTTAGAAGCAACAAGGGTGGCACTGCTTTATAGTACAACTTGAAAGGCCAAAGATGACAAGACATCCGATTGACCCAACAACAAACATGGGAGGATGACAACTGTTATTCATCATCATCTAAGCCTCAATCCCAACCATGTTGGGGTCAGCTACATGGATCCTTCTTTTCCAATCAACTTTGTATGGGCCATACTGTGATCCAGATGTAAAAATTCAAAATCTCTCTTTATAAGCTCTTCCCAAGTTAATTTAGGTCTGTCTATGTTTCTTTTAATTATCCTTGACTCAATAACCTTGCTTCGAATAGGTGCACTTGTCGATCCGTGCTGCACATGTTCATACCATCTTAGATGGCCTTCACGCAACTTGTCCTCGATGCTCACCACCCCCACTTTGTTTATGATATAGTCACTCAAACAATCTTTTCTTGTCTTCCCACACATCCATCTCAACATACGCATTTCGGCCACATTCATCTTATTGAGATCTTGTTTCGTCACTGTCCTACATTTAGTCCCATATAGCATGGCTGGCCGTATGGCAGTTCTATAAAACTTACTTTTTAATCTGAGAGGGATCTTTTGGTCACATCAGTGTTCTGAAAAGCAGTTGTCGGTGTACGTGCGGATAGGGTACCAAATAGAGTATATGCGGTATGTGGGAGTATAAGTGGGAGAATGATCGATTTTAATCAATTTTTGATTTTTTAAATAAATTAATTATATATCGACATATATATATGTATATGTGTGTGTATATATATATAGAGAGAGAGAGAGAGAGAGTCAGGCTAGAATACACTTGAGTGTACCAATCGCACGTTACACTCAAGTGGTGATTACATATGTAGACCATTTTTTTGACAAATCCAAACCGTTGATATTCATTGTTATAACAAATACATGCTACATGCAAAATTTGAGCTCATTTGGATTCTTCTAAGTCACTCTTTTATGGTCTACAAAATCGACCCACAAAAATAATTTGAACTGTATCATTTTTGTCTTCTTTAGATGCATGACCTATAAGTGTCCAAATGAGTTGAAATTTTGTATGTAGTGTGTTCATAAGATACTTAAGAAGATTAATGATTTAGATTTTCAAAATGAATGTTGCACGATGGAAAATGACTTGAGTCTATTCGGCAAGGAAGAAAATGTCCGATTTCGATGCCGTTTCGGTGGCCACAGAAACAGAAATTTCGACAAATTTCTATAGAAATTTCGATAAATGCATTTCTGGCGTTTCGACGGCAAAATAAACGAATTAATCTATGAAATTTTACCTGAATGATCTACTAGTGTAGATCTACTCAAATATGTAATAATATTTCATATTTGATACGTGTGGGGGGGTGGGGTCTCGTCATTTTTGAGTGAATGACCCTGAACGGTTTCGATGGGCATTTCGATGGGGATTTTTGATGTCAATTTTCAATGGTGAAATCAATGAATTAAGTCATTATAGTTTGCAAGCACAATATATAGACTTAAAAGACACAAAACTGTGCAAAAAAAAAAGCTCTAGGTAGTACATAGTATATGAAAAAGTAGAATTTTTTTTTGATCATCTGCCTGTTTCGAGAGTTTCGTTAGTCAATTTCGATGTCCGATTGCCATGGAAACAGAAATTTCAGTCAAAATTTTGACCATTTCGTCAAAATTTTGAACATTGGTATTCGGTCTCCGCTACACTCGAGTGTATTCCAACCAGACTCTCTCTCTCTCTCTCTATATATATATATAGAGAGAGAGAGAGAGTCAGACTAGAATACACTCGAATGTACAAATCACGCTGTACACCCCAGTGGTGTTTGCCTATCTAGATCATATATTTGTAAAATCTAATCCATTGATCTTCATTGTTATATTAATTATAGACCAAATACAAAATTTGAGCCCATTTGAATGAGTGCAAGTCACTCATCACAACAAAATCGACGCACATGACTAATTTGAAATGCATAATTTTTGCATCTTTTAGATGCATGACCTATAAGCGTCCAAATGAGCTCAAATTTATTATATACTATGTTTTGAAGATATTTAAGAAGACCCACGGTTTATATTTCCAATATAATTACTCAATGATGGAAAATGTTTGAGGTGTATAGCGTCTCTGGTATACTCGAGTGTATTCCAGCTTAACTCTCTCTCTATATCTATCTATCTCTCTCTCTCTCTCTATATATATATATATATATATATACATATATATATTGACCATATATAATGTATAAAATCACATCAAACCAAACACACACAAGACAAGAAGACTACAAGTACAACAATATATACTAATGTATGAAAGAACACATAGTAACACATTGTTGCATATAACTAGTTGAACAAAAAAAACAACATATACATGTTGATATGAAAGACAATTAACTGACTCATTACTACTAACTTATAATAGATAATAACAAATATATTGCTAATATGAAATTGCAACAATAGTATTTGAAATGGAGATGGAAGGAAAACAAGGCATGAATAAGGGACAAGGTTAGTCTTAGATTAATAGCTGGTTTAAGGGGGAATTGGAATAATTAATTAGAGTAGGGGGCATCTATCTGCATCTATTAAGTAATCAATGACAATATTTGAGAATGGAAAATCAATAATAAGAAGCAATTCAATGAGCTTTAGAATATGTACTTATTGAGAAAACAGGGAGAGAAGATTAAATGTGTGAAGAGGAGGAAGGGATTGTAACTATAATGACCAATAATAGGTTTAAAAAAAATTATGTAAAAAAGATTTACTGCTGCAATAAGATTTCAAAAAGCACCGATCAATGGGCCGATTATACTCCTGTTTGACTGATTAATGGTCCTGGACTGATTATAGGTTCGATTTGCTATACTCGGAGCAGTAGACCTACTAAATGGCTTATTCAGCGGATTAATCGGCTGATTAGGCCGATTTCCTGAACACTGGGTCACATACTACACTTGCACTCCACTTCCACCATCCTGCTGTGATCTTGTGACAAACATCATCTTGGAACTCACCCTCTTTTTCAATAATAGAATCCAAGTAATGAAATACATCCATTCCATTCAACTTGACTCCACCATTCACAACTCTAAATTGGCTGAATTTGCAATGCATTATATTAGTTTTGCTTCTACTGATCATAAATCCGTTAGATTCCATTGCATTTCTCCAAAGTTTAACTTTATCATTCGATATTTCTTTTCTTTCATCAATTAACACAATATCATCAGGAAATAGCATACACGAAGGGATATTATTGTGAACATGCTTTGTCAACTCATCCATAACAAGAACATGGCAACTGTTATTAATTGGTAAAAATGGAGAAACACCAACTCCCCTTTTTGTTGCTAAATAGAAAAGCCCTATCCGGTTTGAGAAGACCAAGGAGGCCATAAGTGACCTAGATTGGGTGCTAAGTGGTTGTTCCAACTAGCGTCGAAGACATGTAGCTACCGGGAGACAAACTACGAGGACACATAAGACTAAGTGAGGGGTGATTAGGGAAGAAAGGAGAGAGGGGGAGGACCTCAATGCCAACGACTAAAGAGGAGAGGGAGAGGAAGGATAAGAACATCTAGGACACGTTTGGTTTGCTGGATTTTCAAGAATCCTATATTTATGCCATCTTGCATTTGCAGAATACTGCATTGTCAAAATCCCGCAAATACAAATTTTATGTTTGGTTTCTTGGATTTGTAAAGTACATGGTTTTAATTTTTTTGGGTCCACATGCCAGCCACAGCTGGATTTTGGCGTCTGGGAGAATTTTGATGGAAACTAAAATGCGGGATTCCTATTATGTCCGAAAATCCCAGGGTTAGTCCCGTTTCCAGAATCTTGTGAACCAAACATAAACTTTCTGCAGATGGATGCCAAAATACAATCCAATACAGCAAAATCCAGGAAACCAAACATGCCCCTAGTGTGTGTGGCTGCCAGGGTTGATGCTCTGATACTAATAGCATGTTGACTTAGAGAAAAAAGGCTTGATTACAATATGGAAGAGACACTTAAATTTTATACAAGCTTGGGAAAATGTTGAAAGCCTAGCTACATCATGTGCTACTAAACACCCTTTGTGGTGAATCTACAAGGAGATCTAAAAATTGGAAAGAACTCAAGAAGCACAAACATTTCCCAGAGGCTGCCGTGGCCGTCCAGGACATATGTTCAATACTAACATAGTAACATCAAAGGCTATGTCTGATTGGGTAATCGTAAGATGATTGAGTTTCCCAACCATGTCTATATTGCTCAGGATCGGAAAAGGACTCTCCATCAGACATAACTTTGTTGTGATCATCCATAGGTGAAGAAACAAGTTTAGAATTAAGCATACTAGAGTTCTTGAAGAGGTTGAGGACATACTTCCGTCGAGATAAGTAGGTGCTACAACGAGAGTGTAGCACTTCAATTTTCAAGAAGTCAACTTGGACATGCTGTGGACACACCTCGACATGGGGATGACGCACGTAAAATGTCCAAGGTGTGTCAGCATCAAATACATGTCTCGGACGACCATGGCCATCTCCCAGAATCTCCTTATCTATCCCCTCTCTATCTACCCATCCTCCTCTTCCTTCTCCTTGTGTCTTCCCCTCTACTTCCTCATGCTCCACTAATAGTCTCCTTCCCTTGCTTAATACCACAAAGTTAAGACCAAGCCTAGGAAGCACATACACTTCCTAGGGGCAACTGTGGCCGTCATGGACATGTCAGACACAGATGGACACAGATTACGCGTGTCCAGCTTTTTAGGCATGTATACGTCTAGGACATGGCGTGAACACCAAGGAATGAGATATTGTCGATACCAACTATATTTTGACTGAAATACCAATACCGACGCCATTGGATACAGAAACAGGTGCGTATGTAGATAGGCTCGCAAATATCGGTATTCCGACCGCTATACCATCGATATCACCATGTTTTAATGATTTTGGTGAGAAATGTACTACCGACTTCACTGTACCAACCGAAACTGGCGGTATACCAACAAGTATGCCTTTTTTGCTAGAATGACTGCTGTAACTTCATGGGAGGAGAAAAGAAGGTGCATTTGGGTGATTTTTGGCGATTGAAGCTCAAATCAACCCAAATAAGGGTATGTATAAGTAATGTCTTCCATTTTCTACCATTTGCAACCTCTCCATTTCCTTTCCTACTATCTTCTTTCACATTAACCTAAAAAACAATTTTCTACCACCATATCCTAGTATTACTCCCAAGTTTGATATGTTTGATGCTAACTATACATACATCTATAAGTATATTATGTAGATCTACAATATTATCACTAGATCTACTTAATTACAACACTATTAATTACTATTATTGTGCAATTTATCTGATCACTAGTATTATTATAGTAAATACTGTTATAATTAGTGGTACTATATAAAAGAAAATATATTGGAATTATATACTTTTATTTTTTAGAAGTAATATAAATTAATAAAAAAAAGAAATAATATAAATTAACGAGTTATTTATTTTTCTATATATTTGTGTGTATTATTGTTGTATAAGTTAACGTTATTATTTTGCAAACTTTCAAAAGTGTTTTAATCATTAAATACCACTTCTTTATTATTTTCTAGACTTTATTTTAGAAACTACATTTTTAATATAATTCTAAAATTTATTGTGTTTGATTACACAATAGTACAATACAAATGAGTATTTATACACTTATATAGTATTGTACATGATGTGTATGAGCAACATGTAACTTCATACAACCAACCTTACATAATGTACATGTCATGGGAGCAATATGTCAACCATATCAACTCAATACTGTATTGAGAATCAGTGTGTGACTCGACACATGATAAATATGAATAATAGTAAAAAAAGTTACTATGCTATTCTAGCGTTGTAAATTGGATATTATAGCGTAAGTGTCTGTATTTATTTTTATGGATTATGCTAGTAAAATTCCAAATCTTGATTCTTACATTTTGTCACCAAAATCCCCAGAAAACAGGACAGTTTCCCTACCTCCCACATGATGGACAACCCCTCCACATACCCATTATAGAATTTTATTGCATAATACAATGCATTTAGGTGTAGAGATTAGACCTGTGGATTTCATAATTGAATTCGTTCATTTTGGTGTTGAAACGGCCAGGATTGCATCTGTCGATATTTCCATCAATATACCAGTAAAGACTTATTTCCAGGCTGTCGAAAAGGCATGGGTATCAGATACCTCGTTCCTTGCTTTCAAAGCATTTTTGATCTTATGAACGTGTAACTCGACTTGTTTAAGTGATATCTCTTGTATGTAATTGTCACACCAGTTTTTTTACTCTATTTAAGTAACTTTATTCCTACAAAACAGAAATGAAATTAGTTTTGAAGACCAGCTTGCTGACCATCAAATTGGTGTCAGATTTCTTTTAACAAGCTTGGAGCATGAGATGTGTCTTGAGTGGAATTGTGAGAATGTATTTTTTCCATATGAAGAGTATATGTAAAATATCGTAGCAAATTGGAATTATGAGGACAGTACATTGCAAGTCATAGTTTAATTCGGCAACGGTTATTTTCTGTAACAAATTCTGGCAAGAATATATTTTTAGCTGGGTTTCTTGATCTATATTTATAGGTTTAGGATAATTACAAGACCAGAATACTCGGTTTTCAATCTCTTGGCACAAAATGGTGCGGTATACATCTTTTTCCAACCAAAGTACAAGTACGTCTCGGGCATTCTGGCAAAACAGACTGACAAATACGAAAGTCATAGAGGCTTTTGATTTGGTTGATAGTTCGTTTTTTTTTTTTGCTTAGACTTTAAATGATAACCTGATCCATCTTTTCAGCAATGTGGTATCTTCAGTTTTGATGGTTCTAATGTTTATCAACTTGGCACTTTTGGGTATTGGGTTGTAGGCTGCATGTAAGAGGGGGTGGATTTTTGAGGTTCTTGGCTACGTTAGTGTGGTAAGTCTTGATGGAAAGATATAGAGGTAGATGGAGCATCTTCTTGGCAAAGGAAGTGTAGGGGTGGGCTTGGAGCTGCAATACACTTGTAATTTACTTTTTGTTTCTTGTGCATGTGTGCCTTCTTAAGTTCTGGTGGAAGTGAGACTGTCTCCTCCATGGACATATACTCAAACGTGCATTCAATAACACAGTTAATTGTTCATCAAATATCATTATTATCATTTTTGTTTCTTTACTTAAATTCCTAGAAATTCTTTTTTGCTTTTGAAAGTCATTGCCTTACTAGCTATACCTGTTTTTTGGGATTTGAGCAACATTGTTCTTTCTGATAAATGAAGGGGAATTACTTGTTTGGTAAATTCTCAGAAAATAATTTTAAATCCTTGGCCAGGAGATTCTGACTGAGAGAAATGATGAGACTTCAAATGCCAAGTTGGGCAATGGACGCCAGAGTTTCGTACCAAGTCCTCAAGTAAATTGGAAGAAAGGAAACTCACAAACAAGGTATTTTCAATAACGCCTGCCTCTCGTAACTAACCATGGAACTAAACATAATCTCCTATTCATAGGTTCTTGAAGTCTAATTCTCATCATGTGACTAATGAGAGGGGTGGCATGAGGAGTTTTGAACGAAATCGAGGTGGTATGTGTTTCACTTCATGTAAACTCCTCCATTCCATACAGTAGTCGAATAACATATATGAAAATGAGCATAAAATGTCTTTTATAACTGCGCATTCTATGTTCTATTTTTAGAAGTGATGGGGTAGCTATTGTGATGGTTGAAACCTGACAACCTTTGAAGTCTAATTGCAAGAGATCTCAAACTCTTTTTACTGAAACTTATATTCATAAAGTTGGTTTTGTAAATCAAATATGGTTGTCCACTTATTTTGATATGGAGCTCTCAGAATCTCGCTGCCAGAGTTATTTTTTTCCCGGGGCATTATTACTTGAGATGTGTAAACAGAAAATGGCTATTGTTTTATATAATACCTTTTGAGGATATATTATTCAATTATTTACACTTGAAAACGCTCATAAAAATAACCAATCCTGAGACCTATACGTAGTGCAATTGGTGAATAAACCAATTGCTTTGTCTTTTGCTTAATGTTTTGCAATTTGCTAAGAGAGAGACAGACTACATTTACTGCCTTGATCCCCAATATCACTTGGTCTAATTGTGCTTATGATTCTTATTGGGAATAAGGTAGGCTTATAGTATCAAGAACTAAGTTTTAAAAAAATATTACAAAGCATGGCATCACGTTGAAATTACTAAGCAATAAGGTAATTCATAATATATTCTACTTGGTGACTGAGGTATCATACTATTTAAGACAAAATTGCAACATTTTCAAATCCACAGTTTATTTCATATGAATTTCCCTATATGTCAACTAATCAGAAAGTAGTTAACTCAGTTCACCATTTCTGTCAAGAATATCATACTTTCATCTCTTGTGGATCTAGTTAACCATGACTCAACAAGTTTTTCTTCTGCTTTGTCTCTCTTTTTCCATAGCTTCAGAAGAACGATAAGCTCCTGCTCTCCATGCCATCTCACCTCTAATTAACACTCCCAATATTGTTTCCCACATAATTAAATAAAGCTACCTTGGGAGTTTGAGGCAAGCTGAGGCACTTTGTGAATGCCCTAGGCTGTAAGCCTCACATTGTTAGCTAAGACGCATACCTCATTTTGCAGAGGCACTAAAACATTGGCTAGGCATGGATGTTTACATGAGGCATAAGCTTCTGATTAAGAGGGGGAGAAGTAGGAGGATGGGGACAAGCAGGCAACACATCTCTATGGTATTGCTGCTCTTACGTCATTACCAGCTGCTGCCACCATTGCAAGATGCTGCTACTGCTTTATGTGGTTATGAGTTCTTGTGACAAGTAGTCCTGTACTTGGCATTCACAATGGCTGTTATTGTTGCTGTGCTTTGCGACATCAAATATTGCTGCTAGCAATTGGAAGACCTAGAGTTGGGGAATGAGGACTGTGGGATCAAGGTCCTAAGTGGAAGATGTGGGTGGCTATCAAGCTCGAGTGAGCTGCCTCTTTTTCCTTTCTAGAGCTTAGAGATTTCTTTTAATGGTATATTGGTTTAGGTTCAATCATCGTCATCGTCTTCGTTCTCGTCCTCCCCCTCCTAATCATCATCATCACTGCCACCGCCACCATCACCGCCACCACCGCCATCACCGTCACCGTCACTGTCACCATCAATGTCATCAACACCATCATCGAAGCTTCAATCCCAACCATGTTGGGATCGGCTACATGGATCCTTCTTTTCTAATCAGCTCTGTTATAGGTCATACTCTGATCGAGCTGTAAAGATTTGAAATCTCTCTTTATAAGTTCTTTCCAAGTAAATTTCGGTTTGCCTCTTCTTATAATTGTGCTTGACTCAATAACCTTGCTTCGAATAGGTGCATTTGTTGGTCTGCACTGCACGTCCATATCATCTTAGGCGCCCCTCACGCAACTTGTCCTCAATGTTCACCACTCCTACTTTGTTCCTGATATAGTTATTCCTGAAACGATCTTTTTTTGTCTTCTCGCACATCCTTCTCAACATACACATCCCGGGCATATTCATCTTATTGAGACCTTGTTTCTTCACTGGCCAACACTCACCTCCATATAGCATGGCTGGCCGTACAATTGTTCTATAAAACTTGCTTTTTAATCTGAGAGGAATCTTTTGGTCACATACTACTCCAGTTGCACCCCTCCATTTCAACCATCTTGCTGTGATCCTGTGACAAACCATCTTGAATATCGCCTTCCCTTTCAATAATTGAACCCAAAGCAACATAACTTATCACATACTGGTACGTCCATTCCATCCAACTTGACTCTATTATTCACAATGCTGCATTGCCTAAAGTTGCAATGCATATATTTGGTTTTGCTTCTACTGGTATCATAAATTCATTATATTCCAATGCATTTCTCCAAAGTTCAAATTTATCATTCAATATATTTTTTTTCATCAATTAACACTATCATCAGCAAATAACATGCACCAAGGATATCATCTTGAACATGCTTTGTCAACTCATCCATAACAGTAACGAATAGATATATGCTGATTGCTGATCTTTGATGTACCCCAATGGTGATAGGAAAAGTAGGTCTCTCCTTTAGGAGTCCTAATGCTTGCAGTTGAGCCATCATACATGTCTTTGATTTGGTCAATACACTGGATTGTCACACCCTTTTCATGCAAAATACCATAACATAGTTTTAAAAAGCAGTATGTGTTATGCATGCGGAGAGGTCACCTTATAGAGTATAAGCGGTATGCAGGAGAATATGCGGGAATATATGCGTTTTTTAATTTTTTAAAATAAACTAACTATACATAGCATACAAATATATATATTAAGCATAGAAATTATATATTTTGTTTGTAATACAAAAGCTTATGTATATTTATAAGTGTTTCCATACAAATATAGATGCATAATATATTTAACTATTCATATATGTGTACACATGAATAACATATGTGAAATATGTATATGTATTATATGTAGATATATACATATTGACATATAAATGTATATACAATATATGCATATATGCGGAAATACATATGTAGATGCTAATATATATCAAATATTCCTGTCCGTATATACTAAAATGCATATACATAAAATAGAATATTACACATTTGATAATGTTTGTGTATTATATGTAAGTATCCTATTGATATATTACTCTACAATATAGATAGATATTAATACATATACACATAATACATATGTACATGTTGGTGTGTGGGAAAATAAGTAGTTTAAATCAAATTGAAACAAATGAAGTTGAAAAAAAAATTCTGCAGAACTTATAATAAAAAAATGGCCACATATACCCCGCTTATGCCCCGCACAGGACCGCATATGCGTCTATGACCGCATACTGGACCGCATATGCATATGCGGTATGGCAAGAGGGGCGCACCGCATAAGTGGCCGCATATGCCTCACATAAATCCGCTTTTTGAAACATTGCTCCATAACACTTTTCTGGGTACTCGATCATAGACCTTTTTTCAGATCAATAAAAACCATATGAAGTTCTCTTTTGTTTTTTTAATGATTCTCCATAAGCCTCCTTATCATAAAAATAGCATATGTTGTAGATCTTCCCGACATAAATTTAAACTGGTCTGAAATTTTCGTTATCAATCTCAGCCCTTGCTCAATAATCCTCTCCCAAAGCTTCATAGTGTGATTTATCAACTTGATACCTTTTTTTGCAACTTTGAACATCTTCTTTGTTCTTGTAGATCAGGATTGTAGTACTGCTTCTCCACTCATCCTGCATCTTCTTTGTCTATATAATCTTGTTAAAGAAGTTTGTTAACCACATATCTCCTTCATCGTCCATACTCTTCCGCACATCAATGGGAATACCGTATGGACCGCATATGCCCTTTTCATTTCATCTTTTTCAAAGCATTCTTGACCTCAAATAGTGAAAATCGTCGTAAGTGACATCTCTTGTTTCCATGTCACCCGAGTCTCTTACATTATTCACACGACCTCCTTTGAAAATCTTATGAAATTAGTTTCTCCATTGGTTCTTTATATCATCATCCTTCACCAATACTCTGCCATCTTCATTCTTGATGCACTTTACTTGACTCAAGTCTCTTCATTTCCTTTCTCTTATATGAGCAATTCTTTATGCATCTTTTTCCCCTTCTTTAGTGTCCAACTTTTTATATATCTAATCTAAGTATCTGGACCTTGCCTCTTCAACTGCCTTCTTAGCATCTTTTGTTTGTTTGTTTGTCTCTCTCAAAAGTTTCCGCAATGCAATGTGCAGTGCAGCGTTGGGAGAGGCAATAGGCCTTCTCCCTTTTTATTAATAAGAGAAACTGGATAATTTACATAGAGGTCCAACAGGATATAGAAATTACAAAATAGAATAAATATGACATATATTAACACTCCCTCTCAAGCTGGAGTGTACACATCGTGTAGGCCCAGCTTGTTACAAAAATTCTGAAAGGCTGCTGGACTCAACGGCTTCGTAAGAATATCTGCAAGTTGATCTTCAGACTTGACATGTGGAGTCACAACAATTCCATTCTTGATCTGGTCTCTGATAAAGTGGCAGTCAACCTCTATGTGCTTAGTACGCTCATGGAAGACTGGGTTCTTGGCAATGTAGAAGGCCGTTTGATTGTCACATCTGAGTTCTATAGGAGAGAAGACATAAATCTTTAGTTCAGAAAGTACAGATTGAACGCACTGCAACTCACAACATGCATGTGCCATTGCTCTATACTCAACTTCCGTGCTAGATCTTGCCACAACATTTTGCTTTTTGCTTTTCCAGGTAATAAGATGATTCCCCAGAAATGTGCAATATCCAGAAGTAGACCTCCATTCAAATTACCAGCCCAATCTGCATCTGCATAACCAGTAAGAGAAAGTGTGGATACAGGAGTGTTCGGTCTATAATAGGTGATTCCCTTACCAGTTGCACCTTTCAGATATCTCAGAATATGGCAGACAGATGTCCAATGAGACTGTTGTGGAGAGCTCATATGTTGACTCACCACTCCTACAACAAAGGAAATGTCAGGGCGTGTGACTGTCAGATATATCAATTTACCCACAACTTTCCTGTAATATCCTGGATCTGAATAATCAGTATCATCAGTCATCTCCTTCACATGATAGTCCATAGGAGTAGACAAGCTTGGACTCGCTCATACCTATTTCCTGTAGTAAGTCCAGCACATATTTTCTCTGAGTCAAATTGATACCTGCATGAGATCTCAATACCCCAATGCCCAGAAAGTATCTCAATTTTCCCAGATCCTTTGTGT
This sequence comes from Alisma plantago-aquatica, assembly GCA_963693085.1. Taxonomy (NCBI): domain Eukaryota; kingdom Viridiplantae; phylum Streptophyta; class Magnoliopsida; order Alismatales; family Alismataceae; genus Alisma; species Alisma plantago-aquatica. The sequence goes on from OY856410.1 coordinate 196,377,847, forward strand.
GAAAGTGCCCCTGTAAGCCTTTTTTCACACGAGATATGCTTGTGGAATCACTGCCAGTGATAACAATATCATCAACATACACAACAATAATAACAGACCCACCAGAAGAAGTAGAATAAAATAAAGAGTGATCAGTAAAAGAACGAGAAAAGCCCATCTTTAACACAACATCACTGAACTTGTCAAACCAAGCTCTAGGAGATTGTTTCAATCCATAGATGGCTTTCTTCAACCTACACACCTTCTGACACTCTCCCTGAGCAACAAAACCAGGTGATTGCTCTATGTATACCTCCTCTTGTAGATCACCATGAAGAAAGGCATTCTTTACATTGAGCTGAAATAGAGGCCAGTCAAATGTAGTAGCCAGAGAAATAAGAATACACAGAATTCAGACGAGCCACTGGTGAGAAGGTCTCAAAGAAATCAACCCCATATGTCTGAGTGTACCCCTTTGCAACCAATTTAGCTTTCAATCTCTCCATAGAACCATCTAGATTATGTTTTACTATAAATACCCATCTGCATCCCACAACATTTTTATCTGGAGGTAAGTCAACAAGTTCCCAGGTGTTGTTCTGTAACAGAGCAGACATTTCAACATGCATAGCCTGTTTCCACCCAATATCCTTCATAACATCAAGATGATTTCTTGGAATGACCACAAAATCAATCCCAAGAGCAAATGAGCGAGTCTGCTGAGATAACTTGGACAAACAACATACATTTGTAATAGGATGCTGAATAGTACAGGAACGGGTACCTTTGCGAACATCAATGGGAACATCAAGGTCAGATGGTTCTTCAGGAATCCCTTGAGTAGAGGAAGATGGGGAGGGCTCAGAGACTGGAATCGCTACCTCCTCTGGATCTTGTCTGCCTCGTCTGTTATAAACATGTGAATATTGTTGAATTTGTGGACCATCTGCTGGCTGCTCTTCCTGAATTATAGTATAGTCAGGAATGATAGGTGGCAATCTCTCACTCTGATGTGGTGGTGGCATTCTCTCACTAGCATCTGATGGTAGCACTCTCTCACATTATTGCTCCCCCTTACTGGGAACACTAGAGAAATATGGAGTGGATTCATGAAAGGTCACATCTCTAGACACAAACATACGACGAAGACTTGGACAATAACACTTGTACCCTTTGCTAGTGTTGGAGTACCCAAGAAAGAGAGTCCTAATTGACCTAGGAGATAACTTATCAGCCTTAGGATCAAAATTGTGGACAAAAGAAGTACAACCAAACACTCTAAGAGGAACAAGGAAGAGTTGATCCTTGGGACGTAAGACAGAGAAAGGAGTACGTCCTCGAAGCACAGAAGAAGGTAGCTTGTAGATAAGGAAACATGCAGTAAGGAAAGCGTCAGACCAGAACCGCTTAGGAACATTAGATTGAAACATGATTGTCCTGGTAATATCAAGAAGATGACGATTTTTCCTCTTTGGTACTCCATTCTGCTGAGTGTGAGGACAGGATGTACGATGTGTCATCCCAACAGAACTACAAAAATCAACCATAGCATTTTGAACATACTCCAAAGCATTATCAGATTAAAGAACTTTAATATTGCAATCAAATTGAACTTTTATTTCTTGATGAAAATGTTTGACAATAGATAGCACATACTCTCAACTTTTCAGCAAATAAATCCAAGTCATACGTGAAAAGTCATCCACAAAGGAGATAAAATAACAAAAACCATTATAACTATGATTTTTTATAGGACCCCAAACATCACTATGGACCAACTCAAAAGGACATGATGCCCGCTTATTGACATGACCGGGACAAGACATCCTATGATGTTTCCCCAGTTGACAGGACTGACACTCTAGAGACGATACTTGAGACAATTCTGGTTCTAACTTTCTCCGGCTCTCTAATGAAGAATATCCATATCTGTAGTGCCACAGTAAGGGAGAGCTACTCAACAAGACAGCTGGAGCAGGAGCAGAAACTTGGCGAGGCAAACTGTCTCCGTGGAAGAGGTAGATATCACCTTTCCTAGGCCCCCCCACCAATCGTCCTCATACTCTTGAGATCCTGTAACACAAAACAGGAAAGTCCAAACATTACCATACATTTCATAGTATCAATTGACTTAGCAACAAACAGAAGATTGAAAGGAAAAGCAGGCACATAATGTACAGATTTAAGATCAATTCCTGGAGTCAAAGAAACAGATCCACTGGCTAAAACTCTCCTCACTGAACCATATGCTATTGTTACAGATTTGTGAGGAATATGTGAGTCAATGGAGTGAAGAAGTCTCCTCATACCAGTCATATGCTGTGACGCTCCAGAGTCAACGACCCATGATGAAGTAGAACCAGAAACCAATAAAGAGGCAACCTGATTACCAGTGGTGGACGCTAAGTTGGCTGAAGATGATGATCCCAAGCTCAGATGCTGAGTAGCCAGGAGAAATCTATCATATTCCTCCTTGGTGAGTGTGATGCCAGAAGGACCAGAACTTGAAGCAGGAGGCTCAGTAGACTCAGTAGTGGTAGCATAGTTTGCTGCTCCCACATGTGGTACAGCAGGTCGACCATGCTTCTTCTAACATTTCTCAACGGTGTGTCCAAGCTTGTCGCAGAAAGTGCATTTAGGGCGAGTTCCACGTCCTCGGCCCATACTTGTCCGTCCTCCTCTCACTACAGCAGCTACAGAAGCATGAGAATTTCCCTGAGATGAGATTGCGGTAGGATCAACAGGTTCAAAGTTTGCCTGTAAAATCCTTGAATAAGCCTCTTCCAAGCTGGGAAGTTTATCAGAAGCTAGGATAACACTGCGGGTTGAACTGCACGAAGAACTCTGACCAGACAAAATTTTTGCTGTAATCAAGTCATCTCTGTCTTTGACTTGCTCCTGGACAGTCACTGGATGGTAGAAACTCAACTCTTGTGCAATACCTTGGATCACTCCAAAATATTCTTCTAAAGGTCTGTCCCCCTGTCGTTCTGCAAAGAGGCGGTCATATATCATGAACTGACGAAGCACATTCTTCTCTTGAGAATAGTATTTCTTTACAACATCCCAGATCTCTTTGGCAGTAGTGTAGAACATGAACCTCGAGGCAATCCCAGGTTCCATGCTCCCCACAACCAAGTCTTCACCAGACTGTTTTGGCGCTTCCATTCAGCATAACCTTTGTCAGTGAGCGCAGGAGGATCACAATCAATATGTCTCGCCTTGTCGCGTGACTCCAATACAGTATGGACCACATTCATCCATAAGAGGTAGTTCTTCCCGTTCAGCTTGATGGAGGGGATAAGAGATATCTCATTGTAGATGATAGATGCCTTGGTGTCCTCCATGATTTAACGAGAAGAAGAGTGATGGATTGATACGCGTCACAAGAAAATATGCGTGACAGAGAGATACACGACACGTCATAAAAGAATCAGATGCGTATCTGACGCATCCACAACCCCCAACTGAAATTCCCTAATCACACATGGAGGAGATGTGATTAGGAATTTCCTACGTACCGACAGACCCTCCGGTTTGGGATTTAGAAATCCGTTGGATCAATCGAAAGACCCGACGATCCGGAGAGAGAGGAGAGGGGGGACTGTGGCTGCGACGCCTGGCTTGGGAGGCGGTTGCTGCGCCCACCTTGGGCCGGCGACGGCTGCCCTCCCCTTAGAGGCGGTGCGCGGTGGCCGGGGGAAGCCTGACGGCCGGCCGATCGGCGACTGCTGTCCTGCGTGCTGCGCTTGCGCCGACAGCGTCGTTGGGTGGGAGAGGGGCGGCGGCGGCGTTGCTAGGGTTAGGTTTGGATCCCATGCTCTGATACCATGTAGAATGAGGAGTCGCAATGCAATGTGCAGTGCAGTGTTGGGAGAGGCAATCGGCCTTCTCCCTTTTTATTAATAAGTGAAACTGGATAATTTACATAGAGGTCCAGCAGGATATAGAAATTACAAAATAGAATAAATATGACATATATTAACACTAGATTTGGGCAAGCTCCTATAAATCTCCCTTGTGTTTATTACTATTCTGTACTTCATTGTTCCACCATCAAGTCTCTTTTAGTGGAGGCCCACATTCTTTGGACTCTCCCAAAGCCTCTTTGGCAATTTTTGTTATGCAAGAGCTCATATTTTGCCACAGAGAGTTAACATCACAATCCAACTTCCAAGTTCTCTCCTTGATAAGTTTATCATAAAATGTCAATTTCTTTTCTCCTTTAAGATTCCACCACTTGGTCCTTCTATCTTGGCTTCTGTTATGCTTACCTTTGTTGGTCTTCATGTTAACATTAGAAACCACGAGCCTATTCTGGGTGGTGAGTTCTTCGCCATGGATCACTTTACAATTTGTACATACTTTTCGATCCATCTGCCTTATTAGGAAATAATCAATTAGGCTACAATTGTGCCCATTCTTGAAAATAATTATATGAGGATCTCTTTTCTCGAAATGTATATTTGCCAAAATCATATCATAAGCAACTGCAAAATCTAATATCCTCTCCCCTTTTCCATTTCTGCTACCATATCAAAAACCTCCATGAAGTCTCTCATATCCTACATTGCTACTCCCCCCATAGATACTTAAAGTTACTCCCAATAATGATATTTTCTTTTATCAGTGTTCCTTGCATTTGTTCATCCATATCATCCCAAAATTCCTTTTTAGCCTCCTCACTAAGGCCAATTTGGGGTGCATTGGTGCTAATAATATTAAAAATCTTTCTCCCAAGAACAACCTTGATAGCTATGATTCTATGACCTATCCTTGTGATCTTGACGACATCATCCTTCAACATCTTATCAACAATAATTCAAATGCCATTTCTATGTCTGTCAATACTTGTATACCATATTTCGTACCCTGCGTCTCCAATCAATCTGCATCGTTCCACTGTCCACTTGGTTTCCAAAAAGCAAACAATGTTAACTTTTCTTCTAATCATGATATCTACTATCTCCATAGACTTTCCTGTTAAAAAGCAAATATTCCAAGATCCCACTCTAATTTGTTTTTGTTAAACTTGTTTCTTTACTAGTTTTCGTCAAAAATGATGCCCTCGCACATTTTTCACTATGTCTAAGCAATGATGCAACGAGACTAGTTTCTTTACCCACACCTGTCGAAGGTGTGAAAACCCTTGCTTTTCTTTCAACACAACTGGGCGCCGCTGTGTTAAAACCCCTTGCATATTTATCACTGCACGCAGGTGCCGATGCAACGTGTCGCTGGGTAGGAATGCTCCAATAAAGTTTTATAAGGATCGACGTCATAAAAAGAGTGACACAACTTTATGGCCGGTTGTAAACCTACCACCAACCCTCCTTTACTTGGCACTGGCTAATTTTGCATAGGATGTACGACAACATAGGTGGAGTTATGGGTTAGGTTCAATGTCTGGGTCAAAATAACTAGTAATTTGATACGGGGACCAATGTGTTTCTTGATATAACATGTAGTTTGTTGTATATATATGTATATAAGATATGTGCCTAGTACTTTTTTTTAGGCTTATGCCTTGGCTACGTCAAGGCTTGTATCTCGCCTCACATTGCTGAGACAAACGCCTCAATGCACTTCACACACTATAAAACGACTGAAACCCTAGTTCTGCCATGCCTTGATATGCCTCTACGAGGCCCATTGTTTCAAAAAGTGCTTTGGGCAGCCGCATCACACTTATATCTATGCCGATTAAAAGTGACCCATTATACTCCACTTTTTGAATAGACCACTAATGACACCCATACATACATATACAAACATAGTATACACACACAAATACCCCCCTCCCCCCCCCCCCCCCCCCCCACACACACACACACACACACATATATGGATATACACATATGTTAAAAGGGAAATTATGAGGCAGAGTGAATTGAATTTGTATCAACATGGCACACCTATATATATGAACTTGGATGATGGCCAATTACCCAATTACGTAGTATGAGACAAACCCCGTATGTACAAAGAAATAGAACAAAGTTATAATAAATAATAAATACTCAGTATTCTAACACTCCCCTCAAGCTGGTGCATAGACATCACGGGCATCGAGTTCGATACATGAGAATTTGACTGAACGACCATTAAGGGATTCAGTAAACAAATCTGCTACTTGATCTTCTGACCGGATTGGAACAAGCATGATTTGCTAATCTTGTATCTTTTTTTGAATGAAATGGCAATCGACCTCAACATGTTTAGTTCTTTTATGAAAATCGGGTTGGAAGAAATGTGGACAACACTTGGTTATCACACTGAAGCTCCATTGCCTCAGACTAATTGCACCCAAGTCCTTGTCAGATGTTCTTGGTCCATAAGAGATAAAGTTTTGAAACCCGACCCGAACCGCGGTTGAACCGTCACCCGGAAGGCTGGCTGGTCCGGGTACCTCCAAAACCCGTTTTGACTTAAAAGTCTGTTGAATTGGCGACCCGGACGGTTGAAAACCCGGCGACCCGGTCACGGGTCCAGTGAACCAACCAGTTATTTCCCAAATGGCTAAAGTCCCTGGTCCCGATGCTATTTGCTCACAAACCCTCCGACTACTGTGCACTCCCGATAGCGCCTCTCTACACCCGACATTTCTCCATGGACGCCTCAGTTGTGCTGAAGCTAGGGCAGCAATCCTCCCCTTCTCGGGTGGTCACCGACACCCTTCACTGCTTCGATTGTCTCTGTCGGCACCCTCCCTTGCTCTAGTTGTCGCCTCTGCCATCCTTTCCTTCTTGACTTCTGCCCTTTTCTCTGGATGCCGGCTCCTCCACTGCTTCAACCGTGCAGCAAGGTGATGCCGATGCAGCAGCAGGACAAGTTGGAAGCGTCGTTGTAGCAAGAGGAGCAACATCTTCCACTGTCTCACACTACTCTTCCTGCAGCAGGTACTTTTTTAAATGTTCCCCCTTCTTTCTCCTTTTCCTACTCTCTTTACTCTCTTCTATCTTTAATCTTTTAGCTCCAGCTGCTTTTCATCATTGAAGTTAGAACGTGCTTGAGTTAATTAATTTAGAAGCTGTTCAGCCAAGCTGTTTACAGCTGCAACTGCTGCAACATTGAGGTCTAATTACTTCTAGCCACGTTGAATAATCACCTATGCCCTGTTCATTTGTAAAGTTTGCTGTAAATTTAAATAAATTTGATGGTTTCTTATTGCTTATCGATTTTTTTGTCTAAATTCCCTGTTGTGGTGCTAATTTTTACTGCTATGTTGTTACTAAATCCTATGAATTTGAATGATAAATGACAATGACATGTAATTTTCTTCAAATGATATATATATATATATATATATATATATATATATATATATACATATTTGGTGCCTCTTTACTAATAAGAAAGGATAGTTACAAGGTATAACTATCAAGGTAAACGGAGGTTATGAATCACAACCATCGGGAATCAGAAAACTGTATAGAAAAAAGCTAAAACACTATCTATACAGACTAGCTAATTAACAGGGAACTATCTCTACTGCAGATGGACCAGAATTCATCAAAATCCCTACGAGTGGCTTCAAAAACCCTACTGTTCCTCTCCCTCCATGGCAGGTAGATAATGCAAGCCGCAGAAATCTTCTCATCCTTCCTAAGCACCAGCAAATCGGATAAGTTTGAGATTTTAACTCTGTAATTGTTGAAAAACCTCTCCCATGCCAAGCTGGCGAACCCACATTCAAAGAAAATATGTGGGATGGATTCTTCACTCTCTTCACAGAAGCAACACCTAGAGGCCAGCTGGAAACCAATTTTCTTAAGATAATCACAGGTTAGCAACATCCCTAAGAAGGCCTTCCAAAGAAAAATAGACCATTGTCTGGGAAGCTTATCCGACCAGATCCATTTGCCCCAAGAAACAACCTGTCTCTTTGTCCTGGCTATATCCCATCCATCCTTCATAGTAAAAGTATCACCACCTCTAAAAAGGATAGTATCCTCCTCAATCATGTTTACAGTCTGATCATTCAAAATAGATAAAAGAACTTCAGCTCCTCTAGAGTTAGGAAGAGACCAGGCCCCATTGTAAATGCAGCTGGCAACTTTACAGAACTTTCCTTTCCCTAATCTCAGAACGAATTGATGATCAACAAGATCATAGAGTTTATTTTTGTTGTTAACCCAAGGGTCCAGCCAAAACAGAAAAGATTTCCCATCTCCCAAATGGAACTCAATGTGTCTCAACAGCAGATTCCTATGTTCAAGTAGCTTCTTCCAAAACCAAGGAGCATTGGTTTTGGCTTCAATCGACCATAGAGATTCCTCTTTAATATATTTTTCGTGGACCCACTTAATCCAGAGGCCATCTTTCTTGGTGGCTAGGCACCATAGGTTTTTAAGAAGACCTGCAGTAGACCAATCATTTATAGATCTTATGCCAAGACCTCCCTCCTTTTTAGGTCTGCAGATGAGCTTCCAAAAGACCGTATGAATATGCTTCTTATCATCCAGATCATTCCAAATAAAGTCCCTCATCATCTTCTCTATCGTTCTTGTTGTAGGCTTAGGCAGAGGGAAGACAACAGTCCAGAAAATGCTATAAGCAGAAAGAGTAGAAATAACTAGCTCGACTCTACCAGCTTGAGAGAGAAGCCTACCCTTCCAGGAATCCAGCCTGTTCCTGACTTTGTCAATAATAGGAACACAAAGAGTCTTGGTTAACCTTCCAGTAAACAAAGGAACGCCAAGATATTTCACAGGAAGAGGGCTGACTTTAATGTTCAAAATGCTGGTGATATTACTCTCCTCGGCCATTTTGCTAAAAAATATATGGCTTTTCTCATTATTTAACTTAAGGCCCGACACCTTACCAAAGGTGTCCAAGACAAAATTAAGACTAATAGCATTGCTATCATCAGCTCTAGAAAAAAGAAGCAGGTCATCTGCAAAAATAATGTGGGATATTGAAACAGAATCCGAGATACCATGTTTAAGATTCCCTTTACGAACTTCAGCATTAATGATGGAAGAGAACCCCTGCATAGCAATGACAAAAAGAAAGGGGGCTAGCGGATCTCCTTGTCGAACCCCATTAGATGCATAGAATTGCTCAGTTGGTGAACCATTCACGAGAACTTTGTAGGAGGCACTACTAAAAGTTTCATGAATCCAGTTAAGCCAACAATCAGGAAACCCCATCTTTTCCAAAAGGAAGAGAATGTAGTCGCGTCTCACTGTATCATAAGCCTTGGCTAAGTCAGCCTTAACGCACATCACCTTTTGAGAACTCACAAAATTACTTAGAACATCATTAGCTAAAAGGATAGCATCGCCAATTCTTCTCCCATGAACAAAAGCAGCTCGATTAGAGTCAATAATAGAGGGTAGAATATACTTGACTCTATTAGCCATAATTTTCGTGATAATCTTATAAATGACATTGCAAAGCGATATGGGTCTAAAATCTTTGAGTTCAGTAGCTCCATGCTTCTTGGGAATCAGAGTAATCATAGTGCTATTGCATTCCTTGAGTAGCTTCCCATAACTAAAGAAGTTTTGAACGACTCTAACAATATCATCTCCTATAACTTCCCAAACAAATTTGAAGAACACAACATTGAAACCATCGGGCCCAGGAGCTTTCTCATCCTTCATTCCTTTCATAACATCTTCTAAGACCTGGAAACAACTTTCCTCAGTTCATCATAATGAGCAGCAAAGATCTTAGGGATAATCCACTCCTCACTCCGTTCAACTAAGTCATTTGGAGTACCATTAAACAAGTTCTCATAATAACCTTTAATAGTACTTCAAATAGCTTCAATGTCATAGATGCAATCACCATTCAGATCGTGCAAAACATTAATATTATTCCTCAACCTGCAATTTTTAATGGAAGCATAGAAGAAGGCCGAGTTCCTATCTCCAAGCTTAAGCCATTGGACCCTACTTTTTTGTTTAAGAAGGCTTTCTTCATCCCTAAGAGCTTGAATAGCTTGAAGTCTGAGAGCAGTAAGTTGTTTATGTTTCCCATCATTAGTCGGATCCGCATCTATAGCCTCCTGCATAAACTTAGCCTGATTTTCAAGCTCCCTAGCCTTAGAAAGAAAATTCCCCACTTCCTCTCTATTCCATTTCCGAAGAGCATTGGTAACAACATGGAGTTTTTTATAGACTCTGAACATAGGTGTGCCGCTGCAGACTGTCTCCTTCCAAGCAGATTCCACAATACTTCTATAAGAACTGATACTAGTCCATGAGTTTATAAAACGAAAAGGAGTGAAACCACTTTTACCTCTATCAAGCCGAATGGCAATGATTCTATGATCCCCCACAACAGAAGAGATAACCTCACCCCAACAGTGAGGAAAACTATTGAGAAAGTTCATGTCACAGAAAATACGATCAATTCTGGAGAAGGTGCTTAAGCCTTTCTTGCTAAGTTGCTATGGCTATCCCAAGTAAAGAATTGCCCCTTAGTTGGCATTTCCATAAGGTCAGCACAGCTAATAGCATGGTTAAAATCATTCATACTTCTGTTAGTAGGCGGGTGTTTACCCAGTCTCTCACTGCTCAGCCTCACTGCATTAAAATCGCCTAAGATGCACCAATTTGCTGGTTTCAGCCTCGAGATGTTAATAATAGAGTCCCAAAGAGTCATCCTATCACCATCACCATTTGCCCCATAGACAGCAGACATTTCAAAAACAATATTGTTCTTCTTGATGACACAGTGAAGAATTTGATCATTCACCAAATTCTTAACAAGACTAATGTCTTTATCCATCCATAACACAATGATTCTCGTATATGAATAAAAATCAGAATTATCTACATACTGGGCTCCTTGCCAAACCATATCTACAAAAGACTGAACATCCTTCTTTTGGATTCTCGATTCCAGGATAATAAGAATATATGCCTTGTTCCTCTTTAACTCCTTTTGTATGTGGGGAATTATGTTTGCACCTCCCCTCACATTCCAGGAGACAATAGTAAAAGGACGAATCATTAGGGGGAAGGTTTGAACCATCCTCCTTCTCTTCAAAGTTTGATAGGAGTGAGTACTTATTCAGAGATGAAGGGATACTCCTGTTGATCACAGACTTTGGAATAACTCGCGGAGGAGACTTAGATTTTCTACCTCTCGTCCCCCATCCAATCTCAGGTGAAGTGTTAGGGGTAATTATATCTGCCACCTTCTCCTTATCTTTCACTGCTTCCACGACAGATGTGTTGTTTGTTACCTTTGGTCTGCTTTCAGTTACAACAACCTGGACTTCACTGTCTCGGGTTATAACAGCAGGCTCAGGTCCAGAGATCTCTTTACTTAAATGATCCATACTAGCTTCCTGAATGATTTCCTCTGCATCAATAAAGATATCACTCTCATCATTCTTCCTGCTCTCTGTAACTGCTTTTGGAACCCACACTTTCTTTTTAGTTATCTCGCTAGACACTTTCTTCACATGATCTTTGTTTGGAGCAGGCATAGAGCCACAGAGATTCGCCTCATGGCCATAGAGATCGCAGTTCAAACACCTATGCGGCTTCCACTCATATTCAAAAGAGATGGTATCACTTTAGCCATCGTCACTGATGATTTGAAGCTCTTTGGGAAACGAGAAGTCCAAAGGAATCAGGACTTGCAGTCTAGCATATTCAAGCCTGATAAATTCACTCGTTAGTCTATCCGGTTTCAGAGGGACCCTGATAAATTCACTCGTTAGTCTATCCGGTTTCAGAGGGACACCTAGGAAAGATCCAATCCTGTTGAACATCTCGACATCCCACAGCTCAAGCGGCAAGTTGAATATCTTGAGCCATATCAGAACTTCAATGAGCTTCGCCTTCTCTAGGGGTTCACCCCTCTCCCATTTCTTTATGATCAGCGACTTCCCCGCAACAAACCATGGACCTCTGTCAATAGCTGTAGTCAGATCCTCGTCGTTAGAGAACAACACAATGAAACGGCCCCGACCTCTAGATCTCACTTCGATGGAGCCTTTAGCTTTCCAGATTTGCGCTAGATGACGAGCTAGAATTGGCCAATTTGGCTCCAGACCGACTACATACCCTGCAGCGGCCCTGCTCCATCTCTCAGCATTTCGTTCTGCAATGGATTTCGAGTACACCAACTTTCCGTCTAAGACTTCAATATGTGTCTTCTTCAGGCTGACAGGGTCTCCATTCTTCTTCTCCTTGAATAGATCTATCCATGACTTCGCCTCTTTTGCAACAGAGATGCTACAGACAACCTTCCTTAGATCAGAGGTGACTGGATCGATCAGGTTCGACGAGGCCGACGACCCTCCCGCCGTCGCCTCCTCTGTCACCTCCTCGTTCGCCTCTCCGCCTAGGCTCATCTCCCTCACCTCTCTCTCTCTCTCTCTCTCTATATATATATATATATATATATATATATATATGATTTCATGTTGACGTCACCAGGTTGACCTGGTGGTTGAACCAGAGACCCGTGATTCGAGACGTCCGTCGGGTCGACCTCCGGTCGGGTATGAAAACTTCAGTTTGCATGAACCATGGCTCGATATTCAGATTCAACACTGGATCGAGCTACCACATGTTATTTTTTGCTTTTCCAGGACACTAGATTGCCTCCCACAAATACACAACATCATGAGATAAACCTGTGGTTGCCCAATCCGCATGTAAGAATCCTTGTACTTTGAGATGCCCATTATTTGAGTACCGCATACCTCTGTCGGGACTTCATAAGATATCAAGGAATTCAAATGACAACCTCCATATGACCAGTACATGATTTGTCCATGAATTGACTAACAACACTAGTAGCAAAGGATAATATCTGGGCGAGTGACAATAAGATAATTAAGTTTTCCGACCAATCTTCTATACCTCGACTAATCTTTAAGTGACTCCCCTTATATAACTTGACTCTGGAATCAATTGGAGTATCTGCATGTTTCGCTCCAAGCATGCCCGTTCTTTCAAGTAGATAAAGAGTATATTTTTCCTGAAGATGATAATACCATCTGGGGATCTAGCCATTTTCAATGCCTAAAAAGTATTTTAGGCGACCTAAATCTTTGATTTAGAATCTACTTTGAAGAAACTATTTGAGCTGTAGAATACCCTGTTGATTATCTCCAGTGATGACAATATCGTCAACATAGACAATAAGAAGGACAACGCTTGAGGACCCTAGCTGATAGAATATTAAATGATCAAGATGTGATCGTAGAAGACCGTACTCCAGGAGCGCATGACTAAACTTGCCAAACCATGCTCTTGGAGGCTTTTGAGCCCATAGAGTGACTTATGAAGCCTACAAACAAGATGAGACTCCCCCTGAGCAATGAACCGTGGGGGTTGCTCCATATAAATTTCCTTTGACAAAATGACAAGTCACCATGAAGAAAAGTGTTCTTAATATCAAGTTGATGCAGAGGTCAAGAAAAATGAGCAATCAGGGAAATAAAAAGTCGAAAAGATGACTTTTTAGCCATTAGGGAAAATGTCTCAAGTAGTATTCTCCATACACTTGAGTATATCCCTTGGCTACCACCCAGCCTTGAGTCGATCAACATCACCACTAGGCCCTACTTTCATAGAGAAAACCCATCTACACCCAACAATAGCCTTGTATTCTGGAGTAGGAACAAGAGTCCATGTGTGATTTCGTCGTAGAGCTTTCATCTCATCTTCCACAACATGATGCCATCTTGGGTGACTCATTGAAATAGGAATCGTAATGAAATAAGATAAGAATAGTAATGTCGAACATGGATGAGATAAGAGCTATGTATGAGGGAGATAAGCATTCTTATGAAACAAAGTTAGATATAGGATGAAGAGTACATAACCATTTTCCTTTCCGAAGTGCAATAGGCAGATCAAGAGAACTGTTGCCGCTGGTGGAATCTCCAGACTGAGTGGTGATCCAAGGAGGGCTGCCATTTACGTTGTCTGATTCTTGTTTCAGATTGCTTGCCTTCACACAATGTGTAGACATGAGTAATCAGGGACTTTTCTACTTGAGAAGTGTCTAATGACATGGGTGGAGGTGAGTCTCTTTGGACAAGAGGTCCGAATCAAGAGATCTCAATGACCACAGGAAGCGGGAGAGCTTCCTCAAGTCCCCCCACATACCGAGAGTATCCAAAGAATGGAGTATCTTCAACGAAACCGACATCAACAAAAACCATAAATTTGTGTTCAACAAGGTCATAACACCTGCATCCCTTTTGAGTCGCAGAGGAATCAAGAAAGACATTTGGAAGCCTTTGGACCGAGTTTTCATGACTAGTCCCAACATTGTGAACAAAACAGACATCCAACTATTTTCGGAGAAACATTAAAAATGAGATAGTTTGGACAAAGGAGGAACAATATGCGATTGTTTAAGGTAGATGATGACATGCAGTTAATGAAATAAGTGGCAGTAAGGACAACATCACCCCAGAATTTCTTTGGGACTTTCATATACAAAAGGAGAGTACGGGCTGTTTTGACAATATCACAATTTTTCTGTTTGGCTACCCCATTTTATTGAGGTGTGTGTGGACAAGATGGTTGGTGAGTGAGCATGACTAAAATACTCTTTAGCATTATCCGTTCGAAGAATACGAATTTGCCGAGAAAATTGGTTTTCAATTTCATTGTAAAACTTTGTATTATTGATAAACTTTTAGAATAATCTTTCATCAAATACAACTGGTGACTCTAGAGATGTAATTAAAAAAGGAAACAAAATACTTATGACCAAGTTTTGAAGGAACGACACAGTCCATAAACATCATAATGAATAATTTCAAACTTTGATTGAGCACTAATTTAATCTTTAGACTTAAGGGTGGATCGGTGATACTTTCCTAACTGACATGACTCACTTTCTAATTTATCAAGACTAGACAGCTGAGGATGAAGAACCTTGAGTTTGTTTAGAGACACGTGTCCAAACCGACTAGGAATATGTAGAGTAGCTGCTACACACGCTTTGGAAGTCAGACCAAGATAGTAGAGACCTACAAATTAATGCCCGCCACCAATCACCTTCTATGTTTGGAGGTCATGTATAACTCTAGCTTCATGGTTAAATGTAATTGAGGCTTGAAGGGTACGGGTTAACTTGCTTATGGAGATTAAATTAAAGGGAAATTTGGGAACAAATAAAGCTGAAGTAGTGTGACTGTAGGTAAGGTGTGATAGTTTCAGTGCCTTGTACAAACACTTTAGAACCATTGGCAATGGTGATTGGTGGAAGTGGTATCTGTTGGTGGATAGGTTAGATATAAGGTTGGCTGTACTTGTAATGTTTGTCTGTTGCACAAGAGTGAAGAATCCAAGGACCAATGTTGTAAAAAGAAGGAAGCAGGAGGCGTGCACATAACACCTTGTGGCCACTTGAGCGGAAGGCGGGCGCTCAAGCGGACACTTTTTGAAAAAAACAGATGCTTAATTTTCTATATGATTTTATTTAAAATACACATTTTTGTAAATATATAATAATTGTTTAGAAACTTGTATACATAACTAAACCCATGCCATCATCGTCATCATCTAAGCCTCAATCCCAACAATGTTGGGGTTGGCTACATGGATCCTTCTTTTCCAATCAACTCTATTTTGGGCATAACTAAACCCCTGTGACAATTTAAAATTCAACATACACAACAATATTGTTACTTAATAGTTTCTTACCTATAGATGAAGCATTAAGACACATTTACTAAATACAACAATATATTATTATCATACTATCATGTAACCTACTTAATAGTTCGTACCATACATAGCGGAATTTATTACATATAGTCATATACTAGTATCAAGCCATGATATAATGCACTTAGTAGTTAGTATTATATAGTAGTATAGTACTTCACAATATTTACATTTATTTTGTATTACATCTACACACTGGTTGCTATTTATTTGCTTAATGTTTAAAAAATAGTAATTAGTACTATACAACAATATAATATTATTGATATATGACAAAGTCACATAGTTTTACATTACACATTACATGGTATTACTTGCTATGATGGACTTAATGGTACATAGTTGTTACTGTTGCAGAGTAGCAACAGAATTAACGACTATTACACATCGGTTAGCTATTGTATCATATTTAGATACATACTTAATTGTTTAATAGAATAGTATCACATTAACATGTTAAATAATGTTATACAATACCAACAGTCTAATATTGCATACTAAAAATAACATTGCATTTCCCTTTTGGGCCTAGGGAGTGGGCCTAGATCCTGTTTTCACTTAGAGGCCTCAGGCGGGCGCTCAAGATCAATGCTCAGGCGGCCACTTAAGTGAGCTGAGCGGGCATGAAGCGGCCGCTTGATGCAGAGCCGCTTGACTGCCGCCTAAAGGCTATTTGGAGCGACCACTTTTGAAAACACTAAACAAGACGAACTTGCATGAAAAACTTGAGATATGCATGCAATCGATTCACATTACGTTGGAAGAAGGAAGCCACAGATACAACTGATGATGATGCTTGTTGAGATGCTTTGTATCGGCAAAATTGATTGTACTCATCATCTATCTCTTGAATTTGGCGGTCGGTGTCTCCCGAAGTGACTTTAGTAGATGCAATATTTGTAGATGAGGTTCTCGGAGGAAACCCATGAATCTCATAGTAGGTTTCTTTGTAATGCCCCTTTTTCCACAAATGAGTACATTTTGGGCGGCCTCGTCCTCTAGAAGATCTTCCTCCGCAACCTCCTCGTCCTCGTTCACGGGTAGAGAAACCAGTATCGGTGTGATCATTCATGGCAGAGACCATGATAGATTTATCAGAAGTAGTGTCTGGTAGAGAAACCTGTACCGATGTGCGTATAAAGGCACACGAGTCTCACTAATATGCTTCATCCAATTCAGGATGTTTAGATTTAGCAAGGATTTGACTACACACTCTTTCATAGTTACATCGGAGACCGACTAGGAGTTTGATGACTGTCATTTGATTTCTCTATTTCTAGAGCTCTTTGAGATCTACATTCAACGAAAGTAAAGAATGAAGATCGTCGATATTTCAAGTTACCTGTCCAAAGTATTGAGTTGGAGATTTATCGTCTTGCTGAAGAATATACATCTCCACAATCATCTCATACATACGTGAAATATTTGAGTCATGCATGAGGTTAAGATGATCCCAGACATCCTTGCACTCTCAAAGTACCTGGTGAGATCAACTACATGCACTTCCACAAAATTCCACATAATAGATAGAAGATTGGTATCACTTTGCTCCCATTGTTCTAAAGTGTTATCTGTGGTAGGACCTTTGAGATGTTTATATTTTCCGTCTCCCTTGAACCAAGTCTTGACTGTGAGGCTCCATTGAGTGAAGTTCTTTTAATCAAACTTTCGAGTGGTGATGACCTAACCACGAACTAGGAGGGGAGCCACTACTTTCTTCTCGGACATGATTGGGACTAGACTTGACCAAAGCCACTTGTATGAGATAAATAGGAAGTGGTATTGGTGACAACAAATTACCTACATGGTGGGTAAGTGTTGAAGACGAGTCAGACTTCCACTGGCATGTGTGCAAATCAGATACGACGTGTAAGATATCAAAGATGAGGAATAAACTTCTGTCGACGTGTTGTGTGGAAGTCTAACATGGCGTGTAAGATGTTGAAGACGGGGAACAGACTTCCGCTGTCATGCCGTGTGGAAATCTGACATGAAGTGTAAGATGTCAAAGATGAGAAACAACCTTCCATTAACACACCGTATTGAAATCTAACACGGCGTGTAACTTTAGGTCTAGATAAAACCCTACGTCACTGGATGATGACACATGGCATGTTAATTGTGGTACACGTATCCCATGCCGCGGGGCATATTCTCAAGTGAAAGTGTTAGAAATGTTTGACCCTAGCTTCACGGATGACTCCTCACCTAGAAATAGGCCTCTAAGATGTGGATCCGGAGGAGAAAAAAAGGGGCACCAATGTGAATATGACTTCCACCGCTATGGAGATGACAATGTAGATGAAAAGACGACGATTCGGGTGGTGGAGATGACTTCTGCCACTATTTAGATGATGACTCGGATGATGGAGACGATGATACGAATGATGGAAATGACTTTCACCACTGTGGAGATGATGACCCAGATGATGGAGATGACAATGTGAGTGGTGGGAGATCACTTCCACCACTACGTAGATGACAACCCAGATGGTTGACATGACTTTCACCGTGGAGAAGACGAGAAGATGTTAATATATGTGCGCAAGTCTCAAATTTTGTAACTCAAACACTACCCCACAAGTATACGAATGCGTGTAGTACAATCGTGGTCGTCTAAGGAGCAGGATATCGTTAGGCGCAAGCGTGTTAGTCTTCAATAATCTAGATCAATTTCAAAGGTTGATTTGATTTTAACACTAGTTAACTAGCAAACTACAGAAAGCAACTAAGCATAAATAACTTGTATTAATGATTAAATTTGATTAAGGATTCTCGAGGATAGAGTTTCACATCCATATCATAACATGAAGAACAACAAAAGCCAAGAATGCTAGAAACAATCACAATGCAGATCTGCATCCTGCATTCACCTCCCGGTAATGTAGAACAATCCTAACCTTATCTACCACTCCCGAGGATAGACTTAGCTTTGGACTACAAACCTTGATTCACCAACACAACCTAGCCACTCTCGTGGTCAAGGTAGTGCAGCTAAGACACATATCCTTACTCCTATGCATATCTTTCCAGATTATGCAAAGAGTAGAAATCAAACATACAAAGTGGCCAACGAAGCATGTAAGAAGAATTATACACCAATGAACCTTAGAACAATGAAACAACTAGCATTATATAGGAAATTTGTATTCAACAATGTTATGACATGGGAACTAGTCCCCCGTGCCCAAGAAATGAAAGTCTACTCGCTCATGATGGTGAAACACAAGTACATGCTACAATTTTTGAAGCTAAGCATGACTAGAGAAAGAAAGAACAAGGGAAATCCAAAGAAGAGGGAAGAACTCCGGTATGAAGACAAATTCCGTCCTTGTTGGTGCTTCTTCAACAACCTTCTCTCTCGAGTGGCTGGAGTGGAAAAGAGAAGCTCATGCTGCAATCCTTAGAGGAGAAATGAGTAGAAAAGAGGTTCTCTCTCAAGAAACTACCTCTTCTTTCCCAAAATCGCCTCTCCTTTGCTCGAGTACGTTCTCTGGTCGAAAAGCGGTTCAAATGACGAGAGAAAACTGTCCCTTGTGTGGGCTTTCATATTTAAAAATGAGGGACAATTATTTTAAAAATCTCCAGAAATTGACTGCGACACGACGTGTCCGGGAATGCACACGGCGTGTCACCTTGAGTAACTGACTTTAAAACTGCCTTGCCCGAAGAGTACACGACATGTTATTTGAGCTACACGGCGTGTTGCTGAAAGTCATAGAGGACTTGGGTAGATTTGATCGGTTCGAACACGACGTGTGCTAATAAGCACACGACTCGTCTTTTGGCAGAACTTCTGGTGAGATCATTTGACGAACTAGACACAGTCTGGTCTGAGAGATACACCGTGTTTCAACTCTTCAAGGGAAATGAAATCCATCTGTAAACTCACACGTCGTGTGCTAAAACTCACACGCCGTGTTCCCTGCATAATCTTCAAGAAATCCTTTGTGATATGTGCGATCTCTTGGGGAGTCCAACTAAGGTCGGATTTTGGTTGGATTGACCCTATTTCCTCACAAGGAACGAGGTATCCGATTTCGATGCCGTTTCGACGGCATGGAAAATGATTTTTTATATAAAATTTTGACAAAAAATTTGATAGATGCAACTGTGCCCGTTTTGATGCCAAAATGAACAAATTAACTTATGAAATTTTACAGGCGTGATCTCTACACCTAAATGCATCGTTTTATGCAATAAAATTTTATGTGGGGGTAGGTTGGGGGGGTGGTCCTTCATGTGGGAGGTAAGGGAATTGTCCTGTTTCTTTAGGATTTCGATGAAGGGTTTCGATGAGAAAATGTAGGAATTAAGTTATGCAATTTTGCAAGAATGATTTATATACATGCATGTTCTTATTTGTGTTATAATATCAAATATTAGATATGCAGGGCATCCCCACACATTTTACTTGGGTTGATACTTGATAGTTTGTTGTTGATATTGACTCAATAGTCATTCATTTCATTGGTCCCAAGAACACTAGTGCAATGTTTCCAAGCTAAATCATTATTTGTTGGTGTGGTTGGCTTCCTAGCACCTTCATTGTCTAATAAACCACCACTAGGATACATCTCGTCCACATTGTAGAAACTAAAAAAGCATGCATCACATAAGTATTCAATAATTTGAATAGCAAACATTAGGGCAATGCAATGCAATTATGATATACTATAAGTATATACTATGTATAAGTACTAAATGGTGAAATAACTCCAATCCCCCTTTGTTCCTCTTCAAAAAACAACAATAACAAGGATTGCAATTATCGAAATTTTCATCAAAATTTGCCGAAATTCATCGAAATTTGGCGAAATTCATCGAAATCATCGTAATTTGGCGAAACTCATCGAAATCGACACAGTCGCACGTTTCGGTACCAGATCCCATTGAAATCGAAATTTTTGGGCAAAATTTCGCCAATTTCGCCGAAACCTCATTCCTTGTTTCCTCGTCATAGTCATGTACTTATGGTCACAAAAATGAAACGAGTAAAACAACTAAAAAGTGGATAATCTAGCATAATTAAGCATGGAATTATGGTAAAAATGAGTTAAAAGTGCATCAAAAAATGATCCAAAAAGTGATGATTTGTGCACATAACCCCCCCAAGCTTTTGCTTGTCCTCAAGCAAAAAAGAAATAGATATATGGCTAATGATAAACAGATGGGCACAACATCATATTCTCATGAATATGAATTGATAGATCAGAGAGTGGCTAATTCATCATTTAGATATGTGACTAATCATGAAATCAATTCTACCCCTCAAGGTAAGTGATTAAGTTCATATTGATATTCAAATTGCTTTGGATGAATCAACTAGATAGCAATCAGTAGGAATTAGTTGATAGAGCCAGAGATTGTAACGTCTTAGGATTTGAGGCCTTGAATAACATGATCTTAAAAGGACATGTGGCATGCCAGTCTTAAGCCGTGTGGTCCAGGCAAGTTGGAAAGGGCTATTCGCTGAGACGAGATGGAGCCGCCCTTACGCTGGTAGCTGTGGATGGGAGCTGGGTGTCCAAGGGCCATTTTGGGTCTACACTGAAATGACGAAGAGAATATGAGACCGTATATTGAGCCTTGACGAGGACGCCAAGAGTCTAAGTGGGGGAGATTGTAACATCCCAGGATTTGAGGCCTCAGATAAAATGATCTTCAAAGGAATGATTGGACTACCCATATCACCAAGGTGCACCTCCTTTTCCGAGAGCCCATCACTAAAGAACTCCATAGTTAAGTGTGCTCAGCTTGAAGTACTATTAGGATGGGTGACCAGTCGGGAAGTTTATCCTGGCTTGCGTGTGAGTGAGGACAAAGCATGCAGTTAAGGCTAGTGGTGGTAGGTGAGGCCAGTTGTCATTCCTGAAACTCTACTAGAGCCTTGGGCAGTAGACCCGGGCGTTACAAATGGTATCAGAGCTTCATCTACGGCGGGGGCGGAGGCTTGGTGAGCCAATTCCCCTCCAGTAGGTGGGGCCCACATGGGCAATCTTAAGCCGTGCGGTCTAGGCAAGTTGGAAAGGGCTATCCGCCGAGACGAGATGGAGCCGCCCTTGCGTTGGTAGCCGTGGATGGGAGCTGGGTGTCCATGGGCCATTCTGGGTCTGCACTGAAATGGGGAAGAGATTATGAGGCTGTATATTGAGCCTTGACGAGGACGTCAAGAGTCTAAGTGGGGGAGATTGTAACGACCTAGGATTCGAGACCTCGCATAACATGATCTTAAAAGGAATGATTGAACTACCCATATCACCAAGGTGCACCTCCTTTTCTGGGAGCCCATCACTAAAGAACTCCATAGTTAAGCGTGCTCAGCTTGGAGTAGTACTAGGATGGGTGACCAGTCGGGAAGTTGATCCCGGATTGTGCTTGAGTGAGGACAAAGTGTATAGTTAAGGCTAGTGGTGACCTATCAGGCCAGTCGTCATTCCTGAAACTCTACTAGAGCCTTGGGCTGTGGGCCCTGGTGTTACAGATATAATGATTTGCCATAGAACTACATTGGTAATTCAAAGGAAATGAAATGAAAATTCCTTTAAATATATATCCATTTGCAATGACATTATTATTCACATCACATATATTTTTAATCTTCGCTTCTTTTGTACGGTACTCGACTGCTAATTTAGGCTTACACGCACGTGGAATACTGTTTGGGGATTCATTTCTTTCTTTCAGACGTAATCCCCTACCTTCATTGAGTTGGTAGAAAATGTGGGCGACTTAGCCATCTTTTGTGGGGTTTAGAATTTTTCAAAACAAGATTCAAAATTCCCTTTTTAATGTGATTCAGGTTCCGCTTTGGACCACATGGTCCTATGCTAAGTCACTTTCCCTGATGATTCAGAAACTTCATACTAAAGGTGGAAAATCATTCATTTTTGCAAAAAAAAATCTCAATTAGAATGGTAAAAATGCATTATAGAATTGACAATGTCATCATACTGCTACTCAAAGCTATAAAGTTGAGAGATTCAAGGCATTTGAATTGTTACATGATTTAAGAGCATGAGTGAAAGAAATTGCAATTCATGTATAGCCAAATACCTAAATGTAGAGATGAATAGCATGATTAATTTTTCAATTAGGGTGATGCGTGCCCAACTATCAATTATATAGCCATTATTCTAATGTAAACAAATGATTCAAGCAAAAGAAGGGATATTGACCGTAAGTAGACTATCAACTCATATCATGCAAGATCTCAACGAGATAGGGTGAAACAGATTGGGAATTTACATAGGCAGAATCAAATTGCAAAAACAAATGACATGAAAGCGAAATCAACTATAACTAAAAATTACCGGCTGGTTGCTCCCCCTAAGCTTGAAATTTGTAGTGTCCTCACTGAATCAATCAAATTCAAGTGGATAGCAACTAGGTACCTGTCATAGTGAATAAGAATGAAGGGCTAGTGCCATGATCTCCAACTGGAAAATGTTGCTCAAAAGATCATCGTTAGGAATAGGTTGCGGAGGTCGACTCCTGTTGTGGTGGAGGCGGTGATGGAGGCATGGCATAATGACCTTGAGAGATGTGCTTGATATCCATCATCGGTAGCATGCTGTGCATAACGGAGTGCTGCTGGCTGAACTGGTCTAGGCGGGTGTCCTGATGATAAAAACGTTGTTGGACATACCCATAATAATGTTGTATGTTTGGCATATCCAGTTGTACTCAGTTTGAGTACTAGTAGGAGGGAGAGATGATGCCGCTGCAACGTTGGAAGTTCCGGGTTGGTTACCAGAGTCAGTTTCATCATCAAAAATGAATTTTCAGTTGTCTTTGTTTGTCAAGGTAACTCCTTCTAAACCAGAGAGTTCAATGTACTCTACGTGATCATGAAAATATTGTCTGAATTTACTGTCATCGGAGTTATCCCTAACAATCAACCCTATGGAGATGAGGGACTAGAGGTCATTTTTATTCCTCCGGGGAGCAACTTCCAATCCTGTAGTTCAGCATTAACTTTGGGAGCAATGTGGATTATTAGTCCTCCAATCATGATGTCACAAGATTTCTTTCGTCTGATCTTAAAGAAACGATAGAGGATATAATAACCAACATTAATTTTGAAATGTTACAACATTGCCTACAAGAAGAACATATCTTGCTTTCCACAAATGCCTTGTGTTTCTTTTCTAGCAAATACACAAGTGCTAAGAATCCTGTGCATATAACGGAATATGGGGTTGTGAATGTGTGTTGCTCTGGTGGCTTTGGCTTCATGCATGTGATCTTCACTAATTTCTCTCCAAATTCATCACTGTTAAACTGAGGTGGGCATGACATCACTTCATAATGGCACCGAAACACATCAAAAAATTGTTTGAATGTAATCTTATAATTGCGCCTAAGAAGTCGGAAAGTAATAATAGCAAATGGTTCATGCGGCTTCTTTGGGTCGTCTTCATAATGCAGTAGTAGTCAGAAATTCGTAACTGAGTCTTGGATAGGTAGGGCTTACAGTGCAACATGTATAGTTGACCTAGTTCTTTGAGTAATCCCAAGGCTTCATCCTTGAATCCCAACGCCTATGTTGTCTCTTCGTAGACAAAGCGTGTAGGTAAAACCCTACGAGTGATCATCGTTTGGTAGGTTTTGTCTTCTTCCTTGTGACGTTGAACTGGGTTGAGGAGATGTATGCTGCAGCGAAAGAACTTTGTCCTCGGTCACACTTTGCTGTTTGCTTGAAGGGAGCCATTGCACTTGGTGTTGCTGCTGAAAGCACAAAAACAATGTGTATGGTTTGGAACACAGCGTGTGTTCTGGACTTGAACAAAAGAGCAGGTTGAGCCAAAGCAGGAGGTTACGGCGCGTAGGATGTTACACACGCCGTATCTTTTGCGATTTGGGCGAGTTTCAGGTTGAGGGTGACCGTGGCTTCACCCCGTGTTTGATGTGGCACACGCCGTGAACGAGGTGGTGGAGAGATGGATCTCGCGTGCTTGCTAGTGAAGATGATGGCGGTTTGCTTGGCGGTGGATCTGGGCCGGCGGCGACAAAGCCTCTTCAAGCTTGCTTCGACTGATGATGTGGATCACTCGACTGGGCGGAGATGATTGAATTTGGTGTAGATCTGAGCACGGAGCGGAGGAAGAAACAGAACAATCAACGACGATGACAACTGATCTGGATGACGACGGCGGCTGGACGGCGATGACGGAGGTCTTGGACGGCGGCGACTAGTCACTTCCGCTCGAACACGACGTGAGTGCTAGGGTGAAATGATAGAATGATTTTGAAATCGGTTTTTCCACCCTATATTCGGATGTTGGACACGACGTGTAAGTATGAAAACACGACGTGTTGTTGCTCAGGAAATCTTTGCAAGTAAGCCTCATGAAGGGCACGCCGTGCTCCATTTAAAACACATCGTGTATGTTTCCAGTGGACAATTGAAGAATGGAAGTTCCATTCCTGACATGTCGTGTGCTTTTAAAACACACGGCGTGTGAGTTGCCAGTGAAATACTTGAAATGTCGCCTTGAATAGCACACGACGTGTTTTGATTAATGCACGCCGTGTAAGTTTCCAGTAGAACTTTTTTTAGACATTTGTAATACACACACCGTGTATGTTTGAGCAATGCCGTGTATGCTCCCAGAAAAATGTCAACATGGAATGGATTTGTAGACATGCCGTGTTGAAAATTCACATGTCGTGTATTCTGGGCTTTTTGTTCGAAACTTCTTTTGCTAGAAGGTGACACACCGTGTAGTATGTCAACATGCTGTGTCTGATTGAAATTTTATAGAGATTATGTCTTTTCCTTGATTTTTCCTCTGTACCTGCAATGACAATGATATGTACGGTATAAGGATCTAAATCATTACATTCAACCATGACAAATTATTTAGAAAAGGGAATATTCTTGAGCAAATGTATAAAATGAAATCTATCCTAATTGTAGGGTCAACTTCCACAAGGTCCTCCATTTAGAGTCCGGAGTAAGACTCTTCATTCCTTTAGTGTGCTCCGGAGGAGCTGGATGCAACCGACTTCCCTTTATCTTTCGGGTTCAATTCTGGCTTGTTTGGAAGTGATCTTGGAGTTTGATTGTTGGCAAGGGCTTGTTGAGCAACTTAGTTTTCTAACATCTTTATGTGAGTGGCGATTCTATCCACTTTTTCAGAAATCTGCTGGATGGTGTCTTTCATCAGTTGTCCTTATTGGCAAAATTCCTCATTTTGCTTGATCGACGTGAGATAAAATTATCCAAAAGTGACTCAAGGCTGGGTTTTGCATATGGCTGGAGCTGGTTGAAACCTCGGTTATTATTATTGAACCCCGGAGGATTGTTGCTTGCACGAGGCCTATTTCCAACGGGTTGGGGCAGATTGTTCTGAAGCGGTTGAGTATTTTGAGTGTTATTGTTGCGGTAGGAGAAATTTAGGTGGTCTCTCCAACCCGGATTGTAGGAGTTAAGAGTATGGGTGGTAGAGGTATTTGTTCTCATAGTTGCTTACCATATTGCATTGCTCCACAACCTCTTCAGAAGGCATAAAAGAAGGGTAGCTTGATGAAGCTACTTGCCCCAAAGCTTGATTTGCATCACAAATGAGGTTTACCGGTTGAACTGGTTGAGTGTTTAACTTATCAAATTTCTGTGTGAGCATCCAACTTGGTTGAAATTATGTCTCCGACATAAACATAATGTACGCCGACTTGTTTCCCGGAAGCAACATAGGTTCGGGATGGCTGATTGCTCCTCTCAGAACTCCATTGACAATGATTGATTGCTATGTATTCAATAATTGCATAAACTTCTCTGTAGGATTTATTCATTAAAGGTCCATTAGCTGCAACATCTCTAACATTTTGGTGTTGTAAAACAATCCATTGTAAAAAGTTTGAAGGAGTAGCCAGTTGCTAAGTACATGGTGAGGACAAAGATGCTAAAGGCCCTTGAATCTCTCCCATGTGTCGTAGAGAGCCTCTCCATCTCTTTGTGAGAAATTTGTACGTTGGCTCCTCAATTAATTTGTCTTGCTTGGCAGAAAATATTTAACAAGATAAGCTTTCAGTAGTTCCTCCCAGCTGTTTATAGAGTTTCTTGGCAAAGAAGAGTCATGCTTCGGCTCTGTCTCTCAAAGAAAATGGAAACAAAAGTGGGCATATACCATCAAGAGCAATGCCATTAATCTTGAAAGTGTTCAGGTATTGCAAGAATTCAGCTACCTGAAGATTAAGGTCCTCCATGGGAGTCCCTCCAAAACGGTTCTGTTGAATCATCTGCATGATAGTCGGGCTGATGGAGAAGTTGTTTGCCTCAATTTGTGGGCTGTTGATAGCCCCATTGATAGACAACGAAGTCCTTAAGAGGACGATCGTCTTTCATGATTGGTTCTTGGTGGTCCGGTGAGGATGGTAGTAAAGACGAAGGTAAACTCTCTAAGTTGGAAGAGCTTTCACTCCTTGCTCGTCTACGATTGGTCAAGGTACGTTCGATCTCCGGATCTAAGAATACGGACGGATGAAGACCACGTTTTGAACGCCGCAAGTGGGTGAGAAACACTTAACAATAATGGAGATTGTGGTAGATGATAACAATGATGGTGGAATGATAAAAGGTGGTGTGATCTAGTCTCGCTTACTAGTTAGCACTTCTCACTCTAACAAAATAATATCGATGCTCCCCGACAACGACGCGAAAATTTGTTAGCCTATGTGCCCAAGTCTTAAATTTATAACCTAAACACTACCCCGTAGGTATATGAATGCGTGTAGTACAATCGATGTCGTCCAAGGTGCAGGATATCGTTAGGTACAAGAGTGTTAGTCTTCAACAATCTAGATCGATTATAAATGTTGATTTGGTTTTAACACTAATGAACTAGCAAACTAGAGAAAGCAACTAAACTGAAATCACTTGTATTAATGATCGGATTTGATTAAGGATTTCACATCCATATCATAACATGAAGAAGAACAAAAGCCAAGAATGCTAGAAACAATCACAAGGGAGATTTGTATCCTACATTCACGTCCCAGTAATGTAGAACAGTTCTAACCCTATCTACCACTCCCGTGGATAGACTTAGCTGCGGACTACTGATGTTGATTCTTAAACACAACCTAGCTACTCCCGTGGTCAAGGTAGTGCAGCTAGCACATCTCCTTACTCCTATGCATATCTTTCCAGATTATATAAAGAGTAGAAATCAAACATACAAAGTGGCCAACGAAGCATGTAAGAAGAATTAAACACTGATGAACCTTAGAACATTGAAAGAAACAACTAGCATTATATAGGAAATTTGTGTTCAACAATGTTATGACATGGGAGCTACTCCCTCATGCCCAAGAAATGAAAGTCTACTCGGTCATGATGGTGAAACACAAGTACATGCTATAGATTTTGAAGCTAAGCATGACTAGAAAAAGAAAGAACAAGGGAAATCCAAAGAAGAGGGAAGAACTCCGGTATGAAGATGAAATTCCGCCTTTGTTGGTGCTTCTTCTTCAACAACCTTCTCTCCCGAGTGGATGGATTGGAGAAGAGAAGCTCCTGCTGCAATCCTTGGAGGAGAAATGAGTAGAAAAGAAGTTCTCTCCCAAGAAACCACCTCTTCTTCTCCAGAATCGCCTCTCCTCTGCTCTGGTACGTTCTTTGGTCAAAAAGTGTTTCAAATAACGAGAGATAACCGTCACTTGTGTGACCTTTCGTATTTAAAAACGAAGGACAATTATTTTAAAAATCTCTAGAAATCGACTATGACACGTCGTTTCCGAGAAGACTCAGCGTGTCGCCTTAAGGAATTGACTTGAAAATTGCCTTTCCCAAAGAGTACACATCGTGTTATCTGAGCTACACGACATGTTACTGAAAGTCGGAGAGGACCTGGGTAGATCTGATCGGATCGAACATGGGGTGTGCTAATAAACAGACGTGTCTTTTTACCCAATTTCTGGCAAGATCATTTGACTGAGTGAACACAGCGTGTGGTCTGAGAGGCACGCCATGTTTCTGCTCTTCAGGGGGAATGAAATCCATCTGTAAACTCACACGCCGTGTGCTAAAAAACACATGCATGTTCCTTGCAGAAATTTCAAGAAATCCTTTGTGATATGTGTGATCTCTAGGGGGGTCAAACTATGGTCGGATTTTGGTTGGATTGACCCCATTTCCTTGTCATAGTCATGTACTTGTGGTAAAAAAATGAAACGAGTAAAACAACTAAAAAGTGAAGAATCTAGCATGATTGAGCATGGCATTATGGTCAAAATGAGTTAGAAGTGCATCCAAAAATGGTCGGAAAAGTGATATGATTTGTGCACATCAGAAGACGACGACGAAGATGCTCGACAAAGATGATTTCGACGTTGTTAATGATGACAACTGTTGTTTGGCTTTCTCTTCGGAGAATCAGGGTACCGTTGGCTCTGAAGGAGATTATGAGGCAAATCAACTTGACTTTGTATTAACAGGGCAGACCTATATATATGGACTTGGACGGTGGCCAATAACCCAATTTCACAGTATGAGACTAATCTCGTATATACAGAGAAATAGAATAAAGAATAATAAATAATAAATACATACACATATACACCCAGACACATATATGGATATACACATTTATTATACCTAAAATTTGAAATCATATTTTATATGTACATATTTTGATATAGTAAAATTACCAATTTACCATACACATATTTGTACATTATCTTTTATTATATTGATACATATACATACATGTATAATCTCCCGACGTAGACACAAATTCAACACAAATCATTATGGAGACACTAGGTGGCCATGCCAAGAGAATGGGCAAAGTGGACATTATGGAGACTCTAGCTGGGCACAAGGATGCCTAGTCCTCCTTAAATTCGATCATGGTCTCCTTTTCAAATATGGGCTGAGCAATCTACTTATCTCGAGCGAGACGTAGGAGACGAACTCTCTACTGCGCAACTGTATTCGAACAATCCCCATCTCCTCTGCAACAACAAGGCCGGAATTATTGTGTTCTTCGCTCAAAGATAGCAGTTGGGATAGTCACTTTAGTTGTAGTGCCTCAGATATCTAAAAGACTAACATCCAACAATCATAATCCAAACCAGCCTACTGCACGGTACCACACCAATGTTTCGGGTGGTCGGTGTAAACTTTGAATCTGCCAACCCGACCCAATTTAATAGCTAAGAGGGATTTGAATGCATTTTCTTCTCAAGTTTCTCCGGGGTACATCATATATTCTGTTGCACCATAATTTAGCCAAAGCCTTCTTCATTATTTGCCCACTCCTACAATAGTTTCCAACACCCACTTCCATCCGTCGAATCCCAATAAAATCCCCAAAGGTAGCTTTTCTGAAAGAGAATCTATCACAGCCAATCTCTCCAATTAGGCTTCATAGGTTCAAGCACTCCCAATTTTTTTTTATCATTCTAGTCCAAGCTTTTTTTAGTCCTTGATGTAGCTTTAAGGCCATATTGAAGCCACAAAAGATGTCAAATTACCCCAACCATCATAATTAAAGTACTAAACACTCCAGGTCCAAGCGTTCACTTGAGCTCCAAGTTGACCAGTCAACGCCTCAATCTTGGGCCAATTGATCCCAAATTCATCCAAGATAGCCCCAATAACTTCACTTTCCAACTCCGAGGATAAACCACCCAAAATTGTCTATTACATATAAAATGTAGTTTTTATTTCAACACCAAATCAGGTCACATCTTTTTTTGGCTATTTGGACTTTGTGAACATCTTCCTAAACACTACCTATCTCTGGCTAACCAACATGTTTCTCCAAAATATTTCATGTACTTTAGCTTCTTTACGTCTGACAACCACCAGGAAAACATGTATTTACTATGTTTAGGTATGTAAGTTCAGGTGCTCCTGAAATAAACAAGTCTGTGACCACTGCAGCATGCACCACATTCATCATATACATTGCTTATTCACCACTATACCTTTTACTGTATGGACGTTTTTTAAAGCAAGATTCTATACATATGAAACTGTTAATTTCCCTTTAATCATGTAAGTACATACACAGCTTTTATGGAGTTAATAGTTTTCACTTTTATGTGAATTGACACATCATGTACATAGGTGACCATGTTTTCTCGTACTAAACTCTTATTGATATCCTGAATTAGTTGCATGGTCGCATCTTATGCAGTTGTATTTTGTTGTTTGAGTTTGGTTTTATTTCTGAGATACCATTTCTCTCTTTTGTTCTTTCAGCAGGACTGAGAAAAGGAACGCAGAGAAACCGCAACGCTGAAATATTTGACCACCTGCCTCGTGGGCCTAGGAGGTAGATGTTAGTCCTGTGCGATCAGTACCTTAAAATGCAATAAATTTATGGCTAGTCAATACATAATTAACCATCCATTCAACAACCCACACGGTTGTTTTGTGGCAGTGATCTGATCATGCTACTAACCAGGAGGTCTCAGGTTTCATTCCTGCTGGGTTTGCATTATAATGGGATTTTCCTAATTAATTTCATGGTTTGCGCCCCTTTGCATTGCACGGCGTTCACTTTCCTCTTGTGAAAGGCCTCTGCGAGGTTTGCAGTCCTCATGGGAGCTCTTCCCCTTTGGGTTCTCTGCTCAGCAAATGACATTTTTTATAGTCATATTTAGCAGCACATACAGAGTCTATCCGATTTTCTTCATATCTTATAAAATGGCTACTGTGGTAAGACAATAACCCGTTGGCATTTCGATGTATCAGTTTGTCATCTTGAATATCTGTATTTTGTTTATCGCTTTCTTTGTTGGGTAACATCTAAGCTGTTAACATACAAAGTGACCCTTCCTATGACATTGGGATAGGCAGTGCCCTTTCTCCCAAGTGTTGATATGTCTGGGTGTCTATGCTATGCTTAGTGATTCTTAGAGTTATCACTTGCTATTATCCATAACGCAGTTGTTTGCTATGTAGTGGTCCAGTTTATTTATATTCAGTCTTTATTGCTACTGTTAATGATCTTCTCTTATTCCAGTTCTGATTTCAATGTTTTGAGCTGCTTGTGCCTTTTTTTTGGTGATTGAAGATGTTTACATCTAAGCTACACCGCAGAAGAAGTCCGGCAGTGGCGTGAAGCACGTAAAAGGAACTATCCAACTGCATCTAAGATAGCAAAGGTTAATTTTCCCATGTTAATAGCCAGAAAATGTTACTTTTGTTGCTTAAACAACTGGTGATGATATCTTACATGCTGGTGTCATGGACTAACAGGTGCGTGAAAACTGTGCAAATGATGAAGTTGCCAAAGCACGTCGCAAGGTATTTCTTTTCGAAATGATAATTTCTTGGTTGATATTTGGGCAGTTTCTCAGTATTGTCTTTTGTTTCAGCAATTACGAGACATTCTAGCAAAACAGGCAGAATTGGGTGTTGAAGTTGCTGAGCTGCCTGACAACTATCTCTCAGACCCAGAAAACCCGAATTGCAATAGAGACCACAAAAGCAATTTCCATCAGCGTGGCAAGCATAACAATGTAAGAGGCAGATTCCAGAACAAATTTAGTAAAAGGGGAAGTGCGGGCCATGATAGTAGGTGTATAAAACGATACAAACCCATGAATGGTGAATTTTCAGCACCTGTGGCGAAACACTCTCCAACTCTTCTGCAGAAGTTGCTTAGCGCTGATATCAAGAAAGACAAGAGCAAGTTGTTGCAAGTTTTTCGGTTTGTTACCTTGAATTCATTCTTTGAACATTGGCCGGAAAAGACACTAATATTTCCTCAAGTGACTGCTAAAGACGCTCCCTTTGGAGGAGATACTGATAGAGGGGCTGCTACTGGGACAAGTAGTTGTTTTGATCCATTTAAAGCTGAAGAAGGTATCGAAAGTATTAGTGGTATGAAAGATTTGACTGAAGAAAATGTAGGTGACATGAATAGTGATGAAGATTATGGTAGTGATGAGAGTGATGACAATGCTGAAGAAGACGATCATGAGCTTTCAGACAAGTCCGAGGAGGGGGAGATATGATGGGATTCACGTCATTCTTGCCCAACATGATGGCAGTGTAGATGTATAATGGTAGATGATGAGCTTAATGTTCTATTGTGGTTTTCATTGTGAAGAATTCAAGGTACGTAACTAGTGCCTCTTGTGGGTCTATATGTTTTCATTGAATTGAAATTTTGAGCAGTTGCCTCATTATACTCAGGTTGGATGTATATAGTTGCTAATCTGCTTGGGTCTCGATCAGAATATTAAAAATGTGAAAACCTAATCCTGGTCTTTCTAAAATAGACTAGATCCAGTTGTCTTGGTCCTTGTTTGGCACGAGATAATGATACTGAGATCTTGTGAAATCTAGGCTGAGTTAGGCCCAATGATGATACTGATGTAGTTCGGTTGGGATAGAATGTTGTTTGAGAACCCAGTCCGGTTTTGGTCTGGATATTACATCACATTAATGTTAGAACATAGAAGCTAATCCAGGCCACATTTTGAAATCTTCCCAAACCGGGAATGAGTTGGTTTGGAATTCCGGACTGAAAATGTATCAGTCTAAGATCTATTGCCAAGTCCAGTCCAAATTTTGTTGAACACGTAATTGGCCATGACGTGGTGAAGTCACAATATTCTTATTGACCAAGACAATGCTGGATCTCATCAAATCTTTTTGCTAAAAATGCCCAAGTTTAGTGAGCTCGGGTTTCTTGAAATCAACTGATCTGATGCTTTATGTCGTGAAAATCACTAAAACAAATAACTCACTGTGCATGCATATCCGGTTTTACCACATGTAAACTTAAAGATGTTTGGTACCTTTATGAGTGGTGGGTTATTGATCTTGACTGTTTGTTTTGGAAATTTATGTGTTCTCGTAGAATTGAAGTTTTGGGCAAACGCCTCAATATCTCCAGATTGGATGTATATGGCGGTCAATCCCCCTGGATCAGATAAGGGACGTTAAAATCTAATACTGGCCTTATTAAAATAGACAGAGATCCTGTCAAATTAGATTGTGTCTGGGTTGGTCTGGTAATGGGATATAACCTGTCTGATCTCGATAAGGTGTTTTTTTACGCACTTAAGTATGGTTGAATTACGTTAAATCAATGTCAGGACATAAATAGTCCAGGCCAAATTTGAAAAACTGAAATTCCTCTCGAAGTAGGATACAGTTGATCTGCATATCCTGTCTGAACCTAGACTAGCAATTTCTAATTCCCATTTCTAGTCCAAGTTTTACAAAATACATTAACTGGTCATGTCGTTGTTAAGTCACGTTTTTTATTGACCAAAGGACATGACTAGTTGCCAAACAGGGGCTTAAGGAATACTTAGCTCCGTTCTATTTGTTTAGTGCCATCAGAACCCAATAAAAAAATTTACCGTCAGGGATAGTTGAAACCAACTGTGATTATGAACTTTGTACTACAGCGAATCAACTCTCTATGCATTTGGAGCGCGTCAGATTTTACTACTTGTACTTATAAGATGCCTTTTATGACGAGGCGTGTTATGACATCTGGAGTGTATCTTCGTGTCGTGATCCTCAATCTGAGAACGCGTTCTTCCAAAAATTAAACCAAACCTGTCGTTGAAATAATTGGAAGTTTGCATAGAATAGTTAAAAATGTACACACCTTATAATGTTGATTATTATTATTTTTATCTAAGAAGCTTGGCCAAAAAGTATCTGTTAGATTATATTATTAGTTAACATATTCTAAATGGGTCTAATTGTCTAAGTCCATTAGGGTTATGCCCGCTTCTTTGTACGTGCCTCTTTTCCTATATGTAGGGGGAAAGTTTGCCGTCTATCAATGAAAAATACAATTCTTATCTTATTTTTCACGTTATGGAAGTGGTCCCAAATGTGATAGACAATGACATATAAGACGCGCTTTGACTCGGAGCCTTACCCTTTTCGGTTTAATAATAGTCAAATTTTGATGTACACCATTAGTGAAAATGAAGCAGTAGCAGTCAAACAAATTTTAACGTCTGTCGAGCTTTATATATTTGTTTCTTGTTCCAAGTATCTTTTGTGGACTGATGTGTGCAACCATGTATGCATCCATGCGTAATGTGAAATATTTCTATTACAAACGTCCAATAACGTTGGTGGCAATACAATTTTATTGTGTATTTTTATTCTCATGGTATACATAGATACAAATAGCAATCCACAAAACAGAAACATTATATAACACATTTTGTTGTAACCGTTATTGCACTTCTTTATAGTAGATATACTTCTAGAAATATAAATTGTTTCAACAATAATACATAATTATCAAAGAATAATACAATAAAGTATACACGCCAATACATATCAAAATTTGAGCATTGATGGGCTGTTATTGGACCATGAACATGTGTTTGATACATAAACACACATCTAGGCATGCACATGTACACACAATGTTACAAACATCTTACACTCCTGCTCTTTGAAGAGGTAGGGATGCCATTTTGGGGGCAAGATAGACATTCATGGAAGGAGGGGGAGCAATTTCTTCAAAGGATGAAAAACAACTTATCTCATACACGAGAAATTTTCACAACCTCTTTTTGACCATGCTATGCCATGGCCCCATTGCATTTCTACCCTATATACTTCATTCTACACTCCCTTCCCATTGATCCTCTTTGTGCACTTGTTCTTCATCCCTGCTCATGGATTAGGAAAAAGTCTCCCTTTAGAATATTATAAACCCTATGTCCTTTACAAGTGAGTCCGTAAATTAGTATTTGTTACAATGAAACAATTGTATATATCTTTACTAACTAGAAGATTCCATAATCAAGACAATTTTCTAGAGCTAGCACCCTCTCTACTTGGTGGATTGAGAAAGAAATTGAATCACTTCCTCAACTTGGTGGATAGAAAAAGAAATTTAATCTTTCAGACAAATAGGAATATATTTTCTACCAATCTTTTGATAGAGGGAAGGTGGTTAATTTTGATAGATAGAAGGTATAGAAAGACTAGAAATTAGTGAAGTGAAAAAAGATGATTTGAGTTCCTTATATAATTGTTGGAAGGGATATTGTTGCAAAAGAAAAAGAGGAGAAATTGCATATGCTTCAAGCCATCTTAGGTTAAGGAGTGGAACAGAGAATATTTCAGGGCGATATACATCCCATTAAGATGCCAATATTCATAATGCATTAAGTCTAAAATAACACAAAAGTCGCATGTGGAAGTTATCTTCCAACATAGTCTGACACGATACATAGAAAAACTCAAACGTACCTTCTACCAACAAAGAAATAGAGCAACCTCATCAATCCTTATCCAAAAAAGTACTAAACATACTTTCATTGGTCCTCCATCGATGGAGGAGCACATCACTTCCATCAGTGCTTTGACCGACGGAAGTGTAGAGGGCTTGGTTAGACCATCCCCGTACATCCAACCAACCCAAAGCAAGAGAGGGAAAAGGGAAATCAAACATGCAACATGCAAATTGAAAGCAAACCCTCAAACATGAGTTGTTTGTAGAGAGACCCTCAACAAAGACAATAATTGTAGACACAAAAACATGCATCATCAAGCATCTAAACATGTGATTAGGATAGAAAAATAGATTTAGGAGCTAAAACCATGTCAGGGGTCTTACAAAGATACATTCACCACTCACTACATAAGGTCCCACACTCAAATGTAAAGTATCAATGAAGTCTCCACATTGTCCCAATTTGTAAGGTCTCATTAAACTCTCGACATATCCTGTCAAATAGGGCTCAAACGGATACCATGCTCTGTGTTCCTTCTCACAATTCAATGTATGTTTACAAAGAAAACCCCATATAATACCCCCAAAATGGACCTATATGAGGAAGATCTATGGTTATCATGGATCCTATCATTGAAATGATTGGATCTCACTTATTACTAGATATCATTTTGCACATTTTAACACATTTCATGCATGTTAAATCTAGATGATTACATTAACTTAGTTTTCTCACCTTAGATGCAAACGTTAGGTTTAACAACATATGCAAAATTAAATTCACAACAACTTTAGCAATGTAATATTTATTTATGCAACAAGACATGTACTAAACAATAAGTGAAATATCTTTACTAAATTCACATATTAATGCATGATATAAGTTATTCATACTGATCCAAACAACCCAAATAGGTTTCCATTATAAAAAGTTTAGCCTAAACATGGATACACATATATGAGTAATTCATTACTACACTCTATCCAACATCCCACTTTGACATGATTTCATAATAAAAACATACCATAGTAATAATATAATTTACATCAACAATCCAAATGATTTAAACCATGCTAACTAATCTCAGTAATTTCATCAAGTCATAACATTTTTAGCTTGTTAATACACTCACATCCATTTTAACAATTTCATAATAACCAAAAAGCCATGCATTATACCTTTTTTCATCTTTCTTCAATCATCATTCAAGATCATTAAAACTCCTCGATTAATTAATCCTTCACTACAACTAGGGTAAATCACTAAACTATGACAATAAATTATTTTTAATCTGCTCAAGTTTAAATAAAGAACATATTGTAATGTTAATGATGGCTGACAATGAGAGCACTACATGAGACAAGGACGGATACCAATGAGGAAGGCAAGGAGGAACCGATCATTTCACTGGTGGGTAACATGGTCCAGGAATATGGGGATTTTGGGTGACGAAAAAGAACCAAAAACAAATCTAAAAAAGATGACTCATCCCTGATGATTAAGGAAGTCATCATGGACTTTGTCTATGAAGATCTGTGAGGGAATCTGGGTAAAGAAGATTGGAATACTGACATTGTCTTGTGACGATCCCCACAATTTGTGAAAGATGATTCATCATTTCCTCTGATCTTGGAAGCAAATGCTCCAACAATCACAATGAAAGTTGACAACAAGATGCCTACAATTATGTCTGTAAAACCCAAAACCTTCAGAGATGTAATTGCACATTCTTCATCCTCTAAAGGTAACTTCTCTATCTATGAAGATGCATAAATAGTTATGAATCTTGATGATGTTTTATCATCAATGACCATAGACACCCTAAATGTCTCATTACTGTAGAGGATTATCTGGTATTGCATAGACCTTGATGACATAACTAATATTAAAGCTGCTAAGAAAATCGGTCAACTTTTTAACATTAATACAATTTTGTTTCTATGGAAACCTATTTGATAATGGAAGGCATACCATTGAAGCCTTAATCATTTCATAACACAATTACCATATGAGCAATACCATTTGAATGAATTGACAAGGGCCTTTCGAAAGTATTTGATTGATGTTTGAGTGTGAGACTATGGAACAAATATTTCATTTGATCATTAGGAATTCCTTTAGAAAATACTGAATGGAATCATATCATGGATCTACAAGTCCATTTAGATAACCAATTAATACTGGAATAATGGGTATGGCTTTAGGAAATCTTATAGGTTTGATGAAAATCACTACAATGTACACAAAGTCACTTCATTGGATTGGTAGTTGAATTTGACACTACACTCCCAATACTGCAAAATGTTGTTATACATAGATCAGATTTCAAAATTTAGTATGAATCACTTACTTGAGATTTGCCATACTTATGGACAAATGGGTCATGATTTTTTTTAGTTAAGGTCCTCTCACTACTATAGAAGACCGATTTAAACTATTTGAAGATTATGGAGACAAGCGAAATCAATAGGAAGAATATTGACATACTTATTATGGTCATAACATCCACACTCTCTTCCATATTCGAAACAATGCCAACATATCTTCTATGAAAGCAAACATCAAATGCAAAAACAACATGTTTAGTATTCTAGAGGAAGATGATGAACATAATTTGACTGTTTCATATTGTTCAAAAGTGCCAACAAACAAATTGTACAACAACATATATGGACTCAGAAGAGAAGCAAGATCCATGGAAAAAAATGATCTACTAGATGATACACAACAGATCATGAGTAAAAGTTTGTCTACATTTGCAGAGGCTATTGAGGATTTTTCTAACATGAATATAGACTCACAAGACACGATGAATCCTAAAGAAGATGATGTGATTATACATCACATTAATAGTGACACTCATGATCGTATCTAGTCAAGCATAATTGACAATGCTTCATACTATAATAGACTATCAATGAGGTTTTAGACCCACTAACGAAGAAATCTTTAGGAAAGATGGGTAGGGAAACACACAAAAATACCAGTTTAATGAATTTTAATCCATTCCTTACTGAGTCCAAGAAAATTGCATGTTCCCTCACAACAACATACAATAGAAAAGGTTTATGATCCGTTTATGCACTAGGGACAAGATCTAAATTTGTGACTAATCTACTTTTATTAGTTGTAGTCTACAAGAAGCATGCAGAAGAATAGAATGACCCCCAAACTTTGGAGAGTTAAGGTGCATGCGGACAATGGATATAATTACATGATTCCGATGCTTATCCGGTCATACTCTTATCAATCTTCAAGGTGGACTATGTAAAGGTCGTAAGATGTTGATGATCTTTCAATCACCTAAGATTTGGTGTTGTAGTTGATAGAGAATGGCCTTGTGGATGGTGGATGTAAGTACATTTATATCTATTGTAATAAGTGTACATATGTTTGTACCTCTTTATGTAACATGTATATGCTAATATCTAATCTATTTTTTCAATAAAATGTTAATACTTTATTTTAAACCTATTGCAAGAGAAAGATAATTGTTCCTCGTGATAATATATACCAATATAACAAAGAATTCTTTGTAATTTTATTTAATTTCAATCCAAATTTATATTGGTATAATTGAACACATTACCTAGTTGTATATTCCTATGATATAATTTCACTACTATTATTGAGATGATGTTTAGCCTTGTTATGATATTAATAATATAATGTGTATTACTCACATTCTTTAGTCTATGTATGTTGAATTTTTGTTATAAAAATACAAGGGCATGCACCTTTTGGTATGAATTATATTTATAATTGTAACCTTTTGGATCTCTCATATAATTTCTTATATTCTAGTTCTTTATTTAACTTATATTCATATACTACTTTATATATCTTTGCTATCTTGGTTGTACATTTACTTCTTATTATTTTTACTTATTTTCATATTGAAATTTCCTTATAATCTAAGATACTCCACAACTCACTTATCTTAGACATCCAAATTTATTACCTTTTTAATGATAGAAAGATGGTTTTAGACTTAAGAAAGCCATATGATTCCTACAAGGTAAACTTAAGAAATACCATATTGGGAATAAGGGTTTAACATTAAAAACAAAGATACAATTGAAATACGGTAAAACACTTGTCCCATATTTCTTGACGATGCATACACAACAACGTTTTGACAAAATGTCTTCTCAATCATGTGCATCTTCAGATTCAATGAGACCCTGATCATTTGTAATTGTCTGATGTTAGTGAATGTTCATAAAATACCTTTCTATTTATAATAGTCTGATGTTAGTGAACACACATAAGCATAAATATGAACATTCATTAAATACACGTATCTTTATAATAGTCTGATGTTAGTGAACACTACCATCACTAGTTTCTAAAATCCTATGTCAAGAGTAAACTCTAACACTAGTCCGAGATACGAGGGAAGCCCAAATCATGCTGACACACACAAATCATGCATGTAAAACACAAGTGTACATGTGTTTTAATAAAGGCCTATGAGGTCCGAGTGTCGAACTTGGGGAATCATTCACCAGAAACTACTACTTACTCAAACCAAATCAGCCAGGCCTAGTGAAAGAAGTTGTTTAGTTGTTAATTAACTAAAAGCAAAGATTTAAATCTAAATTAAGATGGTTTTGCTTAGAAATGGATGGATTCCTTAGGAATTATGGTATCACCATGACATACACCATATTTAACTCTCATTTTATAAATAATAACACACTCTTTACTCTAGACTAAAGACCCATAGAAAGAATTGCTAGCTCCCACAACATAATGCACTACCTGAACTAAGACAAACCCCACTCCATAGTAGTTTAGGATTTAGTCAGATGCATGATCAAAATCTCTGGGTTATTCTTTTATAGCCTAAGCCTTCTCCTGAAGCGTGGCATATACTATGCAAATATAAGATTTGTCTGACTCGTAATCCCTCTTTCAAAGAAATTAGTGGTATATTGGACAAAGGCAAATTGATTTTCATCAATAATAGATGGCAGAATAAACTTGACTCTATTCACCATAATTTTCGTGATGACTTTATATATGACATTACATAAGGAAATAGGCCTAAAGTCCTTTAGCTCAGTAGCACCTGGCTTCTTAGGGATTAGAGTAATCAATGTGCTATTACACTCTTTCAACATCTTCCCTGAACTGAAAAAACTTTGCACAACTCTGACAATATCATCACCAATAAAATCCCACACAGACTTAAAGAACACTGCATTGTAGCCATCAGGACCAGGAGCCTTCTCATCTTTCATCTTTCATATTTCATCATAACACTTACTCTTTGATTTACTATATCTCATGATTTGGTGCCATATCTACCATATTTTGATTATGACTTAGTCTGTATGTTTCTCTCATCTCTATTTGGTATATGCTTTGAGATTCCATGTTGTGGATGTATGTTTGGTTGTGCTCAGAGAAGACTCATTTCTATGCTCTTTTACCCCCTTCCTTTTTGATAATGTCAAAAGGGGGAGAGAAGTTCAATGTTTTGAAGCTCAAACATATTTCTTTTATTGCCCATGTGATCCTTTTCTTATTCATTATATGCTTTATCATGTGACTTGCTAAAGGACCATATAGTATATATGTCATGTTGCTTGGTGTAGAAAGACTAACTATGCAGATAAGAGTAAGAATAGATTGAGGGGGAGAAATTCACATTGTTCAAATCATGACCCCCCTACAATTCACAAGGCAAAGGTATAACTTTACATTTTCAATATGATTGTGGAATGGTTTTTCATTGTCAAAAAGGAGGAGAATGATGACCTGAGAGTTGTGCATTGTCCATATTTTAATAATGACTTAACCATACCATTCCTATGTATCTAATATGTTTGTTCAATATTGGGATTAAGAGAGGCATTCTCTCCCCCTCTTCCACGCCCATGGCGGAGGCTGAACGCCCGAGAGGGTGGTAAATCAAGGTGGCAGCTGGGATTCGAACCCAGGTCCCTTTGTTAGGGGACACCGTGCTTGACCACTTGAGCCACTCCTTTTCGGCATTGTTCAAGATTGATTTCAGGCTTTAGGTACATGAAAAGGATAAATTTACACAAGCCCTATCTTGTTCAAGTTCAAGTCAAAAGCAATGCAAGTGTGCAATTTGGGAAATTACTCCAAATGACCTTAGATGATTTTTGTAATCACTTATATTGATGATATGATTTGTAACTAAGATGAGAAAAAATCAAGGTCACTTAATTCCAACATTTGATCACTCAAATGTCAATTTAGAAAAAATTTCATAGGCTATTTATCGATCAAGTTGGAAACTTGATCAATCTAGTGATGGATTTTTTGGAGAAACCAATCAGTCAAGTTTCACACTCATAGAAATTGACTGATCAATCAACTAAGCAAAACTAATTTTGACTCATCGATAAAGTTTTCAAGAACAAACTCGACTAATAGTTTGAAAACTGGCTTTGTCTCTTAGTGGATCGGTCGAGTTATCTTTATTGAAACTCGACCGAATGTACTATACAGAAAACATAGAAAAAGTGATTATAACTATTGGTGAGTTTTTTTGAGTGAGAATAGATCATTTGTAACTTGGAAAATAGCTATATTTCGCCCTTAAGTGATCCCACACTCAAGGGAACACCCCTGGCTATAAATAGGACCCGTTGGAGCTCATTCCAAGTTTGCTCATTCACACTATTCTAAGTCCTTGCTATAGTTGAGTGTGTTGTAACTCCTTGATCCCCTTTCTCTCTCTCTCATTTACAAAGCATTTCATGATTATGAGTGAGTTAGGCCAGTTGTAAGAGAGTTACTTCCTTGTGCTTATAAAGCTCTCATTCCATTCCATCTTCCCTACCCCTTCTCTTAAAGAAGCAAAGGTGAAGCAAGCTACTCCGAATGAATGTGAAGTTGTTGTTGTTCTTCTTCAAGGTTAAAGAAGAAGTGAAGATCTTCTCCAAGTGAAGGAGAAGGTCAAGGGCAAGATTCAATAAGAGTGGGCAAATTCCTTCAAGGCTAAAGACTTGATGCAAGTGTGGGTAAGTCCTTGTTGAAGGCCGAAGACATATTGATCAAGTGGGTATATCCTTGTGTAGGTGGAAGACAATTGTCTTCAATAGGTAAGTCCTTGGATGTATGGTGTTCTCCTTGTATCTCTTATGAATGGAATATAAGTATACACAAATTGCAAAGTCCTAGAGGTTGACCTCTCTAGGTAGTGGATTGACTCTCTCCCAGTTTGTAGTGTGGAACCACTCTAAACCACCTTGTCCAAGTGCTTATTTCATTTTCTCTCATCCTTTCTATGCTTGTTAGTTAGGACTTCTAATTGCACTTAAGATATTGGTTTTGATTGATATAATTTGAAGGTTTAACTTATCTTGTGAGAAATTTTGAAGATCTATTCACCCCCCTCTAGAGCCCTGGATCCAACATCATCTACATACAATATAAGGAATGTCACTATGCTCCCACTAACAT
Organism: Alisma plantago-aquatica; assembly: GCA_963693085.1. Taxonomy (NCBI): domain Eukaryota; kingdom Viridiplantae; phylum Streptophyta; class Magnoliopsida; order Alismatales; family Alismataceae; genus Alisma; species Alisma plantago-aquatica. Next base: position 196,421,121 of record OY856410.1, read on the forward strand.
TATTGTACACACAAGGTTCACCTTCATTTTGAATAAAGCCAAACTCTTTGAAAATCTCATCAAAACAAAGATTCTAACTCTGAGATGCTTTCTTCAATCGATAGATTTACATTTGTGGCTTACAAAATTTATTTCTAAACTTTGCATCTATAATACCCTCAGGTTGTGTCATATACACATCCTCAATAATATTCCCATTAAAGAATGAGGTTTTAACATCCATTTACCAAATCTTATAGTCATGATAAGATGCAATAGCAAGCATGATCCTGATGGACTTAATGATGGCCAATGGAGAAAAGGTTTTGTCATATTCAACACCTTGAACTTGTCTAAAGCCCTTTGCAACCAATATGCTCTTATAGGTTTGAACTTTTCCATCCATTTTGGTCTTCTTCTTGAAGACCCACTTGCACCCTATGTGTTTTACCCCTTCGGCTGGATCCACTAAAGTCCACACTTCATTGGTATACATGGATTCCATCTCAGATCTAATGGACTCAAGCCATTTCTCAAGTTTGGTCCCTCTATAGCATCTTGATAGGTAATTGGCTCATCATCTATGACCAATTCACTGCCTTCCTGAGTTATAAGATATCCAAATCTCTCAGGCTCAAGACATGTCCTATTAAACCTATGAGGTTACTGTGCTACTTGAGGACTTTAAGATTCCATAACAACTTGTGTTTCTCTTTGTTCCTCTAGTTCATCTATCGGTTCAATGTTCTCTTATTGGTCTTGAACCTCTACAAAAGTTCCACTTTTCTCCCATTGACTCCTTTGGAAATGAAATCCATCTCAAGAAATGCAACGTCATTGGAAAAAAACTCTTTGTTGTCAGATTAGAATAAAATTAATATCCTCAGGTTTCTTTAGGATATCCAAAAAAATAACATTTATTAGATTTAGGACCAAGCTTTTCAGGAAATATTTTCTTGACATAAGCTTCACATCCCCATATCCTCATAAAAAGACATATTGGGACACTTCCCATTCCATATCTCATATGGGTTCTTTTGAACCGATTTAGATGACACTCGGTTTAGTGTAGACATGGAAATTTGTAAGTCATACCCCCAGAAGGTATTCAAAAGCTCGACTAAAGTCATCATTGATCACATCATATCCAGTAATGTGTGATGTCTTCTTTCTGGCACATCATTATGCTGAGGTGTTCCTGGTGGAGTCCACTGGGATACAATCCCATGAGCTCTAAGAAGGTTCCCAAACTCTTGGATTAAATATTCTCCACCTTAATCAGAATGAAGTGCCTTAATACTTTTACCATGTTGTTTCTGTACTTCATTCATAAATTCCTTAAATGTTTCAAGATTTTCTGACTTATGTTTCATTAAATAAACATAGACAAACCTACTGAAGTCATCAATAAAGATAATGAAGTAGTGATACCCACATCTAGTAGTTGTTCTAAAATGTCCACACACATCAGTATGTATGAGTCCTTATAGATCACTAGCCCTATCATTGTTACTAGTGAAAGGGGTCTTAGCCATCTTGCCAAACAAACAAGATTCACATGTCTCCATTGATTCAAAATCAAAAGAGTCCAGATAACCATCTTTATGGATTCTAGATATGCGATTCTCATTTATGTTCCCTAGACAACAATGCATCCTTTTTCAAACAAGATACAAAAATGATGTTTCTATTTATAGCAGGTACATAATAACAATGATTTAACTCTATTACAAGCCCCATGGGCAGAGATATACTGTAGGTTCCAACTACGCTGGCCGCAAATCTTGCGCCATTAGCAACTCATAGTTGAACCTCGCCCTTTCCTAAAGGCCGACTTCCTTTTAGATCCTACATATGAGAACATATGTGAGATCCAAATCTGGCATCTAGTACCCATGATGATGAAGTAGATAGATTTATCTCAATAATGTTTATACCTGAAGTGGAGATCACCATCCCCATCTAATGCTTCTTGAAAGCCTTCAAGTACAAAGGATGAGTTCCTCTAGTACTTTTCTTTATCCTTATCTTGAGTGTTGAAGATTTGGATTTATGATTGACCTCAGAACTCTTCTCGGTCTTTCTTTTATCCTTGAACTCTACCTCACTTATCACCATCACGGGCTTATCCTTCTTCAATTTTTCTTCAGCATGAATCAACATCGCAAGCAAATCTGACATCTGTCCATCCGTATTATTCACACGATAACTTGTAATAAAGAGGCTGTATGATTATGGCATAGTCTTTAGAATCATATCAGTAGCTAACTCTAGGCTCAAGGTGAATCCCAGTTCTTCAAGATGAGACACATGTCCAATCATATCGAGCACACGTTCTTAAACTGAGGTTCCCTATGTCAGTTTTGACTCAAGTAGCACATTCATGATATCATACTTTTCTTGCTTTATAAGACCAAGTGTCACATTATTAAGACATGTTACCATCTCAAGAACACTCATGTCTTCATATTGATCATGCAACTCATAGTTCACGCCGCTAAGCATAAGGTACTTTATCTCTATGGAATCATTGGCATGCTTCCAGTAAGCATCCACTTGTGCCCTAGGTGCATCAAGAGTAGGTATTTTTAGCACTGGTTTTTCAAGGACGCAGAGCTTGCACTCTTCATTGAGAACCCTTCTCAAATTTTAAAACCAGATGTGGAAATTTCTGCCGTCAAGTTTGTCCTTCTTCAGGTGCAATTGCAAATTGAATTTGTTCGTCATTTGGTTCTACAAGAGAAAATTGGCATTTGTCAAAAACCCTTTTTGATTTGATTTGAAAATTTTGAAAATATTAATTAGGCCTTTAATTATTATCATTCCCACTATTTTATTCAAATTGACATCTCTCAATATCAATTTGGAATATTGCAGTGTACAATATTCTAGTGGGCCAGATCCAAGACAATTCAATTGTGGGCCAATCAACACCGCAAACACAGTCAACCATTAAGGCAGGAAACATTTGCCAATTGCATCATATGCAATTTTGGATAGATGATATGTGCAACCCTTGCGTTAATTATCTACATGCCTCTGGGCCCAAACACTCTAAGAATCACCAGTCAAGCCTGACCCAAAAGTCAACATGATAATAATGCACCCCCTGGAGGCAGAACCTACATTATTATCATCACACTTCTACATGATAGATGGCACACCACATAGAGGCATCACCTAAGCTTAGTCGATCAAGATTTTCCTGTGTGCTACTTTTGGAAAGAATCTAAGACTTGATATTTTATTTAAGTGAGTTTTTACAAATACATATACTTTATCCAACAACCACATATATAGTACATATCATATACATGCTATATACACAATGAAAACATACAATAAACAAAAGTGATGGTTATGTCCAGCCTAATGTTATCCCTTGGATCCACAAGGAATTACGTCATCCTAAGTTTACATTACATGCAAAAACCTGTTGTTGATGAAGATCTGTGCTTGCCAATCCAGTTTGATTGGTTCAACCCTTGAACTGATCACATCGCCTCCTGGTAGGTTGTTGGGTTGTATCAATGGTCATATGGTTCCATCAATCCACCATCTACTGGCTCCTCCAACGGATCAGTCAGGTCCACTAGGTGATTAGTTTGGCCTGTCCTTTTGGTCCTCCATTGTCCTTCATGGTCCTCCATCTTGTAGACTCATCTTCGAGACATCATCTTCTTTGTCACAACATGAAAGTAAACTGTCCTACTTTGACATTCGAGGGGAGCAAAGGTAGGAAAGAATTAACTTTACATTGGGAAGATAACATAGAGGCTCTGTACGTAGATTGAGATGGAAGGATCAACTAGACACACAACCATGCATAGATAATAGGGGTTATTGGCCATAACCATGCTACACATCCACCATCAAGACATCTTTTAGGGAAACATGTGTAAATTGCATATATATATATATATATCAGTTTGGGATTCTCATGGTATTCAATCTGACAAGATATTATTTGTATCGCATGCAATAATAGAACAACAAAACCAAAAATAATATTAGTTATCCCATAATATAGTAGATTGACGTTGGCTCTGATACCAATATAGGAAAATACGACTATAGAGCAGGCAGCCGAAACAAAAAAATGTATCTACCATAATCCCGTAACCAACGGATCACATCAATTACTATAAGACAAGAAGGATGGTTTCAAGGATATACATGGTCCTGGAGCAAGTCTAGTGACAATACTAGTCATTGTACTTGCACAACTCTGACTCCTATTTGCACTGGGACTTGTCTAACTGCTCCTTCATGAACACAAAACTAGAGCGTCGTCTTCCACAGTAGCTCCTCTTGCCACAGACTGCTTGCTGATGATGTCCTCCTTAGCGGAAGACAATGGCCTCCCGCCTCTAGAGAAGTCCACATGGACATCCTGGAACTCCTATCGTCCTACTAGAATAGACAAAAGGAGTTGTTCCTTCCATTGGCGTACTAGTCACCAACTTCCTCTCCCACAACAATGAACTCAGTTGTTCCCTCCCTTTTTGTCCCTCTCTAGTCGGGTAGGACTTGCTTGGTCTCTCTCGATTACCATGACTAGAGAGGACAATGTTTGTCAAAGTAACTAACTCTCAATTGTCTGTTTTGTGCTCTGGGAAGCCCCCGATATCCCTCTCTATTTATAGTAGAGGCCAGGGTCAAGGTTCCCAGTCAGTGTGGGAGTGTAAGGGACCATAATATCTCAAATTTGCACTACAATTCTAGAAACATCGCAACTTGTGACAGCCCAGACGATCATCTGGCATGCCAAATGGTCATCTGGCTAAGTCCATATGGGCATCTGGTAGTTTCCCAATCGTATTCAAAATCGACGGTTTGTTTCCAATTAATATCACATATTAATTTCCTTGCATAACAAGTTATGTGCAACTAAAATGAACTTGGAAATATCTAGAACCTTCCCTCGAATGAAGTGGACCATCACACCCATGCTAGATGGCCATCTCGGTCACCTAGACGGTCGTCTGGTGACCGGAGTCAGGCCGGTCAGTTCAATCTAAAGCCAATTTCAACTCGGATTGGTCCGACACCCCAATCGCCCATCTCAAACCTTGAGATGGCATTTGGCACTCCAAATGACCCTCTCATGCCATGAGACTGGCGTTTGGCAGTGTAGTAAGGTTGTTGTTGTGTGAATAAAATACATAGACACTTTAGTACTTAATTCAACCGTCGTTCAAGATCAAACTCCTCTTCTAGGTTGAGACCTATTTGTGTGACCCTATAGGTCCCATATTACATTGGAAGTGAATGCCCATAACAACTTATGACATCAAAAGCAATGAGCGGTGCCTAGTCGCACATCAATGCTACCCAAGTAAATGGAAAGTTGGAGAACAACTTCAAACTATAATCTGTGTATGGTGTTATAGTGTTTGTATTGTTCCTTTGTCACTGATGTTTAGATTGAAATTGAGGCATGGAGAAATCACCCTCTTTATCATTCAATCATGTTTGTTGAACCAAGAGTAGACTATCTGAGATATATGTAAGCTCAATATCACATATTGACTCACATGCACATGGCCATGCATTTCTTAATCTCGCTAATCAAGAGGCCTAGAACATCAAACTCACATAGGAGGGAAAAATTCAATTTCTATCATTCACAGTCTATCTCCATGTGTTAAAGTCACCCAATCATCAACTTTATAACAACCCATGTTTCAAGATTGTGTTTGATGATGTCAAAGCATACTCAATGACATGTGATGAGTGCAATGATTTTAGGTTTAAGAACCACAAAAACTACCATCACTGTGAGATCTGACTATGAATTCCATGATGATGCCTTCCATGTGTCAGTCCCACGGTGGGTCTGTCTGATACATTGTTCTCTAACATGTATCTATGTGATTGGTTTGATATTTCCATATCATGACTAATGAGACTCTGTCATCAACCAACTCACACTTTGATCTTATGTGTCATTGTTGTCTATCAACCTTCCACTATAACATCTGATCATGGACATAATGAGAATATGTATATGTACTTTTAACATCCGTATGATCTCATTTCAACAAGGATAATACTTGAAGAAATACGTCATATTATTCTCTATACATTTATAATGTTACATCATTATCTCATAACTGAATTAAATAGAATAAATTGTAAGCCTGCCTTTATTAATAATAAAATCATTAGTTATGCCATTACAATCATCACATGATTGGCTCTCTGGGCATACATACCAATACAATCAAGGAAATGACAAACATTCTCAATCTAAACAAAAAGATTACTTGTGTTGATTGACTCAAAATACAACTAAGGAAAGAACAACTAATCTGCCTTTTGGAACATGAACCTGTTGAGTATGAGGAAGAGAGTAGGTCTAAAAAACTTTATCCTCAGAATATGTTCCATTTGAGGAAGAGGGAAGGACGAAGAAGAAAAGGAAGGTGATAGAGACACCTCTTAAGGGCATAAGTCAAGGGCCAAAAAGAAGGTTGACTTAGAGGGAAAGGTAGGATGACCAGTTTTGCTTCTAGTCCTGACCACAAATGCAGCTAGAGAGACCCCCACAACACCTATAAATGTCAAGGACATGCCCCCAGATCCACAATAAGAAGATGTATTTAATCCTAGGGATGAAACACCAGACCAAATATGATTTACTCATTAAGAGAAAGGCTTATCGGACAACTCGATGTGCCTGCCAAGAGATTCTAGAGAAGTAGGGAATCTATAAATGAGTCAAATAATTTCTAAGAGTCAATCTCTTCCATGATTGCATATTCAACCAGTAGTCCTATATGAATCTTACAGGTGAATTCATGTCTTCATTAAAGAAACTGTCAGTGGAAGAAAGTGAGAAGAAAATTATTGGAGGATCCTTCAAGCTTTCTGTTTATTTGTTTGTTTGAAAAAGATTATATCCTAACCAAACAAACAATAAACATTATCTTTTATGAAACAGAAGAGCAAGCCTCCACCTCAATAAAAGAAGGATACGTCAGATATGTGAGAAAATTCAGAAGCAATAAGACGTGACAAAGGTTGACTAGGGAGTTGAAATCATAAACTAGTTTCTTTGAAGGCTGCCCAAGTACTGTCCAACTTCATTAGGGTGATTTAAAAGATCATCATTAATGCCATATTTGTTGGAGATGATATAGGAAACATGAACATGGAAGATTTGTTCCCCGTCTTGTGTATGTTAGAAAAGAATCCAGTAAAAATCAGATGGTTGTTAATAGACAAGCTATCCCCTACCTCTGATGGACCAAAAGATTTTTGTATGGGAGACCTTATAATGTTGATAGGGATATGCTTTTACTACGATGCCTTTGCATACTAAAGAACTTCAAGGAGAGAAAAGGAAGAAACCTCATCGACCTCAATTACCTCCTCACAAAAGGGGTGTTTGTAGTGAGGGGAGGGAAGCATTTCTATAAGTTTGCCAAGATAACTGACTTACTCCCTCAACCTGAGATGAACAACTATGACTAACACAAGTTCATTTTCTCTAGAGACGACATCTATATGATGATGCACAACACAATTGCATGACTAGATGAGACTCCAACAACTACCACCAACCTGAGGGTACAAGAAGTAGAGAGAGTAGTAGAACCATCAGCTAGGAAGAAACTAACCTTTAAGGTCCTTAGGATAGTGCCAAAGAAACCACATTCTGTAGTGACTCTGATTGTCGTTCAAGCATAGAAATAGAAACAATAGAACAAAACCAAGGGCAACCACTGGTACAAGAAGTCCAAGAAGCGATCATAATCTAAGATAATAAGCAAAACATCAGTATGACCCTAGATGCAACTAAAAGCGATAGTCAAGTTGGAGCCAAAGAAGTTCAAAATCTCACTACCAAACCTGCTATTAACAAAGATCAACCAAAAAACCTGGTTGAGAATTAGGGAAACCCATATGAAAAACCTTGGGAAAGAATGGTAGAGGAGGTGTGAGAAATAAAGTTGATTGATAAAGTGATTCCAGACCAATAAAAAATGACCGTGCTAAGATGCGGAGATGCCACTCTAAAAGTGGAGTCAGAACAAACTAATCCACCTCCACCCCAAGGATGATGAGGTGCCTACACAATAGATGTGACCGGAACAACACCTATATCATCGTGGGAGAGGCTCTACAATGTCTTGGAGAGGATATATGACTTCAATTTGATGCTATGTGTGAGAAAATCCATAACTCCTCCAGTACTTCATTTAATTCATTTATCCTGTAGGCACTAATCGTGCTGGTAAAATGCCTAGATGAGAGAAGCATTGCACTATCAAAATTCATACAATACATGATGATGTGTTAATAGTAGATGATGAAGATAATAGATGCAATGGCGAATGACATTTTGGAACTACAAAGGGAGCAAGACAGGATACACTAGGACCATGAAGATTTCTTGAAGGCAATGAAGGATGGCCAGATACAGAGCAAATAAATGCGTGCATGAAAAAGTGTAAAAAGTGTCTCCAACCCATCATCATCAATTTCATCCTCAATCCCATCTAACCCACCAACTTAGGGGGGAGCAAAGCAAGCATCCTCATCTCAGAAAGAGACAAACAATGTTGAAGCTCCCTTGAGTACTCGAGAAGAGGCAGAAAGCACCCACAACACCTCAGCCATAGTTCTAGATTTAAACTCCATGTCAGTGGATATCATACCTATACAAGAGGTACAACATGAAGAGGGCACCCAATCCCGACAGATTGAGAAGAATCCTCCTCAGAAAGACATAGTACCACCTCCAAAATCAACAGTAGCAACTGACATAAAAAGAATCAATAATCAATTCTCAGAGAAACTGTCTATAAATGCCACAATAGTTGCACAATATGAAATTGAGCTACATGATAATGAAATAGATCTAGCCTCAGAAGAGATGTTTTAATTTGCGGCTAGATCCATGGGCATATATATGGATATATGTGACCTCTATCTACAATTCAATGAGTAGAATGAGGATCCCTAATCAAGAATTTTTCATATAATAGGGTTATCACTGAAAAAATGGCCAGACTGGGAGCTACTCTCATTGAACCTATGGTATCAATTACCCCTATAGTTGAGGTGATAGCACCTGCACCTTCTGTTGCAGCACTACAAGCTTCTGAATCCACAACTGCAGAGGGTACATCCAACGAAAACAAAGAAGGACTTTGTTCTTTCTTCCAAGACACTCCTTCTACAGAGCCCTGACCCTCTACCCCAAAATATATGCCATAAGGTCCCATTCTTCCACCCCTTCCTTGCAAAATGACATCAAAATGATAGGGATGGATATGGCAGCTATGTCTAGGATTTAATGAAGGGATATCCATGTCCCTGTAGAGATCATGAATGAAAATCTACTTGGGACATACATTATGTACGACAATCAAGGAAGAATTCTGGAAAGAGAGCATTTTAGGGGTATCTTTAGGAAAAATGCCAAGATACATCAGCATATGTTCATAGTACTATGCACAACTTCCCTTGAAGAGTTCCTACATCTAGACAAAGTCCATCCAGTCTTCAACAAGACATTTTTCTTATCAAAAAGGTTGTTTCAAAAGAATTATGATTCATCACTTATGAAGGAACTACAAGATGTAATAAGTTGGTGAGAGAAAAAGTTTATCACCCCACCTTACATAATGATAATGAATTGGGTGCTGACAGTAGTATATCTGTACAAAAGACATATGACTATCTACAATTGTTGTTCTACATAATTGCCTTGTAACACAATGGTATTCCAAAGTGTGGAAGCATGAGAAGTGTAGAAAATCCCTATAAAATTCCAACATGTTGTTCAAAGGGCTGGCAACAAACACTCTGGTAATTGGAAAATTTTGTGATAAGCACAATGTCCCCCAAGAAGAAGTTAAATTTGGGGACTATGCTTTTATCCTGTTGCAATAATTCCAATTGAAGATCTATATCTCGATGACCTACATGTATTGTGCGGTGTCTACACTATCGAGGTCATCTACAACCACTACTTCTTCAATGGCCTAAAGATGCCTCCAGACACAATGATCTATAGACATTACTCAGACATCCCTCTTCCTAAAAGACAATTGTGGCATGAACAAAAAATGGATTTGTGTCTGGATCCAACAGAGAAAGAAAGAGAACTGGCATGGAAAAAGGGTTGGCCCTCCATAGGGTAGACATAAGAACATAACCAACCTCTAGAAAAACTGGCATCTAAGAAACAAACATTCCATATAGAGATTGATAAGGCATCAACACCCCCTCACCCCCTCCAGCAAGTGAACCTGAGTAACCGGTAGTTGCAGAAAAAGAATCAATTCAGTCTACAACTACAGACCAATCAGAGGAGAGAAATAGAAGACAAAGTCCTCCCAGACCAAATTTTAGAAGAGATTCTAGATGCAAGGCACAAGGGGCCAACTGGGACTATCAAATCCAGTTTCTTAAACTTTGAAAGATGGCCATGTGAAAGTATTTCATTGTAATTCATAAACATGACCATGGACAAGATGAAAGACAATAATGACTTTGGGGAAATAGATTTCAAAAGAGAAGGAATTTGTGTCATAAAGGATGACCTACGCAACACCTTGAAAATAGATGGTTATATGTTAGTTAGTGTGACGTTTGCCTACCAATCACTACTTAGGGATGGTATGTCAAACACACACATGGCATATTATCTACTACAGGAGGACATCATCAGCCAGAAGAATATGGAAGAGAAAGAATGATTGAAACAATGTCTGTAAAGCTCACTTCCAAACTTCATTTTCTTACCAATTCTCACAAAAATCACTCGAAACTTCTAGCAGTGAATGTGATGCCAAAAACAACAATGTAGATTTTGCCTATGTATCAAACAAACACACAAACATAAAAAATAGATAGAGTGTCACAGAGGAAAATTCAAAGCTTGTGCAGAAGAAAACATAAAGTTAATGGAAGAAAATGATAGGGGATATCAAGTAGTCATTGGAAAAGACTTCAAAAGGCCACATTATTATTATGAAATCCCTCAACAACTTCACTGGTTCAATGATAGTGGTTTCCACTACCTACATTGAATGCAAGCCTTAACTCAGAGGGTAGTCAAGTTTGAAACTTTGTAGCATGAAAGCTACCATCCTTTATGCGAATTTGTGCTACTATACTACTAAGATCTCATTGGGCAAACAAGGGACCAATGGAAATGAGTAAACCTCACCCATTTACATTCAAACTTAATCTTTTACACTTTGTGACAAAGTGTATGATAAGTTTGGGGGAGGTTTAAATAGCAAGGTAGGTACTATGCTCACCCCTCTACTTACTAGCTATCTTCTATGTTTCACAAAAAGTTCTAAGTCCCTGCAATTATACCAAGAGAATTGATTTTCTAAAAATTTGAACATAAATCATGACTTTTCACTAAATTTAAGGGAAATTTTGTCACAACAAAATTTGAATATAATTTTTGTGGATTCTATCATAACTCTACAAGCTAATTCTTACCGCAATTATTTCAAGAGTGAAAGATTACAACTATCTAACTCACCTATAATTTGAGTACGACTATATTTTTACGCCAGATTTATCTTAGTACACTATAGAATGCAAGAGAATGCTCACTATCCTAGGATGAACTCTCAAAAATAAGATGGACTTTGTCTGATATTCTCCTAACTAATCTTGCTAATGCCAAGAATAGGTTGGAAAAACATACATCTCACAAGAGGAAACAACTACCCTTTCTAGTGCAAAAATCCTTACAGGGATTAAAAGAGGCTTGGCGGCCCAACCACCCTGAAAATATATCACCCCAAGCCTAGTGAGAAAGAATAAAATATGAGTGTGAATAAAATCATGAGAGTTGTACCTAATAAAATGATGAAGGACTCTTCCCAGTCGGTGTATGACTGCACTCACCATTGCAGATATGCCATGTCTAGTAGTGTAGTCTGGGAGCCAAAAATACCACCAACATGTCTTTTGAAGGTGATCTCACATAACCACCAGAGACTATATTAGGGCTAACAACTATGTAACACTGCCACTACACCAATACCCATGCTTGATTGACCCTGACAAAGATAGAATACGCTGCAACCTTAGCCCACCCCAACACATGTAGTTAGGATAATTGAAAAAATAGAAGTTGAGTGTGAAAGCTACCTCTTTCTAGAACCTTGTACGAGTACACCTAGGAAACAAGATACTAATTGCATCGCAAAGGAGAAACCCTTCCTCAAAAGAAGGTTATAACATATAAGAAGGGTCACACAACTCCAAATCTATGAGAATAAATCTGGGGATCATGTGATCAAACCAGGCACGACACAAACAATCTTGATCTAAAGGTGGAGGAAGAACATACTTCAGGCTCCACAATATTATTTTAATAAATCCCTTTAACGTCATTCGATGCTTCAATTCTATTTATTACCTTATGGATAAGATAGATTCTAAGTTTGGGGAAGTTGATAACTTCCAAATTTTTGGATGTTAACTGCATGTTTTACCTTCGTCTTATTGACTTTAAATTCTTTATCTATATAAATATTTTTTATTTTGGCATTTTCTTCGATTAACTTTCCTAATTACCTTCACTACCCTTTTACTTGTAGAAAATCACTTAGACCTAGCCCTTCCATCAGGTGGATCCTAATAAGATTCCTTCTCCTAATGACTAATGGATCACAATTCTTAGTGCCCGGTGGATCTCAATCCTTAGCGCCAATATATCCCTACTCTCGGTGCTTAATGGATCCAATCCTGGTGTCCAATGGATTCCTACCCCCGATACTCAATGAGATCTTAGCCCCGTCAATCTCTAAAGCCTCGACGCCCAAAAAAATGACCCCTGTGCTACTCCAACCTATTGACCGAGAGAGAGGTAGAACAACAAAGTTCTTGATCCACACCCCACAACTATAAATACATACCACCTTCATCATTGAGGGGGCCACTTATAATCATCTATGTCGAGAGGCTACTGCTCTGTGCCCATCCAGGGAAGAGGATCATCAACCAATACTTTATCAGCCTCCCTTGTGGTGCTTTTTGGTTGATACCATCCATCTCCATCTCTTCAATTCATCATCCATCCACAAAGATGGTTGAATCTCCATCTTCATCACCATTTATTTATTTTATCCCTCTTCTCTAATGGAGTATGGCTTGAAGAGAGAAGGAAGAAGAGAAGACAAAGACACCCAAGCCTATTCTAGGTGTTCTCCTCTTCCCTCGACTGAGTCAACCCCTTCATCAAGTAGAAGACCATTATTCCATTGAGCCTCAACTATTTTCTCCACAATGACCAAGGTTGAATCTTCCTTGTCCTATGTTCCCTTATTTTCATTATGAAGAGTGAGTAGTCCATCATGTTGGGGTGCGAGGACTAGCCCTACTACCCATTCTTGCATGTTCATTCCTTAACGTTCCATGGCTTGTATAGAACTCTTTCAATTCAATGTTAATCATTTTATGTGTGTTTTATGGATTGATCACCTACTCTACATGGTCTACTATATACCTTTGTTGTGAGCTTCAATGTTTAGGATTTGAATATCAAATAACTTTCTTGTTTCATGGATGAGAACTTCTGAAGGAATATCTCTGGAGTTGTAGGTGCATGACTTGAGAGTAACAAGACATGGAGCTCACATGGATATCTACGTGATTTCCCATACCTAACATGTACATTTTTCCTTTGCTCCTTTTGAATGGTTGTATCTATCCTAGACATGCTATGGCTGTTCTTGTGTGTCTAGCGGTGGTGAAACCCAATATCACATAAATGAACTTCATCATTGATCTAAACTGAGTTTTAATCTTACACTTTTACTTCACTTACAATTAGTTTAAATCAACCAAAATCAACTCTTGGTTCTAAATATTAGTCTTAGTTCAACTGGATACAAGCTAGAAGATTCTTAAAAACACCGTCTCTTGGAATTTAATCCTTAACTATATTGCGGTAAAACCCTTCTGCTTGCAGGTGGTATTATTACATGTTGCTTTGGTAAAACCTTAGGGATTTCAACCCTTATGTGAATTTGTTAATGTAGTAAAACCCACATTAGTCATTAGTCAATGCACATTGTAGTCTTAAGTATTATTGTTGTCTATATAGTTTCCACAATAATATCTGACAAGGGACATGATAACATCAGTTTTCATGCATATTTCACATGTTTTTATAGAAATAAGATCATTTGGTTCACTATTTAGATGTCCAATTTTGTTCATTTTGTTCCTAAAATCATCAAGTACTTAGTTTTAACCAACTTTTGTTGGAAATTGTATGAATTTAACTCAAAATCATTAAGATCGATGGTATAACCATCAACCTCCAAGTATCGACCTTGGCAAGTTCCCACAAATCATTGACCTATCCGATCGACATTTCAGCCTTCATCCAGAGATTGATGGATTCACCCATCGAGCTTCCGACCATCGATAAGAAAGAACAATGGATCTAAGGTCAATAAAAGACAAACTTGAGATTGACAAAGTTTCATTAAGATAATTGGCTATACATTATCCTGTTGATCTCTTCAAGATTTGATAGTTGGTTATACATTATCCTGTCGATCTCTTCAAGATTTGATGACCGTCTAAGACCAATGAAGACCCATCTACAAAAACCCAATTTTTTACAATCTAATATATACAAAATTACATCAGAAAATATAAACAAATACTTTCATTCATACACTTTTCTCAGAGTACATGATGTCTTTTTTTAAAATTGATACATAGACACTAAATACTAAAACATTAGTAAATCTAATCTTCATCTTCCAACAGAGGGCTATCTCGTGAAGTCTCTACTAGGTCTTCTTTGATCACCTACCCATGAGTTCCCATAAGGAACAAAAATGACATATGGGCCCCAATAAGGAAAACTAGAGTCAACAAAGTTGGTACAAAATTAGTATTTGGAAAGAAAAAAAATAGGAACCTATCTACAAAGAAATTTTATGGCAAAATGCAAAAGAGTGAACAACATAGGTAACTATCAAAAGGTAGCATTTCAAATTCCACAAGATTCAATATTCAAAATTTGAAACTAGTAGTTCAATTTTTTAATAGATTGCACATGTTAATGTCTGTTTTGTTGGGGAAGCCATATGTTCTCTTCATGAGAAAGACAACACACCAACTGTGTTTCCCAATATTCTGAGGGACCTCATGTCCATCTCTATGTGTAGAGTCATGGAAGCATTATTTCACTAAACTATGAGCACTAGCAAACCATTTTTGACTTTTAAACAATGTGCTATAATTTTCCAAGATTTATTGTTGGTGTATTTCAAGGAAGTGGGACAAGGTTTACAACAATTTTAAGCCAACCAACCTATCTAATTATGCATGAAATCAGTAAAGGAAATAAACTTCCAAATAAAAACATAAATCTTGTACCTTAGGATCAAGAGTATCCAAAAATGCAAACTTCTAAGTATTGACTCCAATGGACAGTCAAAAGAGAGATCTACAAGTTTAGATAAATATGTGTTACTATATGACTTGGAATCATTGTGTCGTTTGATTTAAATTTGATTTTGTAGTATTATAGGTGATTAGGATTTTCCTTCTAGGATCTATATTCCAATATTCTCATTTCTAGGGTTCTTAATAAGGTTAATTATAATAAGTATTACATATTTGAATGTTTTATATTATTTCCTCTAGATTATATTAATCTATTATCCATTATGCTCAATTATGTTTATTTACCAATATACCCTTATTAGGGTTTATGTATGGTTTAAATTATATATACGATCATATGTGAATACATAAATACTTTATTAATTGATATAATATTTTTAAATACCCAACATATGCATGTCTAGGGTTTGATGATACTTCCATCAATGTATGAACAACAATACATACACTAATGAGTATATATCAAGTATGTATATGTAAATATATATTTAGTATTTGCATGAAATGGAACAACTTCATGTACAACTGTATTATATAGTTCCTTCGAGTCATTAACACTTCCCCATGGTTGTGATTTATTTCAACTTAATTCGTTGGGTTTTGGATTCACATAATACATTACAATGTTTGCATTAAAAAATATAGTAGCATATGTCACATATGAAATATACATATATATTGACTTATAATACTTAGATGTGAAGGAATAACCTTACTCAAAATAGATACTAATTCCATATAAAAGGTATCAATATCATATTATTGATTGTCTTATATTATAATGTTAACACTACCCTTCATAGAATTATACAAATATCTTAGGTACTTCTATGCTTATATAGATGCATACATATATGCTGTAGGGTTCATGAAACAAGATCTGACTAAGTAAGATTGTCAATCATGTATATATTATGTATTATTATCATTGAATTATTTCTCTTATCTTCTATTAATTACCTTCAGAAAAAGGTTTATAGAGTATGAGTACTGACCGAAAGTCCAATAGATTGGGATTCTCTTCTAAAAACACTTCAAATGGGATATTGTGATTGGAGGTCTTCATCTATTGGCCTTCTTACTCCCTTAACCAAACCAAGGATGATTCAACATTTGTAGATCTAATAGAGTGCTATAAACTTTCAAACCATCATCAAATTCGAAGGAATTTCTTTGGGAGAAGGAGGTCAACTTCTTTGAAGCGTGGGCTAAGTCTGAGGAGATCATGGAGCCGAGATGTTCATGTTTTTGTCCACAAAGATAAGAATCTCATGATGCATGATGGTGTCAAAAATAGGAGTTCTTTGAATTGGATCTCAAGTTAGTAGGCATTTAGCAAAGTGAAGATGTGGTAGAGGAATCTTTGTGTTTAGGGAACATGACTATGAGACGAGGGTGTGGTTGGTGTTGCCACATGTAGTAGCTGGATGAGGTATGTTCATTTAAGTTCCCTTTTACTAGTGATGGTATGTGTTTCATAGCTAAATATTTCTAAGGGAGGAAGGGGGTCGATGATTGATGATGAGGTACATGGATCTGGTAATGTAGTATGTGGGGAGATGTTTGCAGATTGCAATTGTGTGTTGACTACTACCAATGATGCAGGGTGACAACATATATATACATTTGAATTTTTCCACTATCAAGGAGGTGAGGTTGTGTTCGTAGGGTGAACAAAGCAAGCCGAAGACAGTAAATGAAGGTCTTCTCAATGATGTTAAAGGAAAGGGAGTCGATGGTGGTTTACCAGTGTCTGGGTTTTGCTGATGCATGGAACAAATGTTGCGATTTTATTGGAAAATCTGAGATCAATTGTAGTAGGTCTAGTTTGAGGGTGTTGGTAATCAAGGGTGTTGTTATGGGTAACTGTAGATGATTTCTATGTAGACCTTTGGTGGTTGCAAGTAGATTGAGGATGATGGTGGTAGTAGGTTTTGGAGAGATGGCACTATGGGCCGATGGTGGTGGAGGTTGCTAGGACCTATTGCTGGTCTATTGTAGAAGTTGAGAGGAGGTGATGGCCATGCATTTAGGTGGTTCCGTGTTGATCCTATTTCATCTGAATGGCATTTTAGATCTGGTGTTGGTGGTTGATTCAACGCAGTGCCTCAGTGGTGAGGTGGATGCTAGGGCACTATGGATGTAACACCCAGTCCCACCTCCCTAGGCTCTAGTAGACTTTCAAGAATGATGATTGGCCCCAAAGACCACCACTAGACTTAAATGGATGAGGTCTATTCATTTAAGTTACCTTTTCCTGGCGATGGTATGTGTTTCATAGTCAAAGATCGTTGAGGGAGGAAGGGGGTTGATGATTGATGACGAGGTAGTTGGATCTGGCGACATAGTATGTGGGGAGATGTTTACAGCCTGCAATTGTGTGTAGACTACTTCTAATGATGTAGGGTGATGACATATATATATACATTTGCATTTTTACACTAACAAGGAGGTGAGGTTGTGTTTGTAGGGTGAACAAGGCAAGATGAAGATAGTTAATGAAGCTCTTCTCAATGATGTTAAAGACAAGGAAGTCAATGGTGGTCTACCAATGTTCGGGTTTTGCTGATGCATGGAAAATATGTTGCAATTTTGTTGGAAAGTCTGAGATCAGTTGTAGTAGGTCTACTTTGAGGGTGCTAGTAATCAAGGGTATTGTTATGGGTAACTGTAGATGATTGCTAGACCTATGGTGGTTGTAAGTAGATTGAGGATGATGGTGGCATTAGGTTGTGGAGAGATGGCACTGTGGGTCGTTGGTGGTGGAGGTTGCTAGGTCGTGTTGCTGGTCTATTATAGAAGTTGAGAGGAGGTAATGACTAGGCATATGGTGTTGGTGGATGATTCAACACAATGCCTCAGTGGTGAGGTGGATACTAGGGAACTATGGATATAACACCCAGGCCCACTGCCCTAGGCTCTAGTAGAGTTTTAGTAATGATGATTGGCCCCACATACCACCACTAGACTTAATTGTGCACTTTTTCCTCACTCATCCTAGTACTACTCCACGCTGAGCACACTTACCTATGGAGTTCTTTAGTGATGGGCTCTCAAAAAAGGAGGTGCACCTTTGTGATATGGGTAGTTCAATCATTCCTTTTAAGACCATTCTATCTGAGGCCTCAAATACCAGGACGTTACAATCTCCCCCACTTAGACTCTTGATGTCCTCATCAAGGCTCAACAATATGGCCTCATAATATTTCCCCATTTCAGTGCAAACCCAACATGGCCATGTACACCCAACTCCTGATCATGGCTACCAGTGCAAGAGTGGCTCCATCACTAGGGATAGTCCTTTCCAACAAGCCTTGACCACACATCTCATAGACTGGCATGCCACATGCCCATGTGGTCCCCACCTATTGGAGAGGAATTGGCTCAAATACCATTTGTAACACCCAGGCCCACTGCCCTAGGCTCTAGTAGAGTTTCAAGAATGATGAATGGCCCCACAAACCACCACTAGCCTTAACTACACACTTTTTCCTCACTCACGCACAAGCCGGGGTCAACTTCCCAACTGGTCACCCATCCTAGTACAACTCCAAGATGAGCACACTTAACTATGGAGTTTTTTAGTGATTAACTCCCAAAAAATGAGGTGCACCTTGGATATGGGTAGTCCAATCATTCCTTTTAAGATCATTCCATCTGAGGCCTCAAATGTTAGGACATTACAGTGAAGCATTGAGTAGAGGAAGAGCTATGCTAGCTTTATATGACCTAGCCATTAATGATGGCTAACTTTATATGGGGCATCATCAAAGTGGATAAGGTAGGTCGATGATGTTGTGTTGCAGGTCTGCAACTGTGATCGAGCAAGAAGAGTATAGCATCATTGGTATTACATGTGTTGATTGAGGACAGGTGTGGGCAGTGGCGTATGAAATTACAAGTCTTCCAGCTGTAGGGTTGTGGAGTTTTGGCTATTGCCGAGGTGGGACTGGTGGTGGAGGTCCTGGAGGCGAATACCTTCCCATGGTGTTTGGAGGTGTTGCACCTCTGTAATCCTGTCGGGGCCTTACATGGCAGCTATTGCAGCTGGGCTTCTATGGTTTAGTGGGGTCGAGGAAGGCCAAGAAGATATAAGGAGAGGATAGGAAAGGAGGAGGCAAGACATGAGAGTCTTGTAACGTCTGACATCAACGACGTTATGTGAAGGGAAGCACAAGGGTTTTTTGTTAAGGTTATGAATATGTGTTACTTCAATTACTAATATGTTATACTAATAACAATAGTTTATGTTGTACTTATAATAATAGTTAATGCTATACTTAACAATTCCTCCTAAATCTTATAACTTTGAAACGGAAGGCTAATTTTTTTTTTCAAGTTTTTACCATGAGTATGTTTTCCTGAGAACTAACCTTAAGAAGTTCTAGAGCCATTATTTCTGAACTTGTATTGACTAATTCAATCACTCTTCTCATAATAAATTTTAATATCAATTCCTTTTTAATCAGATTAATGTTCTCCATTGATTCCAAAATCAGTAATAATTCAAATTGAGAGTAACATATGGTTTGAGGTTTAATCAAGGTAATTAGTCTCAAACACAACAATGTAGACGAAATGATTTGAATTATGGAAAATGATACTATTTCAAGGACTTCTTTGTTAATATTTATCAATCAAGGACAATGAATGCAATAAACTCAAAAGGAGGCTAACTTGTATTGAGGATCATGAAAATAAATCAAAATGATCACATAGTAGTTGGAAGGAAGGACTTGATTGTAATTGAACTATTATTTAGGGAAATTTATAAATTATGAATCAAAATAGATTTAGGACCCAAAATGTAGTATGTTACAACTCTCCACCCCTTAAATAGGATTTTAATCCAGAAACCATATATCCCTAATCTAGTCAGGTACCACCCTCCAACCCTTAAAATGGTTCAACTAGAGATCTAAGATGTAAGCCTACATCAGACTCTACATTTTCTCTTCAAGAAATCATCGATAGAATTCCAAAAATCAATTTTCTTTGTACATATAGTATTATAAAGAAAATAGTTTCTCAATGAAAAAATTGTTCGATGCATAACTGAAAAGTGGCCAAAACCAATGTGAGAACAAATTCACAATCACTTCGTGTCTAAGCTCTAATTACTACTACTCCATAATCCCAACTATTTGACACATTCTATAAATTGAAATTCCTATGAAACATAAAGAGTCATCTGAGCCCCTATTGATGCATGGTCCATATAATTCAATCTAGGGTGGTGCATACATTTCTAGGTTACGAATCAGATGACAATATCAAATATGTGTTATACCAAAAATTATGATAAACTATAATTAGCATTTCCAAGCTTGAATCTACTTTTCTTTTATTGTCACTGATCTTTATGTGACATTTTGAACGGTCAAAGTTCAGATATATTTTATTTTTACTTCTCCATTTTTCAACGTATAGGGTTTTACATCAATGTACTGATTAGTTCAACATAAATCATCCATTGCTTTCTATATTTATGAAGATCAGGTTTTTAAAATTTAGAGGTTATTTACCACATTTTTTCTTATTTAGATCTTATTATAGATTGGATGCAAATCTTAAATATTTTTTTTTGCATCTATACATGTATAATGTTGGATTTGTAACTTCTATTCTTTTCTTTCTCATAGAAATATCATAATACATATATATAGAAGGAGAACCTATCATTTATCTATCCATTCATCATATTTGGTAGGGGTATTTGTGTCAAAGATACAATGAGATTTTTTTTGCCACTACTTGTAGTTGTACCTAACTAAAAGGAACTCTATGGTACTCTTTCCATTTGTATACTTATAGTGGTGATTTAAGTGTTTCAAGGGTCATATTCTAAACCTACATACATGTGTCTTAATCACTTCTTCTCAATAATATACCCATATTAGTCTATTCCTAAGGGAGTCCAACAACTAGTTGATGAGCTAGCTATGTTTCATGACTTCCTATTGAGGTACATACCCTACATCATAGGATCTTAGTGTTTCCTACTTGTACTCTAGGCATGTCCCAATATTTGCTCCAATGATACTAGGGTGGGGTATAACTAAGTTCTGACTATTGTATTTGTGTTCCTCACTAAATCTAAATTTCAGGAGACATGCACAAGTGTCGACTATTTATAAGCTTTGATACCATGTTGCAAAGAATCAATTTTTACAATCGAATATTTACAAAATTTCAACAGAAAATATAAACAAATCTTTTCATTCGTACACGTTTCTTAGAGTACATGATGTGTTTTTTTAAATGAAACATATACACTGAATACTAAAGCTTTAGTAAATCTAATCTTCATCTTCCAACATAGGGCTATCTCATGTAGTCTCCTCTAGGTCTTCTCTGATCACCTGCCCCTGAGTTCCCAGAGGGAACAAAAACCACATGGGCCCCGATTAGGCTCCGATTGGTTTGTCGTAACTAGTCCAAAAAACTTATGAAGTGGAGTTCCGTAAGCAATTTTTCATGATTGTTTTGAAGTAAGTGTTGAAACTTGAGTTCCGTGACTTCTGGTGAGTTACAAACTTACATACAAAATACAGTTCCTGAGTTCCCTCTTAAAAAGAGCAGAAAATGAGTTTCAGAACAACTAACAATATTTCTTTTACAATTATATTTTTCATTCTTCATAAATGAGATATGTAAAATATTTTTTACTAGAAATGTTGGCGGTGTCAATACAATTTACTGCCAAAACCATATCATAATATGACAATATACTATAATCGCACTATGTAAAATAGTTTACACTATAACCACCATTATCAGTGTGGTGTATAAAGTAATATATATATTCACTATAAATAATCACATCGCACCATGTAACAAAAAATATGATTACTAGAGCATATTTTTGTTCTTCATGTTTAAAAAATATGATGTGAAAAATGATAATTAACTAGAATCATGAGTACAAAATACACAAAAAATTAATATTGTATATTGTTAAACAATGATGAATGAAAACTTGTATCTATAAACACGTAATATGTAGATATTATTACAATATTTTGTACATACAAAGTAAAATAAAATTATTGTGATGTGATTTCAACTATAATATTTTTATTAAAATTATAATTATGCAACATTAAAATAATTTTTAAAGGAACAAAATTCATATTGTAACTACTTCTTGTCGTTATTGTGGTAAAAATTATTGTGGTTATTTACGGATATGATCTTTTTTATGTATGCGCCTTTACTTATTATATATTACATAGTAACAATATTTTTATAAAAAAAGATTTGCATTGAACTAGAAGACAAGCGGGCAACAAGCTATGCCACTGCAAAAAATTAACAATATTTTTTTTCTAATGTTCATGTTTACACTTACAACAAACCAATCACATGAAACTAAGTGGAACTTAAGTTCCAAAAACTGAACTTGAATTCCTGAAAAATGAGTTCCACGTAACTTATGACTTACACCAAACTAATAGGAGCCTAAGGGAAACTAGAGTCCGTAAAGTTGGTACAAAATCGGTCTTTGAAAAAAAAAACAATATGAACCTATCTACAAAGAATTTTTATGGAAAAATGCAAAGAAATCAACAACATAGGTAAGTATCAAAAGGTAGCAAAGATTTTTCAAAGTCTAGAAGATTCAATATTCAATTTTGAAACTAGTAGTTCATTTTTTCAAAAGATAGAACATGTTAATGTCTGTGTTGTTGGGGAAGCCATATGTTCTCTTCGTGAGAACAACAACATACCAATTGCATTTCCCAATATACTGAGGGACCTCATGTCCTTCTCTATGCGCAGAGTCATGGAAGCATTATTCCACTAAACTATGGGCACTAGCCTGCCTTATTTTACTTTTAAACAATGTGCTATTATTTTCTAAGATTTATTGTTGGTGGCTTTCAAGGAAGAGGGCTAAGGTTTACTACAATTTTAAGCCAACCAACCTATCAAATTATTCATGAAATTAGTAAGGGAAATAACTTTTCAAATAGAAATAGAAATTTCGTACCTTAGGATCAAGAGTATCCAAAAATGCAAAATTCCAAGTATTTACTCCAATGGACAGTCAAAAGAGAAACTTACATATTTAGATTATTATGTGTCACCATGTGACTTGGAATCACTATGTCATTTGATTTAAATTTGATTATGTAGTATTATAGGTGATTAGGGTTTTCCATCTAGGATCTATTTTCCAATATTCTCATTTCTAGGGTTCTTAACAAGGCTAATTATAATCATTACATATTCGCATGTTTTATATTATTTCCTCTAGATTATATTATTCTATTAGTCACTAGGCTCAATTATGTTTTTAACAATATACCCCCACACTTAGTAGGGTTTATATAGTTTAAATTATATATATAATCATATGTGCATACATAAATACTTTATAAATTGATATAATATTTTTAAACACCCCACATATATACATGTCTAGGGTTTGATGGTACTTCTATCAATGTATGAACAATAATACATACATTAATTAGTATATATCAAGTATGTATATGTAAATATATATTTAGTATCTTCATGAAATGAAACAACTTCATGTACAAATGCATTATATAGTTCCCTGGAGTCATTAACATTTCCCCATGGTTCTGATTTATCTCATCTTAAATCGTTGAGTTTAGGATTCACATAATACATTACAATGTTTACATCATTGAATATAGTAGCATATGTCACATATGAAATATACACATATATTGACTTATAATGCTGAAATGTGAAGAAATAACCTTACTCGAAATAGATACTAATTTCAAACAAAAAGTATCAATCTCGTATTATTATATTATAATGTTAACACTACCCCTTCATAAAATTATACAAATATCTAATGTACTTGTATGATTACATAGATGAATCCATATATGCTATGGGGATCATGAAATGGGGCCTGACTAAGTAAGATTGTCTATCATGTGTATATTATGTATTACTATATTTGAATTCTTCCTTTTCTTATCTTCTATTAACTACCTTCAAAAATCAGGTTTATAGAGTATGAGTACTGATCGAAAGTCCAATAGATTGGAACACTCTTCTGAAAACACTCTTCAAATGGGATATTGCAGTTGCAGGTCTTCATCTATTATACTTCTTACTCCCTTAACCAAACCAAGGATGAGCGAGCATTTGTTAATCATGTAGAGTGCAATGAAATTCCACACCATCATCAGCTTGGAAGAAATTTCTTTGGGGGATGGAGGTCAACTTCTTTGAAGTGTGGGATGAGTCTGAGGGGATCATGGAGTCAATATGTTCATGTTTTTGGCTGTCCACAAAGATAAGAATCACATGATGCATGATGGTTTCAAAAATAGGATTTCTTTGAATTGGATCTCAAGTTAGCAGGCTTTCAACAAAGTGAAGATGTGGTAGAGGAGTCTTTGTGTATTGGGAACATGATTATGAGGTGAGGGTGTGGCAAGTGTTGCCACATGCAGTAGGTGGATGAGGTCTGTTCATTTAAGTTCCCTTTTCTTGGTGATGGTTAGTGTTTCATAGATGGAGATCAGGGAGGAGGAAGGGGGTCGATGACTGATGATGAGGTAGTTGGATCTGGCGGCGTAGTATGTGGGGTGACGTTTGTAGCCTACAATTGTGTGTCAATTGCTGCTATTGATGGAGGGGGATGACATATATATATATAGTTGCATCTGTCCACTATCAAGGAGGTGAGGTTGTGTTCATAGAATCAACAAGGTAAGCCGACGATAGTCAATGAAGGTCATCTCAATGATGTTGAAGGTAAGGGATTCAACGGTGATTTACCAATGTCTAGGTTTTGATGATGAATGGAGCAGATGCTACAATTTTATTGGCAAGTCTGAGATTGGTTGTAGTAGGTCTGGATTGAGGGTGTTGGAAATCAAGGGTTTTGTTATGGGTAATTGCATGTGATCACAATGTAGACCTATGGTGGTCACAAGTAGATTGAGGATGATGGTGGTAATATGTTGTGGTGAGATGGCACTATTGGCCGGTGATGGTGGAGGTTTCTAGGACCTATTGTTAGTCTATTGCATAAGTTGAGAGGAGGTGATGGCCAAGCGTTTGGGTGGCTTCCTGTCGATCCTACTTCATCTCAACAACATTTTAGATCTGGTGTTGGTGGCTGATTCAGCAACACAGTGCCTTGGTGGTGAGGGGGTGCTAGGGCACCGTGAAGTATTGAGCGGAGGAAGAGCTATGCCATCTTTATACGTCATATCTGTTAATGAAGGATGACTTTATGTGAGGCATCATCAAGGTGGATAAGGCAGGTCGATGGTGTTGTGTTGCTGGTCTACAACCATGATTGAGCAAGAAGAGATCATCATCGTTGGTGATTCATGTGTTGATCAAGGGCAGGTGTGGGCGACAGTATATGAAACTACATGTCTTCTGGGTGTAGGGTTTTGGAGTTTTGGCAATTTCTGAGGTGGGACTGGTGGTGGAGGGCCTGGAGGCGAATGCCTTCCCATGACATTTGGAGGTTTTGCATCTCTATCATCATGTCAGGGCCTTGCATTGCAGCTATTACAGTTGGACTTCTATGGTTTAGTGGGGTCGAGGTAGGCCAAGAAGATATAAGGAGAGGAGAGAAAATGATGAAGAGAGAGGAGGAGGCAAGGTAGGAGAGTCTTCTAAAGTCCGACATTGGTGACATTATGTGAAGGTAAGCACGAGGGTTTGTGTGAAGGTGATGAATATGTGTTACTTCAATTACGAATATGTTATGCTAATAATAATAGTTAATGTTATACTTAACAATTCCTCCTAAATCTTATAACTTTTAAATAGAAGGCTATTTGTTTTCAAGATTTTTACCATTAGTCTATTTTCCTTAGAACTAACCTTAAGAACTTCTAGAGCTATTATTTATGAACTTGTATTGACTAATTCAATCACTCTTCTCATAGTAAATTATAATATCAATTCCTTTTCAATCTGATTAATATTCTCCATTGATTCGAAATCAATAATATTCAAATTGAGAGTAACATATGGCTTGAGGTTTAATCAAAGTAGTTAGGCTTAAACACATCAATGTAGACTTAACAATTTTAATTATGGAAAATGATATTATTTCAAGGACTACTTTGTAAATATTTCTCAATCGAGGACAATGAAGGTAATAAACTCAAAAGGAGTCTAACTTGTTTTGAGGATCATGAAAATAAATCAAAATGATCACATAGTAGTTGGAAGGGAGGACTTGATTGTAATTGAAATATTATTTAGAGAAATTTATAAATTATGGATCAAAATAGACTTAGGACCCAAAATCTAGTATGTTACAATTCTCCCCCCTTAAAGAGGATTTTGTCCCCAAAATTACATATCCCTAATCTAGTGAGGTACCACCCTCCACCCCTTAAGGGTTCAACTAGAAATCTAAGATGGACGACTACAACAAACTCTACATTTTCTCTTCTAGGGTTTTCTCATACCTTCTTGATTCTGACTTAGCTTAAGAAATCATCGATAGAATTCCAAAATCAATTTTCTTTGTACATATTTATTATAAAGAAAATAGTTTCTCGATGAAAAAAAACTATTCGATGCAAAATTGAAAAGTGGACAAAATCAAATCAAGGACTAAGTCACAATAACTTCATGTCTAAACTCTAATTACTATTACTCCATAATCCCAACTATTTGACACATTCTGGAAATTTAGATTCCTATGAAACATAAAGAGTCATCTGATCCCTTAGTGATGCCTGGTTCATATAATTCAATCTAGGGTCATGCATACATTTTTAGGTTAAGAATCTTGATGACAATATCAAATATGTGTTACCACAAATTATTTGATAAATTGTAATCAGAATTTTCAAGCTTGAATATACTTTTCTCTTATTGTCACTAATCTTTCTGTGATGTTTTATAGGGTTAAAGTTTAGATATATTTTATTTTTACTTCTCCATTTTTTATTGGGTAGGGTTTTACATCAATATAATGACTATTGCAACATAAATCATCCTATGCTTTATATATTTCTTAAAATTAGGATTTTCAAAATTTAGAGATCGTTATTGCATTTTTCTATTTAGTTTCTTATTATAGATAGGGATGCAAATTTTAAGTATTATTTTTTTGCGTCTATAAATGTATAATGTTGGATCAGAGGGATATAGAGGGGGATGAATAGAGCTTCAAAACTTGCACAAAACTAGTTAGACCTTTAGTTTACTTCAACTAGGCATAATTACAAATAGTCAATTTGATGGCAATCTAAACATGCATATCAAGGATGAGAGAAATTCAAAGAAACCCATTGGACAAGTTGTTTTAGAGTTGTTCCACTCTCCAAACTTAGAGAGAGTCACCCCACTGCCTAGAAAGGTCAAGCTCTAGGATTTCTAAGCTTGTCTACTCCTTATATTTACTTATAAGAGTTATAACAAATGACCTTCCTTTTCCTGGACAAGGATACCATGCTTCCCTTTAAGGCAAAGTGATCCAACAACCTTACAATCAGGGTCTTACCAATCTAAGAGCTAGTCTTCTCCCTCATAAAGGTCTTACCCACTCTTGCAAATAGTTGGATGCCTTCACCAAGGTCCTTCCCTTCCTGTAATGAGTCTTCAACCTTGAGGATTTACCCACTCAACTCCTTGGATTTTTCACCTTGATGATATACTACACTTAGAGTAGCCTTGAGCACCTTCTTCTCTAGTTGAAGAAGGCTGCTCTTCCTTCTTCTTCTTGAAGAAGCTTTCACCAAGCAAGAGCTTTTGAGAAAGGGATGGGAAAGAAAAAGCCTGAGAGCTTTACAAGCATGCAAATGGTTAGCTCTCTTCACACATGACCTATCTCATTCATAACGAGGAATTAAGTTGTAATTAAGAGACAAAAATATGCTCAAGTGGACTAATATCACTCAACTATAGCAAGGACCTTGAATAGCATGAAAGAGCAACCTTGGAATGAACTCCGAGAGGTCCTATTTATAGATGGGGGTCTCCACTAGAGTGTGGGAAGACTTATGAATGTTTTCTAGTCGAAATGGGAGTTGCAACATTCTTTTTTCAACTTAAGCAACTCACCAACAGCTAGAACCATTTTTTCTGCATTTTTTGTACAATGCATTCGGTTGAGTTTTAATAAAGATAACTTGATCGATCACACTATGTGACAAAGCCAATTTAGACCATCGGTAGAGTTTGTCTTGGGGTAACTCTACCGATCCACTTAAATTGAGTTTTCTCTACAAAGGGATCGATTGAGTTCTATGAAAGTAAAACTCGAGTATCAACATTCATTCCCAAAATCCATCAAGGATTGGTCGAGTTGGCAACTCAATCGATGAAGTGCCTATGATGAATTTTACAAATTGAATTTTAAGTGATCAAACATTGGAATTAAGTTCTCTGATTTTTTCTCATCTTAGTTACAAGTCATATCATCAATGAAAATGATTACAAAAATGTTCTAAGGTGGTTTGGAGTGTTTTCCATAAAAGTGAATTTGCATTGATTTTGATTTGAACTAGAGAAAGGTAGGGCTTCACCCATTTGATCCTTTTCATGTACCTAATGCCTAAAATCAATCTTAAACAAACATATTAGATACATATGAATGGAATGGTTAAGTCATTATCAAAATATGGACAATGTCCAACACTTGGGTAAACATTCTCCCCCTTTTTGACAATGACAAACCATTCCTCAACATATTGAAAAGGATATGGAATTTTAACTTTTAACTTTGAGATAGGACGTGAAAGTTGAAACTTTACCTTGTGAATTGCAAGGGAATACATGATCGAACAATTGTAAATTTCTCCCCCTCAATTCATTCTTACCTAAACCTGCATGGTTAGTCTATCCACAAATAACCATAGCACATATACATGTTGTGTGGTCCTCTAACAAATCATATGGTAAACATTTAATTTGTAAGAAAAGTATCATATAAGAGTGAAAGCAATATGGTTTGGAGCACTTATCCCCCTTTGTCATCTCAAAAAGGTAGGGAGGTAGAAGATCTAAAAACACACCTTTTCCAAAAACACAAAGCAATCAACCATGGATAGCACACATCAAATAGAGACAAGGTAAAGGGAAATAAGAAATCCAGTATCATAATCAAAATATGGGATAACATACCACAAACTCATAAGATATAGGTCAACCAAAGAGTTAGGTTACATATGATTAAGATTACAACAATAGAACATGTCCTCACTACAAGAGCAGTAAACCAACAATAAAATAGTGGGATGATAAAATAGTACAACTCAGATATAGTGCCCAAATGTATTAATGCAAAAGAGTCTAAAAAGATATGTATGATAAACATATAGAGACTAAGAAACTAAGACATCTAAGATATATCTAATCTATCTATGTCAACAACATCATCATCTTCTGCCTCGGGCTCGTAGTCCTCATCTTCATCTGAAAGTGCAACAGAGACATCAACACCAACTTCATCTCTAGAGGCTCTAGCAAAGTCATCAGAACTACCATCAGATCCATCATCCTCATTGGCCTCCTCATCACCAGTAGCTTCCTAATCTCCTCATTGGAAGAAGGATCGAAACCACGACCGAGCCACAATGCATTCTGTTCATCCCAAGACATGCCAAGAGCATATAACTCGTGTGCCTGAGGAAAGGTGGGAGCAGAGGTGCCAAGGATGGAAAACATCATAACAAGAGGGCCAGAAGGCAAATCCAACAGAGGAAGCACTCTAGGGGTACGGGTAGGTCCACCCATAGTGAAAGATGTGGATGCGGAAGCAGTAGGTGGAGAGGCCGGGTAGAAATGAATGGATGCATAGGAAGCATAGTCACCGCCTAGGTAGCGCTGGTAGGAGGGGTAAGTGTGGATATAGGTTAGGTTCATGGTAAACATGAGTGGTAGAGATCCTAGTATAGGTGATCCTGAACCTAAAGGTATATGCCTATTGATGCATCATATATCCCATAAGGGTTTTATTTGATACATTGAGTGAGGCGTGGGCAGGTCGGGATGGTGGTGGATATGTTGGTTCTTGGGTGGAGGTAGAGGCTCTAGGTGTGGTGGAAGAGGTAGGCAGGAAGGTATTCTTGATCATGGTTTCACTAATGCAAACTCCTTTTTGGCTATCTTTGTATTTGAGATCATGAAAAAGACATTTTTGAGTAGCAAAAGTAAACAAGCCACTGATCAAGGCAAGGTAGGGTGGGTGGGTACCATGGGTGTTCCTCCTGGAGTCAAAGCATGTCATGTGGTGTAGGACATAAAAGGGCCATTTGACTCTAACATTCTTCAAGAGACAGTACATGATCACAACAGTGTTCTCTACAATTTCTAATTGATTCTTCTTGGGGTGGACATTGTAGTTAACAAATAATGCTAGCAGTTTGTTCTTGAGATCTAAGTCAGATGATGGCAAGATGGATTTCTTCTTATAGCGTACCTGAGGCTTCTTCAAGAACTTGTGGATGTCAAGAAGAGTAAGATTGAGGTGCTTGTAGAAATCCACGGGGTCCAAAAGGTCAAAATAGTCCAGATAATCCTTTCTCCATGAGTCGATGACCTCTGTTCCATTAAAAAGATGTTCAAGGAATCTTGAGAGATTTTGAATTTGATTTTGGAACTCATGGAAGAGAGGCTGACCTGGCTACTCGGGTGGTGACACTGTAGTGTAGTAGTTCCATGTGAGATTAACATAGAATTCATGGACCACTTGGTGCTTGTGATGGAATTATGAAAGCACCGACATTCTACGCACAAGGCTCCTAGATGATGGGTATAGAAAAGATTAGCAATATCTTTAATAACATCCTTTGTTTTGAGAGAAGGCTCAAACAAGGCTCTAAAAGGAAAAGGGTTCCTAGGAAGGAGCTCCTTGTAGCGATTGAGAGCTTCAAAAGAGACAAAAGATGTGTCATCAAAAGAGATTAGGTGAGGGTTGGCTGAGGATGAGGGCACACCACCTGGGGTAGTTCACTTTCTTTGGTGGATGCCATGTGAATGGATTAGGGAGGCAAGCAACAACCAAAACAAGAGAGAACCACACAAACAGTTGTCTAACCACCTAGCAAGGGTGAGAGAGAGGAAAGAGAGACTAGGCTAGGCAAGGGAGTGGGTAGTCACACCTAGGGTTGAGGTCAAGAGGGGCTGGAGCTAGGTATCGATTGACCTTTCTCTAGTTGAGAGGGAGAAATGTCAGACGAACCCTATTTTAAGTTTGCTCCAACCTAGCAATCGGTCGAGTTCTGAGATTGGGAAACTTGACTGGTAATGGGAAAAAGCCTTGACCTCGGCCATGGATCAGTCAAGTTGGCAACTCGACTGACAGTTAGTCTGTCTCAAAACTTAAAAACTTAATTTCTAGCCTCTAGGTCACTAATGAATTTTATTTCTTTAGCCTATTATGAATTTTAGATATATTAAGGCACATTTCACTCATCATTGGGTACTATTTTGCGATAAAAGAAGCGTTTGGGGAAAATACCCAAAATGAACAAAAACAAGGCAAGAAATAAGATAACTATAGCACATATCAAGCAAGAGATGATCAATTTAAGCAAAAAAACATATAGGTGAGAGAAACTAGCTAGAAGGCATGTCATTATCATCAAGAGTAGTAATAAGAAGTTTAGATCTAATGAAAGTAAATTGCTCTCTAGCTAGAGGTTTAGTGAATATGTCTGCTAACTGATTCTCGGTATCCAAATGCATGATATAAATATCATTCTCAGCAATGTGGTCAGAAGAAAGTGATGATGGACCTCTATCTCTTTAGCCCTACTATGCAATAAAGGATTATATGACAAGTTAATTGCACTAGTATCATCACAATAGATAGGAGAACCATTAAAAATAAATATTAAAGTCTTGGAGCATTTTCTTCATCCATAGGATTTGGGCATAACAATTTCTAGCTGCAATGTATTCAACCTCGAGAGTTGAAAGAGCCACAATGCTTTGTTTCTTAGAGAACTAAGAAACTAGGAAAGGTCCTAGGAAGAATCAAGTACCACTCATGCACTTTTTATCAATCAAGCATACTATGTAATCCACATCACTATAAGCAGTAAGAGTAAACTCCCTTGACTTAGAATACCATAGTACAAATTTTGAGTTTTATCTAGATACCTCAAAATCCTCTTAACCATTATAAGATGTGATTTCCTAGGACTTGATTGAAAGTAAGAACACAAGCAAACACTAAACATTATGTCAGGTCTAGAGGCAGTTAAGTAAGGTAAACTTCCAATCATACCTCTATAGAGCTTCTCATCTACCTTTTTACCTTCTTCATCTCTATCCAACTTGGTGGTGTATGAGATGGGGGTGTCCATTGGCTTGGTGTTCTCCATCCCAAAGTGCTTAAGTAGCTTACTTGTGTACTTGTCTTAGTTGATGAAATTCCCATTCTTGGTTTGCTTGATTTGAAAGCCAAGTAAGAACGTAAGATCCCCCATCATTCTCATCTCAAAGTCACTCTACATAAGATTACTAAACTCCTTGCAAAAATCAAGATTAGTTTCGCCAAAAATAATATCAACAGGATAAATTTGAATGATCAGAAAATTGTTAGAAGTGTGCTTTAGAAACAAGGTAGAATCTATTTTTCCCATGATATAGCCATTATCTAACAAAAAGTTCTTTAGTTTCTCATACCAAGCTCGACGTGCTTGTTTGAGACCATAGAGATCTTTTTGCAACAAATAAACATGGTTAGGCAAATTATCATGTTCAAAGCCTGGAGGTTGCACATGATACACTTCTTCCTCAATTATACTATTCAAACACACACTTTTAACATACATTTGATTAAATCAAAAAGTTCTTATGACTAGCAAAAACAAGCAACATTCTAATTGACTCAAGTCTAGTTACAGGTGCATATGTTTCATCAAAATCTATACCTTCTTGTTGATTGTAGCCTTCAACAACTAACCTTTCTTTGTTTCTTACCACTTCTCCACTTTCATCCAACTTGTTGTGATATACCCATTTGGTTCCAATGATCTTTCTATCACATGGTATTGGCACAAGACCTCACACTTGATTCTTCTCAAACTGCTCCACTCTTCTTGCATGGCTAGGATCTGCTCATCATCTTTAAGATCTTCTTTGACATCTTTTAGCTCCAAATGGGAGATGAAGGGGCTATCTGCTTGTTCCTTGTTGTAGGCAACCCACGTCTTCACCCTTTCAAAAGGATTTCCTATGATGAGCTCTTTAGGATGATGCATTGGAAAGAGGGGGGTTGGATCTTTCTTTTCTTCATTCTTTTCTTCTTCATCAGCTAACACCTCCTTTCCTTTATCACTGATGTTGAGTACTTTTAAGATAGGAATCATCTCACCCGCAACATCATTATTTGGAATAATTTCTTTGGGAATAGAGAGGTTAGTCTCAACAAATCTAACATTTATAAATTCTTCTACTTTACACAGTTCTATTTTATATACTCTATATGGCTTGTTGGTAGCGCTATAGCCAAGAAAGAAGCATTGTAAGACTTCAAATCAAACTTGTTGAAGGAATACTTGGTGTTCAAATCAAAATAAGGACAACCAAAAACATGAAAAAAACCAATGGAAGTCTTTGTACCATGCCATAGCTCATAGGAGGTTTTGTTCAAATAAGGATGAGTAAAAACTCGATTTTGCACAAAACATGAAGTACTAACGGCTTCGGCCCAAAACTTCTTTGGAGTATCATACTATATAAGCAAGATCCTATCCATATCCTATAGTGACATATTATTCCTCTCTAAAAACCCATTTTGTTGAGGCGTTCGAGGTAAAGAAAATTTATATGCATACCCAGATTCCTCATAAAACCGTTCAAACAAATCATTTTCAAAACTCTCCCCCATGATCATTACAGATAGAAACAATCTAGAAAGAAACTTCATTTTCAACCCATTTGCAAATTTTTGAGAAAACATCAAGAGTATCACTTTTTGAAACAAGAAATAAGGTCCAAGCATATCTAAAAAAATCATCAACATTCACAAGACAATACTTGCTACCACGAAGTGATTGCGTACACATTGGACCAAATAGATCAATGTGAAGAAGCTCAAGAGATCTTTTGATGCTAAGGACTCCTTTGGATTTGAAGGAGGACTTGGTTTTCTTTTCTTGGGTACAAGGTTGGCATTCATCATCCTTTTCAAAATCTAATTTTGGAAGTCCTTTGACCAAATATTTTTCTCAACTTCTTCATTTGATGCATATTTACATGGCCAAGCCTATGGTGCCATAAAGAAATATCATTCGAATTGGCAACAAGTCATCTACCAACAATAGGCTTAATAGAGTCAAGCACAATGATATAAAGATTACCATTCCTATTTTCCTTATATATGACATTGTAGGAGAGGAAATCTAGAAGCAAGCATTCTAAAGAAGTAAATAGAACAAGATAATTATTATCACAAAGTTGACTAACACTTATTAAATTGTGATGTAGGCCATCTAAAAGAAGCACATTCTTGATACAAAGTGAATTTCCCACATCACCCTCACATATTACCTTACCCTTGTTGTTATCCCCAAAAGTCATCGATCCACCTTTCTTCTTTGTGAATTGCTTGAAGAGTCTGATTTCACTAGTCATGTGTTTAGAACAACCACTACAAACAATACATTGGCCTTTAACCTACAAGAAAAGAAGATAATTAGTGCCCAATTTAAACATTGGGATCTGGGGTTAGCTTGGGGACCCACTTCGTCTTTGGGTTGGTCCCCTTCTCCCTATAAGGACAATAAGTAGAATAATGATCATCACTCTTACAATGAGAAAAAATCATAGGGTTCTTTGAGTTGGATGACTCTCCATTGAAATTTGGAGGTTCCTTGTTGTTCTTCTTCTTACCCTTACCTTTGCTTTTTGAATCACCCTTATATCTATTACCACTCTTACCACTATGTTTGGTATAGTGATCTAAGACTTCATTAAGGGACTTCTTCCCTTTGAGGAAAGTTTACAAGGTAGCTCTCAATTTATGATTATCATCAATAAGAGTGATAATAGTAGAAGACAAACTAGCAGTATCATCATTAGCATGCAGCAGGTCAATCTCAAGATAGAGGGCTTTAGTCATATATGAATATTTTTTGAGAGTAATAGAGGCAACATCCTTGCCAGGAAAAATAGGTCTAGAAGATAAATCATTCACTTGATCAAGTAACCTAGCATTTCAGTTTTAAGTAGTTGAAGTTCTTTAAGACAAACATCTCTCTCTTCCCTACGAGCATCACTGATAAGCTTAAGTTCAATATTTTCAACTTTAGGTAATTCAAGCTCATTAAGGCAATTTTTGTTCTCTTCCTTAAGGCTATTGATATTATTAAGGTAGATCCCATTCTCAACTTCAAACACATTGTATTAGAGCTCTAGATCAAGTAATTGGCCTTGCAAAGAGTCAATTCTCTCAAGATGCACTTTCTCATTTTGATCAAGAATCTCAATTTTAGCATATAAATCATCAATGATCTTAGTCAACATCTTCTTCTTAGATTTAAATTTGGAATAAGAAGACCGGGTAGAATTAAGAATTTCAACAAGATTTTCTTTGTATAACTCATGCTAGCTTACCTCACTTACCTCACCTATGTCTTCACTTGTGGAGGCCATGAGTATAAGATGGCATTCACCTTCATTATAGCTTGATCTACTTGAAGATGAGTCCTCCCAAGCTGCATGGGCTAAATTCTTGCTTCTTTTATCCTTCTTATCCTTCCTCTTTAACTTGCATTCCTTCTTGTAGTTATCCTTCTTGTTGTGGCTTCTCTTGTGGTATCTCTTCTTGGTTTTTGGGCATTCATTCTTGTAGTGCCCCTTTTAAACAAATTCATAGCTCCTAGGAGTTGAGTATGAGGAAGTATTTCCTTTGAAGTGCTTTCCCTTAGTGTAGTTGGCTTCATGATCACTAGGGCCATCATCTTCACTTGAGGAGGTAGGAGAGGTCCAGAAAGAAAGTTGTTGTTGAAGGATCATATCCTCCACTTGAGCTTTGAAGGCATTGTCTTTAATCTTCTTTGACTCCTTTTCTTTGTTTTTCATCTTCCTCTTGCTTGTCTAGCCTTGGATCATGGGCTTGGAGGTTGCAAATGAGCTCCTCGGTGGCTAAGTCTTCAAGACTTCTTACTTATTCAATTTAAGTCACCTTGGGTTCCCATCTCTTGGGGAGGGACGTAAGTATCTTGGAGTTGATTTTCCCTCTATCCAAGGGTTGTATGAAGGCTGCAAGTCCCTTGAAAATGGTGTTGAGTTGGGAGTACATGTCTACCACTCTCTCCTTCTTGCCCATCTTGAAGTTCTCAAACAATCCATTGAGCATGTAGATCTTGGACTCCTTGACTTGTTACGTACTTTCATATGTGATGCAAAACTTGTTCCAAATCTCATGGGCTATGTCCCAAGATGAGATCCAGTTGAACTTAAAATGAGTGAGGGAAAAATAGATGATGCTAACTGCCTTGGCATTGAGCTCCACCTTCTTGACTATATCTTCATCCCAAGTAGCTACATCACTAGTTGGATCCTTGTATGGAAGAATCATCGCCTTCCATATGTCATAGTCAGTTCCTTAGAAGAAGAACTACATCCACTGTTTCCAATTTAGGAACTTGGTGTTGTCGAAGACTGGTGGCCTCCTGGAGAAGCTTCCCTCTAGATTGAGAGACCCAAGTAAGTTGTCCATCTTCTTGTCTCATGGGATATGTGTCAGAGAAGACTTTGGCTCTGATACCACTTGTTGGATCGGAGGGCTCTAGGGGGGGTGAATAGAGCTTCAAAACTTGTACAAAACTAGTTAGACCTTCAATTTACTTCAACTACGAATAATTTCTAATGGTCAATTTGATGGCAATCTAAACATGCATACCAAGGATGAGAGAAATTGAAAGCAACCAATTAGATAATATGTTTTAGAGTGGTTCCACTCTTCAAACTAGGAGAGAGTCAATCCACTACCTAGAGAGGTCAATCCCTAGGATTTATAAGCTTGTCTACTCCTTATATTCACTTATAAGAGTTACAACAAATGACCTTACTTTTCTGGGACAAGGATACCCAACTTCCCTTTAAGGCCAAGGCTCTTACTTATCCAAGAGTAGTTCTTCTACCTCACAAAGGTCTTACCCACTCTTCCAATCATCTGGATGCCTTCACCAAGGTCCCCCCCTTCATGCAACAAGTCTTTGGCCTTGGGGCTTTACCCACTCATCTCCTTGGTTCTTCTACCTTGATCATCTCCTTCACTCAGAGTAGCCTTAAGCACCTTATTATCCAGTTGAAGAAGCCTACTCCTCCTTTTTCTTCTTGAAGAAACTTTC
Organism: Alisma plantago-aquatica; assembly: GCA_963693085.1. Taxonomy (NCBI): domain Eukaryota; kingdom Viridiplantae; phylum Streptophyta; class Magnoliopsida; order Alismatales; family Alismataceae; genus Alisma; species Alisma plantago-aquatica. The sequence goes on from OY856410.1 coordinate 196,458,803, forward strand.
ACCAAGCAATAACTTTTGAGAAAGGAATGGGAAAGAAGAAGCTTGAGAGATTTACAAGCATACAAATGGGTATCTCTCTTCACACTGGACCTATCTCACTCATAATGATGAATTGAGTTGTAATAAAGAGAAAGAAAGGGGCTCAAGTGGACTAATAGCACTCAACTATTGTAACATACTAGATCTCAGACCCTACCCTAGAAGTTGATATTTTGGACCTAGCCAAAAAAGGTTGAAGGTTAGACCTAAATAGATGTTTAGTATAACCCCAATGAGATAATGCATGTATATATCACCTTAATGTAACCTAATGTTCTAACACTAAACTTAGGTTTATAATGGATACATAAAGTATGCCACATAACTCATTTTGGTGGTAATATGAAGATAAGAAACTTAATTGGATGAATAATTTAGATAATGGGCCATTAATGGGACATATGACATATCTCATAAAAAGAAGTCTCAAAAGAGGAAACAAACTTCAAATTTGAAACCTACATATCAAAATTAGCCTACATGTCAAATTTCATCTAATTTGCACAACCTTGAAATATTAGGATAAGTTTAGGAGAGAGAAAATGAGTAAAAGGCATAAGTAATGAATAATATAATTATATAACTTCAAAATATGGAATTAATGGAAAATGCATATTCAACACATCAAATATAACTTGTGGATGAAGTTTGGTCCAATTTGGATGTTGTTTGTGCAAGTTATGCAATTTTAGGTACATTCTAGACTTTTCTGCAATTTAACCAATTGGTAGGTTTTCTTTGCAAATTATCACATGCATTATAATACTTAGATATTCCCTTACCATTCTCAAGCTGTTGAACCATAGGGCACCTAGTTGCACCTTGGTTTGAAGGTGTTTCTCTCCAAGGGCATTATAGGGATTACCCTCTTTATAAATGAGCTTATCTTTAGAAGCTATCAACCAATGGGGTTATTTATTTGATTGGAGGTCGGTTGGGATGTATTATAAGTGTACATAAACCGACATTTGATATTCAAGAAGCCTCTATGAGCTTTCCTCTTGCATGGCCATGAAGTCCCTAGGCTAAGGACACATGGAAAGCTCCATGGACACCTCATGCTTGACTTCTTCCTTATCCATAAAGGTTTACATGTCCATAAGCACCCTTAGCATTGAACACATGGAAAGTAACTTGACACCTCATGCTTGACTTCTTCCTTATCCATAAAGTCTTGCATGTCCATCGACACCCTTATACATGACACATGGAAAGTCTCATAGACACCTCATACTTGACCTCTTTCTTTAAATAGCCATATCTACCCCTTCCCAACTCCTAGTTCAAAAATTCTTACTCTCCTTTATTTCCTCTAGCTTAGATCATCATTCCTACTCTATTGTTCCACAAAGGTGCTATCCCAAGGTAAAAGGAGGTGTCTACCTTGGTGAAGAAGGCTCCTAGGGTTCCAAATTTCTCTATTTAGGATTTCTTAAGCTCCTTCTTAATGATTTTGACTAAAACTAGTAAGTATCCTCCTTTCCTTCCCTATTTTCATGTTGTTAGTCTTCCTTACACCTTCCTCCAGGTCATAACCATGGCTTTCCATGGGGAAACCCCACCTAGAACCCATAAACACCTCATCTCCATGCTCTTTTGTTAGAGTTTTTCACCTCTAAAGTGGAGAAAGTGCTTCTTGCTCGAGATAGGATCTTTGTTGGAGAAACCAGCCTCTCTAAGCTTGGGAAACTTACTTATTGGACATGTCCACCTTCCCTAGAGGTTCTTTGGAGGCCTAGGATTGGATCTAGGACTGACTTGGACTGTTTAGACTCTGAAGTTGAGGTATGATGTATCCCCTATTCTTCTATGTTTACAATTCACCTATGCTTATTCATTCTCTTTGTCATATGGACATTAGCCTATACACAATGTCTTTTCTTTTGAAATTCATTTTTCATGTGAACTACCTTATTTGATATTGATCATGTGATCATGTATATTCTTTTGAACTCTTATCTTATGCTTTTTTCATGATGGAACTGTGAAAGATGACATGTGATGTATTTTACCCACTTATGAGGTGGATGTATATGTTGGTCACTTATGTGGTGACTAGTTTATATATTCTGACTATACTTTCTACTTGCCTCTACATTTAACATGCTATGTGATTCAATAGCACTAGAGTAGTGTAATTGCATTGATTTTTATGGAAGATGTGTTATTTCCTACCGAGCAGATGTGATATTTCCCGCTCTTTTGGGATGGAAAGGAACCTCATAACTAGGGCAAGATGTGTGATTCTTGGCCCATGTTTTATATATTTGGGAGATTGGCAGTATTCCTTTCTCTATCAGGTTTCAAGTTTATGAGACTTGGCCGCCTTTGTGTTTATATTGTTCTAGGGCTATGTTTATGTCACATGGATGCATGTTGATGATATGGGGTGTGTGCCCTAATTCTTTACATGTGCTTGTGTGGCACAATCTTTATGTTTTATTAATGACAAGTATTATTTTGTTATCATATGATTTCAATTCCTTTTCTCTTGATACCCATTTGGGTGGTCCTTATCCTTTTTATGGGAAGCATTTTATATTTGATGTCCTTTATTCCATATAATGCTCAATTTCCTATTTAGTATGCACATACTAGATTTCACTGATGTCATCTATTTTCTCTTCTTACTGGGGGTATGCTTCCAACCCTAGGTGAATGACTTGGAAGATGAGGCATGAAGTTTTGGACTAGCTTAAGGAGTTAAATCTTGGAGACAAAGTTGTTATGGTTTAGATTTCCCTCTACTTAGATCCTTATGTATTATCACTGTTGTAAACACTTATGGGATATTATGATGTACTTCTGTAATCTTTAGTGAAAATTGAATATAGTCATTATTTTTATTCCGCTGCTACACTTTGGTTGTTTTGAATACCATATATTGAAGTTTGAAAATTTTACACCTATTCCATCATACCTTTGAGTGTGTTCGGAATGGATGTTAATTTTTCAAATTTTAGTAAGGGTGTGATCCCACACTCCTTACAACATGGTATCAGAGCCCATGGTATTCAGAATCTAACTATTTCGATTTTATCTCCCTAGTTAGAATACTTGCCTTACCTTTAAGTGACATGTTTGCCCTAGAGTTTATCAATAGATTATGAAGGGTTGATTTAGGATCCTGTAGTTTTACATTAGAATAATGATGAATAGATCCCTAAAATACTTACAACTAAAAGATGCATAAGTAACCATAGTAACTTGAGATTGTTTAGTTTGGCCTTTCGGCCGCTACTAGGACATGAAGTTGAAAGTAAAGGTGTCTAGAAAGGATCAGGGTTTGGGGACTGGCAAGATTTTACTCCGCACCACTATCTTGGTTTACGAGGACTCCCGAATCCATATGATACCGCATGGGCTGAGCTGATATGAATTGTTCAAAATAGCACGCTTTTAGGCAATAATAGCCTTAGACATCTATATGATTTGTCTTTAGGGACCCTAATATGTTGAACTAGTCTCCCAGGTGTAAAGACTTGTTTGATGATGGACAAGAGCAAGTTAACCCATAGTTCATAGGTAGTCCTTACAAGTTATGTTTCTTTTTTTTGCATGGTGCTTATGTAGTTGGATGTACGAAAGTGTAGATGAACCTTTTATACCTAAAGAATAGTTTTGACTTAATAATATGAATCCTTTAAGGGGTGGTGAATAAGTTGTTTTCTTATATGTGGATGTTTTGATTTTGAGGATGAAATCCCTTTAAGGGGTGGTGTGCTGTAACATACTAGATCTCGGACCCTACCCTGGAAGTTGACATTTTGGACTTAGCCAAACAAGGTTGAAGGTTAGACCTAAATAGATGTTTAGTATAACCCCAATGAGCTAATTCATGTATATATCACCTTAATGTAACCTAATGTTCTAAAATTAATCTTAGGTTTATAATGGATACATAAAGTACGCCAAATAACTCATTTTGGTGGTAATATGAAGATAAGAAACTTAATTGGATGAATAATTTAGATAATGGGCTGTTAATGGGCCATATGACATATATCATAAAAATAAGTCTCAAAAGTGGAAAAAAACTTCAAATTTGAAATCTACATATCAAAATTAGCCTACATGTCAAATTTCATCTAATTTGGACCACCTTGAAATATTAGAATAAGTTTAGGAGAGAGAAAATGAGTAAAAGGCATAAGTAATGAATAATGTGATTATATAACTTCAAAATTAGAAATAATATCAAATTCATATTCAACACAACAAAGATAACTTGTGGATGAAGTATGGTCCAATTTGGATGTTGTTTGTGCAAGTTATACAATTTTAGGTACATTCTGGACTTTTCTGCAATTTACCCCATCGGTAGGTTTTTTTTTCAAATTATCACATGCATTACAATACATAGATTTCCCTTAACATTCTCTATCTTTTGAACCATGGGGCACCTGGTTTCACCTTGGTTTGAAGGTGTTTCTCTCCAAGAGCATTATAGGGATTACCCTATTTATAAATGAGCTTATCTTTAGAAGCTATCAACTAATGGGGTTATTTATTAGATTTGAGGTCGGTTGGGATGGCCTATAAGGTTCCATAAACTGACATTTTATATTCAATAAGCCTCTATGAGCTGTCCTCTTGCATGTCCATGAAATCCCTAGGCTAAGGACACATGGAAAGCTCCATGGACACCTCATACTTGACTTCTTCCTTATCCATAAAGGTTTGCATGTTCGTAGGCACCGTTAGCATTGGACACATGGAAATTAACTTGACACCTTGTGATTGACTTGTTCCTTATCCAAAAAGGCTTGCATGTCCATGGACACCCTTATACATGGCACATGGAAAGTCTCATAGACACCTCATACTTGACCTCTTTCTTTATATAGCCATATCTACCCCTACCCAACTCCCAATTTGAAAACTCTTGCTCTCCTTTATTTCCTATAGCTTAGAGAATCATTCATACTCTATGTTTCCATGAAGGTGCTGTACCAAGGTAAAAGGAGGTGCCTACCTTGGTGAAGAAGGCTCCTAGGGTTCCAAATTTCTCTATTTAGGATTTCTTAAGCTGCTTGATGATTTTGACCAAAACTAGTAAGTTCCTCCTTTCCTTCCCTATTTTCATGTTTTTAGTCTTCCTTCCACCTTCCTATGGGTTTCCATGGTGAAACCCCACCTAGAACCCATAAACACCTCATCTCCATATTCTTTTGTTAGGGTTTTTCACCTCTAATGTGGAGAAGGTACTTCTTGCTCGAGATAGGAGCTTTGTTGGAGAAACCAACCTCTCTAAGCTTGGGAACCTTACTTATTGGACCTTTCCACCTTCCCTAGAGGTTCTTTGGAGGCCTTGGCTTAGATCTAGGACTGACTTGGACTATTTAGACTCTAAAGTTGAGGTATGATGTATCCCCTATTCTTCTATGTTTAGCAATTCACCTATGCTTATTCATTCTCTTTGTCCTATGGACATTAGCCTATACACAATGTCTTTTATTTTGAAAGTCATGGTTCATGTGAACTACCTTATTTGATATTAATCATGTGATCATGGATATTCTTATGAACTCTCATCTTATGCTTTGTTCATGATGGAACTCTAAAAGATGACATGTGATGTCTTTTTCCCACTTATGAGGTGGATGTATATGTTGGTCACTTATGTGGTGACTAGTTTATATATTCTAAATATACTTTCTACTTACCTCTACATTTAATATGCTATGTGATTCAGTAGCACTAGAGTAGTGTAATTGCATTGGTTTTTATTATAGATGTGTTATTTCCTGCCGAGCAGATGTGATATTTCCTACTTTTTTGGGATGGAAAGGAACCTCATACCCAGGGCAAGATGTGTGATTCTTGGCCCATGTTTTATATATTTGGGAGATTGGCAGTATTCCTTTCTCTACCAGGTTTCAAGTTTATGAGACTTGGCCACCTTTGTGTTTATATTGTTCTAGGGCTATGTTTATCTCACGTGTATGTAGGTTGATGATATGGGGTGTGTGTCCTAATTCTTTACATGTGCTTGTGTGGCACAATCTTTATGTTTTATTAATGGCAATTATTCTTTTGTTATCATATGATTTTAATTCTTTTTCTCTTGATACCCATTTGGGTGTTCCTTATCCTTTCTATGGGAAACCTTTTATATTTGATGCCCTTTATTCCATATATTGCTCAATTTCCTATTTAGTATGCACATACCGACCTTTGCTGATGTCATCTATTTTCTCTTTTTTTTGGGCTATGCTTCCAACCCTAGGTGAAGGACTTGGATGATAAGTCATGAAGTTTTAGACTAGCTTAAGGAGTTAAATCTTGGAGACTTATGGTTTAGATTTCCCTCTACTTAGATGATAAGTCATGAAGTTGTTATGGTTTAGATTTCCCTCTACTTAGATCCTTATGTTGTATCATTGTTGTAAACCCTTATTGGATATTATGATGTACTTTTGTAATCTTTTTTGAAAATTGAATATAGTCATTTTTTTTATTCTGCTGCTACACTTTGGTTGTTTTGAATACCATTTATTGAAGTTCAAAAATTTTGCACCTATTTCAGCATACCTTTGAGTATGTTCAGAATGGATGTTAATTCTTCAAATTTTTTTTAGTAAGGGGTGATCCCACCTCCTTACAACTATAGCAAGGACCTTGAATAGAATTAAAGAGCAACCTTGTAATGAACTCCAAGAGGTCCTATTTATAGTTGGGGGTGTCCACTAGATTGTGGGAACACTTATGAATGTTTTCTAGCCGAAATGGGAGTTGTAGCAGATCTTTTTTTTACTTTAGCAACTCACCAACGCCTAGAATCAATTTTTCTACATTTTTTGTACAGAGCATTTGATCGAGTTTCAATAAAGATAACTCGACCAATCACACTATGTGACAAAGCCAATTTAAACCATCAGTCGAGTTCGTCCTAGGGTAACTCGACCAATCCACTTAAATTGTATTTTCTCTATAGAGGGATCAGTTGAGTTCTGTGAAAGTGAAACTCGACCGATCAACATTTATTCCCAAAATCCATCAAGGGACCGCCGTTGAATTTTACAAAATGAATTTTTAGTGATCAAATGTTGGAATTAAGTGTTCCCGAATTTTTTTCTCATCTTTTTTTACAAATCATATCATCAATATGATTAAAAAAATGTTCTAAGGTGGTTTGGAGTGTTTTCTACAAAAGTACATTTGCATTGCTTTTGACTTGAACTAGATCAAGCTAGGGCTTGAGTGATTTGATCCTTTTCATGTACCTAATGCCCAAAATCAATCTTAAACAAACATATTAGATGCATATGAATGGAATGATTAAATCATTATCAAAATATGGACAATGTCTAACAATTGGATCAACAATTATAGATCAGGATGCAAATTTTGAATCTTATTTTTTTGGGTCTACACATATATAATGTTGCATTTGTAACTTCTCTTCTTTTCTTTCTCATAGAAATATCTTAACACATATTTATAGAAGGAGAACCTATCATTTAGCTATCCATTCATCATATTTGGTAGGGGTATTTGTGTCAAAGATAGAATGAGATTTTTTTGCCACTACTTGTAGTTGTACCTAGATAAAAGGAACTCTATGGTACTCTTGCCATTTGTATACTTATAGTGGTGATTTAAGTGTTTCAAGGGTCATAATTCTAAATCTACATACATGTGTCATAATCACTTCTTCCTCAATAATATATCCATATCAATCTATGCCTAAGGGAGTCCAAAAGCTAGTAGATGAGCTAGCTATGTTTCATGACTTCCTATTGAGGTACATACCCCACATCATAGGCTCTTAGTGTTTCCTACTTGTACTCTAGGTATGTCCCAATATTTGCACCAATGATACAAGGGTTGGTTATAATTAATTTCTAATTATTACATTTGTGTTCCTCACTAAACATAAATTTCATGAGTCATGCACAAGTGTTGACTATTTATAGGCTCTAATACCATGTTGCAAAGAACCAATTTTTACAATCGAATATTTACAAAATTTCATCAGAAAATATAAACAAATATTTTCATTCATACACTTTTCTCAGAGTACATGATGTCCTTTTTTTAAATGATACATATACGATGAATACTAAAACTTTAGTAAATTTAACCTTCATCTTCCAACATAGGGTTATCTCATGCAGTCTCTTCTAGGTCTTCTCTGATCACCTACCCATGAGTTCCCATAGGGAACAAAAACCGTATCGGCCCCAATAAGGGAAACTAGAGTCAACAAAGCTGGTACAGAATCGGTCTTCGGAAATAAAAACAATATCAACCTATCTACAAAGAATTTTTATGGAAAAAGTCAAATAAATTAAGAACATAGTTAAGTATCAAAAGGTTGCAAAGGGTTTCAAATTCCATAGGATTCAATTTTCCATTTTTGAAACTAGTAGTCCAATTTTTCAATAGATAGCATATGTCAATGTCTATTTTGTTGGGGAAGCCATATGTTCTCTTCATGAGAATGACAACTCTCCAACTGTGTTTCCCAGTATACATAGGGACCTCTTGTCCTTCTCTATGCGTAGAGTCGTGGAAGCGTTATTCCACTAAGCTATGGGCACTAGCCTTCCCTTTTTGACTTATAAATAACATGCTATTATTTTCTAAAATTTATTGTTGGTGGCTTTCAAGGAAGAGGGCTAAGGTTTACAACAATTTTAAGCCAACCAACCTATCTAATTATGCATGAAATTAGTAAGGGAAATAACTTTTCTAATAGAAATAGAAATTTCGTACCTTAGGATCAAGAGTATCAAACAATGCAAACTTCCAAGTATTTACTCCAATGCACAGTCAAAAGACAGATGTACAAGTTTAGATAAATATGTGTCATTATATGACTCAGAATCATTGTTTCATTTGATTTAAATTTGGTTATGTAGTATTATAGGTGATTAGGGTTTTCCATCTAGGATATATTTTCCAATATTCTCACTTCTAGGGTTCTTAATAAGGTTAATTATAAACAATACTACATATTTGAATGCTTTATTTTATTTGATCTAGATTATATTATTCTATTAGTCATTACTCAATTATGTTTATTTACCAATATACCCTTCTTAGGGTTTATGTATGGTTTAAATTATATATAATCATATGTGAATACATAAATACTTTATTAATTGATATAATATTTTTAAACACCCCACATATGCATGTCTAGGGTTTGATGATACTTCCATCAATGTATGAACAACAATACATATACTAATGAGTATATATCAAGTATGTATACGTAAATATATATTTAGTATTTGCATGAAATGAAACAACTTCATGTATAGTTGTATTATATAGTTCCCTGGAGTCATTAACATTTCCCCATGGTTGTGATTTATTTCACCTTAAGTCATTGGGTTTTGGATTCACAAAATACATTACAACGTTTACATCACAGAATATAGTAGCATATGTCACATATGAAATATACATATATATTGACTTATAATACTCGGATGTGAAGGAATAACCTTACACGAAATAGCTACGGATTCCATACAAAAAGTATCAATCTCATATTATTTATACTATAATGTGAAGACTACCCTTTCATAGAATTATACAAATATCTCATGTACTTGTATGCTTATATAGATGCATCCATATATGCTATACGGTTCTTGAAATGGGGTCTGACTAAGTAAGATTGTCTATCATGTATATATTATGCATTACTATTGTTGAATTCTTTCTCTTCTATTAACTACCTTCAACAATCAAGTTTATAGAGTACGAGTACTGACCGAAAGTCCAATATGTTGGAACGCTCTTCTGAAAACACGTTTTAGATGGGCTATTGCGGTTGCAGGTCTTCATCTATTGGCCTTCTTACTCCCTTAACCAATCCAAGTATGAGCCAGCATTTGTAAATCCGGTAGAGTGCTATGAACTTCCACACCATTATCAACTTCGGAGGAATTTTTGTCGGAGATGGAGGTCAGCTTCTTCGAAGCGTGGGCTGAGTCTGAGGGGATCATGGAGTCATGATGTTCATGTTTTTGGCCGTCCACGAAGATAAGAATCTCATGATGCATGATGGTGTCGAAAATAGGAGTTCTTTGAATTGGATCTCAAGTTAGCAGGCTTTCAGAAAGGTGAAGATGTGGTAGAGGAGTCTTTGTGTTTAAGGAACATGACTAGGAGACGAGGGAGTCGCTGGTGCTGCCACATGCAGTAGGTGGATGAAGTCTGTTCATTTAAGTTCCCTTTTCCTGGCGATGGCCTGTATTTCATAGCTGGAGGTCGTTGAGGGAGGAAGGGAAGTCAATGATTGATGATGAGGTAGTTGGATCTGGCGGCATAGTAAGTGGGGAGACGTTTGCAGCCTGCAATTGTGTGTCGACTGCTACCAATGATGCAGGGTGACGACATATATATATATATATATATATCTATACAGTTGCATCTATCTACTATCAAGGAGGTGAGGCTGTGTTCATAGGGTGAATAAGACAAGCTGACGGCAGTCTATGAAGGTCTTCTCAATGATGTTGAAGGCAAGGGAGTGGACGGTGGTTTACCAGTGTCTGGGTTTTGCTGATGCATGGAACAGATGTTGCAATTTTGCTGGCAAGTCTGAGATCAGTTGTAGTAGATCTGGATTGAGGGTGTTGGTAATTAAGGGTGTTGTTATGGGTAACTGCAGGTGATTGCAGTGTAGACCTGTGGTGGTTGCAAGTAGATTGAGGATGATGGTGGCAGCAGGTTGTGGAGAGATGGCGCTGTGGGCCGCTGGTGGTGGAGGTTGCCGTCGTTGTAGGACCTGTTGCTGGTATATTGCAGAAGTTGAGAGGTGGTGACGGCCAGGCGTCTGGGTGGCGTTGTGTTGATCCTACTTCATCTCAATGGCGTTTCAGATCTGGTGTGGGTGGCTGATTCAGCAAAACAGTGCCTCAGTGGTGAGGGGGATGTTAGGGCACTATGAAGCGTTGAGCAGAGGAAGACCTATTCCAGCTTTATTCATCTTGGTCGTTAATGACAAGACAAAGCAGGCCTACGATCTTGGTCGTTAATGACGGATGACTCTGTGTGGGGCATCATCAAGGTGGATAAGGCAGGCCGATGGTGTTGTGTTGCGGGTCTGGAATCGTGATCGAGCAAGAAGAGGCCAACGTCATTGGTGATTCATGTACTGATCGAGGGCAGGTTTGGGCGGATGTGTATGAAGCTACAAGTCTTCCGGCTGTAGGGCTGTGGAGTTCTGGCTATTGCCGAGGTGGTACTGGTTATGAGGGCCTGGAGGCAAATGCCTTACCATGGCGTTTGGAGGTGTTGCAGCTTTAATTATCATCATCTCGGGGCCTTGTGTGCAGCTATTACGGCTGGGCTCTATGGTTTAGTGGGGTCAAGGCAGGCCAAGAAGATATAAGGAGAGTAGAGGAAAGGAGGAAGAGTGTGGAGGAGGCAAGGCGGGAGAGTCTTGTAGCGTCCGACATCAGCGACGTTATGTGAAGGGAAGCGCGAGGGTTTGCGTGAAGGTGATGAATACGCGTTACTTCAATTACTAATATGTTATAACTATAATTAATGTTATACTTAAACAATTCCTCCTAAATCTTATAACTTTTAAACGGAAGGCTAATTGTTTTCAAGATTTTTACCATGAGTCTGTTTTCCTTAGAACTAACCTTAAGAAGTTCTAGAGCCATTATTTATGAACCTGTAATGACTAATTCAATCACTCTTCTCATAATAAGTTTTAATATCAATTCCTTTTTAATCTGATTAATATTCTCCATTGATTCCAAGTCAATAATATTCAAATTGAGAGTAATAGATGGCTTGAAGTTTAATCAAGGTAGTTAGGCTCAAAGACATCAATATAGACTAAATGATTTGAATTATGGAAAATGATACTATTTCAAGAACTACTTTGTAAATATACCTCAATTGAGGACAATGAATGCAATAAACTCAAAAGGATGCTAACTTGTATTGAGGATCATGAAAATAAATTAAAATGATCATATAATAATTAGAAGGAAGGACTTGATTGTAATTGAACTATTTTTTAGGGAAATTTATAAATTATGGATCAAAATAGACTTAGGACCCAAAATGTAGTATGTTGCAACTCTCCTCCCCTTAAAGAAGATTTCATCCCCGAAACGTATATCCCGGATCTAGTCAAGTACCACCCTCCACCCCTTAAAAGGGTTCAACTAGAAATCTAAGATGTAAGCCTACATCAAACTCTATGGTTTCTCTTCTAGGGTTTTCTCATACCTTCTTGATTGTGACTTAGCTCAAGAAATCATCAATGGAATTCCAAAAATCATTTTTCTTTATACATGTATTATTATAAAGAAAATAGTTTCTCGATGAAAAAAAATGTTTGACGCAAAACTAAAAAGTAGCCAAAATCAATGCGAGAACTAAGACACAATCACTTCATGTCTAAACTCTAATTACTATTACTCCATAATCCCAACTATTTGACACAGTCTAGAAATTTAGATTCCTATGAAACATAACGAGTCATCTGAGCCCCTAGTGATGTCTGGTCCATATAATTCAATCTAGGGTCATGCATACATTTCTAGGTTAAGAACCTAGATGACAATATCAAATATGGGTTATACCACAAACTATTTGAAAAACTATAATTAGTATTTCCAAGCTTGAATCTACTTTTCTTTTGTTATCACTAATCTTTATGTGACATTTTATAGGGTCAAAGTTTAGACATATTTTATCTTTACTTCTCCATTTTTCATTGGGTAGGGTTTACATCAATATAATGATTAGTTCAACATAAATCATCCAATGTTTTATATATTTCTAAAAATTAGGAGTTTCATAATTTAGAGATCATTTCTATTTAGTTATCCTATTATAGATTGGGATGCAAATTTTAAATCTTATTTTTTGTGTCTATACATGTATAATGTTGGATCTGTAACTTCTCTTCTTTTCTTTCTCATAGAAATATTATAGAACATATTTATAGAAGGAGAACATATCATTTAGCTATCGATTCATCATATTTGGTAGGGGTATTTGTGTCAAAGATACAATGAGATTTTTTTGCCACTACTTGTAGTTATACCTAACTTAAAGGAACTCTATGGTACTCTTTCCCTTTGTATACTTATATTGGTGATTTAAGTGTTGCAAGGTTCATATTCTAAACCTACATACCTATTTCTTAATCACATATTCCTCAATAATATATCCATATCGGTCTATGCCTAAGGGATTCCAAAAACTAGTAGATGATATATCTATGTTTCATGACTTCCTATTGAGGTACATACCCCACATCATAGGCTCTTAGGTTTCCTACTTGTACATTTAGGTATTTTCCAATATTTGTGCCAATGATACTAGGGTTGGTTATAACTAAGTTCTAACTATTGTATTTGTGTTCCTCACTAAACCTAAATTTCACGAGACATGCACAAGTGACAACTATTTATAGGATCTGATTCCATGTTGCAAAGAACCGATTAACAATTGAATATTTACATAATTTCATCAGAAAGTATAAACAAATATTTTCATTCATACACTTTTCTCAGAGTACATGATTTTTTTTAAATGATACATATACACTGAATACTCAAACTTCAGTAAAACAAATCTTCATCTTACAACATAGGGCTATCTCATGCAGTCTCTTCTAGGTCTTCTCTAGTCACCTACTCATGTGTTCCCAGAGGGAACAAAAACCACATGGGCCCCAATAAGGGAAACTAGAGTCATCAAAGCTGGAACAGAATCGGTCTTTAGTAAGAAAAACAATATGAACTTATCTACAAAGAATTTTTATAATAAAATGCAAAGAAATTGCAACATAAGTAAGTATCAAAAGGTAGAAAAGGGTTTTCAAAATCCATAAGATTAAATATTCATTTTTAAAACTAGTAGTTCAATTTTTCAATAGATAGCACATGTCAATGTCTATGTTGTTGGGGAAGCCATATGTTCTCTTCATGAGAATGACAACACACCAAATGTGTTTCCCATTATATTGAGGGACCTCATGTTCTTCTCTATGTGCAGAGTTGTGGAAGTTTTATTCCACTAAACTATGGGCACTAGCCTGCCCTTTTCAACTTTTAAACAATGAGTTATTATCTTCCAAGATTTATTGTTGGTGGATTTCAAGGAAGAGGGCTAAGGTTTACAATAATTTAAGCCAACCAACCTATCTAATTATGCATGAAATCAGTAAGGGAAATAACTTTTTGAGATAGAATTAGAATTTTCATACCTTAGGATCAAGAGTATCCAAAAATGCAAACTTCCAAGTATTTACTCCAATTGACAGTCAAAAGAGAGATCTACAAGTTTAGATAAATATGTGTTACTATATGACTTGGAATCATTGTTTCGTTTGATTTAAATTTGATTATGTAGTATTATAGATGATTAGGGTTCTCCGTCTAGGATCTATTTTCAAATATTCTCATTTCTAAGATTCTTAACAAGGTTAATTATAATCAATATTACATATTAAAATGTTTTATATTATTTCCTATAGATTATATTATTCTATTAGTCATTAGGTTCAATTATGTTTATTTACCAATATAACCTTATTAGGGTTTATATAGGGTTTAAATTATATGTACAATCATATGTGAATAAATACATACTTTATTAATTGACAAAATATTTTTAAACACCCCACATATATACATGTCTAGGGTTTGATGATACTTCCATCAATGTATGAACAACAATACATACACTAATGAGTACATATCAAGTATGTATATGTAAATACATATTTAGTATTTGCATGAAATGAAACAACTTCATGTACAACTATATTATATAGTTCAATGGAGTCATTAACATGTCCCCATGGTTGTGATTCATTTCATCTTAAGTTGTTGGGTTTTGGATTCACATAATACACTAAAATGTATACATCACAATATATAGTAGGATATGTCACATATGAAATATTCATATATATATTGACTTATAATACTCAGATGTGAAGGAATAACCTTACTTGAGATATCTACCAATTTCGTACAAAAAGTATCAATCTCATATTATTGACTTTCTTATATTATAATCTCCACACTACCCCTTCATAGAATTATACAAATATCTCATGTACTTCTACGCTTATATAGATGCATCCATATATGCTATAGGGTTCATGAAACATGGTTTGAAAAAGTAAGATTGTCTATCATTTATATATTATGTATTACTATTGTTGAACTATTTCTCTTCTTATCTTCTATTAGCTACCTTCAAAAATCAGGTTTATAAAGTATGAGTACTAACCGAAAGTCCAATAGATTGGGAAGCTCTTCTGAAAACACTTTTCACATGGGCTATTGTCACTGTATGTCTTCATCTATTGGCCTTCTTACTCCCTTAACCAAACCAAGGATGTGCCAACATTTGTAGATCTGACACAATGCTATGAACTTCCATACCATCATTAGCTTCAAAGAAATTTCTTTGGGAGATGGAGGTCAGTTTCTTCGAAGCGTGGGCTGAGTCTGAGTAGATCATGGAGTTGATATGTTCATATTTTTGGCCATCCACAAAGATAAGAATCTGATGATGATGCATGATGGTGTTGAAAATAGTTCTTTGAATTGGATCTTAAGTCACTAGGCTTTCAACAGAGTGAAGATGTGGTAGAGGAGTCTTTGTGTTTGGCGAACATGACTAGGAGGCGAGGGTGTGGCCGGTGCTGCCACTCATAGTAGCTAGATGAGGTATGTTCATTTAAGTTCCCTTTTCTTGGTGATGGTTCATGTTTCATAGATGGAGATCGCTGAGGGAGGAAGGGGGTCGATGATTGATGATGAGGTAGTTGCATCTGGTGGCATAGTATGTGGGGAGACATTTGTATCATGCAATTGTGTGTTGAATACTGCCAATGATATATGCACGGTGATGACATATATATACAGTTGCATATGTCCACTATCAAGGAGGTGAGGCTGTGTTCGTAGGGTTAACAAGGCAAGCTGACAACAGTCAATGAAGATCTTCTCAATGATGTTGAAGGCAAGGGAGTTGATAGTGCTTACCAGTGTCTGGGTTCAGCTGATGCATGGAACATATGTTGAAATTGTGCTAGAAAGTCTAAGATCGGTTGTAATAGGTATGGATTGAGGGTGTTGGTAATTAAGGGTGTTGTTATGGGTAACTGCAGGTGATTGCACTGTAGACTTGTGGTGGTTACAAGTAGATTTATTAGGATGATGGCGGCAACATGTACTAGGGGGGGTCAAGGTAGGCCAAGAAGATATAAGGAGAGGAGGGGAAAGGAGGAATAGCGAGGAGGAGGCAAGACAGGAGAGTCTTGTAACGGCCACCATCAGTTGTGTTATGTAAAAGGAAGTGTGGGGGTTTGTGTGAAGGTGATGAATACACGTTACTTCAATTACTAACACGTTATGCGAATAATTATAGTTAATGTTATACTTATCAATTCCTCTTAAATCTTATAACTTTTAAACAAAAGGCTAACTATTTTCAAGATTTTCACCATGAATCTATTTTCCTTTGACCTAACCTTAAGAAGTTCTAGATCCATTATTTATGAACTTGAATTGACTAATCCAATCACTCTTCTAATAATAAATTAATATCAATTCCTTTTTAATCTGATTAATATTTTCCATGCATTCCAAATCAATAATATTTAAATTGATAGTAACAGATGGCTTGAGGTTTAATCAAGTAGTTATGCTCAAACACATCAATGTAGAGTAAATGTTTGAATTATGGCAAATGATACTATTTCAAGGACTACTTTTTAAGTATTTCTTAATTGAGGATAATGAATAAAATAAACTCAAAAGGAAGCTAACTCATATTGAGGATCATGAAAATAAATCAAAATGATCACATAGTAGCTAGAAGGAAGGACCTGATTTTAATTGAACTATTATTTAGGGAAATTTATAAATTCAAGATCATAGACTTAGTACCCAAAATCTAGTGTTACACCATCAATCAATCAATGAATCGTCGGTCAATTGAAGACTCGTCTGTCATCAAGGTCAACAACATGAAGGCAAAGAGTCCATGCCACATGGACCAATTGGAGATCAACAAAGCACAATTCAAATCCTATAAATAGCCCCCCAAGGAATTGCTTCAAGGCATCCCACATTTTGGGAGTCAAAAATCTAAAAAGCTACCATCGAGTTCAGAGTCCAAGTCTAGAGACCATTGACATGTCTAGTGTCATCGACCTAGTTAGACCATCGACCTCTAGACTTGGTTTTCAACTACTTCCATCAAAAGATTGATGGATCTGCTTGCTTTAAGTCTTGATTGTACGACCATCAAGCATTGGGTATCAACCTCCTTGTCATATCCAAACCAAAAGGTGGATAGATAGATCATTTGATTTACCCTTGTATCAACTTCTTTCCTCTCTTTCCCTTATCATGACTTACTAAAGTTGTAGTATGTTTCTTATTGGTGCCATGAGTGTCTAGACTCCATAACTTGGGCTGGGAGTAGCCTTCAGACCCTCCCAACCATGTAATCCTTCCTTCTTCTATTTATTACATATGTTCTTACACTTTTGTTTCTATACTCCTATTTTAATGTGTTTCATGTTGATTAGCTACCTACTTGTGATGTTTGATATTGATTTATTCGAGAGAATGATTTCAGTAAAGATCTAGATTATAGATTAGTAATGAGACATGAGAGTGAGGAGTTACTATAATATAAGTCATAGGTTATTATTGGTTTTTTGTTTATCATCTTGAGAAAGAGATACCTTTGGATCAAAATATACCTGAATCTCAAGAGAAGGAGTGGACATCTTTTATGACTATTTGCAAAACATGTTAATAATATGTATAAATTGGAAAACAAGGTTTTGCATGGTTGAGGCTGGTATGATTGATGAAACTCAATCCAAGTTTCCCCTTTTATTATTTCACAATTATCTTTATATATTTTTATCTTTCCTTACTTATATTTACTACTTGATTAGACTAAATTTACTCCTTAACTGGAATACCGAGTTCACATCTTTGATTTGACTGAGATCCCATGTTCTGATTTTGTTGTTCTCCTTGTCCCTGTGTTCGACCCCACATTTATGTAGTAGACTCTATATTGAATTATGGATGTCTCTTGAAGTTGGGTATAAATTTAAGTCTGATATCTTTGATGGGACAATCATGTTTACACTTTTGACCCACAAAAGACAGAGGTCAACTTATGGCGCCATTTTTTGAGGACAAGGCAATGAATATCACTAAGAACCCAGGGTCTACTTAGAATTAATTTGTGTTTTATAGTTTGGCAAAAAATTTAATTGCACAACTTTTATGCTTTTGCGTCTACCTTTTAGTATCATTTATGTTTCCAATCTTAGATTGTTATTTGTTCAATTTCTCTTCAGGTAGTCAAATTTCTTTGCTTTTCAATACTGGAGATTTTTAGAGAATTTCTAGAGGTAGAACACCTATTTGAGGATCTAATGGTTGCTCAACAGGACATAGGGAAAGCTCTTAAAAATCGTCCATCCCTATGCTCTTTGCCTACAGTCCACGCCAATGATAACAGAGAACTTGTTGTCATACCTCACATACCCATCGCTAATTTTGAACTAAAACATGCTTTCCTCAATATCATTCAACATTAGACTTTTGGAGGTAGTTTTGTTGAAGAAAACCCATACCATCACATTCATGCCTTCAAAAACCTTTATGGAACCCTTAAAACATATAGGGTCCCTCAAGATGTGATATATATGGAAGGTTTCCATTTCTCCTAAATATATATGGACCTAGCATGGCATTTATCTCTAAAAGGAATCACCACCTGGCAACAATTATTTGAAGCTTTGTTAACAAAATCTTTCTTATCCATAAGACCCTGAGATGCAAACACAAAATGATCGGGTTCAAACAAAAGCTTTTGAAATTTTATATGAGGCTTGGGAGAGATACCAAGAGTATTTGTGAAATTGTTCGCATCACAATTTTGGTTAAGGCTTCCTTACAACTACCTTTATGAAAGACTTACTTCGATGGGAAGGACATCTCTAAGCATGACAATAGGAAGTGACATCATGAAACATGATTCTGAAACTACTAAAGAAATCATTAGCAATATGTGTGCACTACAAGGTGGAAGGGACTACCACAGAGGTTCTGTCAAAACTACATTTGCCATTAATACCTGTTCCAAATTGAAACCACTTGAAATTATAAAAACAAACTAGACGTAATGGCAAGATGTACAAAATTTGAGAGAAGCAAACTCTAGATATCAAACTAAAGTGGTATTGAAATGGTTTACTTGTGGAGAAGGCAACCAAGGACTAGACCATTGCATCTATACTCACTAGTTAGGAAATCATCATATGATTCCCGTGAAGAATTTATCTTATGCAGGCTATTAAAGAGCTGACCACCTAGGTTTTTCATATGGAAATGCCTCATTCGTAGAAAACTCTTTCCAATTGAATCCAACACCTCAATCGATAGATAAAGGACAAGATGTGGGAAGAGGAAATCCTCTGGGATTTTCACAAAATTAAATATCACAACAACAATGCAATTTTAATGGACAACTAAGAGGAAGCTTGTTCCAAGAATAGTAGAACTCCATAAACCAATAAAAATTCCCTCATTGAAAGATTTAAAAATGCATTGTGAGTAACAGTAACCTGATGTCAAATATGCAAGCACAATTGGGGAATGTGCACACTCAAATCAGTGACCTACAACAGCATAATAGGATGATTGATCATCAATTAGCCTCTATAGCCACATCAATCAAACTCCACATGGGTAGTTTCCCTCAAGTACTAAACAAAACCTAAAGAGTGATGCAAGGATGGCAAAAATCTAATTTTGGAAGCCACAAAAGAAGAAGAAGTGCATCAACAAGGGTTAAAAAACTGCCAAGTATATCTCTCTTTAGAAAGAACCAAAAGACACTTCTACACTGGAACCTTTACCTGAGCTAAAACTCATCCCAGAAAGTTTGAAGTATGAAATCTTAGATGATGACTAGAGAAACCCTGTGATTATAAATGATCAACTATCATCCAATCAATAGAAACAACTACTAATTGAACTCAATCTTTGACAAAAAAACTCTTGGCTATTGTATAGACAACATTAAAAGTCTCATTCCTACTATTTGGATGCATCAAATCAACTTAGAGGACACTTCTAGGCCACAAGTTCAAGGCTAGATAAAACTAAATGACAAGATGCATGAGGTCATGTGTAGGGAAATCACTAAACTCTACGATGTTGGAATCATTTATGCAATTAGTAATAGTAATCAGGTCAGCCTAGTGTATGTAGTTCCTAAGAAAGGAGGAACGACTATTGTAAAAGGGGGATACTACAATGAACTAGCCACTCACAGAGTGATTGGTTGGAGAATGTGCATAGGTTACAGATTGCTAAACACTATGACAAGAAAAAATCAATTTCCCCTTCCTTTTATTGACCAAGTCCTAGACAGAATTGTGCATCACTCTCACTTATGCTATCTAGATGGCTACTCTAGTTTATAACAAGTGCGTATTCATCCCAATGATTAAGAGAAAACCACTTTTACTTGTCGTTATGGAACACATTCCTTTCATTGAATGTCGTTCGGCCTATGGAATGATCCAACCACATTCCAAAGGTGCATGTCTTTTATCTTTGTTGATTTCATTGAGGAGATCATGGAAGTATTTATGGATTATTTATCTGCATATGGGTCATCATTCATTGCATGTTTAAAGAGCCTATCTTTCATTCTACAATGGTGTGAAGAAAAACAAATCATCATAAATTGGGGAAAATGTCATTTTATGTTTTACGAATGAATTGTTCTCGAATAGAAGGTGTCTGAAGTTGGTATTGAAATTGACAAAAGCAAAACCATAGATATCTCCAAGCTTCCTCCACCCTTTTTTGTCTCATCTGTATGAAGCTTTCTAGGACACATCGAGTATTATTGTCGTTTTATCAAGGACTTCTCTAAAATTTCAAAATCCCTGTCTAGACTCCTAGTTAAAGACACATATTTTATTTTTATGGAAAAATGTCTTAAGGCCTTCCATACAATGAAAGTTATCCTAACCTCCACTCCATTTATGCAAGCCCCAGACTGAGCACTTCCTTTTGAGCTCATCTACGATGCTAGTGACAATGCCATTGGAGAAGTCCTAGGGTAAAAGAAGGATAAGAAATATCATGTGATTTATTATACCATAAAAACTCTCAATGAGGTGCAAATAAACTACACCACCATAGAGAAAGAATTGCTTTCAATCATTTATGCCTTTGACATGTTTATATCATATTTATTGGAGGAAAAATGATAGCCTACACCAACAATGAGGCAATCAAATATTTAATGCAAAAGAGAGTCACTAAAACCCTGCCTTCTAAGATGGGCCCTCCTATTACAAGAATTATATCATGAAACTACAAACAATAAGGGATCCTAGAATGTGGTCATAGATCACCTATCCCGTATACATTTTGAGGAAAATAATCCTCTTCCCATCAATGAATCCTATTAGGTTGAGTCAAATCTTTCTATTCGCACCATGGAACTCATCACATCATGGTATGCCGATTTTTGCTACTATCTTTCATGCCAGTAGCTGCCATCTAAGATGACATATAACCAAAAATAGAAGTTCTTTCTAACCTGAAAAACTACTATCAAGATGAATTGCGCCTATTCAAAAAATGTGTAGACAATGTCTATTGACGATGTGTTACCAATGGAAAAGTTCACTGTATTGTAGAGAAATGGCATGCCGCTCCTTATCAAGGACATTTACGTGCTAAAAAGACTTCTATGAAAATACTAAATTTATGATTTTACTAGCCAACTATTTTTAAGGACTCCAATGCCTATGGTTGAAAATGTGATGTATGTCAGAGGACCAGAAACATTAGAAAGACAAAATGAAATGCCCCTCATGGATTGGATTAAAGTTAAAATTTTCAACATTTGGGGAATAGATGGACTCCATTTCCCCCTTCTCTTGGGAATAAATATTCACTAGTCATAGTAGATTATGTCTCAAAATGGGTGGAGGATGTGGCCTCCCCAACCTGTGATTCCAAGACAATAATGCAGCTTTTCACAAAAATCACCTTTCCAAGAATTGGGAGTCCCTAGGACAATCATAAGTGACGGTGGTTCACATTTTACACAAAAACAATTTAAGGCGCTTCTAAAAAGATATGGGGTAAAACTTAAAATCTCTATCCCCCATACCATCCTCAAGACATTGGTCAGGTGGAGGTGTATAGAATATAAATCAAGCAGATTCTTAACAAAGTAGGGGGGAATCTAGAAAACACTAGTCCTCAAAACTAGATGACACCCTTTGGGCATATCAAACTGTCTATAAAGCTCCCATTGGTACCAGCCCTTATCGTCTCATCTATGGCAAATCATGCCATCTTTCTATGGAATTAACACATAAAGCCTTTTGGGATATTGAACACCTCAATATGAATAATGATCTTGCTAAGGATAAACAATTTCTTCAATTACAAGAGTTGGAAGAACTTCGATTACATGCCTATGAAAACACCAAAATCTACAAGGAACACACTAAAATCCAACATGATTCCCATATCAAGCTATTGGATATTCCAGAAGGAGGTAAAGTTATTATGTTCAATTTGGCACTCAGACTTTTTCCATAAAAAGTTACGCTCTCGATGGTATAGACCATTTATCGTGATCACCATCTACCCCTCCAGAATGATGGATATTCACAATGAGAGATTTGGAACTTTTTCAATTGACGAACATTGTTTGAAGCACTACTATGAAGATGAAGTCATCACCAAGAAGGAGGACATGGATCTGTCTAAGGCGCCAACTGCAAAATAATGACATCTCTATAGTCAAACTAAATGACTTGAAAGAAATCACTACTTGGGAGGCAACCCAATGTCTGTCTTTTTGCTCTTTTTGTTTGTTTTGTTTTTATTTTGTTTTCTCTGATAAACTTCCTTTGTAAAATGTTCCATCAACTTGAGATGGATAGTTTTTTTCTAAGGGATGATTGGTTGATAATCCTTTCATAGGGATCAATTAACCTAAATTTTGATTTGCATATATCGACCTTTTTAAGATGTCGACAATTTTCATCATCGAGTAGCGATCGACACGGGTGTCGACCTTAACCCGTCGATCTCTAACCCAATGAATGTTGTTCTCATTGACCTGCAAGCTTGATTATCTTGGGTTTTGTACATGTTTACCCAGTTATTTTCATTGACTTTTTCCCTTATCTATAAATAGAAGACCTCACTTTAATTTTCTTTCACTGTCTTTAAATTATAGTGAAGCTCTGACTCTTTTTACTCTCACCCATTGACCTTTAGTTCTAATGACACTTGTCGGCCTAGCAGCTTGACAACTCTGAGCACATATCAAAAGTTTATTTGAACAAACTAAAACTCTATCGACAAGTACCTTAAGCCTATTGACCTACTACCATGTCGACCTATTACCTTGTCAACCTCCTTTTCTGTTAAACATCATTGTCATGTTTCCCATGATTCTGTCGATCTACCCATTGATGTGATAGCTCAACAAGAGTTCTATTTAGTACCGCTTCAATCCTCATCAACCTATTGATTTTTTGACGACTATTGACCTCAAATATTGATGAATGTATATTCATCATAGAATTCAATTACCATCTTAGGTCAAATTCGACTCAATACTTTTAAATTTTACTTACTAAATGACAAAATGTGCAAAATTACTTAATTGATCCAATTATCATGATTTTAATTGAATTTATGTTGATTTGATGCAGGTCTTGATGAAGTTGAACAATCAGTTGGGTCCCACCTTCACTCACCCTTAGTTCTGACCAATCGATCTGACCAAACGGTTTCATCCATTCGGTCTGACCAATTGGTTTCAACCATTCGGTCTCGCCAAATGATATGGCCATCCGGTCTTGACCAATCGGTTTCATCCATTCAGACTCAAGACTGAATGGACAGATCCACCTCAAAACTATTTGGAAGTCGCACGGTTTCAGACCGTTTGGGCGCCAAGGTCGCAAGACCGTTCAGTCGTGAAGATCGTTTAGCCGCGAAGACCGTATGGCCACAATACTCTCAGACCGTTTGGAACCAGTCTACGAGGCCGTTTAGAGCTGGGTCGGCGATACCGTTTGGAAAGATCACGGTCTCGGACCGTTTGAACGACCAAGCGATGAAGACTGTTTGCTGCATGCAAACCGAATGGATCACCAAACCGAATGAAGACGCAAACCGAATTAGCACATGCATGCAGACCGCATGGAGCAAACCGATTGATACTGCTCACGTGAAGACCGAATGCAGGAGAGCAAGATTTCTACCAGACCATTTGGTAAAGGAGGCACGAAGACCGTTTGCTGCCTAGAGAAAGACCGTTTGCTTCAAATGAGTATATGCATGCAAGCCGAGACTCCCTACCAAACCGTTTGAGAAGTTCACGTGAAGAACGTTTGATGCTCATGCATGCAAACCAAACGGATTATCAAATTGCTACTGATCTGAAAACCGAATGAATAGCAAACTATAGGCAATCACCCACATGAAGACCGTTTGGAATAACCTGCTACAAACCGAACAAGCAACGTGCATGGGAAGACATGTGTGCGTGCATAAGACCGAATGGGCATGCGAGCAGCAGCAAAACCGAATGGCCTCTTACCCGAAGATCGTTTGCTGATTGTTGGAATATGAAGACCGAATGGCCTCATGCTGAAGACTGTTTGCTACCTCATGCGAGACCGTTTGCTGCTGCCAATACAAGACCGAATGAAGGAAATATGCAAGATCGAATGACCAAATCAAAGACCGAATGAAGGAAATGTCTAGACCGTTTGCTGCTAAGCTCACGAGACCGAATCACGTGCATGACTTTAGCATGCATGAAAATCGAATGAAGGAAATATACAAGACCGAATGACCAAATCAAAGACCCAATGAAGGAAATGTCAAGACCGTTTGTTGCTAAGCTCGCGAGACCAAATCACGTGCATGACTTTAGCATGCATGAAGACCGAATGAAAAAGTAGTGCAAAGCAAAACAGTTAGATAAAGTGGATCTTTGAAGACCGTTTGGTCATTTTCTCATTGCATGAAACCGTTTGGAACAAATATTTTACCAAACCATTTAAAGAAGATATTTAGTAGACTGTTTGGGCTGGAAACACACCAAAAACGTGAGGACCAGTCAAGTGCCTATAAATAGGACCAACAGGGTCTTTATTTGGGGGATCAGTTCTCGGACGCCGACAGGCTACCTGTACACATGTCCGATCCAAATCAGCTCCATCCGCGCCAGTTTCACTCCACCTACTGCCCGTGTTGTAATCAAGGAGATCGAGAAGAGAAGGAAGACAAAGCGAGAGAGACTGTCCGGTCTGTCTTGGCATCTCCCGTTTCATGTCCAGATCTACTCCGACATGACATAGAAGATCGCATCATCTTCACCGAGCTATGACTATCTTCTGCACCGTGCTCATAACATATTTCTCTCTCTTTTTTATTCTTCTTGTTTCTCGCATCATGAGCGAGTAGTCCAATTTCACTGGGGTGCGGGGACTAGCTCCGTTACCCATGCAATCATGTTCTTTTGTTAAACTTTCCATGGCAATGTATATAACTTTTCATTTCGTTGTTAATCATTATGTTCGTAGTTAGATTAATTGCTTGTTTTCATCTTTGTTCTTCCTATATTGTGAGAAATTCTATATGTAGGATTAAATGTCATTTAACAGGTTGACTCCCAAACTAGAAATAGAATGGGATTCCTTGAGGTCATAAGTGTATGATCCGTGAGGGGACGAGTCATCTAGCCTTTGGTGACGCTTCTGTGTACCTAACGCCTATATAGGGGGTTCACAGCCTTAGTTGGATTTTGTATCTTCTTGTTAATCGTCGATGTTTGCTCATGTATTAATCGCCTGCTTGCTTATTGATTAATGCAGTTGACTCCCAAACTAGAAATAGAATGAGATTTCTTCGAGGTCGTAAGTGTATGATCCGCGAGGGGATGATCCATCTAACCTTCGGTGTTGCTTCCGTGTGCCTAACACCTATATAGGGGGCCCACAACCTTCGTTGGATTTTTGCATCTTCGGAGCCGTAAGTAAGTGATCCAGATGGTGACGAGAAATCTAATGCCTAAGGTGATGCTTACGCGAACCTAACGCCCATATGGGGGGTTTTGCAACAACTCTATTTGAATAGTTATATCTTGCCTAGATGTTTGATGTTTAGATGTGTTTATATGTGTAGCGGTGGTGAAACCCAATACCATCCCAATGATTCCATATCATTGATCTAAATCTAACTTTAATTCAGCTTTTACTTTCTTGCAAATTAGTTTAAATCAAAGTCAAATCAACCAATCATTTTAAACATTAGTCTCAACTTGAACTAGGTTCGACTGACAAGATTCTTAAAAATGTTGTCCTTTAGGTTCGATCCTTAACTATACTGTGATAAGACTCATCCGCTTGCGGGTGGTATTATTGCACATTGGTTTTGGTAAAAACTCGGGGATTTCAACCCCGAGTGAGTTTATTAGTGCGATAAATTCCCACCTCAAATATAGAGGTCAATGACCCTATCATCCAATTCTTAATAGTTTCCTCATCTCCATGTTCACATTGATATACTAATATTTTAACATTCTTATGATCCAAAAATGTATCACATTGATGAAGAGACAAACACTAGAGATGTTACCTCTCAGCATAAAGAGAAGAATGTCACCCTTAATCTTCAATCACAGAGGCTGGTAAAAAGGTGTTTGTCACTGATTTAGTTATGGATGCACCCCAAGCTACATAATTTGAGGCCACATATTGTAAGACATTTCGACATCACACTGATGAACATTTGGCAACGTAAAAAGTGATGAAGACAGTCACCTATTGACCCACCCACTTCACCCACAAATCCATTCTCAAAGAAATTGGTATGTGGAAGTGGGTGTCTGATCTACTTGCAAACTCTAACCAAGCTCGATTGTGTTTAGACAACACCAGATTGTATGTAGAAGAGACAATGGAGTTTATGTCTTCCATCAAACAGGTCTCCATCAAACAAGTTGACGATCCAACAAGCAGAAGCAGACACATCAAAGTATGTATTAACAATGTCAACAAACTTCTTAATGAGATTGTACTAAATAAAATCTTTTATTCCTTAGACAAAGAGGCCACAAGAACATGAACCAAGCTAATCAACAAAGATGACTCTTGTTTTAGCGCTAGTACCTATTGGGCTAAACTCACAGGGAAGTACCAATTCATGTCTGGAACCTCTAAGGCTTCAATTCTGCATTCTAGTTTATGGAGAATTATGCACAAGATTATCACTAGCATCCTATTTACGTAGTCCAAAACTAGTTGCATTTATCATGAGGAACTCTACATTCTATCTCTCATCATGGAAGGGAAGTCTATCAGGATTGGCCAATTATTGATTGATAGATGGGTGTCTATCTCATCATCTTCTCAATGAGAATATTGCATGGGAGGTCTGATCAGCCTCATCTACAGAGCCTACGGGCATCCTTATTATCCCAAAACTTTCAAAGAGATTATGGGTGAACACCTCATCCACATTAAACATTTCACTTACTCGGGTATTGTTGTATGCTGTAATGAAAAATATCATTTTTGCTTCTTGAGGACACAAATCTACATACCCCTACCTGAGCTACCTGACTATGATGTACAAACATTGCTCTTCATAGAAGACAAATTGATACAACTCATCACTCAAATTCGCACTTCCACTGCCAATTCTTCACACAAGAAGGCTACATCTTCCTCTAGATTTCTCCCAACACCTACTATGACCACAATCACTAAAAAGCCCCTACCCATCATCCCTGAGGAAAATGATTGTGAAATATATGATGATGATTTTGAATTTTTACCACACTCTTATCCACATATGTACAATCATCCTTATACTTTTTAGGCCCTAAAACAACATAAGAAGACTACAACAAGTGTACCACACTAGTCTGTATCTAGGGAACCCCCTCATGCCACCACCAAGGTCCCCACCTCCATCCCAGCTATACCTATAATCATTGCCACACCAGGCAGACCACCCTCTCCCACCCATCAGGGAGTCCATGATATCCCTGACACCCTACTCCACCAACATGGTACCTCTCCATCCACCTCCCATGCTCCGCCTCAATCTAAGTGCCCTTATACACCTTTATCACACCACTCTCTAGATATGGAATATCCTAAAACATTGGGTGGAGTCTTTGTTAAAAAACAACATGATATGTAAGGAAACTATTGTCCACATGTATGTTATTTCCAAGATGATAGAAGATGTGCAATATGTGTCAAAACATGTCAATACTTTCTAACAACAGTTGATGGGCCTACAACATCTTCCCTAATAGGTAGCTGCTCTCGAGCATAAAGTTGATGCTCTGGCTCATCTTTCCCAACAGATGCAAGAAATATTGGGTTTGTAGCACCAAATCATGAACCATTGAAAGCAAAAGAATATGTGCACCAAAGAAAACTTGAGCATCATGCACCCAGGCGACAACACCATTGTGCTTTCCATGTCCGATCTCTAACTGAAGGTTCCTCTCCGTCATCTCATTCATCACATCGAAATTCTTATGTTCCAAACAAAACAAGAGATGAGGTTCATTGTTATTCTCCTAATCATTATGTTGGATCAATTGAAGCATCAATCTTGCATGTCTATGAGACCTTATTTACTAAGTTGAATAGTGCTTCGTCAACAGCCATTCCCACATCTATCAATCAACAACAAGAAACACCTTTCCCTCTATAGGGAATTCCTTCTTCTCTAACAGATCCCTATGTCATCCCATCTGAGGACATCTACGCTCATACTTTAGATAATAAAATCCCCCTCATTCAGATACCACCTTTTGATCACTTTGATAGTAGATTGATGTGGAAGTTGCGTGAGATTTTACTTGGTGATGATAGTCAAATTCAGTCATTTTGTAGCCACCATACATCTGAGCAGGATATCTCTATGGGATTGTAATACCAATAATCTAGCACTACAAGTGTATGCCGACAGTCTATCTGGTGATGATAATGCTTCTTTTGGTAAAGATAATGGTAATTTATCCATTTCTCTTTCATTAGTTGGTCCAAGGCCTCCAAACCTCATCTTACCCGACCCACCTTTAATTCTTCCACCCTACCTTCCTTGCAAGATGCATAAATTAGACCATAATAGCTTTCAAGGAATGCCTATTGATGACATCTTCATTTTATAGGTTTTTTTGGATGATAACTATAACACCCGAGCCCACTGCCCAAGGCTTTAGTAGAGTTTCAAGAATGACAATTGGCCCCACAAACCACCACTATCCTTAACTTTGCTCTTTGTCCTCACTCATGCACAAGCCAGGATAAACTTCCTGACTAGTCACCCATCCTAGTACTACTCTAAGCTGAGCACACTTAACCATAGATTTATTTAGTGAGGGGATCCCTGAAAGGAGGTGCACCTTGGTGATATGGGTAGTCCAATCATTCCTTTTAAGATCATTTGATCTGAGGCATATAATCCTAGGATGTTACAATCTCCCCCACTTATAATATTGACGTCCTCATCAAGGTTCAACTATATGAACTCATAATCTATCCCCATTTTAGTGGAGACCCAAATGGCCCATGTACACCCAGATCCCGACCACGGCTACCAGTGCACGGGTGGCTCCATCAACTAGGATAGCCCTTTCCAACGTGCTTGGACTGCATGGATAAAAAATTGGCTTGCCACAAGCCCAAGGGGATGCCACCTACTAGAGGGGAATTGGCCATTTGTAACACCCAGACCCACTAAACAAGGCTCTAGTATGTTTTCAAGAATGATGACTGGCCCCATAGATTACCACTAGCCTTAACTATGCACTTTGTCCTCACTCACGTGCAAGCCAAGATAAACTTCTTGATTGGTCACCCATCCTAATACTACTCTGGGTTGAGCACTCTTAACCACAAAGTTCTTTAGTGATGGGCTCCCTGAAAAGGAGGTACACCTTGGTGATAATGGTAGGCCAATCATTCCTTTTGATATCATTTGATCTGAGACTTCAAATCATGGGACGTTACAAAAACTGAGATGGAGATCAAATCATATGCAATAATAAATCTACATCTCTCACTCGCGATGAGTTTTGACACATTTTCTATAGCTCAAGTGAGAAAAATAAAAGGTTGTTCATAGTTTTGGTATCTACTATCTTAGAGGATGTGATACCTAGTGACAAGGAGTGGCCATAGTACAATGACACACCCTACCTCACTAACTGTCTTTTGAAGAATCATCTAGATGCACCCACTATAAAGACACTTCTTACCAAGCCCTAACTATAGCAAACATGAGTTATTCTTCTCCCTTTTTACCTCAGAGGATTCTGTCTCCTAGGTGTTGTTGATCTAATTAAATGGAAAATTACTTTATTTAACACTTCAGTTGTCGAACTAAATAATACATACATGAACTTTCAAGACCCAACATCAGAAAACCTCCCTCGCATCCCTATTTGTCTACAATGAGTTATACCCCAAGTTTCATATTACCAACGCAACTAGATTAATTACATCATGAAGCCTCTAATCCATCAGCAAAAAAACAAAAAAGGTGATAGTGCATTTATTGTCCTTCTCGTCATGGAAGCACTCAATCATCAAATCTCCTCACCAATCTAGATCCTAACAACTCTCTTCCCTTTATGGATTCTATGTGATGGAAGTAATCCATAACCTCCATTACTTTTAAGACACTAAGATTTTTGGTAACCTATGAGATCTATATATGTTGATTCCTCATTCTACGAAGAAACCTTTTAGATAAGTCCTACAATGCAATATAGAGGAAGAAACTAGATAACGCCTCCCTCTGTGGCATCTCACTCACTAGGAACTATCTTTTCTTCTGTATGAGCCCATGAGGACACTGATATCCTAAATCTACTAGAAAAACAAGAATTTTTCTCCATCCATGGGCCAACAACATCCATCAAACCAAGTTTTGAAAATTTTGGTAGAAGTTCTTGTTGCGAGCTTTCTCACACTCACCTTGTATTTCTCATGTAGCATCTCAAGGATGTCGACGACAATTGTGTTAGTTTCTATTGAGATGATCTACTTATCATGAAGGATGACCTTCTCAAAACTCTCTGACCTGGGGATATCTATCACACTTCCTTATGGTTTCTTATCAATTCCTCTTCAATCAAATTGATGATAATGTCTACATATTTGGACCAGATCTACAAAGGGATCTTTGTCAGTAAGTTGAGTCTGGAGAGAAGGGGTTACTCATCCAGTGCATGTAGACGTCAATTCCATGCTATAATTTTTCTACCTTTACTCCATGATAATCATTGGGCCTTACTTGTTATTTTCACTCAAGAACAAAGGTCATTTTCTATAATAGTTCAGATGTTGCCTACAACATAGAAAGCCTACGATATTGTACTTTCATTTAGAGTGAGCATGAATGGATTGTTGATACTTGTGTCAGGGTCGTTATCCCTCTTATACATCAATACGACAATGGATATACCTCCCAAGAGACACATAAATGGGAGGTTCCTAAGTTCCATCCCCACAACCCACAACAATGTTGTCTTTCTAATGATTGTGGTTTTTACATCCTCCATTGGATGTACTCCATCGACATCCTCCATACTATTATTGAAGAATGTCTTGGTGATAACTATCACTGCCTACGTGACAAATATGAGATCATGCTTCTCCATTTAGAATGGGAAACAACATACGGTTGATGAAAATCTCACGTGTTTACATCTTTATTTTCTTATTTTCTCATTCTGAGGACAGTGTGTGTTGTAAGTTTGTGGGGGTGTGATCCCATGAGGTAGGGATTCATAGTATCAAACAAGACTCAGTTCTCTTTTCATCATTTGTCATATTTTTTTCCAATTATCATCAACTTTTTGAAAATATTTCTTGTACAAAATAATGAAGATGAAGATAATCATAAACTCCCCTTCCAAATCACTTAGTTTGCTTTTCAAGCTATACTTTACCAATCAATCGCAAGAAGCACAACAGTTAGAACAATTCTTTTCTTTATTGATTTTTTGTTGTTTTTATGTTTTTATCTCAACTACATGTTACTTCTTCCTCTATTTTGATTTTGACCTCAAAACAATATCAAAATAAATGCAAAAAATATCTAACCAAATATAAATGATATTCAATTGAAGGCATTTTCTCATATAAAATGAAAGATATACCTTGTCTTCCATTCCTTTTCATTCCAATTCATTCAAAATCCCAAAAAGAGTGAGGTCTAAAAGCAGAGAGTAAAACAATTAGAGAGTTGTGTCATGCTTCTAGTCAAAAGAGCTAACCAAATGATGTATTGTTGTGCTCAACAACACAAATATGTCACTTTTTTTAAATTCTAAGATCAAGAATACAAACTTCAATTCTAATGGTGTTCATTAAAGGTATAGTAACACGGGGCAGTTGTACTTAGGATTTGCAATCACTGCACTAAAACCAACTTGTTTGGAATGCAGAGACCACTCGTCTGTTTAAAAGGACCTATACTTGAATGACCCAAAAAGCAGGAACGGATATCCACACACCTTCTACCTACCCATTTCATCCACCAACACCACAATGTGACGAGAGTGAAAACTACTTTGAAAAGTGAGATATATGTTAAAGATAAGTTTATGAGAAAAAATAATATGGGAACAAAACAAAGAAGGTTCTTATGAATGTTGATGTTTTTGGAGAATTAGATCACTTTATGAATTAGTAAAAGGTTTTTTTGAAGAGGTTGATATAAAAATTTCTTTCAGACATCAATAAAATTAACTTGCTCACTTTGATTTACACAATGATATACTAGCTTGAGGACAAGCTAAATTATAAGTTTGCGAGAGTTGATAACATCAGTTTTCATGCATATTTTATGGCTTTTTCAGAAATAAAATCATCTGATTCAATGTTTAGATGTCCAATTTTGTATCGAAAATCACCAATTACTTAATTTTAACCAACTTTCATTGAAAATTGTAGGAATTTAACTCAAAATCATTGAGATCGATGGTATAACTATCGACCTCCAAGAGTGATCATATTCCAAGCATTGACCTTGAAAAGTTCCATCGAATCATCGACCTATCAAGTCAACATTTCAACATTCATCGAGAGATCGATGGATTCACCATCAAGCTTTCAACATCGATCAGAAAGGACGATGGATCTGAGGTCCACAAAAGACAAACATGGGATCGACAATGTTTCATCCAGCTAAAAGCCATCAAATTCATCTCTCAATCTTCATGTCGATAGTTGGTTATAGATTGACTTTTTAGTCTCTTAAGGATCAATGACCGTCTAAGACTGATGAAGACCCATTGGTCAACCAGTGACTCATAGGTCAATCGAAGACTCATCGATCATCAAGGTTGATAATAGGAAAGACAAGAGTTCACACCACATGAACCAGTTGAGGATCAAAAAAGCACAAGTCAAATCCCATAATTAGGCCCTATCACTTCAAGGCATATCAAATTTTGGGAGTCAACAAGTGAAATGGTTGCTTCCAAGTCCCGAGTCCAAATCTAGAGACCATCAACCTATCTAGTGTCATCGACCTAGTTAAACCATCAAGCTACAGACTTAGCATTCAACTACTTCCATCGATAGATCGAAGAATCTTCTTGCTTCAAGGCTTGATTGTACGAAAGAAAGGTGGCCATCGACCATTATCCATCAACCTTTGTGTCATACACAAACCAAAAGGTGGATAGATTGATCATTCAATGTACCCTTGTTTTGACTCTTTCCCTCTCCTTTCCTTATCATTACTTACTCAAGTTGTAATTTGTTTCTTATATGTGCCATGAGTGTCCAGACTCCATAACTTGGGTTGGGAGTAGCCACCAGGCCCTCCCGACCATGTAATCTTTCCTTCTTCTGTTTATTATGTGTGTTCTTATAGTATTGTTTCTACACTCTTGTTTTAATGTGTTGCATGTTGATTAGCTACCTTCTTATGATATTTGATATGAATTTATTTTACAGAATGATTTCAGTAAAGATATAGAGTATATATTAGTAGTGAGACACAAGATTGAGGAGTTACTATAGCAAAAGTCATATGGTTATTATTGGTATTTTGGTTATCATCTTGAGAGAGAGATACCTTTGGATAAAAATCTACCTGGATCTCAAGAGACAAAAGGAGTGGATATCTTGTATGACTATTTGCAAAAAATGTTAAGAGTATATATAAATTGGAAGAGAAGGTTTTACACAGTTGAGGCTGGTTTGATTGGTGTAACCCAATCAAAGTTTCTCCTTTTATCATTTCATAATTATCTTTATTTCTTTTTATCTTTCATAACATAGACTTATTTCTTGATTAGACTAATTTTGTTGCTTAACTAGAATATGAACTTCACATCTTTGACTTGACTATACTAATCCATGATCCCCCATTCTTATTTTGTTGTTCTCCTTATCCTTGTGAATGACCCCATATTACTGCAATAGACTTCGTATTGAGTTGTAGATGTCTCTTGAAGTCAAGTATAAATTTAAAGTCTAACATCTTTGGCTAAACAATTGTGTTTACACTTTTGACCCATGAAAGAGAGCTATCAATACATGGAAAGAATATATCTACTCTAATTATACACATGATCACATATTTAGACCCTCAACCCAAACAATATGTTATTGAAAAAATATTATTCATTATACAACCATTATGGTATATCATCATCTCATATTTGAACGAACATATTAACATGGAATTTCCTTTATTATTAATGAAATCAATTACATAATGTCCCAATACAATCATCACATGACTGGATCTTAGGAAATACGTACCATCGGTCACCACCATTAACCAATATTACCTATGGTGCATGATGAACGACAAGCCATTCAGTCAGGGGAGCATGCTCATCAAACATATTGGCAACCAACAACAATGAAACATCATTACTGAGTTCTATCAGGGTAAAATTGTAAAGACTCAATCTTTATGATCATTTTTTTACAAAATTGTATCAAAATATATGAACAAATTTTATAGTTCAAGCTTAACATCAGATACATGGAAGATTATACACAAGGACTAGTATAAAACATACATGAGTCCTATCTACTCTTTACAGAAGGACAAGCCTTGCATGTCTCTACTAGGATTTCTTTATAAACTTTAATATTCCAAAGTTTGCACAAGATGGAATATAAGTTTCTTCATGAATTGGTGAAGATATCTATCAAACAATCAGTTGTAGGGTGTTCCTTGGTGAAGAACTATTGTTGGAACCTCCTCTATGATTTTTGGGACTTTGTTGGAGGTCGTTTTATGGGTATTGACGTTAGAGGTAGAAAACATCAAGTCTAACTACTGGTTAGATGTGGAAAGCTGGATCTTTAGCCTCTTGTTCATCCTTGAGGAAGGAGATAAGGCCATAGATTGTGTACTAGTTTCAAAACTTTCATGGAGTCCAAGGAGATCAAGGAGGAGACTGGAAATTGGCAGAGAGGTTGTGATAAGACTTGCTAGTGGTTGTGGTTCCCAGATCTCTGGTTAGCATCAAGAGGTTGGAGCTTGGCAAGGGGACATTCAGTGATGTCTACATATCTAAAATCTCCAAAACCCAAGACTATGGGTATGGTCAGACTCCATGGTGGTGAGGTCGTACTAGTTTCTATGATATTTGGACATCACTGGAAATAGTCATGGGTGGATCACGTTACTACGAGTTTGAAGTAGGCTGTCATGATATCAAGAAGTCAGTGGTAAATTTGTAGAAACATTATGGTGTTTGTAGGTATGTGTGTGCTTGATTATGTCTGGTGGTTGTATCTATTATATAGTACAAGGGGGAATGATCTTGTGTTTGTTATCTACTGAAGAGGAGGAGCAAAGTTCAGATAGAGTCATATCCTTCTGAGGAGATCTTAATCGGTCATGAGGAAGTGCGACACTGACTTACAGGAGTTACCATGTTAGACCTACATGTTATGGTGACGGTTGTTAGATCAGAATTCATTACTTGATATGATTGTTGGTATGAGGAACTTCAATGCTGAAGGAATGGTCTAGGATTCAGGGTCTAGAGTGTCTTCATCAGGGTGAATGGCCTTGTCATTCCTCTGTGTAACTGGAGAAGGAGTGTGACTTGAGGGGGAAGGAGACATGTTTCTCCCATTACCAAATTTAGTTTATTAGTGCTATATCTGGTTATTTAAATCCTTATTTTCTCATTACTTCAAATTTCATAAATTCTACAAATACCTCCAAAATATAAGAAACTTTGACCACCAATTCTACTACTATCATATTTACTTTACTAGCTACTATGAATTTTTCAATTAGGCCATTAAATTGTTGTTCATTAATCACCCCATAATGTAGTTTTATAATTCTAAGTATAATTCTATGTTTATTCCAAAGCCATTAGATGTATAATAAAGAGTATTATATGAATGGGAGGTGAATTAAAATTTATTTATGATTGAATATATTGAATTGTTTTGAGACTCCAAGGTAGTTCATAGAGGTATTGTTTTTTTAATTTTATTAAAAAAAAAAAAGCTTATTTAAGAATGAAATTTTTTTTCTACAGGACTAACTAGTATAAATTGACATGGTATTTGGATAAGGAGATCATAGTGTAAACCATCATATGGTATCAACTAAGGCTAAAGTCATCCGCTCAGTTGCTCTGGAGATCGCCCTTGCAATTTAGGGTTAGCGTGGGTGCCCTTTGGCTTGGGGGGGGGGGGGGCGGGGGAGGCCGCGGCCGCGGCTGGTGGTTTCTTCCCCTATGCTCCCTGGGCCTCTTCCTGCCTCGACTCGCCTCAACCAAGCTGTCGTTCAATGCCTTCGGCTGGTCCTGCTTCTCACCGTCCTTGTGCGATGAGATTCCGGGGTGGCGGTGTTGTTGTGGTGGGCGTGTTCTAGGTTGTTTTTTCGCCTGGCGGGGGACTCACCCTCTTCGCCCTGTGCATGGTGTCACTGCCCTTTGTAGGTTTTTGCCATGTCGGGTAGGGCGACGATTTGGTTATGAGGGGCTGAGGTTTCTTCCCCCTTTCTATTTCTACTATGTCTTATTTTAGTTCTTTCTTGTTTTTTTTTATCTCATGTCAGGTGGTTGGTTTGGTGTCTGTGGCAGCTTCATCTTGCGTTTTAGTCACCGGTCATCAGCCTTGTTGTTTCTTCTGGTTAGTCTCTCTTTCATGGGAGCAAGGAGCTCCTATTTTGTTGGTGCTCCTTTTTATCTCAGTCTGTTCTTTTATTTGTGGTGGTCGTTTGTTGGTCATGGTCGTGCCTCGAGTTCCTTCTTGGGCGGACGGTGAGCTCAGGCGCCCCTTGGTGCTTCAGACAGAGGAGGAGGAGTAAGATGGGTTTGTGCTTCGTGTGGGTCTCCCTCCCCCTGTTCGCAGTGGTGGTCAGGAGTGGTGGTGGAGTTCCCGACACCCTCTACTCCCTGCCTTTGTATCTGCATGAGCCATCCATCCTCTGTATCTGCATCACTGGGGTTTGGCCTCCTTCCCGGGTCTCCTGGTTGGTGCAACCTTAGTGCTCATCGCTGGTAGTTGTGTTTCTAGTCTAGTTTTGTGGGGCGTTGTGTCTGTGTTGTTACTTTGTGGTTGAGCTCTTTTTCAGGTGATCTTTCGTTGTCTTCATGATGGTAATCTCTGCCAGTGACTATGCTAACTCCTCTCCTTATGTACTCATAGGCTCATGTAGATTGATGAATTCCATCCCAGATAGCTATTTTAGACAGACACTACAAGAGGTGGACGGTGTTGAAATGTACCTATCACATCCCAATCTGAGCCTTGTGCTATGTCTTTCTACAAAAGGAGTTGCTGCTTGGTTACTTGATGAGAGATTTCTATCTTGTAGATGTCGTATGGCTTGCTTTTAATGATATTGATCTATTTTAAAAAAAATAAGGAGATGATAGTTTAACTTGGAGTGAAGGACCAACTTGTGAATTGAACTCAAGTTAGGAGCATATTATGAAGTATGGATCAAAACAAATATAATACTTGAAATTGAGTATGTTGTAGGAGTCATCACCTCCATCTCCTCCTACCTCATATACACTCACATTCCATTCACACCGGTGACGATGCAAAAACCTTCTTACCTAATAGACATCAAGTATTTGGTGGCTTCTACATTCATCTAAGTTAGCCAAGGAGGATATGATCTACTACTGGGAGTTCCAAGACATCCATACAATGCTAGTATTTCCCACCCATGCCTACTTCGTGGAAGACAACCTCATTTACAACCTCGATGAGTTAACTAATGACATCCTACATTACATGAGCAATCATTGACCTATTTCAGGGGGAGCAGGGTCTTGAGCCTATGTTTGGATGATGCAATGCCTCCATGGAGGAATACCATGAGGAGTTTGGACCTTTGCCACCACCTTTGAAATGTCACATAAAATGACATTCCATCAATTGCAAAGTCATTTGGGTCCTATGGCTTCACCGAACTCTAGTAACATCTAGATCATGTTAGGGGACCCGGACCCGGACCCGCATGGAGCTAGAGAAGTAGTGCCATGTCTACTAGATAAATCACATTTATCTAGTGTAGCAAGTACACAACCAGTGGCATGTGGGTAGAGTCGAATACACACAGATGCACACCTAATACGTAAACTACTTCACTAGGTAGACCTACCTTTACCTTAACTTTTAGTATTGGGGAATCTAGTACACTGAGTGGCCACCACCTGAGGAGCCCCCTTGGTCAAACCGACTATCTTGGAAATCTTTTCTGGCTCAGCCCAATTAGCCCACTCATTAGCATATGTATTAGCCACCACCACCATGTTAGAATGGTAGATGGTGATCATTTAGTAAGTTCTTCCCATCCATTTAGGACCTAGATTTTGTTCGAGGACGAACAAATTTCTAAGTTTGGGGTGGGGTGGGTAGTATGTCTCTACTCCACCCACTCTACCCCTCCCTTTTTTGTTGCATTCTATTGTTAGCCTTGCATTGCATTTTGTTTCCCTGATATTTTTTTGTAATATTTCCCATCATTATCCTAGCTAGCAATTCTTGGATTTAGTTCTTTCCTCCTTGTTTCATCTATGCATAAATCATAAATGCACTCTCTTGGTTGGAATGAATATTTTTGCAATGATGGATCATGAGATGCCAATGCTAGAATCTATCATGTCACCAGTAATTCTTAACATCATTCCTTGGAAAAGATGACAAGTCATATGGAATTGAGAGGAATCAAATGCAGGATGTCTTTTTTAATTACCATAACTTCTTGTGGAAATGTCTTTGTTTGCAAGTCACGTGACACAATTGGATTGTTTGTTAAAAATTGTTCCTATGCTCTGAATTCCAAAATATGAGATGCACAAGTTCAACCTTTTCTACACTTTTTCCACCATCTTCTACCCTACCATTCA
This sequence comes from Alisma plantago-aquatica, assembly GCA_963693085.1. NCBI lineage: Eukaryota > Viridiplantae > Streptophyta > Magnoliopsida > Alismatales > Alismataceae > Alisma > Alisma plantago-aquatica. The sequence goes on from OY856410.1 coordinate 196,498,295, forward strand.
CCAAAAGCAATCAAAAAGCCAAAAAATATTGTGCCAAACTCCAGTTTCAGGTGTCACCCTCTTCCTCACACCTCCATTTTTTCCACACCCCTCCTACGTAATAGGAGGTGTGCCAAAAATAAAAAGATGTCAATGTGTACACCAAAAGGTAAAAAATAATAATCAATGTCATTGCAACAGATCTAAATGAAATCTCAAGTCAAATAGAGGATAGATTCACAAGTTCTTCCTTACATACCTCCATTCACTCCATTTTCTTCCTAGGAGTAATAATCATCCCAAAAGCATTCCATCTACAATTAAATACTATTATTGTGCTATTCTCATAGGAATATCCAAGACTCTCTTAAACATTAATGATATTATGACACAGATGCACACGTTTCAACATGAATACATGTTTATGATAGAAAAGTCAAAATAGGGAATTTGAAGTTTCATTTTATGATTTTAGGAAATCAGGGTTGTATGGCCATATTTGGTTGTAGGGAACCAGTGATGTTTTGATAGAGAGAATGATAGGCTTGTAATATTATCTGGAAGGTTGTGTTGATATTGTATTGCTTGAGGATAAGAAAAGTTCAAGTTTGGGGTATTTTGATGAATGCATATTCATCACAATTTCATTGCATTTTCTAGATTAGTTTTGCTCAATTATGTTACCTTTTACTTATTCTTTTGCTTATTTTTTTATTATGATTTTGTTCTTAGAATATTAGGATTTTTGATGAGAATTATTATTCTTATTTAGAAAAAATCACAACTCAAAGTGAGAGCACTTGGAAGTCCGTCTCCAATCATATAGTTCAAGTTCATAAGGAATTGGAAAACAAAATGGTGCTATTCAACATAAATCAGTGGAGCAGATCAGATGACCAGGTTCCATGATTGAATAATTAGCCCAACCATACAAGATACCTCCATATCAAGAGTCAATTTGGCTGATATTCTTCACTGGTTTATCAATTACAAATGCATTCCCAAGATCAATCAACAATGAAGATTTTTGGAGGCCAATTGATCGGCTGACCTACCTTATTTGTCGAGAGATCCACCTATAGCATGATTGCCATTAATAGAGCCTGATTGGACAATCTTCCTCACCAGTTGGTCGATTAAATTTGATCCCCTTCAAGTTAGTGACCACCATGATTTTGACACCCCATTTGATTGGTTGATCCACCTTATTGATTGGTCGATCCATTCATTCTATAGGAGACTCTTCAGACAGAGGGTCGGCCAACTAACATTGTTAGTCAGCAAACTAGAAGCCCATCAACTAGAAGGCCTGATCGGTAGACCCCTTTCTTGGTTGCCCAACCAACATGGCTGACATGCACAACAACATAGCCACCAACCCAAATTGGAGTGGAAAAGCCAGGAAAACAAAGACATAACCTAACTACATGGGATGTCCACACTTAGTTTCTAGCCACATTTGGGTGCAAATAATGATACAAGGAAGAGGCACAAGATTTATCTTCATAGAGTTTGGCAAGTCATTTGCAATTTAAGTAGAGATTCTTAGTCAGAGACCTCTGGTTGCTTAACTCTTCTTTGACAGTGAAATTCCTTATTCTGATCTTTCTTGTATATGTGCTTTTATTATGGATATGAGTAAGTAAATTCTATCACTGGGGCATGTGGAGTAGCCCCATTTCTCATACTTGTCTTATTTGTTATCAAAGTCAGTATTTTTAATAATTTAGATTCTTCTTCATTCGTTTAAGGGCTTGTTGCTTGACCATTCTATTAGCATGATTGATATAATCCTAAGGGTAGAGACAAAAAAACTCAGGATTAGATTCTTAAATGAAAGTGTAGGATTTTAGATGCAATAACAAAAATTATTCTATAGGACATGGGTTATGATGTGTGGGTAATAGACTATGAGCCCATGGGAATTTAATCCTTATATAAATCATGATCTGAAAGGGGACAAGTTCACTTGGTCATAGTTGGTCTAGCTTTGATTGATGATTTGTAATGGTTAATATGAGTACATAGGTGATGGTGGTGAGATCTAAATGTCCACAACTCTTTAGTATTTTTATCGACCCTTATTTAATCATTTTCTTGTGTTGCAACTGTCAATTTAACCATTAGCTTATAATCATCCTTAATTACTAGTTTTAAATATTATTCTCAACAATTAGTTCAGGGTGATATCTTAAATATGTTGTCCATTGGGTTCGACCCTTTCCTATACTACAATTTATATGTCCATTTGTGGGTGATTTATTTGCATTGTGAAAAAGGTTTCAAACTAATGATGATAAATTATAGGGAATTCCTTTGTGCATAAAAACTCGCATCAGTAGGTGAAGGTTGTTCTTATCAGTATGACCATCATATCGATCATAGATTATCTTGGCTAAGCTGCAACTTCAAAATAAGAACATGGACTTAGTCACCCAATTTCCCCCATAGGTATTAAAGAACTGGGTCTACCATGTAATGATAGTAGTACCACCAATTTTCTTTCAAATTTTCAATCTAAGTTTGTGGCTAATTTTATTTTGGCCCACACAAGGAGAGTGGAATGAGTAACATAGTTTCCTTGCTTACCCTAAAAAAAGGTCCATCTAACCAAATCCAAAGTATAAAATGTTGTAATCATGACCTAAATATTTAATAGATGAATTTATGTTATAAAAATAAGATATGTTAATAAGTATATAATATACCAAGGTATTTCTGAAAAGTGAGGGTTCTGTTTATCTATTTTATTGTGACTACACAAGTTCCTAGAAATAAAATAAAGTTGAGCAAAAAAAAATATCAGTTCTTGGAAAAGTATCTTAATCTATACTACTATAAAAATGGAGAGTTTTTTTATTATTTACAAACACATGTCATTTTAACCTCCTCAAATAGTCAGAATACATCATTTTTGACAAACGCTTGCCTTTTGAAATAATACCACTATGAAACATTGAATTTGTTCCTTTCATTGAAATCTCGCATTTGATTTTTTTTGAAAAATCTCAAGCTATCATCTTTTAAAAGTTATCTTCAACATAATTTTCATTCTTCTAACAAATGTACAATTTTTTCATTATTTTCCAGACAAGACATATGATGTGCATATTTATATCATCTTATGAACCACTTTTGGTTACATTTCCAAATCAATTTCACCCAAAGATCACACTTAACCATTCTAGATTTATCATATTTTTAGTTCTTTGCTTGTTCCATGGTTTGAATTGTAGGTACCATAATTGGACATTAAAATAAGGAGAATTGACCATAATTTGACCTTCATCACATTTCCCAAAATCCCCAAAGTTCAAGTGACTTTCTAAAAGTTTTGATAGTAACGTGTTGGTTTAGTCAACCAACATGGCGTGTCTATAGTAGGAAAATCGCCATCTACAATAAGTAATTCGTGCATTGTGTTGGCCAACCAACACATTGGGTCACCTCATATCCAGAGAAGTCACGAGTCGTAGAATCCCAGCAAAATAGTTTATCATCATCTCAAAACATTGCATCCTCCCCTTCCGGATTTTTTTAGAGTTCCCTGACTTGCAGCAATATCCGTGTTGGAAACCAACATGATGGGTTATCTTCAATCAAGGTAGTTCCACTTCAGAAACCAAACGTAACACATCGTGCTGACTTGCCAACATGTTGTGTTGATATTTTTTTGGATGTTTCATGACTAATTTTGTCCTTAAGTTCCTTCCCCGATATATACTTGATTTATTTCCCTACATATTTCCTCTTACATCACTTGATGTGACAATGATTACTACATTTATGCAGAAAACTTATTGACTGATGGTCACAATACAACAACTGATGGTATTGATCATAGCAACCATCATTTGTCATTCCATCAATTTTTAATGATGAAGGCACCAGTGCCTTTATCTTCCTATGGGTGGTATGGCCTGATGCTTTACCAAATAGAGGGTCAAATCTTGCCTTTTGATGGTCACAACACCAATTGATCACAGGCTCGCCTAACGAAGGCCCTCCACAGTCAAAGGATCTACTAGGTGTCCATCTACCAAAGGCTCGACTGACCACCCCCTATATCAATGCTCCTACTGAGTCATCTATTGAAGGTTCCACATGCCCCCTCTATCGATGGTTGTAGTGAGTCATATACCAAAGGTTTTGCAGCCAATCATCTACCGATTGCAGCACTAAGTACCACTACCTCCAAGTTAGTTAAGTGTGCTCCCTGAAGCACATTACCAGAATACTTGGGGCACAAAATGCTCATTTATGAGTGTCTAAAGTCCTGCACCAATGCCAATATATAGCACACCCCTTGCTACAGATATATGGTCTCTCATCAATCATCGGTAGGATGAAATGTTGTCGCACTATCCACTTGTCATCAACCTTTGGAAGGCACCTAAAATTCCATCAATTTCCTACAACCAAGCATGAGAGTCTAAGGTTTTAGCACACCTACACCTTCCTCCAACAGTTCTCAAAGCCCTCTTTTGGAGAAGAAGGATGAGGGATCTGACATCCACATCCACCTCGCCATCTAGTCATCTACTCACTTTTCCCTGGTGATCTTGAGAATGAAAAGAGAAGGAAGAAGCAAAGAAGGAGATCATCTACATCTAACTTAGGTGTTTTCCTCTTTCCTCGATTGAGTCACCATCTTCATCAAGTACAAGAGTCTTGATCCACTAGGACGTGATCATCTTCTCCATTGTGACCAATATTGATTCTTCCTTTTCCCCTATTTTCGCTATTTCTATCAAGAAAATGGATGAGTCCATCTCATTGGAGTCCAGAGATTTTCCCATTCTTACATGTCCATATTATGACATTTCATGGCTTGTATATAACTCTTCATTTCAATGTTATTTTTAATGCATGTTTATTGGATTGATCATCTGTATTGCATGATTTATTATATTCCTATGTTGCGAGAACTTCAATACTTAGGATTTGAATGTTGCTTAACTTGGTTGATGCCCAGATGAAAACTTTTGAAGGGATATCTCTAAATTTGTATATATAGGAACCATGAGTAATGAGACATCGAGCTCACAGGGACATCTACATAATTTTCCATACCTAATAGTTGGATCTTGCTTTTTCTCTTTTTGAATGGTTTTATCTAGCCTTGACATGTTATGTATGTGTCTGTACATGTAATGGTGGTGAAACCTAATTTCACCCAAGTGACTCCCATAATTAATATGGAACTTGTTTTAATCCCACACTTTTACTTTACTTGAAATTAGTTTAACTCAACCCAGATCAACTCTTGGTTCTAAATATTAATCTTAGTTCAACTAGATACAAAATAGAAATAGATATGTTGTCTCTTGGGGTATTATCCTTAACTATATTGTGATAGGACACGTCCACTTGCAGGTACTATCATTGCACCTTGTTTCGCTAAAATTTAGGGATTTCATCCGTAAGTGAATTTGTTGGTGTGGTAAAACCCATGTCAAATTTGGGTGTCGTTGCAGGCGACCATGGAATCATCTAGTTTAATCCATTTTTATTAAGATTAATTTAGCTTTTAACTTTTCCCATTGATACTATTTCACATTCACTTGAATTGATTATTTTACATTCCTCTGACTTGTGAAAGATCTTTCCATCTTAGATACCTCAATACTAGTGCATGCACCTCTCCAATAGCATCAAGATTTGACCCTAAAATAGAACAAATATTTCATCATCTCTATTGACCCTAAAATAGAACAAATATTTCTTCATTAGAGTAGAGAGAACCAATCCACAATGACTGAGGAAGAAGTCATTGAAAGGGTGAACCTAGACATTGCAGCACACAGACAGAGAGGCCTATACAAGAAGCATGTGTAATTGTTCAAGAGGAAATCTGTCCAGGTCAAGCTACTACACTAGAGGTCTTAGGGAGTTCTCAATCCCTGAGGTTGTTGATGTTTGACATCTAATACAACCTCCTATCGACACCCTAAACTTTGAAACTAAGGTGCACTAGATCACTCTGCTATAAAATAGCCCCTTGTTGGGCAAGTATGGAGAGGATTGTAAAGAGCATATCCTGAAGTTTCTCGATGTATGTGCCATGATGAAGAAAAATGGAGTTTCTAATGATGAAATTAGACTCTATCTTTTCAAATACTCTATTGTATACATAGCAAGGAGTTGGTACAATGCTCTTTCAGGACATCCCTTGATGGGATCAACTTTAGAAAAAATTCCTTAAGAAAATTTATCTATCCTCCCTTACATACACCATCAGGGGCCAGATTATGCAATTTACTCAAGTCCCAAGTGAAACTCTAGAAGAAGCATGAGAGAGATACAACGAGCTTCTACGCAAGTGTCCACATCATGGTATCTTTGAAAATTAGCTCATTAAGTTCCTCTATAGAGGTGTGGCTAATGATATTGAACATTTTCTAGACTCCTCATCTAGAGGAAACTTCATTCACCAAAGTTATGATGGTGCATGGAAGGTTGTCACCATTGGAGATGAAAATTAAGCAAAATGGAGAAAATATGTGGGCAAGGGAGTTTCAAAGGTAGTTATGGTGGAAAGTAGTTTTGAATTAAAGTCTATGGTTGAATCTCCAAAAGCTACTAGCACTTAAGCAAGATAGTCTTGATATGTCTTTCAATGCTGCTTGTGAGATAAGGAATTCACCATGGCTGCTTGTGAGATAAGGAATTCACCATGACCACCACAACAACAACAATAATAGGCCAAGGCAATGACACAATTCTATGAATCATGCAAGGGAACTTACCGTTTTACCTTGGGTTGCAAATTTCTTTTTGATGTTATGATGAGAAATGGTGTAGTTCAAGGTAATGACAATCAAATTCAATATATGAATTCTATCAACACTATTCCTGGTTAAAGGTGCTACAATCCCAATCAAACTAGAATCCATCCTGGTTTATGTATAGTAATTCTTTTGGAGAAGAAAACTCTTAGTTGATTGTATAGGACAGAAATCAGCAATGAGGTCCTATGGGATTCTAGAACAACCAACAACAAAATTTAAGAAATCAAGAAAACTACATAGGTAGCATCCAGAACAAGAACTACAATCAGTACTGAAATCCCAACCAAATGCCACAACAATAGCAACAACAGGGACAATAGTCTAATGCCCCTTCACTTGATGACAAACTATCAACCATTAAGAAGATGATGCAGTTGCAACAGACAATGATGTGAATCAACAAGCTCATTAGAAATCCATTGAATCTCAATTGGCTCAACTTTCAAATAATCTTTGCACACCTACAGGAGCATTTGTAGGTCAGCCAGAAGATAATCCCAAACACCAAGAACAACTAAAGGTAGTTGTAACACTATCAAGAAGAGTCTTTTCCAATGAATCTACTAAGTTGTCTTGAGGTAGACAAGGCTTGACACTCGCTTTATGAATTTCAAGGAAGCAGTGAAGAAGCTTCATGTGGTTATTCCCTTCCTAGATGCTCTAGTAGAGATACCAGCATGGTCAAAGTATCTGAAACTACTCCTCATGATGAGGTATATAACTAAGGAGTATAATATAGTTAAGCTTGCCAGAACAACATCCAACATAATCTAGAAAAAAATGCCAAAGAAAAACAAAAGGATTCTGACTCCTTTGGAATTGCATCCCACATTGGTGACTCTACATGCAAGAAAGGATTAGATGAACTTGGAGCTAGTATCTCTATTGTTCCCTATAGCATGCGTAAGAGGCTAGGATTCTCATAACTACTTCCAATGAGCATGAACATACATCTTGACGACTCTTCAATGATTGTCCCAATGGGAATCAATTAAGATGTCCCAGTCAAGGTGGGTAAGGATTTCTATGTTCCATGTGATTTTGTTGTCATGGACATAATGGAAGATATTAGATACCCTCTTATTTTTGGTTGACCCTTCTTTGTAATAGCAAGATATTTGATTGATGTCGAGGTAGGAACCCTACTATTAAGATTAGGAAAGGATATCCTTGAATTTAGGGTTTTTAACATCATGAAGAGGCCAAGAATGCAAGAAGAAGTTTTCTTGTTAGATTGTATAAAGTAGATGTCACTCCTCACACAAGAAGTCTTGTTTCTAAAGGCCCTCTAGAGACAAGTCTCACTAATCATCATGCTAATGATTCTATAGATGAACAATTAAAATAATGCACACTTCACCTAGACTCAGTAGAAGAAGATCTGAAAGTTGGATTTTAAGAACTTGAGGCAGGCTATCTCACTAAGGAGATACAAGAAACACAAAAATCCCCTGAAATGAAATCCCTTCTAGAAGAGATGAAGTATATATTCCTATATGATCTGAAGGTTAGCCCAATGATAATCAATTTGGATCTAACACCTGAGTAGGAAAACAAACTATTATCTGAACTAAAGGGCAAGGTGAAAAGCCATAGGATATAAGATGAGTGATTTCACTAGAGTAAGACAAACGATATGCATGCACATGATTCCTATGGTGGAATACCACAATCCATCTATGGAACACCAATGTAAACTAGACCCAAACATGAAGGAAATTGTCCGCCTTGAAAATGAAGTTTCTCACCTCTAGCACCATCTACCTCATTTTTTACTCACCATAGGTGAGCCCAATTCAAGTTGTCCCTAAGAAGGGAGATAACACAGCGGTACATAATTAAAACAATGAACTCATCCCCACTAGCACCACCACTAGGTGGAGGATGTGCATTGATTATATAAAGTTAAACAAAGATACGCACAAGGATCACCTTCCCATGCCCCTTTTTAGATAAAGTCTTGGAGCACTTAGCCCGTCAGAAGTGCTTTTGCTCGATGGTAATTTTGGATTCTACCAAATATAGATACATCTAGATGACCAAGATAAGACATTATTTACTTATCACTTTGGGACTTATGCTTTTAGAAGAATGCTCTTTGGGCTCTGTAATGCACTAGCTATGTTCCAACATTGCATGGCAACCATCTTCACCAGACTGGCTGAAACAATTATGGAGGTTTTCATCGATGATTTCTTTGTCTATGGTGATTCATTTGACTCATTCCCTATGAATCCCTCTCTAGTACTCAAACGTTTTGAAGAAGCACATCTCGTGCTCAACTGGGAGAAATATCATTTCATGGTGAAAGAAGGTTTTATGATAGGTATCAAGGTTAGAAACCAAGGAATAAAAGTAGAAAAAGCAAAAACATAAGTGATTTCTAAACTTAGACCTCTAGCCATAGTAAGAGAAGTTCAAGCTTTCTTAGGTCATGCAGGCTTCTATAGAATATTCATCAAGGGTTTTTTAAATAGATAAGCCAATGACAAACCTATTGCTAAGGGATGTTAAATTTCACTTCGATGAAGAATGCATGAAGAGATTCAACAATTTAAACAAGCCCTCAATTCAACACCAAGTGCTAGATTGGTCTCAACCTTTTCAGATTATGTTTGACGTCAATGATTATACAATGGGAACCATTTTGGGTAAATGCATAGATAAGAAACACCATGTTATCTATTTCACATCCAAGACTCTTGATAAAGCCAGAGAAATTTTGAAATTATAGATAACAAACTCTTAGAAGTTGTATATGCTTTTGATAAACTTAGATCATACCGTGTAGGTTCAAACTGTATAGTTTATTGCAATCATTATGTGATCTATTATCTGTTGAAAAATAAGGATGCAAAACCCAGACCAATCAGATGGATTCTCCTTGTATAAGAATTTGATTTAGAGATACAATACAAGAAGGGTACAAAAAATGTAGTTGTTGATCATTTGAGATGCATTCACATTCATGACACAGATTTTGTCCCCATCAATGACTCTCTACTAAATGATAAACATATGAAAGCTTAAACATCCATTCCTAGACTGTATATTTTATCAATTATTTCACTGCAAGTGTTATTTAACTAGAATGCATGACATTGTAAGAAAGAAATTCATGCATGACACTAGACAATATTATTTGGATGAACAATACCTCTTCAAACTATCTGTTGATGCCCTAAATTGACATTGTATCCCAAAAGAGGAAGCCCCCTAATTCTAAAACAATGCCACCCTAGCCCAATAGGAGGCCATATGATCTCTATAAATTTGCACTAAAAGTTTTACAATGTGGGTTTTTCTAGCCAATGGTATCCAAGGATTGTTACAATTTCATTTCATCCTATGACAAATGTGAAAGGTCTAGAAATATAACCAAGAGAGACAAAATGTGATTAAAGATCTGTCAATAAGTTGATCTCTTTGATGTATGATATGTGGACTATATGGGCCTATTCCCCTCTTCATATGGCTTCTACTACACCTTGGTTGCGGTCGATTATGTTTCTAAATGGGTAGAGGCTATACCCACTGTGACAAGTGATTCAAAGCTTGTTATCAAAGCTATTCAGGTACATCATCTTCCCTCATTTGGAGTCCCCTGCACCGTCATATCTAATGGAGGTTATAACTTTTTGGAACAAAGATTTGAAACACTTTAGAGGAAATATGGTGTGTATCACATAGTAGATTCTTCTTACCATCCACAAATGAGTGGGTAGGTAGAAGTGTCAAACTACCAACTCAAAACCATATTGGAGAAGATTGTTGGACACAACCTGAAGGATTGGTCCAGTAAAAGTAACAATGGTATATGGGCCTTCATGATAGCTTTTAATACTCCTCTAGGAACCACACCTTTCAGATTGATCTATGGAAAATCAAGTCACTTACCAGATGAACTAGAACATATAGCATGGTGAAAAATTAAGTGGGTGAAATTTGATATGAAGAGAGTTGGTCAGAATATACTAATAAAGATGCAAGAGAGAAGCAAAGAATGAATTCATATGAGAATGTGTGGATATATAAAGAGAAAACAAAGATATGGAAAAATGTTCATCTAAAAGGGAAAGACATAGTGGTTGGATATCAAGTTCTGCTTTTTAACTTACCACTAAGACTTTTCCCATGTAAATTATGCTCCCATTGGTTTGGACGATACATCCTAAAACACACCTAAATGCATGGTGCATTCATCTTGTGCAGTGAGAAGCCTGGCAAGTTCATGGCTAACTATCAACACCTGAAAAGATATTTCACAATGGTAGACATGAGTGTTGAAATACCTCTCAGTCTCTGCAAACATGCACCTCCACCTAAAGATTGAAATCAATGCGTCACGCCAACAACATAAAACATAAGAGCTTGTCAGGGGCAACCAACCTTTAGTTTAGTTTCATATTTCAATTCTAGATTAGACAATTTTGCATCCATTGGATAGTGCATCATGAGATCAAATCTTAAGTTCTGACCATTTTTATTTTATTTCAAGATTTCAAATGGAGGAAACAACATTGATAGGAAAGAAATCACATCCAATGGCCCAACCCACATGATTATCCCCCTCCATCTCAGATTTAATGTTTGCTCGGGGTGAGAAAATTTATATGTTTTGTAGGGTGCTTCGTGTAAATTATAATTATTTCAAACTTAAGATTATATCATTGCAATTTTGATAAATTTAAAAGAAATTCAGTTGCAATTTAAATTTTAACCTTTAGAACTTTCTCTGTTCTAATATAGTCATATTTTTAGTTCAGTATCACATTTATCTTATTGTTATTTAACCATTTTACATCCACTTTTTTATAATATCTAGTGTACAAATAATAAATTTAGTAAACAATTTCTCCAAATTGGTCAATCTTCTAACCAGCCATAGGTTGGTGAAATATACAAGCAATAAAGTTGTGAGTGATTGTTTAACCATCAAGAGTCGATTCCATATCACCATCAACTTCTTCCATTGGAAGTTGGAGACCTCAATCAATATAAGAAACTAGGAAGCCAACAAAAGATACCAGACCAATGGGTTTCGAGAAATAGAGGACCCATTGGATTCTAATGATGTTAGAAATGCCTTCGAAATGCATCACATCGACTAGACATTGGAAGGAAATGTGCTATCCATCCATCTACTTGCATACGTCTGATCTTCCAAACCTTTGAAAGGTAGGAAGTTGGCTGACCATCTGGTTATGATGTCCTAGAAAGCCAATGGAACGGGACAAGCTAGAGACACCATTGGAAGACAATGACCCAAAAACCCTTTGGAAGGTGCATTGTGACACGCCATCTGAAGTTGTTCAAGCACTATCGAAGGAGGTGCTTGCCTTGCCACCTCCTAAAAATGACTAGTATAAAAGTGACAGGGAGGCAACACTCATCCACCCTAGCATACAATCAAAGTAAAAATGGCACACAGAGATTAAAACCTAAATCTTGCTTCTCCACCTAACACATATTGGAAGACAACCACGCTGCACCTCCAAACACTACCATCGATTCACACCATTTTGCACCTCTCCCATCAAAAGAAAGAGATATCTTCATGGAGTCAAGTGACCATGGCGTCGTAGTCGATCATCTAGTTAGCAGTGATAGGAGGCCAAGGATCAAGTGTGAGGGATCTCATTATGACAAAATGGGTGGAAACCTCAAAGTTGTTTGGTGATCCATGAAGACGACCAAGCCCATGACAATGATCAATAAGATCCTCTAGAAATTTTCTTTTCTTCCTTCACTTTGATTAACCTGACCTTGCTCTTGAGCTTGTGAACACAATGAATGTCATCAAAAGGTGATTCATGTGTTCACCTTTTTCCTACTATGTAGACATTTTACATCTAACTTTCTCTTCTCTTACCTTCCTTCGACTAGCGAACCCCATTTTTCCTTCAACCTATTTTTTCTCCACATTTGACTTTTGTTGCCATTGTTTTGGAAAACTCAAAATTATTAGTTCCTGAAGAAAATACCGACCATCAGAAGACACTGCCCTAATGACCCCTAGAAGCCATCAGTTTTCTAAACCTTTTTACCAACCCTTACCATCAATTTTAAGATATGTCTTCCAAAGGGAAGTTTCCCACTATTCTACAACCCATCGAAGGTCAACTATCACCATCACTTTGCACAAGGTTGCTTGCTACAAACTTTCTTCAATGTTTTAATATAATATCATCTCAAGGCTTACTCTCATCTACCAAGATTTCCTAATTGAGATAACTCCTCTACACGAGATATATATATCTATATATACATCACAATTTAGCTCAAATGGTAGGAAATACTAGTAACAAGAGGCCTCGTCTATCACTTGAACTAGCCAATATGATTATTGAGGTAGATGCTATTAAGGAATAGTTGAGGTAGAAAGAGAACATCAAAGTACAGAGGTTTAAAGATGAGGCTTACAAATATATAGATATTCATGGGGAGCCTACCCAAGAAAGTATAAAGGTGAGGTTGGAGGCAAATAGCATGAAGCATCTCAAAGAACCAATTAATGAGGAGTCTCCCAAATCAATAGAGTTCAAAAGAATTGATTCTTAAGAATATACTCCCAAGGTAGATCTTGGGAACCCCCAAAGGAGGAAGTTGTTGCACCCCTTCCCAAAAGGGAAGAGAAGTAAAATTGTTGGAGTGACTGAAGAGAAAGGTACTAAAGATGAACTGACAGTTTTGCAATGGGAAATTATCCATGCCCTGGAAATTCCTCAAACGTCTGGTGTCATAATCAAACCCCAACCTAACAACTTCTTCATCCCAAGGGATGATATGCATAGTAAGGTTTAGTAAAACATGTTTGGAAGTAAAACTTTCACGGCAATAAGGTTTTGCCACATCGACACCTTAACAAAATTGGGAACATATAAAAGGGTGAAGGAACTTCTATAAATAGTTTCCCTTTACAAAGTTTGCTTTAACAATCATACCTCTTATAACGAACTCACCCTATTATAAATACCATCCCTAAAGAAATTACCACTCAAAGATAAAGAAGTCAAGGAGTGTGAGAGAAGTTTCAAATTGGCAGTAAGGATAATCAAAGAAGACTATGTATTAATAGAAAGATAGTTGAACTCGATCTTCATCAATTTAGAAGAACAATGTCATGGAACCATTTATAACCCTAAGTCCACACTCCTAATGGCTACATAACCAAAGGTTATTTGACTTGGGTGTCCATCCCTAGAATGGCACATAGTTTCACCCAAGCAATATATATGCAAAAGGCAATAATAAAAACTAAAGAGACAACAAGTAACAATACATAGAGATAAGAGATATGTAACCATTTATACATTCATGAATATTCATTTGTATTTAATTCCAGAGCTTAGAGTCTTGAGTGCAGCAGATCTTCATTTGGAAACTAAAAATTCGATAAACAAAACATATCAATGTTAAAGCCTTAAGTACACTATGCAAGGGAAAGTAAGCACACTTTAAGAGTGGTATAAAACCTACTTGGCTACAAATATGATAACAAACAAGAAGTAGAAACAACACAAGAATAGTTAATGATAGTGTTTTATACAAAGCATGTTTTAGGTTTCTTGATCCATTATATCAACATTAGGTTATAGAATGGAATTTTGTATATAATGTTCAAGCTTTATCAACATAGTATAACCAAACATAAAAATAGTATTCATAGGAAAAATAGCTCAACCAAGTAATTAAGTAGCCAAGCATTCATACGAGCATACATACAAGTAAGACAATATCATAGTAGGGTCAATAAATTAAGTGTACCTTGCAAGTAGAGTACAAGTTATGATTCATGAGTGAGATTTCTAGAGAGGCCCAATTCGAGATGGACCTAAGATGTAAAAATACATCATTGTGGGTCTTATATTAGTAGGGTTTTGGTAAGATAAACATCATATAAGTAATGTGGATGCTTCCCAAGATCTAGTTTTCACTTAGTTCAAATATAGTTTCTAAAGCTCTAAACATGCATGCAATGATTTCATATAGCACAAGTATCAACATTAAGTACTAGATATAGGTGAACTATCCACATTATGAGTAATAATAGATATACACAAAATATGATTTGATAATTGAGGAACCATGAGAGTTAGGTTATCATCAAGGTCTAATCATGTAAGATCACAATTACTCATATCACGTTAATTCCATGCAACAAGGTCTCATTTACAAGTTATATCGTCATAAATGAGCATGTGATAGATCAAGCTAGTGTTAGGGATACAAGTAATATAAAGCTACTAATTTAGAGTCTTAAGGTACATGTGTAATATTAGAGTAGGTTTTAGCAAGATGAAGTCCAAGAATCAACATTATGCATTCAAAACATGATAGGTATTATAAGTATGTCACATGTAGTCAATGGTACCTATGAGTGTGTTACATGGCACTTAGGCATAAAGAAAATCAAGGACTACTAATTTTGAGGTAGGGTGGACATATGATGATAAAATATAATATAGTTTCAATATTAGACATGTGGCATCATGTACTTGCATAAAAGGGGCACTTTTAAGTTAAAAGAGTAAAGATGCACATGAAACTGGTCTACTTCATGATTCAAGGCAAAATATGGATAAATTTACTATTTTGAAGTTAAATAGTGATATTTGAAGTAACAATACTATATGGAGGCAAGATACATCATTAAACATTCAAATAGTACATAAAAGTCATGTTTTTCAGATAGCAGGAGAATAGAAAAAGTACATAGGTTATGAAACTAGTTCAATGGATATATCTCATCGTGAGGATAAAATTTCATATATTATATGCCACATTTGGCTAATGGATGTGGAATATATCAATTTTCTTAGTTTTACCTCAAAACAAAGATTCTTGACCACTGGATCTTGATCTAGTGGTTGTAGATGGGCCACGAAGCCTAGATGGGTGTTGACGTAGCCCAGCGGTGCCTCATAGACTCTCCTGGTCACTTGCCACCTCCACACATCACTCGTGATTAGTTATCAAAGGCTTTCAACCTTCTCCCTACTGTACGCATTCTATGTGGACCGAGCGCAGTCAACATGCCCAAAAAGTAGGGGTTGAGGGTCGATCTAGACCCTTGATCTTGGGGCACTCGAGATCCTATGGCCAATGGTGCCCCTTGCCTTGGATCCCTCCTGTATAGTAGGAATAGATGACATAGAGGCCATGGATGATGAGCTCGCCAGAGCTCAGCTGAAACATGGAGATGTAGGTCTTGCAGACCTCAACAAGAGGTCGTCTGGTCTTGTCTTGGTCCCACAGGGTCATAGCTGCCTATGGGAGATGCCAAAAGTGGTCGGGGAGGGGCGCCCAAACTAGGCTAGGTGGTGATGCCATGGAGTAGATCTAGGTTTTTAGGGGTAGGATAAGAAGTGGAATGGTATCTAAGAGGCACGAAAAGCAAAGAAAGGAGGGGAATGAGTTGGTGATGGAGTTCTATAGGCAAACATAGGGTTAGAAGGAGAAAAGGAGGCTCGAGTGGCAGTATTGGTGGAGCTTGGTCATAATAGATGGAGTTCAGTGTCCATGTGCCAGTGGCACATACGGAGGTAGGGGAATGAGGAAGTAGGTGTTAGATAGCCAAGGGGAAGGAGGAAATGGGTTGCACACCCAAATTTTTGTCCCAACAAGAGTGTAAGGTCGACTTAAATCAAATCAAACCAAGAGAAAAAGAGACAAACTTGAAAGGCCATAGCTTGGGCTTTGAATGTATAATTAAGGTGATTCTTGTTCCATTAGAAAGATAATTGAATGTTCTATAATAGTACACACATAAGGGAGCAAGGTGATCACGTTTATGAGGTTCAATTCTAAATTAAAAGCATGATTTAGTGAACACATTGGAACGTAGATTAATAATGATTTTAATGTCACACTTTTAGATAGAAGAGGAAGGTGACTACCATTAAGCGTCAAATTCCTCGAACCATGTTCTTGAACTCAAACTAAGTGATGTGAGTCACTAATAGAGAGAGAGAAACCCAAGTTATCACATCCTCCTCACATTAAAATGAATTTTATCCCTAAAATTAAAATAATAAATTGGTCAAGATTGGGATCTTGTACCCCATATAATAATGAACTTGATATTCCTTCTGTAAGGAAATATGTCAATATAATAGGTAGCGAAATAAAAAATTTAACTTCCATATTCCCCTTTTAATAGACAATCACACCAAAAACTATGTATTGGGAAGGATGGTTTACAAGGTCATACTTGGTCCTGGAGCAAGTCCAGTGACAATTTCACAGGTGAACTGATCGGTTGGCATGTGAGTCAATCGGTTCAACCATTATACCAGTCATTTGATCATGTTTCCCAATTTAAATTGTTTTGGAAATTATAATTCGATTAATGCACAACATGGCGTCAGCACTAATCCTTGATGCAATCAAATTTATCCATGAACCAGGTGGTTCATCACATGAACTGGTCATTTCATAACCTTGAGCCGATCAATTCACTTAATGAACCAGTCAGTTCATGCTCTGGTTCATCCAAAATTCAGCCATGCAATTTCCAATCAACTTGACACTGCAACTGATCGACTCAACACTTGAATTGGTCAGTTTATATATTAGCCAGTAAAATATTGTTCAAATTGAATACCTAAACTCTTTTGTAATCAAGTTAAACATCATTCATGAACAAATTCCTATTCCAAGTGTATCCTATGTGTGTAACCATATAGGTTCTATATTACATTGGCAGTGATTGTCCACAACTAGTTTATAACATCACAAGAAATGAGAGATATCTAGAAACACATCATTGCTACCTATATAATTGAAACGTTGGAGAACAACTTCAACCTAAAATTTGTGATTGGTGTTATAATGTTTGTATAGTTCCTTTATCACTGATATCTAGATTGAACTCAAGGCATGGAATTGTCATCCTCTTCAATGTTCAATCCATGTTCCCTAAACTATAGCAGACCATCTGAGACATGTAATCTCAATATCACATATTAACTCGCACGAGCATGACCATTCATTTCTTAGTTTTGCTAATCAAGTGGTAAGGATATCATACTCTTGTAGGAGGGGAAAATCCCATCTATGTCACTCACAATCATTCCCATGTGTCACACTGCATCCGATCATCACCTTTATGGCAACCCTTATTCAAGGTTGTGGTGGATGATGTTAAAGTACACTAAACGACATGTGATGAGCATAGTGGTTTCAGGTTTAAGAACCGCAATCACCACCAACACAACAAGAGATGATTTTGACTACCAATTATGGTTTCCATGTATCACTCTTATGGTGGTTCTGTCTGATACACTATTCTCTAAGTATATATGTATTTGGTTTGATATTACATATCATGACTAATGATATTTTGTCAGCAACAAAGACACACTCTAGTCTTATGTGTTATTATTGTTAATTAATCTTCCATGATAACAGTCGACTAGGGACATAACAAGAATGTATATACTCTTGGCATCTATATAATCTCAATGTTCAAGTCATCAACCTAAATACATGCATCATTCATTAATATCATTCTCAAGACATTTATTATGTTACATCATTATCTCATAACTGAATAAAATAGAACAAACTGGAAGATCACCTTTATTATTAATCAAATCATTTATAAGATATAACATTGCAGTCATCAGATGATTTTCTCTTAGGGCATACATACTGATAGATTCCTACTTTCACTTAGAGCTAATCACCCATGATTTTTATTCCATGTGATCTAATAGTACCATCTTACTTCTTCTGTGAAAGTTCTTTTGTCAAGGGGTCATCTACATTGTTCTCAGTTGGTACTCTACAAATCTTCACATCTCCTCATTGTAGGATATCTCTTTGAGATGGATATGTCTTTGTACATGCTTGGAAC
The DNA here is from genome assembly GCA_963693085.1 of Alisma plantago-aquatica. Taxonomy (NCBI): domain Eukaryota; kingdom Viridiplantae; phylum Streptophyta; class Magnoliopsida; order Alismatales; family Alismataceae; genus Alisma; species Alisma plantago-aquatica. The sequence continues at coordinate 196,516,925 of OY856410.1, forward strand.
GCTAATGCAATGTGGGTTCCTTACCTTGTGCAATAGCTTCATTTTTGTCACAATATAGCTCAATTGCATCGTTGATGCTTGGAACTACCCCAAGTTCTAATACAGACTTCTTGATCCAAACAACCTCCTTTGCTGCATTAGATGCAACAATATACTCAGTCTCTATTGTAGAATCCACAATTGTCTCTTGCTTGGAACTCTTCCAGCTCACAACTCCGTTGTTGAGGCAAAACACAAATCCGGATTGTGATCGATAATCATCTTTGTCATTTTGGAATCTTGCATCGGTTAACCTTTTACCACCAACTCTTCCTCTCCACCATAGATTGTAAACTGGTTTTTGGTTCTTCTTGAGTACTTAAGGATGTTCTTCATGGCTGTGCAGTGAGCATCACCTAGATCTTATTGATATATTCTCATCATACTCAGGTCATATGAAACATCAGGATGAATACATAATATTGTGTACATGATGGATCCAATTGTAGATGCATATGGAGTCCTACTCATGTGTTCCCTTTCTTCACAAGAACTGGGGCATTGAGCTCTGGAGATGGCAACTCCATGATACATGGGCAGGTTCCTCTCTTTGAGTCCTCCATGTTGAACCTCTTCAACACTTTTTCAATGTATGTGCTCTGACTTAGTCGAAGAATACATATGGATCTATCTCTATAGATCTTGATTCCTAAGATGTAGGATGCTTTGCCTAAGTCCTTCATAGAGAATGTATTTCCAAGTCAGGTCTTTACTTTCTATAAAGTAGGGATGTCATTCCCCATCAATAGCATGTCATCTACATACAATATGAGGAATGCATCGTGCTCCCACTAACCTTCTTGTAAATACAAGGTTCATCTTCATTTTAACTAAAGCCAAACTATTCAACTATTTTGTCAAATCGAAGATTCCAGGTCTGAGATGCTTGCTTCAATCCATAGATTGACCTTTGTAGCTTACAAAATTTATTTGCATCCTTTGGATTTATAAAACCTTCATGTTGTTTCATGTACACATCCTCAACTAGATTATCATTAAGGAATGTGGTTTTAACATCCATCTGCCAAATCTCATAATCATCATAAGCTTCAATGGCAAGCATGGTCCTGATAGAATTAACCATGGCAAATGGAGAAAAGGTTTCGTCATAGTTAACAACTTGAAATATTTGTTTGAAACCTTTTGTGACCAATCTGCCCTTGTAGTTTTGTACATTACCATCCATGTCGGTCTTCTTCTTGAGGACCCATTTGCACCCTATGGGTTTTACCCCTTCAAGTGGATCCACTAAAGTCCATACCTTGTTGGTGTACATGGATTTTATCTCAGATCTCATGACTTCAAGCCATTTCTCAAACTTTGGTACCTTAGTAGCTTTTAGATAGGTTGTTAGCTCATCACCTATGACCAACTCACTGCCTTCTTGAGTCACAAGATAACCAAATATTTTAGGCTCCTTGTCCTACTAGGTCTATGAGGTACATGTGTTACTTGAGGAATTTGAGATTCTAAAAAGACTTGTGATTCTCCTTGTCCCTCTTATACATTTACCAGTTCAATGTTTTCTTGTTAGTATTGAACCTCTTCGAGGTCTACTTTCCTCCCACAGATTCCTTTGGAAGTAAATTCCTTTACTAGGAATATAGAATCTCTAGCAATAAACACTTTGTTTTCATATAAGGAATTAAAGTAATATCCTTTGGTTTCCTTAAGATATCCAACAAAATAACATTTATCTGATTTTGGTCCAAACTTTTTGGGAAATTGTTTTCTTGCATAAGCTTCACATCCCCAAATCTTCATAAAGACACATTGGGATGCTTCCCATGCCCTATCTCAAATGGTGTCTTTTGAACTGATTTAAATGGTACATAGTTTAACATAAACATTGCAGTTTCAAGAGCATAACCCCAGAAGTGATTTGGAAGATTAGCTAAACTCATCATTGATCGCACCATATCTAGAAATGTATGATTCATTTTTTCTGATACACCATTATGTTGAGGTGTTCTAGGTGGAGTCCATTGTAATAAAATACCATGATCTAGCAAAAGGTCCTCAAACTCTTGGTTTAAGTATTCTCCACCTCAATCAGAATGAAGGCCTTCATACTTTTTCCCAAGTTGGTTTTGTATTTCATTTGTGAAATCCTTGAACTTTTTTAGGGTTTCTGGTTTATATTTCATTAGGTAAATGTAACCATACCTACTAAAGTCATCAGTGAAGGTAATGAAGTACCGATACCCACCTCTAGTAGTTGTTCTAAAGGGGTCGCATACATCAGTATGCATGAGTCCTAATAGATCACTAGCCCTCTCATTGTTACCAATGAAAGGTGTCTTGGTCATCTTACCCAACAAACAAGATTCACATGTCTCTACTGATTTGAAATCAAAAGAGTTAGATAACCATCTTTATGGAGTATAGATATGTGATTCTCATTTATGTTCCCTAGACGACAATGCCAAAGACATGTCTTGTTTATACATTGTAAAAATATATCTTTAGATCTAGTAAATAAAGACCATAAGACATTGGGGAACTTCCGTAACAGATATCATCTTTTGAAATAGAACATTGATCATTTTAAATATGAAATACACATCCATAATTGTCCATACATGATAGTAAATGATGTTCTATTTATAGAAGATATATAATAATGGTTCACTAACTCTATTACAAGCCCTATGGGTAGATACAAATTATAGGTTCCAACTATGGTGGTAGTAACGTTTGTTCCATTTGCAACTCACCAGTTTGAACTCACCCTTTCTTAAAGGCTTACTTCTTTTCAGATCCTACATATTTGAACATATGTGAGATCCACATCTGGTACCTAGTACCCATAATGAAGAAGTGGATAAATTTATCTCAATAATGTATATACCTGAAGTGGAGTTCAGTTTCCCCACCTTCATCTTCCTAAATCCCTTCAAGTGCAATGGACAAATACCTCTTGTACTTTTCTTTCTCCTTATCTTGAGTGCTAAAGATTTGGATTTATTCTTATCCTCAGAACTCTTCATGGACTTGATTTCATCCTTGGACTCCATCTCATAGATCTATATCACGGATTTGTCCTTCTTCATTATTGCTTCGACATTTAGAAGCATGCCAAGTAAATCTGACAACGGTATTACCATGTTATTCAAGTGATAACACTCGATAAAAAACTTATATGATTCAGTAAATGATAGTAGAATTATATTCATGGCAAACTCTTGGCTCAAAGAGAATCCCAGTTCTTCTAGCTATTCCACATGTCCAATCATATTGAGAACATGGGTCTCTACTGGATCTCCCTTTGTCATCTTACACTCAAAGAGCGCCTTTGACACATTGTACCTTTCTTGTTTTGTATGATTATGGTTCATCTTCTTAAGATGTGTTACCATCTCAAGGATCCCCATCTCTTCACACTGCTCATGCAACTCATAGTTCATGCAGCTTATCATAAGGTGCTTTATGTTCAAGGCATCGTTGGCATGCTTCCAATAAGCATCCACCTCATCCCTAGGCTCATGAGGAGCATTCATTTATGGCACTAGTGTTTCTAGGATATAGAGCTTATGCTCATAAATGAGAACCCTTCTCAAAGTCCAAAACCAGTCATTTAAATCTATCCCATTAAGTTTTTCCTTCCTAAGGACATATCACAATGATGATTTAATTGACATTTGATTCTATAATAATAAAATTTCATTTCTCAAAATCATTTGGATTTAATTTGATTTGATTTGAATAAAATTTATTGAAATTCTATTAGGCCTCTTAATTAATTATCACTCCCACTATTTTGTTCAAATTGATAGCCCTCACTAGCACTTCAGTAGATTGTAGCGTACAACCTTCTAGTGAGTCAAGATCCAAAATAATTGATTTATCACTCAACCAACGCCAGCTTCCATAATCAATCATTAAGGTAGGAAACATATGGCAATTGTATCTTATACAATTTTTGGATAGATGATATGTGCAATCTCCTTGGCATAGTCATTTGCATGCTTCTAAGTGCTTAATATCATTAAGACACTTAGTTAGTAATGCACTCTGATTAGTAGGCCCACATAACTACCATCACACTTCCTCAAGATAGACGGTGCACCACACTTGGCGTGACCATGCTTAGTCGATCAAGATTTTCATGTATGTGCTAATGGAAAGCATCTTAGACTTAATATGTTATTAAGGAATTTGTATTTATAAATACATATATATATCCAATCACCACATACTATAATATGTATCATATACATGATATATCCCACAAACATAAACATGCAATTAAAACATAAGTAATGGTTATAGCCATTCTATTGTAATTCCTTGGAGCCACAAGGAATTACCACCACCTAGGGTCTACATCATATGCAGAAACATGTTGTTGATAAACATATGTACTTGAAGCAGTCTGGGTTGATCGGTTCAACCCTTAAACCGATTGGCTCACCTCCTAGTCAGTCGGTCGGTCATCTCCTCAATCATCTGGTCTTCAGTCCATCATATTCTGGATCCTCCAGTCGATTGGTTGGGCCACCAGCCAATCGGTTTGGCTTCTCCTATTATCAGTCCTCCTCGGTCCTCCAACTGATCGGCTCGTCTTCTAAAATGGGTGGCTTGTGTTTGTAATAAGAATTAAACTATCCTAATGCTATTATATATTACATGATAATAGAGAAACCTCAAGTTACATTCCAGGGGAGCATTGGTAGGATAGAATAATGCTTTTACAATTGTAAGAGAATGTATAGGCTCGATATGCAAACCAAGATAAAATAGGAATACACATCCAAACCAGCATGCATAGATTTCTAGGTTATTAGCCATAATCAGGCCTCACATCCACCATCAAAGCCAACTTTTAGGGTGACACACATAAATTGCATATATATATATATATATATATAGAGAGAGAGAGAGAGAGAGAGTCAGGCTAGAATACACTTGAGTGTACAGATCACGTCGTACACCCCAATGGTGTTTGCCTATCTAGACCATGTTTTTCCAAAATCTAATCGGTTGATCTTCATGGTTACAATAATAATAGGTCACATACAAATTTTGAACTCATTTGGATGAGTGTAAGTGACTCATCCAAGGACAACAAAATCGACGCAAAAAACTAATTTGAAATACATGATTTTTTCCTCCTTTAGATGGACGACCTATAAGTGTCAAAATGAGCTGAAATTTATTATATAGTATGATCTTATGATAATTAAGAAGATCAACGGTTTAGATTTTTTAAAAATTTATTGCATCTTCAAAAATGACTAAGGTGTACGGTGCCTCCGGTACACTCGAGTGTACACTAGCCTGACTATATATATATATATATATATATATATATATATATATATATATATATATATATATTAGTTGGGATCATATGTGATGTTTTAATCAGATATGAACATTAATCATATTAAATATTCACATTGTATGCAATAAATAAATTATGAAAACCAAAAATTGGATCATATTGATTATCCTAAAACATAGTAAACTAGCATAGATCTGGTACCATTGTAGGAAAATATGGTGGCAGAACAGGCAACAGAATAAAAAATATGTAACTTCTGTATTCTCCTTTTACAGACGATCATGTCAACAACTATGTAGTGGGAAGGATGATTTACAAGGTCATACCTAGTCTTAAAGCAAGTCTAGCAACAATTCCCTCTTGGAAGTATGCAGCTTTTCTTCAAGTCGCACCTAGTAGATTCAACAATAGCTCCTGGTTGACCACCACGGATAGCAGTTTGGCCTTTTCCTCCTATAGAGAAAAGATCCTCACCTCTAGAGTAGTCCACACAAATTATCGAGAACTCTTGTCATTTTATAAGAACATGCAAGAAGGAGTTGTCCTTTCTTATTTGTGTACTAGCACCAACTTGCTCTCCCACAATTTTTCTCCCTTGCTATCCCTCCCTTTATTGGGTAGGACTTGATCGATCTCTCCCAATTACCACAACTAGAGAAAACAACAATTGTTAGAGAAATTGATGTATTTGAGAATCCCTCGGTACCCCTCTATTTATATAGGGTTAGGGTCAAGGTTCCTAGTCTGATTAGGAGTGTAAGGGACCAGAATTTCATGAATTTTCACACCCTATGAGTAGTGAAATGATTGGTTCACAGGTGAACTGATCATTTGGCATGTGAGACGATTGGTTAAACCCTTAAACTGGTCATTTCATTATGTTTCCTAATCGCAACTATATTGGAAATTATAATTCGATTACTTCTCAACATGACGTCAGCAAGTTCTTGATGCAATCGAATTGATCCATGAATTGGGCGGTTCATCACATGAACTGGTCATTTGACAACCTTGAGTCTATCGATTCACTCAATAAATAGGTCGGTTAATTCCCTAGTTCATCTAAAATTCAGCCAATGAAATTTCCAATCAACATGGCGCTCCAATCGATCAGTTCAACACTTGAACTGGTCGGTTCAGAGTTCAGTCAGTCAATTGTTGCTCAAATTGAATAGCTAAACTCTTTAATAATCAACCTATACATAATTCATGAATAAACTCATATTTTAGGTGTATCATATGTGTGTGACCCTACAAATTCCATGTTACATAGGAAGTGAATGTCCATAACTAGTTATGACATCACAAGCAATGAGCGGTATCTAGCAACACATCATTACTACCCAAGTAATTGGAAAGTTGGAGAACAACTTCAACCTATGATCTATGATTAATGTTACAATTTTTTTATAGTTCCTTTGTCATTTATATCTAGATTGAACTCCAGGCATGGAATCATCATCCACTTCAACATTCAATCCATGTTCCCTAAACCAGAGCACATTATCTGAGATATATGTAAGCTCAATATTGCATATTCACTCACACGAGCATGGCCATGTATTTCTCAAACTCACTAATCAAGTGTCTAGGATATCATACTCTTTTAGGGGGACAAATCCCAACTATGTCACTCACTGTCATTCCATGTGTCACAGTGCATCTGATCATCACCTTTATGGCAACCCTTATTCAAGTTCACAATGGATGATGTCAAAATACACTGAACAACATGTGATGAGTGTAGTGATTTTATGTCTAAGAACCTCAATCACCACCAACACTATAAGAGTTGATTCTGACAACCAATTATGGTTTCCACGTATCACTCTTATGTTGGGTATGTCTGATACACTATTCTCTAATAAGTCTCTATGTGTTTGGATTGGTATCACATATCATGATTGATGAGATTTTGTCATCAACCGACACACACTCTAGTCTTATGTGCTATGATGTCAATTAATCTTACACAATAATAGTCGACTAGGGACATAACAAGAATGTATGTACTCTTGGCATCTATATGATCTCATTATTCATGTCATCAACCCAAAGACATATGTCATTGAGTAATATAATTCTCAAGACATTTATTATGTTACATCATTATCTCATAACTGAATAAAATAGAATACATTGGAAGATTGTCTTTATATTAATCAAATCATTTACAAGATATGCTATTACAATCATCACATGATTTCATCTGAGGTATACATACCAACACCTTCCACATCAAAATATTTCAAAATAGAGTACTAGAGCATCGTAGTTAGCACATTGTCACATAGATCATAAAATTGGAAGGATCATCACATGAGTCACTACTTTGGAGAGATTATCCTATATATCAAATTTGCAGAGATCACATTTTAGTCAAAAAATAGAGTTTTTGAATCAAGGTGGAAGCTTGTCTTTCATTCACAACATTTAGGGTTTTAGATTCATTATTATCCTAGGTGGGGTTATACATCCATGACTGAGTCTTCATATTTCAACAATTCAAGACAAACATCATATTTCAATACGTGGTTTTGTTCTCAAAATCAATGGAAGGAGCCACCCTAGTCCTCATGAGAGTTAAACCCTAAGTCATAAATCGAGTGAATCATCATAGTCATCAATTTAATTTTTATTTAGATTTGGGAACATGAAATTCAATCATATGTCAAGGGAGATCTCAAGATCCACGTAGGGTGATCATAGGAATCAATAAACATCAAGATCATTAATCATGAGTCATGATTTCATTATTTAGTATTGAGACTCAAGTTTGGACATCAAAGTCACACTCTAACATAGGGTTTATATTTTTATTTTAGAGATTAGGGGTGACATAGGGTTCTACCTTTCCTAAGGTTTTATTGAGGTGTCATACACATTTTTCTTGAGGTTTCTCTATCAATATTCAAGCACATTATTTTCAATACAATTCTTTAACCTAGATTTTTTCCATCTCTTAGGGATCATGATGACCTTCCCTCCTGGGCTTGGTCTTCACATTGATCGTCCCCTCTAAGCTTGGTTTTCATGGTGTCTTTCCCTCTTGGGCATGGCCTCTTTGGGACCTTCCTTCTTGGGATTAGTCTTCATGGTGTCCTTCCTTCATGGCTTGGCCTCTTTATGACCTTCCCACCTGGGCTTGGTATTCATGGTGGCCTTCCCTCCTGGGCTTGGCCTCTTTGTGACCTTCCCTCTCGGTCTTGGTCTTCATGGTGACCTTCCATCCTAAGTTTGGCCTCTTTGTAACCTTCCCTCGTGGGCTTGGTATTCATGGTGGCCTTCCCTCTTGGGCTTGGCCTCTTTGTGACCTTCCCTCCTGGGATTGGTCACATATTGTTTGTCACTTCCTTAGTGAATTTTTGTTTTGTCCCTCAGAGATGGCATAATTGGTTTCAAAGAATTATACTCATTATATGTGTTTTCATGTTTTTATACTTAATCCTTCAAACCTTAGGTGACATTCAAGGTTACATAAATTCTTAAACTGATTGGTTAAATCATCCATCTAGGGGTGATCATTAACCCATATACATCAATATAGCAACAATCGAGCATCATTTGTGGTATCAACATCAATTTCAGTGTCATGGTATTTGAGGTTGATGAAGGATCTAGACTTAGGTCTTTATAGAAACTTAACCACAAGATATGATCATCATCACCATATTTCAAGATCATCATAAAATCAAGATTCAAGATCTTGAATCATCCTAAATTTAACATGTTAGAGGCTTAGGTCAACAAGTCAAAGTTTGGTGGAAGAGGTTGTTGACCTAGAGGTTATACATTGTCCATATTTTGATAATGACTTAACCATTCCATTCATATGTATCTAATATGTGTATTCAAGATTGATTTTAGGCTTTAGGTACATGGAAAGGATCAAATTATATAAGCCATAGCTTGTTCAAGTTCAAGTCAAATGCAATGCAAGTGTGCTAATAAGGAAATCACTTCAAACGACCTTAGAAGAATTTTGTAATCACTTGTATTGATGATATGACTTGTAACTAAGATGAGAAAAATATGTGGGACACTTAATACCAAGTTTTAATCACTTTTTAGCCAAATTAGAAAATCGATCACAGTCTGTTGATCGGTTGAGTTCCAATATTGACCGATCCCATGGATTGATTTTCTAAAGATGGCAATCGGTCAAGTTGTGCATTCACAAAACTTGACCGAATTACCTTCTGACCAAATGCAATTTTGGCTGATCGGTCGAGTTCCCCAGAACAAACTCGACCGATAGTTTTCAAATTGGGCTTGTCTTTTAGTCGATCGGTCGAGTTACCATTATTGAAACTTGACTGAATGCATTGTACCGAAAATGCAAAAAAAGTGATTATAACTCTTGGTGACTTGTTTGGATGAAAATAGATATGTTGTCTTGTGCAAAAATGGCTATATTTCGGCCCTAAGTGTTCCCCAACTCAAGGGAGCACCCCCAGCTATAAATAGGACCCCTTGGAGTTCATTCCAAGTTTGCTCATTCACTACATTCAAGGTCCTTGCTATAGTTGAGTGTGCTACTACTCCTTGAGCCCCTTTCTCTCTCTAGTTTACACTTCATTTCATGATTTGTGAGTGAGTTAGGCTTATTGTAAGAGAGCTCCAACCTTTTGCATGTAAAGCTCTCAATCTTCTACTACTTCCCCATCCCCTTCTTACATGAATAAAAGCTAAAGCAAGCTCCATCAAGTGAAGAAGAAGTTGTAGTTGATCCTCTTCAAGGTTGTTGAAGAGGTGGTGATCTTCTCCAAGTGAATGAGGAGGCAAAGGCTAAAGATCCAAGAGGAGAAGCAAAGTCCTTCAAGGAATAAGACTTAAGCTTGAGTGGGTAAGACCTTGGTGAAGGTTGAAGACTCAAGCTAAGTGGGTAAGTTCCTTGGTAAGGTGGATGTCTCCTTGTGGTTGGATGGGTAAGTCCTTTTGTGGTCTATTGTTGTAACTCTTATTGGTGATAATATAGAGAAAAGCACTTACAAAGTCCTAGAGGTTGACCTCTCTAGGTAGTGGACTGACTCACTTCGAATTTGAAGTGTGGAACCACTCTACATCCCTTTGTCAAGTGCTTGCTATCAATCTCTCTCATCCTTGCTATGCTTGCTAGATAGGACTTCAAATTGACGTTAAGCTATTCCTCCAAAATTGATAAAATTTGAAGGTCTAATCTATTTTGTGAGAAATTTTGTAACTCTATTCACCCACCCTAGAGCCCTTAGATCCAACAAGTGGTATCAGAGCCAAGGATCTTCTCCAACAATCTCCCACAAGACAAGAAGATGGGCGACAACCTACTTGGTTCACTCAACCTAGAGGGAGGCTTCTCCATGCATCCTCCGGTCTTTGACGACGCCAACTTCCTCTATTGGAAGAGGCAGATGCAGTTCTACATTCAAGGGATGAACTTTGATATGTGGAAGGTGATGGTCACACCTTACAAGGAGCCAACCAGAGTTGTTGCAACATGGAGTGAAGATGCTCTCAAGGAGGCTCAACTCAATGCCAAGGCCATTAGCATCCTCTACGCAGCCCTCACCCCCACAGAGTTCAACTGGATCTCATCATGGAACACCACCTATGAGATTTGGGACAAGTTGTGCATCACATATGAAGGCACAAAGCAAGTCAAGGAGGCAAAGATCTACATGTTGAACAGACTCCTAGAAAATTTCAAGATGGGAAAGAAATAAGGTATTGTGGAGATGTATTCAAGACTCAATGTCATCATAAATGGAAGACTCAATGTCATCATAATTGGGTTGGCTGCATTGGGAAACACTTTGGATAGAGGCATCACCAACTCAAAGATCTTAAGAACTCTTCCAAAGAGATGGGAGTCAAAGGTCACCTCCATTGAAGAAGTGAGGAGCCTTGGTGACATCCCAACTGAAGAACTCATTGGAAATCTTCAAGCCCATGAGCCTAGACTTGACAAGCAAGAAGAAGAAGCAAAGAAAGAAAAGAAGGAAGCCAAGAAGATCAAAGATAGTACTTATAAAGCACAAGTGGAGGCTATCATCCTTCAACAACAAATTGCTTGTCGGACTTCTCCATCCTCCTCTAGTGAAGATGAAGTCCCTAGTGAGCTTGAAGCCAACTACATCAAGGGCAAGCACTTCAAGGGAAAGCAAGCCTCCTCCTACTCTACTCTGAGATGCTACAAGTGTGGTCAAAAGGAGCACTACAAGAGTGAATGCCCAAAGTCAAGAAAGTCACACCACAAGAGCTTCTCAAGAAAGGAAGATGATTACAAGAAGGATAGAAATAATATGAGGAAGGATAAGAAGGAGAAGAGATACAAGAATGCAACTCATGCGGCTTGGGAAGCTTCATCTTCAAGCAACTCTATCCCCGAAGAATATGGAGAGTGCCACCTTGTTCTCATGGCATCTACAAGTGAATACATTGGTGTGGTAAGTGAGGTAATCTTGAATGAATTGCCTAATAAAGCTATTATTGACATGCTTATTACTACATGTTCTTCTTTTACTAAATGTAAATCTAAAAGAAAATGGTTAGGAAAATTTATTGATGATCTTTATGATACGCTTGAGATTTTGGAATTGAATGAGAAAACCAACCTTGAGAGTATTGATAATTTGCAAGGGAAATACCTTGATCTTGAACTCCACTACAATGGGGTTGAAGTTGAAAATGGTATCTACCTTAAGAACATTGAGAATCTTAAGGAAGAGAACCAAAATTGCCTGAAAGAACTTGAATTGCTTAAAACTGAAAATATTGAATTTATATTGATGCTTGTAGAGAAGAGAGAGATGTCTATCTCAAAGAGATTCAAATGCTAAAATCTAAAAAATGCTAGGTTTCTTAGTCAAGTAAATGATCTATCTTCTAGACCTTTGCTGCCTAGTGTTAATGTTGTTTCTATCTCTCTTGAAAAGGATTCATATCTTACTAAAGCTTTATGTCTTGAAGTTGATCTTGTGCATGCTAGGGATGATATATCTAGTTTATCTTCTACTATTGTTTCTTTGAATGATGATAACCATAGATTGAGAGCATCCATGTAGATATTACTCAAAGGGAAGAATCTCCTAAATGAAATCCTTGACCATTCTACCAAACAAAGTGGTACTAGTGGTTTGGGATTTGTACGGGGAGCCTCAAAGGGCAAGAGTAAGGCCAAAGGTAAGAAAAAGAGCAACGAGACCTCCTTCTTTGTAGGAGAGTCTTCAGGCACTAAGAATCCTATGGTTTGTTCTCATTGCAAATTAATGACCATTATTCTACTTATTGTACTTACAAGCCTAAGGGGACCAACCCAAAGATGAAATGGGTTCCCAAGCTAACTCGGGATCCCAAATTTTGAGTTGGTAACCGATATTCTCCTTTCTTGTAGGAAAAAGATATATGGATTGTTGATAGTGGCTGCACAAAGCACATTATTGGTTACATAAGCCACTTCAACAATTTCACAAAGAAGAAAGGACAATCTGTCACCTTTCGGGACAACAAGAAAGGTAAAGTCAAAGGTGAGGGTGATGTAGGTGAATCCTTATGCATCAAGAATGTTCTCTTTGTGGATGTCATACATCAAAATTTAATAAGTGTTAGTCAACTTTGTGATAATGGTTACTTTGTGCTATTTACTTCTTTTGAATGATTGATTCTAGATTCCCTCACCTACTAAGTTATATATAAGAGAACTAGAAGTGGTAATCTTTATGTTATTGTCCTTAACTCTATTAAGCATGTGGTTGGTAGATGCCTAGTAGTCAACTCGAATGATTTTTCTCTTTGGCATCGCTGACTTGGTCATGTAAATATGCATCAATTAAAGAAGTTGAGCAAAAAGGACTTAGTCAAGGGACTTCTAAAATTGGATTTTGAAAAGGATGAGGAATGCCAACCTTATACACAAGGAAAGCAAACCAAGTCCTCCTTCAAATCCAAAGGAGTCCTTAGCACTAAGAGAGCTCTTGAGCTTCTTCATATTGATCTATTTGGACCAATGAGAATGCAATCGCTTTGTAGTTCCAAGTATTGCCTTTTATTGTCAATGATTTCTCTAGATATACTTGGACATTATTTCTCATTTCCAAGAGTGATACACTTGATGTCTTCTCTAGCTTTTACAAATGAGTTGAGAATGAAGCTTCTTTCCAGATTGTTTCCATCTGTAGTGACCATGGGAGAGAATTTGAAAATGAGCTTTTTGAGCATTTTTTTCAAGAATCGGGTTATGCACACAACTTCTCTTCACCTCGAACACCTCAAAAAAATGGGGTTGTATAGAGGAAGAATAGATCTTTATAAGAGATGGCTAGGACCATGCTTCTTGAGTGTGATACTTCCAAGAAGTTTTGGGTTGAAGCTGTCAATACCTCTTATTTTGTGTAAAATTGTGTTTTCACTCATCCTTCGATTAAGAAAACCCCCTATGAGCTATGGTGTGGTAGGAAGCCTTCTATCAAATATTTCCACATTTTTGGATGTCCTTGTTTTGTTTTGAATATGAAAGATTCTCTTGACAAGTTTAATCTGAAATCGTACAAGGTTTTCTTTCTTGTCTATAGCACTATAGCAAGGCTTATAAAGTTTTTAATGTTGATCTTGCTAAGGTAGAAGAATATATTAATGTAAAGTTTATTGAGACTAACCCCTCTATTCCTAAAGATATTGTTCCAAATGATGATGTTGCAGATAAAGTAATTCCTATCCTTAAAGAACTCAACATCACTCAAAAAGGAAAATAGGTGGCTGCTCAAGAGGAAGACAAAGATGATGAAAAGAAGGATCCAACTCCCCAGTTTCCAAAGAATCATCCAAAGGAGTTGATCTTAGGTGATCCATTTGAAAGAGTGAAGATATGGGCTGCATTCAACAAAGAACAAGCCAACAATGCCTTTGTCTCACAACTCAAGCCTAAGAATGTCAAAGAATCTCTTGGGGATGAAGAATGGATCCTAGTTATGCAAGATGAGCTAGAACAATTCAAGAAGAACAAAGTTTGGACCCTTGTGCCTAGGCCAAGTGATAGGAAGATAATTGGCACCAAATGGGTCTACCGCAATAAGCTAGATGAAAGTGGCAAAGTGGTAAGAAACAAAGCAAGGTTAGTGGCTCAAGGCTACAATCAATAGGAAGGTATTTACTTTGATGAAACATATGCACATGTACTAGACTTGAGTCCATTTGTATGTTGCTTGCCTTTTATAGTCATAAAAACTTTCTTTTGTATCAAATGGATGTTAAAAGTGCATTTTTGAATGGTACAATTGAGGAGGAAGTGTATGTTGCACAACCTCTGGGCTTTGAACATGATAGTCTACCTAACCATGTTTATTTGTTGCAAAAAGCTCTCTATGGACTCAAATAGGCACCAAGGGCTTGGTATGAGAAATTAAAGAACTTTTTGATAGATCATGGTTATATGATGGGCAAAGTGGATTCTACTTGTTTCTAAAACACACCTCTAACAATTTTCTTATCATTCAAATATATGTTGACGATATCATTTTTGGCATAAATAACCTTGATCTTTGCAAATAATTTAGTGATCTTATGCAGAGTGAATTCCAGATGAGTATAATGGGTGAACTCACATTCTTCCTTGGCTTTCAAATCAAGTAAACTAAAGATGGGAACTTCATCAACCAAGGCAAGTACACAAATGAACTACTTAAGCACTTTCGGATGGAGAACAACAAGTCGATCGACACACCCATGTCAAACACCGCCAAACTAGATAAAGATGAAGAAGGTGAGAAGGTAGATGAGAAGCTCTATAGAGGTATAATTGGAAGTTTACTTTACTTAATTGCCTCTAGACCTCACATAATGTTTAGTATTGGCTTGTATGCTATATTTTAATCAAATCCTAAAAAATCCCATCTTATAGTTGTTAAGAGGATTTTAAGGTACTTAGTCAAAACCCCAAATTTTGGTCTATGGTATCCCAAGTTAAGGGACTTTACTCTTACTGCATATAGTGATGTCAATTATGGAGGCTGCTTGATTGATAGAAAGTGCACAAGTGGCACTTGTTTCCTCCTAGGACCATGCTTGGTGTCTTGGTTCTCCAAGAACCAGAGCATTGTGGCATTATCAACCACCAAGGTTGAATACATTGTAGTTGGGAGTTGTTGTGCCTAGGTCCTATGGATGAAGCAAATGCTCCAAGACTTTAACATTCATTTTGATGCTTCCCCTTTCTATTATGATAATACTAGTGCAATCAACTTGTCTTACAATCCTATATTGCATAGTAGAGCTAAACATATATAGGTTCACATCACTTTCTTTGTGATCACATTGCCAATAAGGATATTTATATCATGCATGTGGACACAGAAAATCAGTTGGCAGACATTTTCACTAAACCTCTAGATAGAGAGCAATTTAACTTTATTAGATCAAAATTGCTTATAATTGCTTAAAATGAATCTAATATACCTTCTAGCTAGTTGTCATCTATCATATATGTTTTTCATCTATCATAATCATCTTTGCTTGCTAATATGCTTAAAATCAGTTTTTCATGTTCATTTTGCCTTTTCTTATCTTATTTTTGGGTATTTTTTGCAAATGCATGTTTTATCGCAAAATAGTACCCAATGATGAATGATATGTGCCCAAGTATGTTCGATATGCATAATGGACTTGAAAAATAAATTTAATTAGCATTCATATGGCTAGAAATTAAGTTTGATGGTTTTAGGTCAGGTTGACCATCGGTCAAGTTTCCTCAGGACAAACTCGATTGATCCATGGTCGAGAGCACTTCTAAAAAGGGCCAATCGATCGAGTTTCCACTTCACAAAACTCGACTGATCGGTGGGCTGAAGCTAACTTAAGTTGGGTTCGGCCGACTATTCTCCCTCTCAACTAGAGAAAAGTTGACTGATTCCACTCTATCAAGCCCTAAGCTCTCAACCCTCGACCTTCCCTTACCTAGCTCTAATCCGACCTAGGGAGACCTTCCTAGACCTTCCCCCTAGCTAAACCTAGGTGCGTGAACATTTTTGGTGGTGTGTTTGGTGTTTTTGATTTGTTCTTCCTCTCCATTTCGCCTCCATGGCTTCAAATAAAAGGAAGAGAGCCATCCTAAGCAATGCACCATCCTCCTCCTCATCCTCCCTCTTGATTCCTTTCGATGAGACCCTTTTTGTCTCAAATGAGGTTGTTAATCAGTATAAGGATCTTCTTCCACGGAGTCCTTTTCCTTTTAGAGACCTTTTTGAGCCTAGCCCTAGATGCCAACCTATCATCGATCAAGTGGATAGGTTGCTCCATGTTCACCACATATCCACCTTGGGTGTCGAGCATTAGTGCTTTCACAATTCCATGTCTAGCATGAAAGTCGTTCATGAATTCTATGCAAATTTGTGTTGGAATTATGACACTCTTGTACCCCCTCCTAATACTCAAGTTATCCTTACTTCTATGATATTCAGGAAGAAATTTCAAATATCAGAGGATATCTTGAACATCTTTTTGTCAGGAGCCGATGAGAGTGACTCCTGGCATAAGGATTATGGTGAGTATTTTGACCTGCTTGACCCTGAAGGTTTCTACCAGCAATACGATATCACACTTCCTGACATCCATCATTACTTGAAGAAACTTGAGGTTCCCTATAAGAAGAAGAGAACCATACCCTCCTCCTCCTTATATATTAAGAAGCATATAATAGCCCTAGTGGTCAACTACAACATCCACCCCAAGAAAAACCAAACGGATATTGCAGAGAACACTGCGGTGATAATGTACTGCATCTTAGAGAATGTCAGAGTCAAGTGGTCGAGATACATCCTCCATCACATGACTTGCTTCGACTTTGGAAAGAACACATGTGGCACCCATCCTCCATAACCTGCCTTGATATGTGGTCTTTTTCAGATCGCCACTGAGAAATCACTCTTCTCTAACTTCCACTACAGACCTGCCCGGAAGGGAGTGTGTATGAGTGAGACCACGATCTAGAAATATGTGCCTATCGTTTCCTCCACCACACCCGGTGCCTCAACCTCTGCCTCTGCCTCACTTGCACCTGTCTCTACCTAAACTCGTGCTCCTCCACCTCCTCAGCCTACCCGACCTAGCCTTGCCTTGTTCTGTGTGTCCAATGAAGCCCTCATGGGTTATATGATACACCAATAGGAATACAACCTCTAGGCCCAGGAGTACATGCACTAGGATTTATGTTCAGTCATGTCTAACATGAACTTATCTTGTGCACACCCATACCCCACCAACCAGCCATACCCCCGTAGTGATTATGCATCATATTCATACAATCACTTCTACCATGTCCCACCACATGCACCTGAGCCTTCTGTTATTTCTCCCACACCCTCTGCTACTGGTGGACCTGCTCCATTCATCCTGCCTCTACCTGTTGGCCCCTTGGCCTCTCTGCTTGCCAGTCTTGGCAATTTTTCTCCTTCCTTCCCCCAGGCCAATGAGCTTTGTGCTCTTGGTATGACTTGGGATGAGTAGAATTCTCATTGGCACAGTCGTCGCTTCGGTCCTTTTGTTGATGAGGAGATGCCTGACCAGGCTGATGACAAGACTGTTGATACTGGTGATGGTGAGGATGCTGGTGTTGCATCTGACGATGGTGATGGCTCTGGTGGATCTGGTGGTGACTTCGATGATGAAGGTGATGTTGTTGCACCTTCAGAAGGAGATGATGACTACGAGCTTGATGTCGAGGATGATGATGCTATGGATATATATAGCTTAAATGTCTAGATGTTCTTAGTTTTTAGTCTAGTTTGCTGATCATATATATCTTTCTAGGCTATTTTGTAATAGAAACATCTGGGCACATGATCTGAGTTGTACTATTTTATCTTTAGCTTTCATCACTTTTGACTAGTAGTTGTTTTTATGAGAACTTGCACTCTAAGTTGTAATTTATATTATGTGCACTCTTACTCTTTGATATGTTATATCTTATGAGTCGTTGCCTTATTTCACCATATTTTGATTATGACTTAGCATGTTTGGCTCTCTCGTCTCTATTTGATGTATGTTTTTGAGATTGCATGTTTGGCTATCTACTTGGTTGTGTTTGGCGAAGACCTGCTTATATGCTCTTCTACCCCCATACTTTTTGATAATGTCAAAAGGGGGAGAGAAATTCAATGTCTAGAAACTCAACCAAATTGTGTTTATTGCCTATGTGATCCTTTTCTTGATCATTATATGCTTTATTATGTGACTTGCTAAAGGACCATATAGTACATGTATGTTATATTGCTTTTTGTAGATAGACTAACTTTGCATGTTAAAGTAAGCGTAGATTGAGGGGGAGCAATTCACATTGTTCAAATCTTGAATCACCCCAATTCACAAGGAAAAGGTATAATTTCAATATCCTTTTTCAATATGTTTGAGGAATGGTTTGTCATTGTCAAAAGGGGGGAGAATGTTGACCTAGAGGTTATACATAGTCCATATTTTTATAATGACTTAACCATTCCATTCATATGTATATAATATGTGTATTCAAGATTTATTTTAGGCTTTAGGTACATGAAAAAGATCAAATTATACAAGCCCTAGCTTGTCCAAATTTAAGTCAAATGCAGTGCAAGTGGGCTAATAAGGAAATCACTTCAAATGACCTTAGAAGACTTTTGTAATCACTTGTATTGATGATATGACTTGTAACTAAGATGAGAAAAATATGTGGGACACTTAATACCAAGTTTTAATCACTTTTTAGCCAAATTAGAAAATCAATCACATGTTGTTGATCGGTTAAGTGCCAATCTGGACTGATACCATGGATTGATTTTCTGAAGATGGCAACCAGTCGAGTTGTGCATTCACAGAACTCGACCAAATGACCTTTTGGCCAAATGCAATTTTGGCTGATCGGTCGAGTTACCCTGAAAAAACTCGACCAATTGTTTGAAAATTGGGTTTGTCTTTTAGTCGATCGATTGAGTTACCTTTATTGAAACTCGACTGAATGTACTGTACGGAAAACACAGAAAAAGTGATTATAGCTGTTGGTGACTTGTTTGGATGAAAATAAATTTGTTTCCTTGTGCAAAAATGGCTATATTTTGGCCCTAAGTGTTCCCCAACTCAAGGGAGCACCCCCAGCTATAAATAGGACCCCTTGGAATTCATTCCAAGTTTACTCATTCACTACATTCAAGGTCCTTGCTATAGTTGAGTGTACTACTACTCCTTGAACCCCTTTCTCTCTCTAGTTTACACTTCATTTCATGATTTGTGAGTGAGTTAGGCCTATTGCAAGAGAGCTCCAACCTTGTGCATGTAAAGCTCTAAATCTTCCACTACTTCCCTATCCCCTTATTACATTAAGAAAAGATAAAGCAAGCTCCATCGAGTGAAGAAGGAGATGTAGTTGGTCCTCTTCAAGGTTGTTGAAGAGGTGGTGATCTTCTCTAAGTGAAGGAGAAGGCAAAGGTTGAAGATCCAAGAGGATAAGCAAAGTCCTTCAAGGCGGGAGACTTGAGCTTGAGTGGGTAAGACCTTGGTGAAGGCTGAAGACTCAAGCTAAGTGGGTAAGTTATTTGGTAAGGTGGATATCTCCTTGTGGTTGGATGGGTAAGTCCTTTGGTGGTCTATTGTTGTAACTCTTATTGGTTATAATATAGAGAAAAGCACTTGCAAAGTCCTAGAAGTTGACCTCTCTAGGTAGTGGACTGACCCACTTCTAGTTTGAAGTGTGGAACCACTCTACATCCCTTTGTCAAGTGCTTGCTATCAATCTCTCTCATACTTTCTATGCTTGTTTGATAGGACTTCAAATTGACTTTAAGCTATTGCTCTAAAATGGATAAAATTTGAAGGTCTAATATATTTTGTGAGAAATTTTGTATCTCTATTCACCCCCTCTAGAGCCCTTAGATCCAATAGGGGTTACCTTTCCATACTCTAAGTAATCAACAAGATGAGACTTTAGAGGTATTCATAAATGGGATGTGACCTAGATTAGGGGATTCATAAGTCAACTACCACCCTAATCTAGCATTTTAGTCCACAACAGTCATGATCCATAAAACATATCCATATAGGGAGAGTATCAACTATCAAATTGTATACCACAAGGTTAGAGATCAAAGATCCAGATCTTAAAAGGGAAACCATGTTTCAAGACTATGGAAGACCAAAGTCACAATTGCATCCCCTTCTTTTTAAGGTTAGGGTAAGGGTATATCACCAAAATTGAGAAGTTAAATAGGGCACTCTAAGAGCTTGAGCATAATAGGGCAACATTGAGTTCTAGGTCCATCATATAATTTTGATTGAGACTACAAAGAGGAATAATAATCAATAGAGGGTTCATTTCTAGTAACAAGTCTTCAAATCATGATTTAGGGGTCAATAGACATGGTCATTTTGTGGCACGATCATAGTATATGTAAAGTGGGGGAAGTTTGCTTAACTATGTTTATGGTTTAATCAACCATAGGGAAACATAGGTTTAATGAACATAGAAAATGAGGTGTAAAACATGAGTTCCATCTTATTTCACCATATCAAGAATTTTCCTCAACATATAAGGCACTTAAATTTGATCTTTTAGCGTTGATTTTTTATAAACTTTATGCATGAGTACATCACTTTCAAGAGTAATTTCATAAATTAAATAGATTTTTCAATTTAAGATCAGATCATATCATTATCATATATATTGACTTTCATTGTTTCGAATGAATTTAAGTTCACCCATGCACAAGCTACCCATAATTGAGCCATCATGAGATTAACAAACATGAGAAAAGAATCACATGAGGAGATGAGAAGACTAACTAATCATCATTTACTTTGGTGGCTCAGGTAATCCTTAAAGAAAAGGTGAGATGATAGAAGACTCTCTAAGCTTCAGGGGAAGATGTGTTATACCTTGCATATATAAACAGGCATGTGTGTACGGCTCTGATAACATTTGTCATGAAACCAATTATTACCCTAAGTCCACACTCCTAATGGGTACATAGACAAAGGAAAGTGGACTTGGGCGTCTATCCTTAGAATACGACATAGTTTCACACAAGCAATATATATGCAAAAGGAAATAACAAAAACTAAAGAGATAACAAGATATTAAACATAGAGATAAGATATGCGTACCCATTTATACATTCATGAAAACCCATTTGTATTTAATTCTAGATCTTAGAGTCTTGAGCGCAGTGTATCTTCATTTGGTAACTCAAAATCCAATAAACAAAAAATATTAATGCTAAAGCATTAAGTACACTATGAAAGGGAAAGTAAACACAGTTTAAGAGTAGTAGAAAACATATGCTTGTATAGAAACATGATAACAAACAAGAAGTAGAAACAATGTGAGAACACTCAGGAATAGTGTTTTATACAAGCATGTTTTAGGTTTCTTGATCAACATTAGGTTATATAATGGAATTTGTATATTATGTTCAAGCTTTATCAACATAGTATAACCAAACATGAAAGTAGTATTCATAGGAATAATAGCTCAACCAAGTAATTAACTAGCCAAGCATTCATATGCATACATACAAGCAAGCCAATATCATAGTAGGGTCAAGAGAATAAGCACACCTTGCAAGTAGAGTACAAGTTATGATTCATGAGTGATATTTCTAGAGAGGGCCCAATTCAAGGTGGACCTAAAATGTAAAAAGACGTAATTGTGGGTCTTATATCGGTAGGATTTTGGTAAGATTAAACATCATATAATTAATTTGGATGTTCCCTAGATCTAGTTTTCACTTAGTTCAAACATAGTTTATAAAGTTTCAAACATGCATGCAATGATTCCATATAGCACAAGTATCAACATTAAGTCCTATATATAGGTGAATCATCCACACTATGAGTAATATTATATAGAGATAAAGTTTTATTTGATAATTGAGGAAGAATGAGAGTTAGGTTATCATCAAGGTCTAATCATGCAAGATCACAATTACTCATATAACATGAATTCCATGCAACAAGGTCATGTTTCTAAGTTATATGATCATGAATGAGCATGTGATAGATCAAGCTAGTGTTAGGGATACAAGTAGGATAAAGCTACTAATTTAAATTCTTAAGGTACATATGTACTGTTAGAGTATGTTCTAGCAAGGTTGGAGTCCAACAATCAACATTGTGAAATTAAAACATGATAGGTGTTATAAGTATGTCACATGTAGTCAAAGTACCTATGAGTGTGTTACATGGAACTTGGGCATAAAGCATAGCAAGGATTACTAACTTTGAGGTAGTTTGGACATATGATGATTAAATATATTAAAGTTTCAAAGTTAGACATGTGGCATCATGTACATACATAAAAGAGGAAATTTTAGGTCAAAAGAGTAAAGGTGCACATGAAAATGATCTACTTCTTGATCAAAGACAAAAGATGAATAAAGTTACTATTTTGAAGTTTAATAGTGATATTTGAAGTAACAATACTAGATGGGAGCAAGATACATCATTAAACATTCAAATAGTACATAAAAATCATGATTTTTTAGATATCACAAGAATATAAAGAATGTTTAGGTTATGAAACTAGTTCCAATGGATAGATATCATTGAGAGGATCAAATTTCAAATATTATATGCCACATTTGGTCAATGTATCTGGAAGATATCATTTTTCTTAGTTTTGCCTCAAAAACAAAGATCTTGGATTGTTGGATCTTGATCTAGTGGTTATAGATGGGGCATGAAGCTCAGATGGGTTTTGACTCAGCCCAGTAGCACCTCCTAGACTCTCATTATCACTTGCCACCTCCACACATCACTTGCAAGTGGTTGACAGAGGCTCTCCACCGTCATCCTACCACGTGCACTCTGCATGGGCCGAGTGCAGTCAACTGGTATGGTGAGAAGGGGTTGAGGGTTGATCAAGACCCTTATGCTGGGGCATTCCAGATCCTACATCTAGTGGTGCCCCTTGCCTTGGCTCCCTCCCGCGCATAGGAACAGAAGATGCGGCGGACATGGCTGGCAATATCGTTAGAGATAGGTTGAAATGTGAAGATGTAGGTAGTGTGGACTGCAGCAAGAGCCCCCTGGCCTTGTCTTGGTCCCGTGGGGTTGTAGCCAGCCTTGGATGATGCCAAAAGTGGTGTAACTCATGGCCCATAACAACATGTCTTGTGATTGGCCAGAAGAGAAAATTTCGGATAGCCAAGTGGAAGGATGAAATGCATCGTGTGCCCAGAATTTCGGCCCGACAAGAGTGTAAGCTCCATTTAAATCAAATCAAACCAAGAGAAAAAAAGGCAAACTTAAAAGTCCATAGCTTGGGCTCTAAATGTCCAATTAAGGCAATTCTTGCACCATTGGAAAGATAATTGAACGATCTACAACATTAGACATAAGGGTTCAAGGTGATCATGTTGATGAGGTTCAATTATAAAGTAAGATCATGATTCAGTGAACACATCAGAATGTAGATTAATATTGATTTTAATGCCATACATTGAGAAAGATGGGCAAGGTGACTACCATTAAGTGTCAAATTCCTCAAACAATGTTCTTGAACTCAATTTGAGTAATGTCAGACACTAATAGAGAGAGAAAAACCCAAGTTATCACAAACAAGTTGAGTTAGCATTTAAATCTAGGGAAGACATAGAGTTTTGAGGATTCTCTACAGACAAGACATGAGAGAGGCTATCAGGGGAAGACCAGTTCAATTCTGGGCAATCCAAAGCCAGCAAAATGTATCCAGGAATTATGCACCTTTTACATAAAATTTTCTCCAGTACTACGTTCTTCTATCAGACATTAGCAACAAAACCAGAATGGATCTCCACATTTTGAGGAGCATCCTTGAGAAGAAACCTATAGATTTCGACATATCCTAATAGACAGGTTAGCAGTAGAAATAGGCATGGAAGTCTTATGAGAGTTCTACATGGGAGGTCTTGTAATGTACATTACTCATCGGTTAGGCTACCTGAAGGAACTAAAAAATGGTAGATGATACATATCTAAAATCCACAAACTTCTTGGCAAGGAAGAAGTAGAAGTACTTCTACATATTCTTATTATCAAATGATCTTCTCCCTTTCCCTGAGATGAGGATCTATGACTATGACAAACTTTTATTCTTAGAGGTGGACATTCTAAAATTGTTGTTAGGATCTAAACCTCTTCCATAGATAAGAAAAGCACTTTTTGCATAAATGCTTATCAAGCATAGATATTATAAACCTACAAAACCAATAAAAAGGGAGAGCTTGATAGTAAGGATACCAAAGAAAATTACCACCAGATCTACAAGGAAGAAACCCCTGCACCCAAATAATAACAATAGAAGAAGTTGAACAACAAGTGACTACTCACATAGTCACCAATCTTGAAGATTTGGAAATAACTCCTACTCCTCTAGATGCCTAGCCAGAGGAGAAAGAAAAAAGGGCTCTGTCCTTTGAAGCAAGTGTGGCATCTCACCACACATTGCCAATGGATAATAAGGCCAAGATGTCACCCAACCCAAATCCTACAAAAAAAGGAGATGCCAGCATGAAAAGAACAACTTATCACAAAATAGCTAACAACCTCACTAAACAGTAGGCATCACAGGTTGCAACACAGATTATTGAGTTGTCCAAGTAATGTGGTGGTGTTCTCATGATGAAGACTAGAAGTTTGATAAACTCTAATTCTTTCATAGGAGTCCATAATAAGCTCCAAGATCTACTAATTGCATCCTCTATGTCCTCTTATGGATGAAAATTATAGATACATCTAATAAGAAGGTGGGATTCTAACAATATGACTATTACCAGCACATGCGAGGAACCTACTCTATATATATCTTAAACTCCAAGTTGGCATCAACAAACTCAAAGATTTAACTTGCATGTTCTCACTGAACCTCACTCTTTGACACCTTGGGGATAGAGTGTATGATAAATTGGGGGTGAGGGTCTGAACATGTGATCTAGGTAAGCCTTCTTTCCCAAAACTTTCAACTATACATATTCTCCTTTACTTTTCCTTATATCCCGTTTTGTGTTTTGCCTAATAATTTAAAAAAAAAAGTGTGCGTATTTTATATTATGAAGGAAAACTATTGTGATATATAAGCAAAATTTTGAATACATTTTTTCTAGATATTGTCCTCACTGCCATATTTAGACCTCCTTGCCTTTAAGCTGATTCTTAGCATAATCATTTCAAGAATAACCAATATGGGCTATAAATCTTTAAAAATTGCATAAATCATGTCTTTTTCCATATTTATCTTAAGACCATGTAAAGTGCAAAAGAATGCTCATTCCCATAGAAAAATTATCTAAAATAAGAAGAAATTGGTCCAATACACTCTTGATCCATTAATTTAACCTTTGAGTACAAATAGGAAGATGCATACTTCTCATAGGATAAAGCAAATACACCTTCTGGTGCTTAATCCTAGCTAGGGATCAAAAGAGGCTTGGCCGCAAAATCCTAGTTTGTAAACCTAGTAAGGAGAATAAAATCCAAGCAACAGGAAGAAAATCATGAGATTTGTGCCTGATAAGAAGTTGAAGGGTTCATCCCGGATGATATAGTTTTGCACCCAAGAATGCCAATATGTCATGTCTGATAGAAGAACATGGGATCCATTTTTTCCTCTACATGTCTTTTAAGGTTAATCTTGTATAACCACCTGAGACTACATCAGGACCAACAGTTGGGTGACATTGTACTACAACAGTACCCATGGTTTAGTGGCCATGGGGAAGACATAATACACCACAGCCTTATCCCAACCCTACACATCTAGCTATAGTCTCCACAAAAAAAAGTTGGCATTGAAAGCTACCTCTTGCAAGAACCTTGCACAAGTATGGCTAGGAAATGAGATCTTAGTATATCAAAAAGGAGAAACTCTTCCTCAAAAAATGTTGTATCAAATAAAAAGGAGTAACAAAACTCTGGATCTAAGAGAAAGAATCTAGTATTACATGAGTAGACCAAGCTACCACACAAATATCTTAACCTAAACCTGGCATAAGGACATGTTTGATCACAAAAACCTCAAATTAATGAAGCCCTTTTAAAGTCATTTGATGCTTTGATTATATTTATTAGCTTGAAGACAAGCTAGATTCTAAGTTTTGGGGGTTGATAACATCTAATTTTGTGGATGTTTCATTCCCAATTTTGTCCTTAATTTCCCTCCACAATATAGACTTGATCGAATTTTGCTACATATTTCCTATTTCACCACTTGATGTGATAATGATTACTACATTCATGCAGAAAAACCATCGACTGATGGTCACAATACAACAACCAATGGTTTAGACCATAGAAACCATAATCAAGCCTTCCATTAGTTGTCACGACCGAAGGCACCAATGCCTCTATGTTCCAATAGGTAGTCATGCCTAATGCTTTACCGAAGAGTGGGTCAAAGCTTGCCTTTACTTGGTCACATGATTAATAGATCATATGCTTTCCTGATAAAGGCCCTCCATAGTTGAAGGCTCTACTACGCATCCACCTACTAAAGGCTTGACTGACCATCCTCTTTACTAATGCTCCTACTGATTCATTTATTGAAGGTCCTACAAGCCCCCTTTATTGATGGTCATACTGAGTTATCTACTAAAGTTTATACAGATAGCCATCTATCTATGGAAGCATGGAGTACGGTCACCTCCAAGTTAGTTAGGCATGCACCTCGAAGCACGTTCCAAAAATACTTAGGGCACACAAAAAATCTCATCTATGAGCACCTTGAGTCCTTCAATAGTGCATAAATATAGCACACCCCTTGCTATGGAGATGTGCTCTCTCATCTCTCACCAGGAGGACGAAGTGTTGCCACACTATCCACTCGCTATCAATCTTTGGAAGAAGACCAAAGTTCCATCAGTTCATAGCAACCAAGGATGGGAGTCTAAGATTCCAACATACCTCTACCTTCGTCTAGAAGTTCTCAAAGCCCTCTTCATAAGTAGAAGGATGAAGGAGTTGAAACCCACATCCACCTTGTCATCATTATCACCATCCAGTTACCTACTCACTCTTCCCTAACAATCCAGATAATAAAACAAGAAGGAATAAGTGAATACAAAGATCATTGAAGCTTGACTTAGGTGTTCTCCCCTTCCCTCAAACGAGTCGACATCTTCATCAAGTAGAAGATTGTTGATCAATCGAATCATGATCATCTTCTCCATCATGATTATGGTTGATTCTTCCTTTTGCCCTATTTTATCTATTTCTATCATGAATAGTGAGTAGTCCTTCTTGCTGGGGTGTGGGGACTATCCCCATTTGTTGTTCTTACATGTCCATATTTTGACATTATGTGTCTTGTATGCAACTCTATATTTCAAATTTAAATCATTTAGTGCATGTTATTTGGATTGATCACCTACCTTGCATGATCTATTATCTTCCTATGTTGCTAGAACTTCAATGCTTGGGATTCGAATATTGATTAACTTGGTTGATGCCCTGAAAAGAACTTCTAAAGGGATATCTATGGATTCATAGATACATGACCCGTGAGTAACAAGACATAAAGCTCACAGAGATATCTACACAATTTCCTACACCTAATGGGTGGATCTTGCTTTTGCATCATTTGAATGGTTCCATCTAGGTTGGACATGTTATGGATGTGTTTGTGTGTGTAACTTGGTGAAACTCAATTTTGCCCTAGTGACTTCCATCATTAATGTAGAACTTTTTTTAATCACACTCTTTTACTTTATTTGCAATTAGTTTAACTCAACCCAAATTAGCTCTTGCTTTAAAATATTAATATTAGTTCTACTAGATACAAACTAGCAAGGTTCTTAAAATATTGTCTCCTTCAATCCAGTAACTACAAGGAAATAAGACTTGCCCTCTTGCGGGTGGTATTCCATATTGTTATGGTAAATGCTTAGGGGTTTCAGCCCTAGGTGTATATAAAACCCATGCCACATGTTACCTGTTGTTTCTTTTCAAATCAGACGAAATCTTCTCCATGCTTTTAAACATGAACTCGAACCAACTTGGGATAGTTAGTGCAGATCATTTGACACAACACAACCATAGCATAGCCAAGAGGAGTTGGAGGCAACTTTGTAGAATATGGAGCGGTTACTCAAGAAGAAACCTTCTTCTTTCCCAATTCTTCTTCAGCCATTATCGCAAATATCTATGTTTTCCTTTCCATCCTATCAGAAGAGAAGGTTGTTTGAGAAAATGCAGTAGCAAGGGTGGAATTGTGACTTCTGGATGGAGTTTTTCTTTGTTCTACTACTTTTTTGGACATTTTCATTTGCCTCCCTCTCTCATTGTGTCCTACACTACTTTTTTACTATTTGAATCTACATTTCTTAGTCATGGATGAGTAGAACTCCTATTATTGGGATGGGGGAGCAACTCCCATGTCATAACTTTGTTTAGCACAAATTTAAGATGTAATTCTAGTTATTTCACAGTTCTAACATTCATCGATGTTGATTTCTTCTTACATGCTTGGCAGACCACTTTCTAT
This sequence comes from Alisma plantago-aquatica, assembly GCA_963693085.1. Lineage (NCBI taxonomy): Eukaryota > Viridiplantae > Streptophyta > Magnoliopsida > Alismatales > Alismataceae > Alisma > Alisma plantago-aquatica. The sequence goes on from OY856410.1 coordinate 196,545,697, forward strand.
GTATGAATTGTGTTCTTTGTATAATCTGGGAAGATATGCACAACAGTAAGGAGATGTACCTTAGTTGCACTACCTTGACCAAGGGAGTTATTTGTAAGTGTTGGATAGCAAGGTTTGTAGTCTGAATTTGAGTATATCCATTAGAACGTTATACAAAGTTAGGGTTGTTCTACACTACTAAGAGGTGGGTGTAGGATACAAACCTCTGTTAGTTTTATTACTAGTATGTTTTGATTTTTATTATTGTTCATGCTATGTTGTGGATGTGAAACCTTATTCTCAAGATCTTCTCATATAATTGTGATCTTTAAATTAAGTGAATCCTACTCTAGTTTCTTTCCCTCTAATTAGTTTAGTTTACTTGCATAAAACCAAATCACCTATTGTAGATACTCGTGTGTTTAACATACCCTACTCCTTGTATAATTGTATCAATTCAACACTAATGCACACGAGTAACAAGTTTTTGATGCTATGTTCGGGGAGAATCAGTAATTATGTTAGATTAAAAAGTATCAAACTATAAGCAAGGCTATATCACACCTTTACTAGCCATATCCACCATCATATCATCATCTTTACCATCTGTCATATTATTCTTTTTTTTGTATGTCTCACTTGTGTATTTGCATGATTGTATGCGATGTTCTAAAAGGGATCTTATGAAACCTTCAACTGTATCTTTGTGTTCTTTTTTTTTGAGGGAAAGTAACGGTTTAAGCTTAGGGGATTTGATTGTGCATATTTTATATCACCTTTTAGACTGCTTTTGGTTTCATTTCCAAATCAATTTCACCCAAAAATCACTCTTAATTTTTCTAGATTTTACACCTTTTTACTTGTTCCATGGTTTGAACTCTAGTTACCATAATTGTACATCAAAATGGTGTTGAATTGACCATAATTGGTCCTTCATCACATTTCCTAAAAATCTACAAAGTTTAAGTGAATTACTGCAAATTTTAACAGCAACATGTCATGTTGATCGACTAACATAGTGTGCCCATAGTAGGAAAATCACCATCTACAACAAGTAATGCACATGTCATGTTGGCCAACCAATATGTTATGTCACCTCAGATCCAAAGAAGTCAGGAGTCGTTGAATCCCAACAACACGACGTTTTGTTATCTCAACACATTGTTTCCTTCCCTTGTAGATTTTTCTAGAGTTCCTAACTTGTAGCAACACACCGTGCTGGTTAATCAACATGTCGTGTCATCTTTGATCAAGGTAGTTCCACTTCATAAACTGCAAGTAACACATTGTGTTGACTTGCCAACATGCCATGTTACCGGCACTTTCTTTTGAAATCAGAAGAAAATTGCTCCACACTTTTAAATACAAACTGGAGCCAACTTGAGATGGTCATTGGGAATCATTTGATGCAAAACACAACCAGAGAAGATCCCAGAGGAGTAGGAGGTGATTTTGGAGAAGATAGAGTGATTACTCAAGAGAGAACCACCTTCTTCTCCAATTCTTCTTCAAAAATTGCAGCAGAGATCTTCCTCCTATCCATTCCTCTTGGAAGAGAAAATTGTTGGATGTAGTGTAGTATCAATTGTGGAATTGTGACTTCTAGTCAGAGTTCTTCTTCATTCTACTATTTAGTCAAACATTTTTGCTTGCCCCCCTCTCTCTCATTATGTCTTGCACCATTTTCTACTATTTGTATCTGGACTTCTTAGCCATGGATGAGTATAACTCTTGTTGTTGGGCATGGGGGAGTAACTCCCGTGTCATACTTTTTTGGACACAAATTCCATATGTAATGATAGTTATTTCACTATTCTAAGGTTCATCAGTGTTGATTTCTTCATACGTTCTTGGCTGGCCACTTTGTATGTATGATTCATGCTCTTTGTATAATATGGGGAGATAGGCACAGGAGTTGGAGATGCACCTTAGTTGCACTATGTTGACCTTAGGAGTGACTGCGAACTGTTGGGGAGTAAGGTTTGTAGTCCAAATCTAAGTATATCGAGAGTAGTATATAAAGCTAGGGTTATTCTACACTACTAAGAGGTGGGTGTAAGATACATACCTCCCTTAGTGTTATTGATGGATTATTTACTTTTGTTGTTATTTATGTTATGTTGTGGGTGTAAAACCCAACTCTCAAGATCTTCTCATATAATTGTGATCTTTAAATCAAGTGAACCCTGTTCTAGTTTCTCTTTATTTAGTTTAGTTTACTTGCATAAAACCAAATATTTTTTGTAATTCAATCTAGATTGTTAAAATTCAATGCTCTTGTGTTTAACATAACCATGTTCCTTGGACGATTTTGATTATACTACACGCACCCATATAGTTATGGGTAGTTCTTGAGTTATGTGTTTAAGACTTATCCACACAGCTAAAAATAGACATACATATTGCCATCTTCCTCTTTTAGACTGCTTCCTTAAATCTAGAGAAGTGGGAAGTTACACAAATATAAGCAATGGGACATTCATGAAAAGATAATCCTTGACAACTAAAGATAAAGAGTAATTCACCTTTCATATTCAGACTTTCTCTCCCTTTTTCTGATCCATTTTTATTTCCTTTGGGATGATAGGATAGACTGGAATTTCCTTGCCCTCCTTGTCAAATCCTTGAATGTAGGAGGAAATAGGATATGTTATTATTCTCCTTCCTATCTTCTAATACCATTGCAATATAGAATTTCATAGTGAACATGTCTCATCTATGATTCCTAAAGAATTATAGCTTTACAAATACATCAGAAAGATGAAACATGTGTGACTACACTGTATAACAACATAAGACACTAGAGTATTCGGATGCATATATACAACTCGGGACGTGACTTATGGCTATTCCTTGTCCATGCCTGAGAAGTCCCAATCATAACACAGTAAGGCTTCCATCAAAGAAAGTGCAACCAATGAACTCCCAGCACCATCATAGTCCTTCATGATTCCATTAGAAGCTGTCTCTAACACTGCTCCAACCCCATCTTTACTCCTTCTAAAAGAAGAAGAATGAAAATATTAAAGGGGAAGATCATCCCATGTCTCATGTCATCATAGAGTGGGATATCTACATCAGTATGAGTGCTTTTTGTCATGAGTGTATTCTACATTTCTGGAGTATACATGATTGGGTTGAGAGAATTGATGCATTTGTCTATAGTCTGTGCCATCAACTCCACACACCCTACACCAATTGTATTTTACTCTTTAATTTTTTTGACACAAGTGTTGCATTACAAGATTGGTTAAGGTGTGTGATCAATTGATAAATATACATGGATCATTCTTTACTTTTGTTGTTCTTCTTCCTAATGTCATGTCTTATAAAGAATCATAGACTTATCCAATACTATATTGTTCTCATGTGTCAACTTGTAATATGTTTTAATATACTTCATTGTTGGCATGCAATGTTCAGATGTATGGATCTCAAGAAGTGACATGTCTTTCCTTATGTAACATCCTAAGTTTTTTAATAGAATAAGATTCGGGCCCAAATAGAAATTTCACCACTAGTTAAATTCAAATCATGGATTTCAATGAAAATAACCCAAGAATTATGGCTTTTCCTTTAATATTACAAAATATGAATAACACAATTTCTCTCTAACATGATGGTGGTTACTTCCCTATTCATGATACTCTTATAAGTCAAAAATATCCATATAATGTTGGGTTTTAGGGGAGACAGAGAAGACAGCGGAAACAAAAAATTTCTTCTCCCCAAACCCAAAACAAAGGAAATGTGTCAACGTCTATACAATAGGAAGGATGGTTTATGGAGGTGTACCTTGTCCCGAGGCTTGCTCGGAGACATTACCTCGCGGCTTGCGTGGTCTTCACCTCTGGTCTTGGACGGTGTCTGTGCAGCTCCTGGTCTCACCGGGATTGTTGGCTCCTGGTCTCACCGGGACTGTCGGGATTGACAACTATCCTCTGAGTGGCAGAAGTCTCCCGCCTCTGAAGTAGTCCACACAGACCACCTGGAACTCTGATCTTCTTGTCCCACAAGGAATTGGAAGGAGTGGAACCCTCCTATCGGCGTACTAGTCACCGACACACTCTCCTGCCACCAGACACTTTTCTATAATTGTTTTTCCCTTGTTGTGCCTCCCTTATCGGGTAGCACTTGCTCGGGCTCTCTCTCGGTTACCAAAACTAGAGAGAACGAAAACTTTGCAGAGCAACTAGTGCACCGAGTTGTGTTCCTGAGAATCCCCCACTACCCCTATATATAGGAGGGTCATGGGATAAGGTTCTCTACCCTGAGCAATGTGGGATTAATGCAGGAGTAGAAGGGTTCGAGATTTTCCACAAAACAAGCAACTTGCGCCAGCTGAACCGATCATTTCACACCCTGAAATGATCGTTTCAGGTCCTAAGCCGATCGTTTGGGACCTGAGCCGATCAGTTGGTGCCCCGAGCTGATCAGTTCGTGGTCCTGATCCAACTCAAATTGACTTTCAAATTTATTTCCGATTAATCAAATATTAATCCTTATCTAAATAGAATTTGTACAAGTGAAACAAATTGTATTTGCAAAGTAGTCTTCTGACTTTCCAAACTTGCTCGGTTGGACCAGTTGAGCTGATCGGTTCAACCCTTGAACCGGTCGGTTCACCCTGTCCATGAGTCGATCGGTTCATCTCATGAGCTGATAAGTTCACCAAGCTGAGCCGATCGGTTCAACTCTTGAGCCAATCGGTTGGGGCAGCAGACTTGTGCAAATCAGTCAATTACAGTTTCAATCAATCTGATACTCTAATCAATCGGTCCAACACCTTGAACACTATGATTTTGAGCTATCAATCAACTGAGTGTTTAATTGAACTACTAAACTCCTTTAGTAATCAATCTAAACATTGTTTGTGGATAAACTCCTCTTCCAGGTTAAATCCTATGTGTGACCCTGTAGGTCCATTTCACGTTGGCAGTGAAAGTCCATAACACTTATGACTTCACAAGCAAAGAGCGGTGCCTAGTCGCACATCAGTGCTACCCAAGTGAAATAGAAAGTTGGAGAACAACTTTCAATCCTACAATCCATGAATGGTGTTATAGTGAATGTATAATTCCTTTGTCACTAATATCCTGAATGAACTCAAGGCATGGAACAGTCATCCAGTCAACATTCATTCACTTTCTTGATCTCAGAGTAGATTGGAGGAGATATGTATGACATCAATATTGCATACTGATTCACACATGTGTGCGCATGCCTATCTCAATCCTACTCATCAAGTGGCCATGGATATCAAACTCCCTCAGGAGGGACAAATTCCATATCTATCACTCACCCCTCAAAAGCCCCATGTGTCAAAGCCACCCAATCATCACCTTTATAACAACCCATGTTTTAGGACTGCGTTTGATGATGTCAAAGTGTGCCCAATCACATGTGTTGAGTGTAGTGATTTCAGGTCGAAGAATCACACTCACCACCATCACTGTGAGAACTGACTGTGACCACCATGTCATGGTTCCATGTGTCAAACTCACGGTGGCTCTGTCTGGTACACTTGTTCTCTAACAAGTACCTATGTGTTTGGTTTGATATCTCCATATCATGACTAATGAGATTCTATCATCAACCAACACCACAATCTAGTCTTGTGTGACATTGTTGTCTGTCTACCTTCCACAATGACATCCGACTAGGGACATAACAAGAATGTACAAACTCTTAGCATCTGTATGATCCCATCATTCAGGTCCTAAACCTAAAGACATACGTCATTGAGTACTGTCATTCTCTAGACATTCAATTTGTTCTATCATTATCTCATATGACTGAACCAAAAAGAATTGGAAGCTTGCCTTTGATGTTTATCAAATCAATCTTAATGTATCCCATCAATCATACCATGATTGGCTCTCAGGGCATACATACCAACAGACTCCCACTTGCACTGCGAGCCAATCACCCTTGAATCATATTCATAGTGATCTTCAAACATGTCCCACATGTTGCTCTACTCTAGTGCTAACATAGTGAGTTATGGCAACACCTTGCCAAAGTTGGTATTAACTGCATGTCTCTCATCTCTTTGTTGTATGTCACACGTATGAGATGGAGTTGTCGTAATATGTGATCTAGTATTCCTTTGTTAACCTTTAGCCACATTGCATGACCAAGTACTCCTAACTTGTCATCAATGATCGGAATAACTATAAGTTCATCTCATGAACTTCCAGATCCATATAGTATCCATTGTTGTTCTCTAACACATGGATACTCGGCCTTTCCTTTTAAAAACCTTTATTGGAACATTTCCAATTATCAACAAACATTCACTTTTATATATCCCATACATATATTGCGATTAATTTTTTGTCCTTTTCGAAAGTTCGCATCAGTGTAACTCTTTACAGTGAACCCTTCCTTATTTCCATAGAACTAGTACTTCTAAAGTACTTATCAAGTTCTTATGGTATTCTAGTAACCCTTACTGGAATTAGACAGACATCCACTCATCATGTCCCACATACGAGTTATCAGGATGATCACATCATACTGTCATGTCCTACATACAAGATGATGAATGCATTTTATTCTTCCTATGTCCATACATGCAAGATAATGGGATAATTACATACATGATAGATCCATATCTATTCTTAGTGTTCCTATTCTTCATAAGAATTGGACACTTGGCCTTGGGATACCAACTCCATGTAACATGGACAAGTTTTCTCCCACTGAATCTATGTACACTGAACCCTTCAGTATAGATTGCCAATGTATGCTCTCTCTTTTTAGGTCAAGAGGTTTTCGAGAACTATCTCTATAGATCTCTATTCCTATCACATAGGAAATGTCTCTATCTTCTCTAAATATAATTTCCACTTTGGATCTCCATTCGAGAACATTTCCATTTCACATCAACATGTGGAATGTGAATACGCTCCCACTAAATCACAGATCTCTTATTTATCTTTGATATATCAGTCAAACCCTTTGACCATATTATCAAAGTAAAGATCACAGTTCTGAGTTTCTTGTACTCAATCAATCACATTGATTATTCCATTGTAACTTATAGACTTCATTTGCATTATTGGATTCATAAACCTTATAGGTTGTGTCACGTACACATTCTTGTTTTATTTCTCATAGGAATGCAGTTTTAGTATCCGTATGCCAAATCTTTTAGTCATTAAGTTGTAATCAACAAGCATCATCCTTATCAAAATGTTATCCATGTGTCTTAACACTTAAGATACATTCGCACTTATGAATTTCATTCCAATGGGTGATACCATCAAGGTCATACCTTATGGTTCACATGGAAGTCATTTAGTATGTAATGGTCATAAACCATAACTCAAAATCCAGTACCTCATATTCATCTAGATAGTTGATTCATCACATGACCAACTCATCACATAGATAATCGAGGTGTATATGTCAAGGATATAAGAACTCATAACTCCTTGTGATTCTTAATGTCCTTTATTAGTGTGGGGCATTCTTTATTTAAGAAGAATTTAGTTATTTGATCATCATCATCTAACTCCTTAGAGTATGACTCCTTGTTGATTTAGACATCACCATGCCTTAATCATGAGTTCACTATGATACACTATCATAATCACTCACAAGGTTCTCAAACATTTGGTTCAAGTATTTCATTCATTGATCTCATCAAGAATTAACACTTCACCAAATTCGTACTTCATCTATGATATTCTTCAACACTTCAAGATATTCATATTGGTATTTCTCTAAACACCATTTGAAGTACTAGCATTAATTCCAATAGGTATGTAAATACATCACATGTATTATACCTAATAGGATAATCATTCTCCCACTACCACTAGTGAATATTGATAAATCATGTCTAAGAGATTCATGTCTCTTATTGGTTCTCTAACCAAAAGAGTCTAGATTTATCCATCATATGGAAACTAGAAATGAATTTCTCATGATTTATGCTAGTTTGATTGTTTGAGTTATCAATAACCTTTAGGTATCATTTTATCTTATGCATACCAAGTATCACAAGATAAACAAGGCATTGCCACAAAGATTGAAACATCAACTTTATTAATTGCCATTATTGTCATACAATATGCAAAAATAATATGTTTCTATCCATTGGCAAAAATGAAATAGCAGTTCATAACTCTATTACATGCCTTTAGGCTGAAATAAACTGAAAGGTACTCCTATCTATGGCAGCAACACTTGCTCCAATGATGGGTACATTACACTTTATATCTTGGTATCATATACCTCAAAAAGTGTTATAAGTTTATTTCATGACACCTTTGGTGGAGATCTCTATCCCCTCCTTTCGTCTTCTTTTGTTCTTCCAGATATAGAGGGCATTTCCCTTGTTCACCCTCCCATGTGCCTTGAGGTTGAAGATGACTTGGCCTACTGGCTAGCATCAGAATGCTTCTTTGCTTTACCTTTGTCCTTGCCTTTAAGACTTACCCTTCATTGATCACATCAAACATTAGGGTTTGTCTTTCTTCATAATTGCCTCTACCATCCTCAACATGTCCAACAACTTTGTCAATGCTTGTCAAAGTTGTTCATGTCAAAGTTCATCATGAACTTTATGATTCTCACAACATTTGCAGTATCATACCAAAACCCAACTCTTGGCTCAGAGGGAATCCTTCTTAGTCAGGTTTTTCCACATACCCAATCACATTTAGTGTTTGAATACCTTACTGGATCTCCTTCTGTCATGACATACTAGGACAGTGTCTTGGAGACATCATATGTCTCATGTTGTCTCTGCAACTCATAGTTCAGAGAACACAACATTATACACTCCACATTAATGGCATCTTTGGTATGCTTCCATAAGCATACTTTCAGCCGTTGGTGTGGTGGGACCGAGTTCATCTGGTTCTGGTATAACTAGGACTTAGAGCTTTCGCTCTTTGATTGAGAACACTTCTCAACGTCCTAACCGATCATGGAATTATTCCCATTTAATTTGTGGGTCTCAAAGACCGATCGCAAATAAAGTGATTATTGTTGATTAACCATTTATTGTACAAAAAGGAAATATCTACAATTTAGTCCAAAACTCAATTTTTTGACTTATTCGATTGATTTGAAAGGTTGACGATATAATTAGGACTTTAATTAATTATTTCTCCCACTATTTTTTTTCAAATTGATAGCCCTCACCATCAATTCGGAAGATTGCAGCGTACAATCTTCTAGTGGGTCAAGATCCATATTTCATCAAGTCATTAGTCAGCTTTGGCTGATCGCCCACAATCTTGACTATTTAGGTAGGCCATCATGCCAATTGCATCATATGCAAATCTTGATGAATGAACATGCGCAACACCTTGCCATGAACATTATGTGCCTCTGGGCCTAGACACTCTAAGAATCACCAGTCAAGTCTAACCCAAAAACCGACACGGTAAACATGCACCCTGCTTTGGCAGAACCTACATGTTTACCCTTCACACTTCTACGAGATAGACGGCGCACCACGCTTTGGCATAACCTATGCTTGGTCGATCAAGTTTTTCATGTGTTCCACTAATGGAAGGCATAAAATACTTAATATTTAGATGAGGGATTTGGTTTCATAGGTACATATACATATCCAATCACCACAATATATAGTATGTATCATATACATGCTATATCCCACAAAAAACATGTGAAATGATAAAAGTGATGATTATGGCCATCCTAATGTGATTCCTCGAGCCAAGAGGAATCACGGTCTTCTAGGTCTACATCACATGCAACTTGTCCATGATGAGGTGTTATAGCCATCCGAGTTGATCAACTCATCACATGAATGACCTGCTCGCCCTGGCCGGTCGCCTGGGTGCCACCAGCCGATCGGTTGGCTTCTCCAACCGATCGGTTCTCCTGGTCGTCGTGCATCTCCTCAGGTCACCACCCGCTCGTCTTGCTCCTCGAGCCGATCATCTGGTTTGCCAACCGATCGGTTCATGCCTTGAACTGATCGTCTCAGTTGTCGTCAGATGTTTTGTCATTCTTTGATATAACAGGAAATAAAAGATCTATCCTATTTTACATTTGAATTGGGAAACCCTGAGTTATATTCGGGGGGAGCAAAGGTAGGAAAGAAATCTCGAGTTATCTCAAGTTACATCAAGAAAAAGGAGGTAGGGAATCGGTGCGCAGACCGAGATGCAAGCAACCACATACAACCAAGCACACTTACATAGGGTTTATTGGCCATAAGCACGCTATACATCCACCACAAAACTCATTTAAGGGCGACGTGTATTGAGTGCATTCATATTACATATCATATATGTATATTGGGATTTGTGGATTTAGGATTGGACATGCATAAAGCCAATTTTATTCACATCGTATGCAATAAATAAAGGCGACAAACCAAAATCGATCACATCGATAATCCTAAAGTATAGAGCAGTTGACGTGGCTCTGACACCACTGTTGGGTTTTAGGGGAGACAGAGAAGGCAGCGGAAACAAAAAAGTTTGTCTCCCCAAACCCAAAACAAAGGAAACGTGTCAACGTCTATATAATAGGAAGGATGGTTTGTGGAGGCATACCTTGTCCTGAGGCTTGCTCGGTGACATTACCTCATGGCTTGCACGGTCTTCACCTCCGCTCTTGGACGGTGTCTGTGCAGCTCCTGGTCTCACTGGCACTGTCAGCTCCTGGTCTCACTGGGACTGTCGGGATTGACAGTTGTCCTCTGAGCAGCAGAAGTCTCCCGCCTCTGAAGTAGTCCACACGGACCACCTAGAACTTCGATCTCCTTATCCCACAAGGAATCGGAAGGATTCACACCCTCCTGTCAGCATACTAGTCATCGACACACTCTCCTGCCACCAGTCACTTTTCTGCAGTTGTCTTTCCCTTATTGTGCCTCCCTTATCGAGTAGCACTTGCTTGGGCTCTCTCTCAGTTATCAAAACCAGAGAGAATGACAACTTTGCAGAGCAACTGGTGCACTGAGTTGTGTTCCTGAGAAGCCCTTACTACCCCTATATATAGAAGGGTCATGGGACAGGTTTCTCTACCCCGGGCAATGCGGGATTAATGCAGGATTAGAAGGGTTCGAGATTTTCCACAAAACAAGCAACTTGCGCCAGCTGAATCGATCGTTTCACACCCTGAAACTGTCGTTTCAGGTCCTAAGCCGATCGTTTGGGACCTGAGCCGATCGTATGGGGCTCTGAGCCGATCAGTTCGTGGTCCTGATCCAGCTCAAATTGACTTTTGAATTTATTTCCGATTAATCAAATATTAATCCTTATCCAAATCGAATTTGTACAAGTGAAACAAATTGTATTTGCAAAATAGTCTTCTGACTTTCCAAACTTGCTCGGTTGGACCAGTTGAGTCGATCGGTTCAACCCTTGAACCGGTCGGTTCACCCTGTCCATGAGCCAATCGGTTCATCTCATGAGTCGATCGGTTCATCTCATGAGCTGATCGGTTCACCAAGCTGAGCCGATCGGTTCAACTCTTGAGCCGATCGGTTGGGGCAGCAGACTTGTGCAAATCAGTCAATTGTAGTTTCAATCAATCTGATACTCTAATCAATCAGTCCAACACCTTGAACACTATGATTTTGAGCTATCAATCAACTGAGTGTTTAATTGAACTACTAAACTCCTTTAGTAATCAATCTAAACATTGTTTGTGGATAAACTCCTCTTCCAGGTTAAATCCTATGTGTGTGACCCTGCAGGTCCATTTCACATTGGTAGTGAAAGTCCATAACACTTATGACTTCACAAGCAAAGAGAGGTGCCTAGTCGCACATCAGTGCTACCCAAGTGAAATATAAAGTTGGAGAACAACTTTCAATCCTACAATCCGTGAATGGTGTTACAGTGAATGTATAATTCCTTTGTCACTGATATCCTGAATGAACTCAAGGCATGGAACAGTCATCATGTTAACGTTCATTCACTTTCTTGATCTCAGAGTAGATTGGAGGAGATATGTATGACATCAATATCGCATACTGATTCACACATGCGTGTGCATGCCTATCTCAATCCTACTCATTAAGTATCCATGGATATCAAAATCCCTCAGGAGGGACAAATCCTATATCTATCACTCACCCCTCAAAAGCCCCATGTGTCAAAGCCACCCAATCATCACCTTTATAACAACCCATGTTTTAGGACTTTGTTTGATGATGTCAAAGTGTGCCCAATCACATGTGTTGAGTGTAGTGATTTCAGGTCAAAGAATCACACTCACCACCATCACTGTGAGAACTGGATGTGACTACCATGTCATGGTTCCATGTGTCAAACTCACGGGGGGTCTATCTGATACACTTGTTCTCTAACAAGTACTTATGTGTTTGGTTTGATATCTTCATATCATGACTAATGAGATTCTATCATCAACCAACACCACAATCTAGTCTTGTGTGTCATTGTTGTCTGTCTACCTTCCACAATGACATCCAACTAGGGATATAACAAGAATGTACAAACTCTTATCACCTATATGATCCCATCGTTCAGGTCCTGAACCTGAAGGCATATGTCATTGAGTATTGTCATTCTCTAGACATTCAATCTGTTCTATCATTATCTCATATGACTGAACCAGAAAGAATTGGAAGCTTGCCTTTGATGTTTATCAAATCAATCTTAATGTATCCCATCAATCATCCCATGATTGGCTCTCAGGGCATACATACCAACATATAATTCACTTTAATTATTCTCTAAGACAACTTCCAAAAAAAGATATGAAGGATGCACAAGATAAACCTTGAGTGGGCTATCACCCCCAAAATCAAAATTGACTCAAATGACTAACTACAGAAATTTCATTCAATTTATTCTATCTTCTAATGCATTATAATCAAGATACACGTAGAGAATTGATGAATAAACATATTCACAGCCTAAATCTAATTGGATAGGGTGGTTTTACACCCTCTATTTAGGTTGTGGTTCAATTTTGGTCATTTGAACTTTATTTGATCTCTCATAAGAACTAGGAAAGTTTCCCTATAGTTATTAATCATCTTTTAATGAAATATCCTATATATAGTAAACTAACCTAAAGTTCCAATTGTTTATTTATATGTCACATGGAACCAAAGTCCCAGACAAACTCTCAGACTCCGAGCCAGCCACAAATAGGGAAGTCTTCTTCGTTGTCTGAATCCCCCTCCTTTTGGACTCTTGAGTCTGTGTTTTCCCCCTCCCTATTTGTTTCCTTTTACAACTGGGTATCACTCAGATTTGAAAATGGATTCACAATTCTTATTTCACCCACAAAGACATGGATCCCTATTTTTGTAGGGTTTCCTCCACCGCAACATCGGGTCAACAAGAACTTCCCATATCCATCGTCACTTGGACTCCTTTAATCTCTAGGCATTCCTCTATGCTCGGTCTATATAAGGATCCCTTATGAAAGAGATTGGGAGACCCCAAAATCATCATCACAATCTTCCCAAAGTCTTGGATCCACCTTGCAGGTAACTCTCCAAGATGGTGCCCTATGAATCTACAAACTAGAGTCTGCCTTGAGGTTTCAAACCTTCCTGACCCCTACTTCTAATTGGATCTCTAGGAATGATGTTTTGGCCTCAAAATAATAGTATTTCTAGTTCATAGATTTCCCCCTTTCACAACTCTTGTTCACAATCTTGTGGATTCATGTGCTTCTTCACAACCACTCATGTTTTTGCCTTAGTTCTTCATCGTTGACACTACCCAACTCTTTTTCTATGTAACATCCCCAATTTTAGGTACAAACCTTTCTTTTATCTTTCCTTGTCCCTTAATTATTAGCACTTCTTAAAGACCATTTTTCCTATTATAGAGTGTACTATCTAAATTTGGATCTTTTAACCCTAATCTACTCATTAGAGTTCCATAGAAATGAAATTATATATAGGACGTTATTACCATAATACTTCAATTGGGTAATTTATTAGTAATAATACTATGCTTGATGTCTTGACCATATTTATATACACTTAGACACTAGGTTATACATATGGCCTTAGAAGAACTTACTTTGAGGTTATATGTGTAAAATCCCAATTGTTGACCATGTAACTGAATTAAAGATCCTAATTAGAGTTCTAGTGCACCATGGTAGGATTATGACCTTATAAATCTCAAAATCTAGATCTAAGTCTATAATCAGGTTCCCCATGTCTTTATTGGCTAAACCCTAAAGTTTGGGTCCAATTTAATGCCATTTGTACCCTTAATTTGATCCTAGAAGAATATATATATATATATATATGTATGTATGTATATATATATGTGTGTGTGTTTAGAAAAATGTTTTCAATCTAATCAATTAAAATCATTTGTCACACACCCTATGACCTTAGAGCTTGTGATATAATGTGTAACATGGGCATCTTGGGTCAGGTATCCAGGTAGTCGGGTAGCGGGACTCAGTCATCCCCTACCTCCAGCTTTCGCACATTTTAAGGATTGTGTCAGTGTTGAGGCTTTACCCATCCTCCTTTCCATTGGGCACACCTTTTTCTCATGTTTTTCTTTTGAATGAACTCCCCTCTCCATTCTGAGTCAAGCGAGCCCTCACTCCCTGGGATTGATGGACTAGATAAAAAACACCCAACTAGCCCTGAGGCCATAACCACTACCATCTCCTAATCTCATAATTACTTCACTAGAGGCCCCATTCTCTCCCTCAAGATCCAACACTAATACATGATGACCCATCTGCATATTCCCTCGATCAATTTCCCTCATAAATGCCTTGGAGCCATTATTGGTGGTCGTCTTCCCCAGAGGAAGATCCCAAAACTCCGGTGACTAGAGCCACCTTGGTGAAATTCTACTCGAGGTTTCCATCTACAAGACCCCACCTTTCTTTCTATGCACTTATATTCTCATGGTTTTTCCTGGTTTGATGGGATGATGAGTGTCGTCACCCCCATGGTAGTAGCATCTTGTGGGAAGGAGACTCCTCAGATCTTTGACCGCCTGATTGAGACCGCCTGATTGATCGCAATGCCCCTACGATGTTACTAGAATGTATTCTGAACTGTGTGTGAACTTCTAGCCCAGCCTAGCTTCATGTTTCCCAATCCAGGTCTTTCCCTGCTCTGACCCTCCTTGGACATAAAATCATATGTAATAGAACTTAAAGGTCTATGTGAGGTTTTGCTTTTGTTCTTCATATCCCGAGGAACACCCCAGACGTGATTTGGGTGTGTGAGGATGTGCTTGGCACCTAGATCATGGTTTCTGACTCCTGATGGTCCTATGTTTCACCTCCTTAATGAAACTTGTTCTCCCTAATCTTCCACTGACCTCGGGACCTGCACTGAGGCTTGTTGCCTCCAGCGAGGTGAGGCGGAGCTAGTGGACGGGTTCCCTGCTTGCGAAGAAGCATGGTTCAAGTGCCCTCTACTGATCTGAGAACAAGTAGGATCTAATGGTAGGAGAGACAGGAAGATGAATCCCTAGGGTGAAAGCTCAGTCTCTCCCATGGTGTATATGACATTCATGTCACACCCATCAGGGAATATATGGATTTTGGTTTCGTTTGACCCTATTAACCTTGAAACTATAAGACCCCTAACCATGCTTAAAGTTTTGAATATGCTTAATTACCATAATTAAGTTCTTTAAGCCTTAATATAACCTTTTTATATGTTTTAGTATCATGTTACAAGCTTACGTTTCAAATTTAGTACAATTTGCACACTATTTGTGCAAGTTATGCAATTTTATGCACATTTTGGACTTTTATGCAATTTATCCAATTCTTAGGTTTACTTGCAATTTTTCACATTTATTAGAATTCTTAGAAGTTTCCTTATCATGCTTGAGCTTGTTGGGCTATGGGGTGCCTAGTTGAACCTTGGTTTGGAGGTATTTCTCTTTAAGGGTATTTTAGGGTTTACCCCTTTAAGGATGAGCTACCTTTAGGAGCTATCAACCAATGGTTTATTGGATTGGCTTGTAAAGCCAACAAATGATGGCTAAGAAGGTCTCCATGAAAGTTGGATCATCTGCTTATGTGGCTTCTTGTATATCCATAAAATTTTAGGCCAAGGGCACATGGAGAGCTTCTAGGACACCTCAAGCTTTTCTCTTTCCTTGTCAATAAGCTTTATATACTTATTATTTATCTAAAAAACAAAACCTTTAGAATCTTATCTCTTCCCCCATATCCAGAACTTCATATTTCCCCTGCTTGGGGGCAAATAGACCGCCCAAGTTAGAAGAAGATAGCCAACCTTCATGTTGAAGCATCCAAGATTCAAATCTACCCTTATCTAGGGTTTGCAAAGCTTCCTTTTGGTGATCTTGACCTAAACTAGTAAGTATCTCCTTCTCTCCTTCGTTTCTTTTGTTGTTCCTCTTCCTCATACCTTATTCCTGGATGGAACCTTCCTATTCCATGGTAAGGTTTGCTCTAAATCTCAAGGAACTTATCTTTCTTGATCCCTTCACCTAGGGTTTACTCCCTTTCTTAGAAGAGAAGCTTACTTGGCCGAATTCAGACCTAAAGCTAGGGTTCTTAACATTCTTTGCTCAAGTTTTCTTGCTTCTTGGACTATAATCTTCTTCCTAGAGGTGAGTTTTATAACCGTCTTCACTTTTATTTCTTACGACAAGCTTGATTACTCATGTTCTTGCTCTAAAATGAAGATTTATGCATATAAAAGCTATTCTTGCTTAGGATTTCAAATTTCATTAATGGATTGTCTTATAAAGCCAAAAAATGATGGCTAAGAAGGTATCCATGAAAAGGTGGATCATCTTCTTGTGTGGTTGTTTGTACATCCATAAAATTTTAAGGCCATGAACACATGGAGAGCTACTAGGACACCTCAAGCTTTTCTCTTTCCTTGTCAATAAGCTTTATATACTTATCATTTATCTCAAAAACGAAATCTTTAGACTCTTATCTCTTCCCTCCTCTCTAGAAATTCATCTTTCCCCTACTTGGGGACGAATAGAATGCCCAATGTAGAATAAGATAGCCAACCTTCCTGTTGAAGCATCTAGGATTCAAATCTATCCTTATCTGGGGTTTGCAAAGCTTCCTTTTGGTGATCTTGACCTAAACTAGTAAGTATCTCCTTCTCTCCTTCATTTCTTTTGCTATTCCTCTTCCTCCTACCTTCATCCTGGATGTAACCTTCATGTCCATGGGAAATTTTGCTCTAAATCTCAAGGAACTTCTCTTTATTTCTTCCTTCACCTAGGGTTTACTCGCTTTCTTAGAAGAGAAGCTTACTTGGCCGAATTGAGACCTAAAGATAGGGTTCTTCACCTTCTTTGCTCAAGTTTTCTTACTTCTTGGAATCTGATCTTCTTTCTAGAGGCCATTTTTATAACCCTTTTCACTTTTATTGCTTACTATAAGCTTGATTACTCATGTTCTTGCTCTAAAATGAAGATCTATGCATATAAAAGCAATTCTTGCTTAGGATTTCAAATTTCATGGTGTTCCTTGATTAGTTTCCAGTTATATATGAACCTTAAATCAAGTGCACGACCTTCTTGAAGTAGAGGAAAACTTGTTCATTTCTTACAAACCAACCAATGGTGCTAAATATCTATCAAATGATGGCATATACTTAGTGTTTTAGGATGATTTTCAATTTTATACATGAACCGATGGATGACCTTATATTAGAACCACTGGAGATGCCTTTGTGGCAACTAATTGTGATGACCCATGGTGACAGATGATATTGTTAACTGTTGGTCACACCTTAGTTCAGTTCTAGACTCTTTTGGAAGCTCAATGATTGATAGTTTAGTGCCCTAAAGCTGATATGATCCAGTGACAATTTTAGCTCAACATCCAATGGTGTTCAATGATGGTAATATTGACCTCGTCAGATGATAGTGACATAATGTGTCACAAATGATATTGATTTAGGCTACCACATGATGGTGTGACTAGGTATCATGGGTTTCTTCAATTAAGCCCTAAACCAATCGGTTCTTAGATTGTATGATCCAAAGGTTAAACCTACATATCAATCGATAGTTTTAAAATGTTAAACCTAGTCCAATGGTGTAATTGGATTCTTCAACATCCAATGGTTTAGAATGAAGTCTATAGTATAATGTTCTAATTCTAATAATTTAAATTTGTTGGTTTAATGCCTTTAACTTGTAGTCTTACCTTTGCCCTTTTATAAATATATTTGATAGATCACCATAATAAGTGGATGTGTAACTCTAATGAGATGTAGCTTGTTATACCTAACCCTAATGTGACTAAGTGATGGTGATTGATTGTAATAAGCCTTCTTGAATGATTCCAAAGATAATAATATATTCTTTAATTGTTGATTAGAACTCTTATATGGTTACATCTGGAAGTCACACTTCCTTGCTATGTTAAACTTATATGTCACATGTGTATTGATGACTTGTTGAGCTTTATTCTAAAGCATAAAAAGATAATGATGAACTTGCATGAATTGATGTGATGGTTTTAATGCACTTTGATCATGGTTGAGCCCTATTGGAGGTGTTATCTTCTTACAAACATGTTAAGGGTTGGAAACCCATATTACTATAATGTGAAATTGTACCCTGTGGTGGTATGTTGATTAGTATAGTCTCACGAAATTCACTAAATGAGTGTTTTGTGGTAATGTGATTCCGGTTTATACTCAAACATTTGTATATCTTCTGATGTTTTAGTTCTTATACATTTTGTTAGAAATGAATTAGGGTTGTATGTACATTTGTATGATGAAGCTTTAATTCATCCAATCAACATAACTAATAAAGTGAAACCCTAATCATGTAGATCCCTAAGCCATAGATCCATTTTTAGCATAAGAAATTATTAGATGGTGAAATGAGTATTCCTAAGGGAAACTCGGAGGGCATATTGTTGAGTATTGATGTGGTTTTTACTACACTAACAAATTCACCTAGGGCTGAAATCCCTAGGTTTTTACCAAAACCTTGTGCAATAGTACCACCTGCAAGTGGATGGGTCTTATCGCAATATAGTTAAGGATCAAATCCCAAGGGACACAATGTTTAAGAATCTTGCTAGTTGAATCTGGATCAACTAAGACTAATATGTGTAATAAGGAGTTGATTTGGGTTTAGTTAAACTAATTGCAAGGAAAGTAACAGAGTAGAATTGAAATTGAGTTTAGATTAATGATGGGAATCGATGGGGTGGAATTGATTTTCACCACCGCTACACGCGCAAACACATCCAAAACACATTCAGACAAGTTACTACTATCCAAATGTAGTAAGAAAAAACCATATGTTAGGATATAGAGATTGCGTAAGCATCGCCATGAGCTCAATGTCTCGCTACTCATGAATCACACACTTACTACTCTGAAGATATCCCTTTAGAATTTCTCGTTTGGGCATCAACCATGTTAATTGATACTGAAATCCTAAGTATTGAAGTTCTCACAACAAAGGAATTTAGTAGATCATGCAAGTAAGGTGATCAATCCACAAAGCATGCCTTAAATGATTAACCACAAAATAGAAAGTTATATACAAGCCATGGAATGTTATAAAATGAACATGTAAGCACAGGAAACGGGGCTAGTCCTTGCACCCCAGCAAAATGGACTACTCTCTCCTCATGATATAAGCAAAAAGTTCAAGAGAGAGGGAAGATTCCACCATGGTCATGGTGAAGAAGATGGTTGCAAATCAGTGGATCAACAGTCTTCAACTTGATGATGGAGTAGATCTGAACAAGGAGTAGAGGAACACCAATGGTAGGCGGGGATGATCTTCTATTTACTTCTCCCTTCTCTTCACATGATTTTGATGGT
Source organism: Alisma plantago-aquatica (assembly GCA_963693085.1). Taxonomy (NCBI): domain Eukaryota; kingdom Viridiplantae; phylum Streptophyta; class Magnoliopsida; order Alismatales; family Alismataceae; genus Alisma; species Alisma plantago-aquatica. The sequence continues at coordinate 196,565,444 of OY856410.1, forward strand.
AGGATGTGGAGTGGTAGTTGGATGATGTAGATCTTAACCCAACCACTTTCACAGCTAGAGGATAGACCTAGATGGAATGGATACAAATATGGAGCAAGAACACCACATATATGTTGATAGTGATGGTTGAAATGATCTTCTTCCTTGGCTAGGCATGGAGCTGCATCCTGGCGGCATAATGGAGTATAAGAGATCCCTCCCAATGAAGGAGGGGGTCTGGTATTTGTAGGTGCAAACTTGGAGAGCACTGACATAACTATTGTCTCAGTCACAATAGTGGTTGTGGTCGCAACTCTGTCATCATGGTAGCGACGTCGTTGTTGTTGTGGTCACAATCCATTTGGTCATGTAGCAGTCGTGACGATCTCTGGTCATAGAAGTCCTGACACTTCTTGGATGTTGTAGTCGTGACAACCTTTTGCATTGCGGTCATGACAATCTTGGTCACCATATCAGTCGTGGTCGTGACCACTTGTCGGTCACGATGTTTGTCGCAATTGCGATGATGGGCTGTGTTGTATCGGTCACTACCTTTTGGAATAAACCCACCCCAACGCAGGGGGGTATTACTATGGGTTTATGGACATGTGTTGATGAATCCTATGACTAATGAGGATGAATTTTGATGAAGGAACTGGCCATCAAAAATAGGGTCTAAATTATCAAAAGTTTCTCAGGTCCACTAGTTGGTTAGCGGGACCACCGTCTCCTAAGCTGATGCACATAGTGTGATGCTTAATCATGTAATTGAGACCAATGGATCCTATCAAAACCCTAAATAATCATGTGAACTAAGGAAAATTATATATGAGCATATTCAGGGGGTATATAAGAGATTTAAGTGCAAAACTGGGCCAAAAGAAGCAATTGGAACTAAGATGAATATGCATTCATCAAAACACCCCAAACTTAAATGTTGCTTCCTCGAGTAACACACAATCTAAAACTATCGCCAATCAAATATTTTCAACCTCTGTGGTTGCCTCATCTTCACATCATGTCGGTTTCTTACTTCTATGTATGGTTGAGCATTTCAACTTCCCGAGATCACTGAACACATCTTACAACATCTTCATTCCCCATTTCATTTCCAAAAAGAACTTCCTCCCCACTTTCTCCAAAATCTGGTATATCTAAGAGCTTCATAAGAATCTAGAGATACCCATAGAACAATAAGTGTGCATCTAATCTGACACTGGTGTTTTACAAAAGAGTGGCAAAAATGAGGCATTCATTGTGCATGTAGGTGGAAAAGGGGGTGAGGGGGGCATGGAAAGAAGTAGAAAATCTCTCCTCTATTCGACTCAATATTTTACTATATGGTTGCAATTACATAGATTGCATTTTTTCTATGTGAATTTTTCCTCTATTCGACTCGAGATTGCATTTTTCTTGTATGCACATTGGCATCTTTTCTTTTTTCATTTTGGTGGTATGCCCCTATTACATAGAGGGGTATGGAAGAAGTGGATAAAGAGAGGGGTGGTGTGCCACCCTGAACTTGGGGTTTGGCATAATTTTTTATGGATTTTTGTTACTTTTTGATGGATGGAGGGGTAAGAAGATGGTGGAAGAAGTGTAGAAGAAAGTTCAGTTCATAATGCAACTTGATCTACAATTCAGTGCATCGAGCTGTTCTCCTTATCATACTATGCTCAAATAATGACTTGGTGGGAATCCGATGGAGATTCTATGCTATTGTTCCATTAATCAATTCTGAAGCATGATGCATTTTATCCCTCTTAGTTTGATAGATACTTGCCATCTTTATTGAAGGATCATGATGTTAGGATTCATAAGCTTCACATGGTGATTTCGAACCATCGACTAGTTTCAGAAATTGTCCCTCTTGAGGCTTTGCTTTGAATAAGGAGGGTACAATGATGCAAAATTGCATGGAAAAAGAAACTATCCAGCTAGGTAATGGCTTTGATTGAAATAAAAGCAACAAAACTTCATCAATTTTCTATACAAAACTACTTCGAAAATTTTAAAATTTTGAAAAATTTGATCAAATTTGCTTCAAAATTGCAATGATGGAATCTTAAGTCTGAAATAGATAGGTGTGGGTGGAAAGTAGGGTACGTACCACCCACCCTCCACCCGAACTTATAAACTTTCTCGTCCTAGGCAAACACTAAATTTGGGATGGAGAGGGAAAATTGTGATGGTTGGACCATCAGAAGTGATTGTGTTCCTTTTTCAACAAAGTGTCCTCCATCTGAAATCTTGAGAAAAATAAAAATTTTAGAATTTAAGATTGCATCTTGTGATGCGTCATCTACTTGGTGCAAAATTTTCTAATTCAAAATTTATAGGGATCGGGTTGCCTCCCAACAAGTGCCTTTTTTTTATGTTGTTGGCACGACATGCTTCTTTTAGGTCATGACCCACAGTCTTTTCCAAGATGGCTTTGAATTAATTGTTTGATACCTTTACCTATCCACTCATTTGCATATGGTAGGGGGAAGCTGCCTTATGTGTTATGCCATATTTTCTTAATAGATCCTCAAAACTTCTTTCTAGAAAATGAGAACCTCCATCGGATATAACAGTGTGTGGAACTCTAAAAAGGGGGAAAATGATATCTCTGAATAGTTTGATAACAGGTTTTGAGTCGCTAGTGATGGTTTGTATGGCCTCTACCCATTTAGAGACACAATCCACAACAACTAGAATGTAGCAAAATCCATGTGAGGATGGGAATGTGCCCTTGTAGCCCACTACCCATACATTGAAAACCTCAACTTCCTACAAGATCTTAAGGGGCATCTCATCTTTTTTATAATGTTACTGGTTCTCTGGCATTTGTCACATGAGAAGACAAAGTTGTAGGTATCCCTGGAGATGGTCGGCCAAAAGAAACCACATTACAGAACCTTTCAAGCAGTTTTCTTGGAACTCATATGGCCTCCAGCAGGGCCTGAGTGGCACTGTTCTAGAACAAGTTGAGCTTCTTCCTCACTGAAACAACATCTATAGAGACCATCAGTACAGATCTTAAAGAGGTACGGCTCATTCGAGTGATATTTCCTCACATCATGCATGCATTTCTTCAGTGCAATGCTGGTGCATTCAGGGTGGATGGCACCGGCCGCAAGGTAGTTCACGTAGTCTGCGTACCAAGAGGTAACTTCTAAAGCTTTGATGAGTTGGTCATTAGGAAGAGAGTCATTGATTGGGATCATTTTAGTGTCTAGGGTGTGGATTCGGCTTAAATGATCCGCCATGCATTCTCCATGCTTTTCTTATCTCTTATCTCAAGATCAAATTCTTGCAAGAGGAGAATCCATCTTATTAGCCTGGACTTTGCATCTTTCTTTGCTAGGAGGTAATGAATTGTAGCATGATATGTGTAGATGATAACCTTGGAACCGATGAGGTAGGATATAAACTCGTCAAAGGCATACATAACTTCTAAAAGTTCCTTCTTGGTAGTTGCATAGTTCTTTTGAGATTCGTCAAGGGTTTTAGATGCATAGTATATGACATAATGTTTCTATTCTATATATTGGACCAAAACAATGTCAATTGTGTAATCACTGGCGTCACACATTCTTTCAAATGGGTGTTCCCAATCTGGAGCCCAAATGATAGGGGTTGATGTAAGGGCATGCTTAAGATTGTTGAAACTCTTGATGCATTCTTCATCAAAGTGGAAATGAGTGTCCTTTAGTAATAAGTTTGGCATATGCTTGGTTATCTTGGATAAATCCTTTATAAACCTTCTATAAAAGCCTGCATGACCAAGAAATGTGAGGACCTCTCTTACATTGGTTGGGAGACCGAGTTTAGAAATCACTTCGATCTTTGCCTTGTCTACTTCGATCCCTCGATTGTGGACCCTATGCTTGATCATAATGCCTCCTTTACCATAACGTGACATTTCTCTCAATTTAGCACTTGATGTGCTTCTTTGCATCATTTGAGGGCCAGAGAGAGGTGCTTCAGGAATGATCGTATGAATACTCATAAATAGAGAAATCATCCATGAAAACTTCTATAATAGTTTTAGTGAGTCCAACAAATATGGTTGTCATGCAACACTGGAAAGTGGAAGGCACATTACAAAGCCTGAAAGGCATCCTTCTAAAGGCATATGTTCTAAAGGGGCAAGTGAGTGTTGTCTTCTCTTGGTCACCTGGATGTATGGGAAATTTTATAGAATCTAGAGTAACCATTGAGATAGTAAAAACATTCCTGGTGATCCAATCTCTCTAAGATGTGGTCTAGGAAAGGGATGGGGCAATGATACTTATGTGTGGCCTTGTTTAATTTCCTATAACTGATACACATCCTCCAGCCAATGATCGTTTGAGTGGGGATGAGTTTGTTATTTTCATTATGTATCAAGATAGTTCCATCTTTCTTTGGGACAACATGTATAAAACTTACCCATGGCGAGTCAGATATAGGATAGATGATTCCCGTAGTGAGCAGTTTAATGACTTCAAAGTGAACTACCTCTCTCACATTTAGATTCATCTTTCATTGATGTTTGATAGTCGGCTTGTGGTCTTCCAACATGGGGATTCTGTGCATGCAAAGTTCTTGACTTACCCCGGTGAGGTCACTCATTTTGTAGTCGAGGGCCTTTCTTCTTTCCCTTAATTCTGTCAGGAGTTTGTCTTCTTATTCGGATGTTAGGTCAAAATTTATGATGACTGGGCAAACCTTGAGATCATCTAAAAACACACACTTTAGTCCCTTGGGTAGGGGCTTCATTTTAGGGGACTCTGGCTTCTTGCATAGCTCTTCAGTTATGTGCACTGCTTTGAGTTCCTCAAATTTAGCTTCAAGATCTTCTTCTACAGCGTTGAGGTGGAGAACACAACTTTACTTCTATGCCGATGGAGTCATCAGCAGTTGGGTTTGTTAGAGCCACTTTTATGGGATCGTCTAATTCATGATTCTCTTACGTGAGGAGTGAAATTTGCTCTATGCAATCAATCAGATAGACTTCTTCCTGCATTCTAGGTCTTCACATGCTTTCAAAAACTCTAAACTCGAGTATTTCCTTCCCCAGCCTTAGGAGCAAGGATCTTTCATTAACATCAATCAAAGCTCTCCTAGTGGTGAGGAATGGACGATCAAAGATAAGAGGGTATCTGGAGTCTTCTTTTATGTCCATGATGACAAAGTCGCATTGGACATAAGAGTCTTTGCCTACCTTGATCAGGACATCCTCAATGATTCCCAAAGGAAGAGTCATATAATTGTCTGCAAGCTATATGATCATACCAGTCAGGAGAAGATCGTCAAATCCTAGCCTCATACAAAGGCTCAATGGCATAATGGAAATGCTAGAAATGAGGTCTACTAGTCTTTTTTTACATGTAGATTTGTTGATGTGACATTAAATCACAAAGGATCCTGGGTATTTCTGCTTCTTGGGCATTTTGTTTTGAATAATATCAGAGGTTGTTTTGCTAACTTGATTGTCTCATATTCCTCAGTTATATATTTGCTTGTGAGGAGCCTTTTTAAATACTTTTCCCAAGCTAGTATCTCAGCCAGTGCATCTAAGAAGGGTATATCAGCATGGAGCTTCTTCATTGCTTCTTTGAACTTCATGAAGAAGGTGTCAAGCCTTGTCTACTTTAATAGAGCTTGGAAAGAATAATGAGGCTTGTATACTGGTATAATTGGCTTTGTCATATCTCCTATTTCTTTAATGATAGGTTTCTTAAAACCTACATTGTTCACCTTATCAGTGGTTAGCAGTTCTTTCAATTGAGATTTAGGTACTTTAGTTTCTTGGACAATCACAAAGTCATCCTCGTATGTTACTACCACAGGAATCTTGACAGGAGGATCAGAATAGTCCTTTCCAAATTGAGTGGAAACAACTTTCAGCTACTCATGATGCTTAGGATTGTTCTTTGCTTGTCTAGAAAAAGCTCCAGTAGGTGGCTTGAGGGTATGTGAAATGTTGAGGTAGTTGGGATTCCATAGCCTTCTGATGGGGTTGCTAATTTGCTATCATAGTCTGTTGTAACTATAGCATCTTTTCAATAGCTGACAATTTGTCCTCAAAAGAGATGGGACTGGCTAGTTGTCCTTGTAGTAGTTGTTGGTGCGGGATTTGGTTGAGATTTTGGAATTGAGAGGTGTTTTGATGTTGGTTGTAATTTCTATTCTAAAAGTTACCCCTCAAGTTCCCTTAATTCCTAAAATTTTGTTATTGATTATACTGAAATCTCTGTGAGCCTCATTGTTGATCCCTATCTGGACAAGTTGTTGTGAATTTTAAAAGGATCTTAAAAGGAATGATTGGACTACCCATATCACCAAGGTCCACCTTTTTAGGGAGCCCATCTCTAAATAACTCCATAATGAAGTGTGCTCAGCTTGGAGTAGTACTAGAATGGGTGACCCATTAGGAAGTTGATCCTGGCTTGCATGTAGATGAGGACAAAGTGTGCACTTAAGGCTAGTGGTGGTCTATGGGGCCATTTTTCATTCTTGAAACTCTATTAAAGTGGGCCTGAGTGTTACAAATGGTATCAATGCCAATTCCCCTCTAGTAGGTGGGGCCAACATGGTAATGTGGCATTCCAATCTTGAGTCGTGTGGTCTAGGCAAGTTGGAAAGGGTTATCCATGGTGATGTAGCCACCCTGGCACTAGAATTCTGTGATCAGAAGATGGGTACCCATGATTCATTCTGGGACTGTATTGAAATGGGGCGATATTATGAGGCCATATAGTTGAGTCTTGATGAGGACGTCAAGATTCTAATTGGATTTGAGTCCTCAGATAGAATGATCTTAAAAGGAATGATTGGACTACCCATATCACCAAGGTACACCTCCTTTTCAGGAAGCCCATCTCTAAATAACTACATAGTTAAGCGCACTCAACTTGGTGTAGTACTAGGATCGATGACCAGAAGTTGATCTTGACTTGTGTGTGAGAGAGGACAAAGCACACAATTAAGGCTAGTTGTGGTCTATGGGGCCAGTCATCATTCCTAAAACTCTACTAGAGCCTTGGGAAGTGGGCCTGAGTGTTACATTTCTGCTCTTGAAGGATTTCTGAACTGAAAACCCGGATGGTTCCTGTTCTGATTCGGATTACAATACCCTTGACCAGGGTTAGTGTGGATGTCATTCAGATTTTCCAACTGACCATTACCTCCTTGGGCACAAGCATTGCCCAGAATGACATCGTAGAGAATATTACATGCTAGCATAGAATGATTAGTGCCTTTACATGCTTCGCAAAATGGAGAAGCTAACTTGACTTGCTCTTGTTGTCAAAGGGGTGAGCGCCTTCTTTCATAGGCATTGAAAGACTATTTGAGGTTGTCTTGCTTGGTGACTAGTAGCTTTAGAGATTCAGAAATAGACTTGTACTCATGACTACTTTCTGCCATATCTACCTTCAAAACTCCCTTGCCTATAGATCTGCCCCACTTGGCTTGATTTTCATCTCCTAGGGTGACAACCTTCCGTGCATTCTCGTAACTTCGACATATGAAGTTTCCTCTAGATGAGGAGTCTAAAAACTTCTTGATATTATCATCCACACCCCTATAAAAGATTTTGATGAGTTGATTCTTAGGAATGTCATGGTGTGGACACTTACATAGTAAATCATTATATATTTCCCATGCTTCTACTAAGGTTTGACCAGGGACCTATCCGGTCCCTAATATCATAGGTGAGGGAAGGAGGGTAGAATTTTTCCAAGAAAACATTTTGACGTTGTTCCCAAGTGGTGATTGGGTTGCATTGCAAGGAGTTATACCAACTCATGGCTCTATCTGCAAGAGAATATTTGAAGAGATGGAGTCTAATGGCGTCATCTATAATTCCATTTTGCTTTGTCATAGCACATAAGTCTATAAACATCAGGAGATGTTCTTGACTATCCTCTCCTTGCTTAACATGGAAAGGGCTATTTTAAAGCAATGTAATCCAATGTGCCCTGATCTCAAAGTTTGGATCAGTGATGGGAGGAGGTTTCATTGGGTGTTGAACGTCAACAGCCTTAGGGATTGAGAACTCTATAAGGTCCTTTTGTAACTCAGCTTGTTGAGTTGTTGCTTGAGCTGCTTAGATCTCCTCTTGAACCGTAGCTTGGGCTTCTTGCATAAGCCTTTCCCTTTATACATTAAGGGCTTGAGCTACCCTTTGGGAATTTTCTCCTCTTGTTCTATCCTAGCTTGGTTTTCTCTACTCTAACAAAAAAAGGTTTGTTCTATCTTAGGGTCAAAGCTAGCTAGAAGGTCGGTGGTGTTGGAGCATTGCTTGCACTAGTCTTTGGAGGTACCTGGGATGGAAAGATATTTGGGGAGTCAGATGGACAGAGTAGAACCAACTTCAAGTATATTATCAATAGTATCAAAAGTAAAAGTAAAATCCTAGATTAGTCTCAATAGAACTATATTTAACCAGACAATTATGTTGTCCCCGACAACGACGCTAGAATTTGATGTGGTTTTGATTGCACTAACAAATTCACATAGGGCTGAAATCATTAGGTTTTTACCAAAACCTTATGCAATAGTACCATTCACAAGCAGACATGTCTTATCATAGTATAGTTAAGGATAGAATCCCAAGGGACAATATTTTTAAGAATCTTGCTAGTTGAATCCAGATCAACTAAGACTAATATGTAGAACAAGGAGTTGATTTGGGTTTAGTTAAACTAATTGCAAGGAATGTAAAAGAGCAGAATTAAAAATGAGTTTAGATTAATGATGGGAATCATAGGGGTGGAATCGAGTTTCGCCACCGCTACACGTGCAAACACATCAAAACACATCTAGTCAAGATACAACTATCCAAATGGAGTAAGAAAAAACCATTTGTTAGGATATAGATATTGTGTAAGCATCTCCATGAGCTCGATGTCTTGTTACTCATGGATCATGCACTTACTCATATGAAGGTATCCCTTTAGAAGTTCTCGTCCAGGCATAAACCATGTTAATCGATACTCAAACCCTAAGTATTGAAGTTCTCACAACAAAGGAATATATTAGATCATGCAAGGCAGGTGGTCAATCCATAAAGCATGCATTAAATGATTAACAACAAAATAGAAAGTTATATACAAGCCATGGAATGTTATAAAATGAACATGTAAGCACAGGCAGTGGGGCTAGTCCCCACAACCCAACGAAATGGACTACTCACTCCTCATGATAGAAGCAAAAAGAGAAAGAGAGAGGGAAGATTCTGCCATGGTCATGGTGAAGAAGATGGTCACGACTAAGTGGAGCAAAAGTATTCTACTCGATGATGGGCAGAGCTAGACAAGGAGTGGAGGAACACCAACGGCATGCAGGGATGATCTTCTCTTTCCTTGTCCCTTCTCTTCACATGCTCTTTCTTATAGGAGGTGGAGCAGTATGTGGATGATGTAGATCTGAACCCAACCACTTTCATGGCTAGAGGATAGACTTGGATGGAATGGAGATGGCGATGGAGCAAGAACACCATAAAGGCATTGATGGAGGCAGTTGAAACGATCTTCTTCCTTGGATGGGCATGGAGTAGCAGCCTGACAGTGTAATAGAGTGGAAGAGATCCTTCCCAATGAAGGGGGGTCTGGTAATTATAGGCACAGATCTAGAGAGCACTGACTTAAATGTTGTTTCAGTCATGATAGTAGTTGTGGTTGCAACTATGTCGTTATTTCGATCGCGGCGTCGTTGTTGTTACGGTTGTGATTCATTTGGTCATGTAGAAGTCACAATGATTTTTGGTCTCTTCCTGGATGTTGTGGTCATGACAACTTTTGGTGTTGTGGTTGCAAAGATCTTGGTCACCATATCTATCACATTCGTGACCACTTGTCAGTCGTGGCGCTTGTCATGCTCATAACCACCTGTGACCATTAGTGGTCGTGACCAAATGTGACCACTAGCAAGATATATCAGTTGCAGTCGTGACCACTTGTGACCACTAGCAGGACCACCGTCTCCTAAGCTGGTCCACATAGTGTGATGCTTAATCCTATAGTGGAGACCAATTGATCTAATTAAAACCCTAAATAATCATATGAAACTTAGGAAAATTATATATGATCGAATTCAGGGGGCATATGAGATATTTGAGTGGAAAATTGGGCCAAAACTAGCTACTAGAAATAATATGAATATGCATTCATCAATTATGTGGGGTATTTATTATTTAGACCACAAGTGTTTATAGAGGATGGTTGCGGTCATACCTAGCCCTATTTTTAAGAATAGTTGTAGTCTTGTCTTGGCGATAATATATAATGTGAATAAGGTTTTTCTTTGCATACCTTAGTGTCTAGTGTCGTGACCTTTATCAAGGGCGGACTAGTTGTTATCATCTTGACTATATGTTTTTATTGGTAGTTTGAGTGATATGTCACTGCGGTGCAGACTCGTATTGACCGAGTATGGGGAAGATCTTGGAGTCTGGCTCTTCCTAAGATCTTGTATAGAACTGATTTTGACTTCTTCGTGATCAGTTTGAGTGATATGACTCAAACTCCCCAGGGCATAATAGAATATGTAATATAAGTCATTTAGTATATTTTTTAGGGTTGAATACATTTCACATTGGTTGATTAGCCTTTCCTTAATTTTATACTACACGGTTTTTATATGATGAAATCTTATGAAATCTGAGTAATTATACTTGTTTCCAGGCTTATCTGCTTAACTTGATCAATATATTAGAATTGTCCAATCTACTCAATTGCTTATCAAATGCTTCAATATGTTTAGTCTATTTATTGTTAAATACTTAGTTGTAATCAATATTTATTGGAGAGAGTTAATATCTCTCACCGGGACATGGGTCTCACCCGTGGGTCACTACATATTTTTAGGTTGTCGTCGACAACAAGGTTGAGGACGTGTTGTTGAAGAGGAGCATCCTAGTGATCTATAGACACAGAAGGTTGGTTAGTTGTATTTATAAGTAGTAGAGTCCTAGTGTCATCCATGTACTCTCAGATCCGGGTATGGGAAGAGTTTTGTAGACGTATACTTGTATCGACATGAGTTTTTGGCAGTATGCCAGTGTTTGTATATATGGTTTGTACATGTGAAATATCTCTTTTGTATACAGGTTGTGGCCTCAACCACTGGATACAGATGTCAATACCTATTATGGTATATAAACCACTGGATACATATGTAAATACCTATTATGGTATATGAGTCTATGGAAAAGATGGACCTTTATGCACATGTTTCAAAGCTTGTTTATGTTGTTGAAGTCAGTTTCAATTATTCCGCTTTTCTAGCTATGTGGTTAATTAGTCATCCATCATGTTTAATGTTTTGAGTAATCTCATTTAGCATGAAGAGGTGTTACAATTTAAGTTGGTATCAGAGCTCTAGGTTTGATGAGTCTATAGGGACATAGGACTTAGGTTTGAGTTTGTTCTATGTATCCAACATATCTGATCATAGTTTATGCTTATGAAGACATGTTTAAAGGACATGAAGAACACATCGAGAGCATGTATGTTGCACCTGGAGGAGATTCTAGTAGGCAGGCACACGATGAGAGAGTACCAGAAGCGGGGCTGGAGCAGGCCACAATGCCTCAGTTTAACCCAAAAATAATGACCAATCTGGAGTTTTAGTCTATGTTTAGATAGATGATGGTCATAATTACACATCTAGTAGATAGAGCACCAACACCTCAAACTAGGATAGTCATCCCTAATGTGGAATCCCAAGGTGTTGGGAAGACATTTGAACATCTTAGACGTGTCAGAATGATTGAATATGCGGGTACCTATGATCCAACAGATGCTGACATGTGGCAATAGAGTTGGAGAAAGCGTTCAACATTCTAAACATCCCTCAAGAGGACAAAGTTAAGCACACGATTTACTTGTTGAAGGGTAGTGATAGCCAGTGGTGGGCCATAGAGGAGAAAAGGCAAGAGTTGTGATAGGATGGGAGAAATTCTGGCGAGAGTTTGTCAGCTGATACTTCCCAGAGACTTATCAAGATGAGAATATCTCTTAGTTTGAGAAGATTCTTTAGGGAGTGATGACCATCAATGAGTATGAGATGAAATTTATGGAACTTCAGAGGTTCTTCCCTCACATGTCAGTAATAGATAAGGAAAGGATCATTAGGTTTGAGAAGGGTCTGAGTATGGAGTTGACTATAATGGTGTCATCTTTGGATAATAGAGAAAGGTTTTCCACCTTTATGGAGTCAATTTGGCAGATTGAGAGGTCTGCTATAGAGAAGTGCAAAGCCAATGCTAAGAAACGACCACCTCTGTTCCAAGGACAATCATCTAGATTCTTTAAAAATCCAAGGTTTTCTTCACCACAATCGCAACAGAGGTTGACTTTTAATGAGAAGAGGTCTTTTACACTACCACATTGGACACCGAGTAGGGGCATAGGTTGTAGTTTTCCATTAATAGGGGCTCATAGCACATCATCAGTTTCAGTGACAAGGATGTCTAGGCCATGGTATGAAAGTAAGACATGTCATAAGTGTCGACAGATGGGGCATACAAAGTGGTATTGTCCTGTGAAAGATGAGGAGGTGACTCAACAACCAAGGCAGAGTCAATAGGGTTCACAACAGTGATAGTTTAGTAGTGGTGGTGGTAGAGGATGCATTCAAGCATCACAAGTAGGATCCTCTAGACAAGCTAGTAGAGGATGTGGATGGTAGCAGGCGACGACTAGGTTCTATGTTATGAGCTAGCCAGAAGCATTGGTCAATCCATGGGTCAGGATAGGTCATATGGAGTTATTTCATTCTGATTTATCTACTTCTTATTTCATATATGTACTAGTTGACCCGAGAGTGATGCACTCTTTCATCACTAGAGAGGTGATAGATAGTTGTTATCTACCCGTTGATCATAGATTTGATAATCTTCGACTAGAGACTCCTTTGGTTGGTTCAATAGAGTTGCGGGAAGTGTATTTCTCTTGCGTTCTTTCTTTCTCAGGATGCAAGATTCAAGTGGATCTTTTGCCACTTAACATGCATGGGTTTGATATGATCCTAGGAATGGATACTTTTGAGAAGTACAAGTGTTGTTGAATTGTAGTTCTAAGGTAGCAACGTTCCATGATGGTGATGTCTCGTGGATCATTCAAGGTGATAGGAAGATTCTTCCCACGTGTTTGATGTTGACTATGATAGTAGAACGGTTGATGAGATAATGATGTGAGACTTTCTTAGTACATGTTGTGGATACCAAGGTGAGAGGTCCTAATATCCAGGAGGTATCGGTGGTGCGAGAATTCGAGGATGTTTTTTCTTGAAGAGTTACCTCGTGTTCCCGCTCTTAGAGAGATTGATTTTGAGATCAATATTGTTCCTAGAACACAACCCATAGAGTAGTTACCGTATAGGATTGCACCAGTAGAAATGCAAGAGTTAAAGAAACAGTTGCAGGAACTGTAAGAGAAAGGTTTTATCAAGCCAAGCACTTCCCCTCAGGATGCTCCCATGTTGTTAAAAAAAAAAGAACGGGACAATGAGATTGTGTATAGATTACTGATAGTTGAACATGGTGATGACAAAGAATAAGTATATGTTTCCAAGGATTAATGACCTTTTTTATCCGTTGAGAGGTGGCACTATGTTTTCAAAGATCGACCTGAGATCATGTTACTAATACGCCTCAAAGAGCACACCAATTCACTAGAATGATTATCCTAGAGTTTAATCCTTTTTTACTTTCAAGTTAAGGCTAGTATAGAAGGGTCAATCCCACAAGACAACATTTTTAAGATTGTTCTCTTTTAATCACGGTTGATTTTTGAAATTATTTCTTTTTGGTGTTTTGAATAAGAACAAAAAGTAAATTCTAGCTGGGGGTTTCTTGATTACACTAGAACAAGAAATTAAAAGTGCAAGAAAGTAAAAGATTACACTAATGCAAAGAAAGGGAAAGATTATTCTATGAAAAGAAAGTAAAGAAAGAAGATTGTTAGCAATAAATTATCTAAACAAGAATTAAAATGCAAGAATGAAAAGAGAGTGATGGAAACAAACATTGAAAGAACAGTTGAAATTAGAAGGGAAGGCATTGAGGCTTAGGGGTTTCACCACCTTAGCCCTTGTGAAAACAAGATCAAGCGATACACAACAATAAAATAGAAGTAGGTATGAAAATTATTCATAAGCAAAACCCAAGAGATGAACTCCATGTGAACCCATTGGTTCTGGTGTTCATGTATCCTACTTCTTCATTCTAAAGAGAACTTTTCCACAGTCACATCCAAATCCTCGTGAAATTAGTTTAGGCATTCTAAATCCTGGGTTCCACAGTCGCATCTGCTGGGATTAACTTGTGTTGAAAATGATTAATTATTTTGTTTAAATTGGCTATTTCTAAAACAAAATCATTTGTCTAGGTAGTTGTATAAAACCAATCTGATTAACACATGGCTAAGGGTTATTCCCCTCGATAAGGAAACTACTCACTGTTCATAGTGAGGAAGGGAGAAACAAGGAGAAAAAGATAGGAATCCATAGTCTACAAATCTAGAATCTTCGAAAAGACTGAGGTGGTGACAATTAAACGGATTGCTTTCTTTATCCCCCGCTCTAAGAGAGCGAATGAGAAGAAAGAATAATAATGAAGACCAAATCCAAATGTAGAACAAAGAACTAATTTTTATTGCTTGAATGTAAAGATTACACTAAGAATTGAAAGTAACAAAATTTCAACTAAAATGTGAGTACAAAATTTTGGGATCCTTTTCTTAGTGGAGTCCCCCTCCTTTTATAGGGGAAGGAGGGGTAGAAACCCTGAATGGTGGCTAAAAGAAGTGAGAGGGGCAGTTGTTGTAATATGTTACTAGGCGAAATGGTCGTCTGGTGAGGACTTGGCATGGATCTAAAATATTTGGATCGAAACCCTAAGGAGAGTGTTGGCAGTGCCATTTGGTTGCAAACTTGGGCATGAAGAATGTCTGAGACATTTGTTTGGATGATGTGGAACGATCGTCTCACGTTGTTATGCACATGATCAAAGTTTTGGAACCTTAATCAAGTGGTGGTGCCCTTTGCGAAAGGATTTGATTCTAGGTTAAGTGACCTAGCTGTCTGGGCTCACTTGAATGCTCATTTGGGTCCATGGGGCGATCGTCTTGCTAAATCAAGATGCTCATTTGACATGTTAAAGTAGCTGGTTGAGCCGAGGCCGAAGTGGTCGTTTGGCTCTTGAACGTGGGGGGGGTCTCTGGGAATGAGCCGACCGTCTGGGCTTAGTGAGACGATCATCTCACTGGCTTAGTGGGTTAGAAATCAGCTTTGGAGAAAAACCCTACAAAAATTGAGAAAGAAGATGAGTATTTGCAAAAGTGAACCAAAAAGTGGGCAAATTGCAAATTGTCCTAGAAATTACTGCAAAAGAGATAACTCTAATGAAAATGATTAAGAAAATATGGAAATAGATAGATGAATATGCATTCATCAAAATACCCCAGACTTGAATCTTTTCTCATCCCGGGAAAAATAAAATACATATAAAGTTTAATTTATACTCCCAATATGTCATTCCTTACCTTGGTAACATCACTATAATCCTTACCTCCAAATTTTGTCCAAGTTACCCAATCTCCTAGAACCATGTAGCATAAAGTTATATATTCTTTATCAAAATAGTTATCATATTTTGCTTCTAAAATGATAATTTGCAGGAAAAAAAAGGTTTCATCTTACTTTCACTTTGACACTTTCAATTTTCATTTTTATTTTGTAAGTTTTTGCACAAGGATAGGATGAAGGGGGTGCAAAAACAAAGAAGGAAATTATGAAAAATATTGATCCCTCCTCTATTTGACTAGAGATATGGATTTGCAGAGTTGTGGCTACATTGGTCACATTTTTTTTCATGTGCACTTTTGGCATCTTTTGATGGTATAGCCCTTTATGGGGTATGAAAATTTTATTTTGGGAAGCTTGCCACTCCGGAGTTGGTTTTTGTCCGGTGGTGATTCTTTGCTTCTCTTTTTTAGAAGAAAAATACAGGAGATGAATAGATGTTCTTGTTCTTATAACTTCAAAAAAAAATTCTTTTCATATATTTTTCAGAGATTGGCATTGCTCTAGTTAGAATATTCCTATAAATCACATCATGCAAGTTTTATAACAAGATAATCCATTTGTTTAACTATAGGGAAAATTATGCTTGGTTCTTATCGATTCTTTATGACTTGCCAACTATTCTAAGTACTAATGTTATTAGGGGTCTTAGGTGACAAGATGGTTTCATACATGGCAATTTGTAATAGATTTTGCAAAAAAAAATACTAAATTCAATTTTGGGTAGAGTGATAGATGTCTACTCAATGGGATGACTAGATAATGGCTTTTTTACACTGAGGAATACAAAAAGGGGATGGCCAACTAGATAAAGTCCATGAACCAAAGCAAATACATGCAAAACAATAAAAAGGCAAAATAAAGCAAATAAGCAAAAAGATTGGGGGTGGAATATAATTGTACCACCCACCTCTACCTCAGACTTAGACTTTTGCTCATCTCGAGCAAAACTCAGACCTGAGATGGAGGGATGAAAACCACGGTGGTGGAGAATAGTAAGGCGGTGGAGGAGCGGAGGAGGAGGTAGGGTTTGTGGTAGTGACTTGATTGATTTCCTTGGAACCCACTCCATCATCTTTGCCTGCGTGTCTTGAAATGTATCCTGGAATGCTTGGTGTACATCGATATACCAAGGACAAATTTTTGAAATAATATCATTAGATTCCCACAGTTTGGGACGTGGTGGAGGATGGTTGTAGGGAAGCAAAAGATGATTATTCATGGGAGGTGGGGATGGGCTTAAGTATGGATCTTCATTTATTTCCCTATAATGGCCACTAATGTCAATGGAAGGTGGGATGTAGGTAGGTGAAGAGAAATATCCATTGATGAAATATGGCTGATCCACTTGGGTTGTGATTTGTAATGAAGATTCAGAAGAAATATGATGAGTTTCACAGATCGATGCCTTGAAGGGAGAGGGGGATAGGAAATAGGTATGGTCATAGATGGGAAAGGGGGTTGTGGGAGGGGAATTTCTTGAGTTGTGATGTTGGTTGTGCTCACAATAGGATCAGTGGGAGGGGAAATGTCCATCTTGAAAGGGTTGGCTGGAGCAGTTTGAATAGCAACTTGATTGTCCACCAGAGAAATTTGAGTTTGATAACATGTTATGGTTTAGAATTAAGGAAACGTTGTTTCATCTTATTGAATTGGTCCATGCATTTGAGTAAATAGACTTCTTCTTTGTGGGTGTACCGCATGCTACCCCAAAGGCTTGAAAATTTATGAATCCCATCCCCATTCATAGTGTGAGAAGTCTTGGCTCAATGTCGATGAGGGCCCTGGGCGTGGAGAGAAATGACCAGCCAAAGATGAGGGGGTTGCAAGTGTCTTATTTTATGTGAATAACTTCAAAGTTACAAGGGATATAGAAATTTTTGACCTTGACCAGCACATCATGAATAATACCAAGAGGCTTGGTAATTAAAGAATCTTCTAGTTGAATACACATTGGAGTGGGTCTATCATCAGTGAGCCCAAGCCTTCTGCACATGCTCAAAGGAATGATGGATAAACTAGCTTCAAGATCAGCTAGCCTCGAATGGCTGGTGGAATCATTGATAGAACAAGTGATCTTGAAAGATCCTAGATCTTTGTGTTTCATTGGCATTTTACTCTGGATGATGTCTGATGTAGTTCTAACCAATTTTACCATTTCAGATTCTTCAGTTGTGCGCTTACAGTTTAGAAGGGCTTTGAAGAATTTTTTCCATTCAGGTAAATTTGTCATATAGTCCAAAAGTGGGATGTTGATGCAAAACTTTCTCATGATTTCCTTGAACTTGTTGAACCTAGAGTCCAACTGGGTCTTCTTCAAATGTCCAACATAGGGTAAATGTAGTTTATAGATAGGCACTTCCTCTTTAGTGGTGGGAGTGGCCAAGGATTGTGGTACAATAATCTCATCATCTTCTACTTGGTCAAAAGCTATGAGGGGAGAAGTTTCACTCTCTAGTGTGGTAAGGTCAAATATGGTAGTAACAGCCTTGAGTTGTTCCATTGCTTAGGGTTGGGTTCAGGTTGGCCGGCGAATGTGTCGGTTGGATGTTTTTTTTAGCAAAGAGACGGGCATTTTGAGCATCAATCGACTTCTGATGTGCTATTATCATTTGCTCTAAGGAAGCTACCCTATCATCCTTGAAGGAGTGGGGATTTTCTATTGTAATTGAGGTTGAGGTGGAGGTTGATGAAGGTTTTGATATCTTTGTCCCTTGGTAAGGTCCACAGTTTTAGAAATTTGCCCTATAATTCCCTTGATTCCCATAATTCCATTGGTTGTTATAATTGTTGGGAAAGCCTGGTGGTGAATGATTTCTGGCTTGAGGATGAGGTGGTCTTTGTGGGGGGATACTTGAGAGGAATTTTCATCTCCTGAAGGATTTCCATATTGGAATCCAGGATAGTTTCTAGCTTGGTTGGGAGTGTAGTAAGCTTGACCTAGAATACTATGGATGGAGTTTAGATTTTCCACTGACTGGCCAACTATCGGCTACATAGGAGTGTTGTAGAGATATTGACATTGAAGGGTAGCATGATCATACCCTTAGCATATCCCACATAGAGATTCAGCAACCCTAACTTGTTGAGGTTGCCTCTCATAGGCATTGAAAGAAGATTGTAGGTGATCCCATTTCAAGGAAATCAGCTTAAGGGCTTCAAAAATATCTTGGATGATGGGATTTACCTTTGCCTTGGAGACCTTGAGGACACCACCGATTCCTCATCCAGCTTGGGTCTCAAAGGCTTGTTTGACAACCTCCCACATGCTACTCAAATTTTGAAACATAAAATTTTCTCTATATGAGGAATCAAAAAAATTCTTCATCAAGACCACGACAAAATATCACAATGAGTTGAGATTGTGATATGTCATGATGAGGGCAACGGTGGAGGAGTTCCCTAAATCTCTCCCAAGATTATCCTGAAGTTTCTTCAATGACCATTTAAAAGAGAAGGATTTGTCCCCTGATCTCAAAAGTAAGGGAAGGTGGGAAGTATTTATCCAATAACTCTGTTTGAAGCGCTTCCCAAGTGGTGGCTTGGTCTTCACTCTCCATGATATTATACCAACTATTGGCTTGCCATGAGAGAGAGTATTTAAAAAGTCTGAGTCTAATGGCGTCTTTAGAAACACCTGGGATTTTGGTCAAAGAACAAAGGTCAGTGAATCATTGGAGATGATCTTGGCAACTCTCACCCTTGTTCCCAGAAAATGGATTGGCCTAGAGCACGATGATCCACTAAGTGTGGATCTGAAATTGGGGGCAATAATCGCGGGTGGAACAACTGGGTGTTGTGCATGTCCGATTTTTGAAGTGGAAAAATCTTTTAGTTAGTTATGTCTCTCGGCCTCCCTCTGAGCGGCTTCAAGGGTCTCTTGCTCAGCTATATAGGCTCCACACATATTGGCTTCTTGGTGATAAATGTATATTTATCCCTTTTATTTTTATATTTTTGATATATGTTTAGGATTATTTTGTTATTTATTCTCTTAGTTTCATAATTAATTGTGTTATTTTAGATTTTTCTCTTTAATTGGAGTGTTAATTCTATTTTCTTGGGTTTTGTAGGAAAATTACACAATTTGCAGCAGTCCTGAAATTCATATATACCCTCCACCAAAAGTGACATAACTCTTGCATTTGAACTCCAAATTGAGTGTACAAGTATTCATTGGAAAGGGAATTTAATTTTCTAAAATAAAATCTTATTATTTGGACCACTTTTGTGCTTTTAATGGGAGAGAAATACATTCGAAATCGCTGCTGCGAGAATCTGCATTAAAGGGAGTTACATGGTCAAGATAATTAAAGACAACAAACTTTCGATTTGACTAGATCCAGAAAATTCAAATTTTGGTTTTCCTCTCTTTTTTCCCCCTCTTTTGAGGGAAGCCTACCCCCTATGCCTCCTATGAAAGGAGAGACTCTTCACTTGTAAAAGTATTCCATTCTTCATTCCATTTCATCTAATTTTTAGTTGTAGACTACATCTTGTATAATGTTGGATCTCATTTTAGTTTGCATTTCTTCTAATCTTATTATGTCTGAGTAAATTTCTATGGAGCATGGGAGTAGCCCCTTAGCTCGGTTCTATTCAATATAATCAGTTGTATTCCTCCATCGAACAAATTTCTTCTCTCTGTTTCTTTGTGGTTATTTGGATGATCTGATATATTCTTATGGAGTGATATGACCGTGAATCTCTGTAAGAATGAAATAATAGTCCCTTAATTGTGATTATCATCTTTTTGTCTATTTAATCTTATTATTGTTATAATCCTTGGTGACGCGACCACCTGAGCCTTGGCTTTGAACTCCAGTTTGAATTCACATGCTTTTTGATATGACCGTAGATAATGGCATGTTGGACGGTTGGACAATGATCTGTGAACGCCGGGACCAATGGGTTCACGAGAAGTTCGACCCTTGTGAGTTTTTTCATAAGGACATGTAACTACAAGGTCCTGATTTGATCCTTGGAGTTTATAATTTGATTAGTTGAATAGGAACGTGGTTTTGGTGGTGATCTTCCAGACCCCAGATCTCTATTTCTTGATTAGTTAATCTTTATTTCAGCACTTTTATTTGTATTCTTAGTATTAACAACTCTCTCAAATCGGGATTTAATTCTTGTACTTGCAATCAGATTTGGATTTTGACTTTTCTTTTCTATCGTCCCTTGGATGGATAGCTATCTATACTAAGTTGACTTGTTGTTCACAACAAGTTGACAACCGGGTTAGAAGGTTAAACTCTAGGACTTTTTCTAGTGATTGTTACATGTACAACGACGTGCATCAATTTGACACCGTTGCCGGGGACGACACAGTTGTTTTTCAGATCTGGTTGTCTGTATATATTGTATAATCTTTTTTCATATTCTCTTACTTTCATAACTTTAGTTTTTTTTATAATTTCTTTTAGATTTTTGTAATTTCTTTTTGCCTTCTGAGCACAATTCCGGAAGTATATCTCCTCTTTCTGCTGAGTTTCCATTCCAGCAGTACTGCTTTCTAGTTACTTTTTTTTAGTAATTTTAGTTCATTTCATAATTTCTTAGATTTATAATTTGTTCTCTTTGTAATTTTTTACTAACCTCTTATCTCGTAATCTTTCTTCTCTCGTTCTTTGATTGACATATCTTTCAGGAATTTTTCTTTTCAAATGGAGTGGGCATCCCAATATTCCCCACAATGTTATTATTGTGGTCTTTACCACCATGCATCTTTTGCTTGCCCCACTCTACCCCATGCTTATGATAGTACCCATTCTAATTGTGAGCCCTTTCATCCTGGTGGGTACAATGTGAATCCATATTTTTCTGAGAACCATTATGAGGAACCTAGCTATCCATATTCTAATGGGGGATATGATCAACAAAATTTTGTGGGGTGTAACCAACAAAATATTGGGGGTTATGAGCATGCTTATGAAACCCAATGTAATTCTCAACAAGAAGAGAGACTTAGGGCCCTAGAGAAGATAGCAGTATAAGGAGAAATAAAACTAAAAACCAGCCAAGCCTTCTTAACCGCCCTGCTAGAAGCCCAAACCCAAAATATAGATTGTTCAAATATGTTTCCTCATGATTTGGTGACACCTTATAATATTAAATCTTCCTATCAAGATGGACACAATGGAAATTACAATCCACCATCTTCTGGAGATTATTATGAGGAGCAATGCCACCCAAAACAATATGAGGAGTACTATGGCCAAGGACACTATGGGGAGTGTGGTGAGGATGACCAAAATTTTGGGATGTATAAATCCTATGGTGAAATGCAAATTAATCTTGAACTGGAAGAGAGACTTAAGGCCCTAGAAAAGATGGCAGCAGAAGGACAAGCAAAACTTGAATCCAGTCAAGCCATGTTATCCACCTTACTAGAGGATCAATCACAAACTCCCCCTATAGAGCTTGAGCAACCCAAGATGGTTCTTCCTGATGACGACTATGACGATGATCCTTATTTTGTGTCATATATGTCAGATCTTGAAGAAATAACACAAACCATGGATCCATATTTTGTGTGTGATGAGGATGTTGGTATCCCTATCTTTCCTTTAGAGACTCTTTTACTTGAATATGAAATGTCAAAGTAGGAGAGTCATTATGAAGATCCAACAACTCCTCCCATCCTCAACATAAATATGAATGATACCATAGACCAATACCCTTCTTTTGAGTCTATTTTGGATAATGAGCATCTAACCCCCTTTATGATTCTTCCCAAGCCGTCACAGCCAATTTCCATCCCACACATGGCTGATCTAGAAGGGGAGATACCACCATTGGAAGAAGCCCACACACCCCCTTTTGTTGTTTGCAAGGAAGACAACATCATCCCTCCTAAATACTTGGGGAACCCTTGTACAAAAAAATTAGAGACATATGTTACATCAACAATGAAACTTACCAAACTCAATGTTGACGAAATTAATTTTAAGGAGAAAGAAAACACTTTTGTAAAAGATTTTAAATTTTTTGTATTAGCATCAATTCTCCCATATGCAGGTCATCATGATGGTGGAAAACCTGAACCAGATCCTCCACCCAATTCAGTTCATCATGCTCTACTGGCATTACTGGTCGGGTACCCGCCAACCTCCCCCAATCCACATCCATCTTCAACACTTCCCTTGCTATCGAAGCAAGATCTATGGATATTATTGGAGGGAATGTGAGGTGAAATAAAATATGAGTACCCCACTGAGCTTCTACAATTACCCTATCATAGGGTCATTATGAAGCTCCTCAGATAAAGGTCCCAGTCCTCATACACATCCCCTTTAGCTGGCCATTTTTTGAGCTACCTGTGCCACCTGGAAATCCTCGCTTTTCTCTTCCCTCCATCTCGAGTTTCGATTATTCTTGGGACGAGTAAAAATCTAAGTCCAGGGTGGAGGTGGGTGGTATGTTTCTATTCCACCCCCTTATCTTTTTTATTCTTGCATTATTTCTACCTTTTTTTCTTTTACATATAGTTGCTTTGTTCATGGCCATTATCTAGTCGGCCATGTTTTTATTTCTTTTGTTGCAAAATGGCCTTTATCTAGTCGGCCAATATGAATAGATATTTATCATTATACCCCTTTGAGTTTAGTAAATCTTTTGCAAAAAATTGTTACAAATTACCATGTCTGAAACCACCATGTCACCTAGGATCCCAAAATAGCATCACTCCTTGGAAAAGTTGGCAAGCCGTATGGAATCAATCAAAATCAAACAAAAATTTTCTCTATTTTTAGACATTGATTAACTTGATATAAATCTTGTATAATGTGATTGACATGAATGTTCTTTCTGATGTAATGACACTTTCAACAAAAAAAGGAGAAAAGAAATATGTGAAGTTATAGGCACAAGGACACCTTTTGTTTCCCCCTTATTTTCTCTCTAAAAAAAGAGAAGCAAAGAATCACCACCAAAAAAAAAATCAAGTCCGGGGTGGCATGCTTCCCATAAAAAAAATTCCATACCCCACAAAGGGGTGTACCATCAAAATATGCCAAAAGTGCACATGAAAAAAAAATTTGTGACCAATATAGCCACAACTCCACAAATCTAAATCCCAAGTCAAATAGAGGAGGGATAAAAAAAATTCATCACTCCCTTCTTTGTTTTCACACCCCCTAATTTCATCTTGTTCTTGTGCAACAACTCACAATAAAAAAATACATTTATAAGAATAAGAGTGTCAAAGCAAAAGTAAGATGAAGCATGTTTTTCTACAAAATCTTTATTTAGAACCAAGATATGATATTTGTTTTTAATAGGGAATATAAAATTTTGTGTTTTGTAGTTTTAGGAGATTGGGTTGCTTGGCCAAATTTGGAGATAAGGAATAAAGTGATGTTACAAGGGTGAGGATAGACATGTTGTTAGTTTAAATTGGAATAATTTGTAATTTTATTTGTTTGAGGACAAACAAAGATTCAAGTCTGGGGTATTTTGATAAATGTATATTTATCCCTTTTATTTTTATATTTTTGATATTTGTTTAGGATTATTTTGTTATTTATTCTCTTAGTTTCATACTTAATTGTGTTATTTTAGATTTTTCTCTTTAATTGGAGTTTTAATTCTATTTTCTTGGGTTTTATAGGAAAATTACACAAATTGCAGCAGTCCTAAAATTCATATATACCCTCCACCAAAAGTGACATAACTCTTGCATTCGAACTCCAAATTGAGTGAACAAGTATTCATTGGAAAGAGAATTTAATTTCCTAAAATAAAATCCTATTATTCGGACCGATGTTGTGCTTTTAGAGGGGGAGAAATACGTTCAAAATCACTGCTGCGAGAATCTGCATTAAAGGGAGTTACATGGTCAAGATAATTAAAGACAACAAACTTTCGATTTGACCAGATCCAGAAAATTCAAAAATTGGTCTCCCTCTCTTTTTTCCCCCTCTTTTGAGGGCAGCCTATCCCCTCTGCCAACTATAAAAGGAGAGACTCTTCACTTGTAAAAGCATTCCATTCTTCATTCCATTTCATCCAATTTTTAGTTGTAGACTACATCTTGTATAATGTTGGATCTCATTTTAGTTTGCATTTCTTCTAATCTTGTTATGTCTGAGTAAATTTTTCTGGAGCATGGGAGTAATCCCTTATCCCAGTTCTATTCAATATAATCAGTTGTATTCCTCCATCAAATAAATGTCTTCTCTCTGTTTCTTTGTGGTTATTTAGATAATCCGATATATTCTTATGGAGTGATATGACCGTGAATCTCTGTAAGAATGAAATAATAGTCTCTTAATTGTGATTATCATCTTTTCGTCTATTTAATCTTATTCTTGTTATAATCCTTGGTGACGCGACCACCTGAGCCTTGGGTTTGAACGCCAGTTTGAATTCACATACTTTTTGATATGACCGTGGATAATGGCATGTTGGACAGTTGGGCAATGATCTGTGAATGTCGGGACCAACGGGTTCACGAGAAGTTCAACCCTTATGAGTTTGTTCATAAGGACATGTAACCACAAGGTCCTGATTTGATCCTTGGAGTTTATAATTTGATTAGTTGAATAGGAACGTGGTTTTGGTGGTGATCTTCCGGACCCCAGATCTCTATTTCTTGATTAGTTAAACTTTATTTCAGCACTTTTATTTTTATTCTTAGTATTAACAACTCTCTCAAATTGGGATTTAATTCTTGTACTTGTAATCAGATTTGGATTTTGACTTTTTTTTTTCTTCCGTCCCTTGGATCGATACCTATCTATACTAAGTTGACTTATTGTTCACAACAAGTTGACAACCGGGTTAGAAGGTTAAACTCTAGGACTTTTCCTAGTGATTGTTGCGTGTACAACGACGCGCATCACTTGGGTCACACATTCAATCATTATAAGTTCTCTCTAAGTGACAAGTGTCTGCTCAATCCTACGGGCAACCTCTTCATCGTCCATCATAAGTCTGTTTTCAATATTCAAATAATGGAACATTCTCTCTGGCTCGGGATCAAAAACTGACAGTGCGGAATCAGCGTGTGGCAAGCAGTGCATGCACAATTATATTGATAAATAATAATCAAGTGAAGAAAAATGTATTGTTTGAATGGAAACTCAACAGAAAGAGGAGATATCACTTCTAGAATGTTGATCGGAAGGCATAAAAAATGAAGAAAAAAAAAGTTTTTCAAAAATTATTTTTAGGGTTCGAGAAAATGATCAGTTGTCCCTGGCAACGACGCCAAAATTGATACGCGTCGAAGAGCACACCAATTCACTAGAATGATTACCCTAGAGTTTAATCCTTTTTACTTTCTAGTTAATGCTACTATATAAGGGTTGATCCCACATGACAACATTTTAAAGATTGTTCTCTTTTAATCCCGATTGATTTTTAAAATTAGTTCTTTTTTTGTAATTTTGAATAAGAACATAAAATAAATTCCAGTTGGGGGTTGTTTGGTTACACTAGAACAAAGAATTAAAAGTGTAAGAAAGTAAAAGATTACACGAATGCAAAGAAAGGGAAAGATTATTCTAAGAAAAGAAAGTATAAAAACAAGATAATTTGAATAAGAATTAAAATGCAATAATGAAAAGAGGCCGATGGAAGAAAATGTTGAAAGAATGGTTGAAATCAGAAGGGAAGCCATCCAGGCTTAGGGGTTTTACTATCTTAGCCGTTGTAAAATTAAGATCAAGCGATACACGACAATAAGATAGAAGGAGGTATGTGGATTATTTGTAAACAAAATGCAAGAGATGAACTTCATTTAAATCCATTGGTCCTTGTGTTCATGTATCCTAGTTCATCATCCTAAAGAGGATTTTTCCACGGTCGCATCCAAATCCTCGTGAAATCGGTTTAGGCGTTCTAAATATCAGGTTCCACGGTCGCATCCGCCGAGATTAACTTGTGATGAAAATGATTAATTACTTTGTTTAAATTGGCAATTTATAAACTAAAACCATCTATCTAAGTAGTCTTGTATAACCCGATCTGATTAACACATGGCTAAGGGGCTACTTCCCTCACCTCAGTAAGGGAATTTCTCACCATTCATTGTGAGGAAGGGAGAAACAAGGAGAAAAAGATATGAATCTGTAGACCACACATCCAAAATCTCTGAAAAGACAAAGTGGTGACAATTAAATGGCTTGCTTTCTTTATCCCCCACTCCAAGAGAAAGAATAAGAAGATAGAACAAGAATAAAGGCCAGATCCAGATGCATAAAAAAGAACTAATTTTTATTGCTTGAATATAAAGATTACACTAAGAATTGAAAGTAACCGAATTTCAACTAAAATGGGAGTACAAAATTTTGGAACCCTTTTCTAAGGGGATTCCCCCTCCTTTCATATGGGAAGGAGGGGTGGAAACCCTAAATGAGGGCTAAAAGAAGTGAGAGGGTGGCTATTGTAATCTGCTGGTCGCATGTCGTGAAATGGTCGTTTCGTTAGGCGAAACGGTCATCTGGCAATGACTTGGTGTGAATCTATAGTATTCACATCAAAACCCTAAGGAGGGTGCTGGATGCGCTGTTTGGATGCAAATTTGGGCTCAAAGCAATGTCCCAAGATGGTCATTTGGATGATGTGGAACGGTGCTTGCGCCGCCATGCGTGTAATCAAAGTTTTGGAACCCTAATCAAGTGGTGGCACCCTCTGTGAAAGGATTTGATTCTAGGTTAAGTGACCTTGTCGTCTGGGCTCTCTTGAATGCTCGTTTGGGTCCATGAGATGACTATCTCACTGAATCGAGATGCATGTATGATGTGTTGAAGTAGCTGGTTGAACCGAGTCTGAAGTGACCATTCGGGTCTTGAACATGGGGGGGGGGTTCTGGGAATGAGCCGACCGTCTAGGCTCAGTGAGATGGCCATCTAGTTGGCTTAGTGGATCATAAATCATCTTTGGAGAAAAACCCTACAAAAATTGAGAAAGAAGATAAGTATTTGCAAAAGTGAATCAAAAAGTGGGTAAATTGCAAATTGTTCTAGAAATTATTGAAAAAGAGATAATTCTAATGAAAGCGGTTAAAAATATATGGAAATATATAGATGAATATGCATTCATCTATCACCACTGATTGAGAATCAAGGTGGTTGACATACCTAGGTCAGCTTTTAGGACAAGGTATGGTCACTACAAATTTGTGGTTATGTCATTTGGTCTAACAAATGCACCGACAACATTCATGCATCTGATGAACAGGGTGTTCAAACAATATTTAGATCAGTGTGTGGTCGTGTTCATAGATGACATCCTGATATACTCCAAGGATAGTCAGCAACATTAGCAACACCTTCACCGGGTGTTGACTTTGTTGAGGCAGCACCAGTTATATGCTAAGTTTAGCAAGTGTGAGTTTTGGTTGTCAGAGGTGCCTTTTCTGGGTCACATCATATCAGCTAAGGGGTTTGTGTAGTTCCTAAGATGGTTGAGTCTGTTTGGGAATGGGAACAACCTAAGATACCGAAAGAGATTTGTAGTTTCCTAGGTTTGGCAGGATACTATAAGAAGTTTATAAAGAACTTCAGTTCTGTAGTGTTACCCCTAACTAGGTTAACTGGGAAGGATGTTCCTTTTTCTTGGGATGACAAGTGTTAGTGTTCTTTTAGTTGAAAGAGAAGTTGAAAAATTCACCAGTGTTATTGCTACCAGAACAAGGGAAAGGCTATATTGTATTTTGTGATGCTTCAAAGAGTTGGTTGGGATGTGTACTAGTGCAGGATAAGAATGTGATAACTTTTACTTCTCAACAACTTAAGAAATACGGGGAGAATTACCCAACACACAATCCCGAGCTTGCTGGAGTGGTTCATGTTTTAAATATCTAAAGACACTACCTTTATGGAGAAAAGTGTCAGATCTTCACCGATCACAAGAATCTGCAGTATATCTTTTCACAGTAGGAGTTGAATATGAGGCAGAGGAGATGGATGGAGTTAATTAAAGATTATGATTGCATGATAGACTACCTTCTTGGAAAAGATAACGTGGTATGTGATGCATAGAGAAGGAAGTCAACTTCATCATCATCTGCAAACAATGCATAGTTGTATTCCTTGGTGTGCCATAAATGAGTCATGATAGTGTCTCTTCACCGGATGAATGTACAGCTGGAAGTTTTCAGAAATATATGCTTTGTTTGTTCCATTATATCTATTGCGCACCGCCACACCAAACCAGATTACTCAAAAATAAAAACACGATCAATCACTAATTAACCACATATCAAGAAAAAGGGGATAAATGAAACTGAATTAAACATCTCAAACATGTCCAAGAACATTTGCATAAAAGCACATACCATTCCAGGTATCTATACAACTGTAAAGAGGCCTAAGACAGAACATGTATACAAAAGCATTATTCCATATATGCATGCCATATAAAACATTAGCAAACTACCAAAAACTCGAGTCGATACATATCATCTACAAAACACCCCCTACCCAGACCTGAGAGTACATGGATGACTCTAGGACACACTAACACTTGCCAACCTTCAGCTCCTGTTGCTCACCAAGTTGTTGTTCCTCACCACCACGAGTGTGATGACACCGCTAATGATCACCTAAAAACATGTGGTAACCCACGAGGTGAGACCCATTTCCCAAAGAGAGATATAACTCTCAACAATGTTTATTGATATCAACAAGTTATGTAATTAAACAGATAGAGAAGTATAGGTACAACTCTAGGACACACTAACACTAGACAACCTTCTTCTCCTACTAGTCACCAAGCTTCTATTCCAAACCACCACAAGCCTCACAATGCCGTTGACGATCACCTAAAAATATGTGGTGCCCCACGAGGTGAGACCCATTTCCCAGCAAAAGATATAACTCTCAACAATGTTTTTTTTGATAAGTTAAAATATCACTATCGGGTATCAAAAAGTATTTGGGAACAAAGGAACCCCAAATAAAAAAGATGGGGATCTAACTACAAAAACCCCAATGCCTCAAGACCAACCTATTCAGCCCACAAACGAGCCGAGGTCTAGCTTTACCAATAACAAGTAAGCTATTTACAATATCATAAAAAATAACAGTGGCATCCTTCTCAGGTCCAATATGTAACCTGGAATTTCTTTCCCTCCACACATGAAACATGATGGCAATCATACAAATGCCCATAAAGTGTCTCATAGGTTGATTCTTATGTGTGTTCCTTAGAATCCAGGCAATGCTTTCATCCAGCTCGCACGGCGGGTTCCCCCCCCAGCCACACTTCAGCATAGCCCTCGTCCATATGTACCTACTGTAACTACATTCCCACCATAGGTGCTTGTGTGATTCATCCTCACATTTACACAAGAGGCATGTAGTGCTCACTCCCAACCCCCATCTAATGAGCTGATCCATCGTAGGCATCTTCCTCATAACCCCCTATAGAAACAACAACTCCATTTGGGGAAATGAGTCTGGTTCCAAATGAGTTGAGCCCAAGGAACCTGCGGGCCTGCAGCAACATGTGCCCAGACCATGGTATCAGTTCTTTTCCGCATTCCATTTAGCAGTTGGTAGTTTGTATGAACCTTCATCCAGAGCAGGTTCATTCTCCTCTACATTCTTGAGGACCTGTTCTGATTGGACAGCAGCAGCCTCTCCCCGTACCTTCTTCTCATCCAGATAGCCCAGGTAGACGTCCCATTCAGGAGGAACGTGTCAATCCTCATCTCAGTCGCACAGTCAGCAATGGTGAACTCTCAATAATGTTTATTGATTACAACATGTTATGTAAATTAATAGATAGAGTAGATAATATTACAACAAATCATGATTAACATAATACTCAGAGGAATAGATAAAGTTAACATTTATCAAATAATTTATTTCTCTTACTGTGTAATACATCCACTAAACATTATAAGAAATAAGGCAAGGGTTATCAACCAATGTGAATTGTTGTTTAACCCTAACAGATATGCTACACGACTAGATTACATCTTTTATTAAGCCTTTGGGAGTTTGTGGCATACCACTCAAACTACACTGCAAACTCACAATCAGTTCCATACAATATCTAGGAGAGATAGAATCCTAAGATCTCTTCCCCTCAGTCAGTATGAGTTTGCTGCAATGACATACTAGTCAAGCTACAATCCGCCTAGTCTGCCCTTGGTATATAGGTCACGACACTAGAAACCATGGTATTCAACCCTATCATCTGAGGTACAACTGTAGATGTCCTCAATCACATCACATATACATATTCATTCATCCAAGATATGGCCTCAACCATTCTCCATAACCTTAGGATTAGGATGACAAGGACACACTCTCCTTGCACCTGCATATACTCAATAGTATATGACTCTGAGTTTCCCTTCTGGAATACTCATTTTACTATCCAGCAAGTCTTGAAACTAGAATAGATCTACAACACTAGGCACTACATTGTTAGGGTTTCACTTGATTAGTTATTTCTAATTGGGTGAGTTCATACTACATCAATCAAGTTACATACAAACCCTTACAGAGTTCTACAAAAACATTGGTATATAACAACTCTAAAAGATATAGAACATATGAGACATATTCCTTATCACAACATCATAGGGTACCATCCCCTTGTCCATCATAAAGAGGATCACACCTCCACTAGGGCTCAAGTCATGCCCAAAGGTCATTTAGACCATTCACAAACACCATCCAAGAATGTCATTATCTTTCAACACCTTGTACAAGATTCAACCAATCATTATCATACTTGTGGTACACAGGTTTAGCATAAGATTGCATCAAACATAAGAGATATGATGTTCACAAAGGTAACATAGTAGGGTTACCATAACATTATTAGAGTTTCCTTACATTACAACAACATAAATGAATACAAGTATATTTAACCATCATCACTGAGTCACTTTAAGTTAGGTTCAACAAGGCAGATTGAATTAATGTTACAAATCATTACCCATAACTAGACCATCAATTTGTAAATATAATTAGGCCAAAGCATAATTATTATACATAATCATCCCCATCGGATCATGGATTCACTTATCCTAACTACAACCATTGGATCATGTGCTTCAAACCCAAACCATAGGATCATGTGCACCAAACACAAACCATCAGATCATGAGCATCAAGCATGAACCATTGGATCATACTCATTAACAATACTATTGGTTCACATACTAAGCACAAGAATAGACTCATATGTCACACAAAGAATAACCATCAAATCATGCACCTACTAGAGCCATCGTTTCTTGAGCTTAGTTGGTAGGTTACTTCATAAAGTAGTGGGACCATCGGTTGTGATCATGGAGTGAACCATTGTTTTCAACTACTAGAAGAACCATCAACTTATAAGCTAGGAAAACCATAGTTTGATCAACTAGGTGGACCATCGATTGACAAAGCTAGAAGAACCATCATTTGATAAAGCTAGAAAAGCCATCAGATATTAATGCTTGGCGAAATCATATTTATGCATCAAGGAAAAACCATCATTTGTTGGGGTTAAAACCATCAGTTTCCCTAGAAACCATCATTTGTTAGGGTTAAAACCATCGATTCACCTACTTGATCAAAGCATGGTTTTAGGTTTGATTAAGGTTTTGAGCATCCAAATAAGATAAGCAAGCATGCTTAAGCCCTAATCTAGGTCAGAGGTCTACAATATCAACCGAAAACGTACCCTTGTCCACCTTTGTCATTACATGGGCCATGTCTAGAAATGGTTTAACCAAGAGTAGGGACACTTTATTTCCCAAATGTTAAATAATGCGACATTGTGCCCTCTCCTTTTTTAGTGATTGATAATTTGGCAGCTTTATCTCAAAGCAATCATCCCGGATACCTAGTGTCAATCTCTCTCGCCCCACCTCTAAAATGACGTCTGATGTGCCTTGGAAAGGTATGTCTAGTAGTTCATTTCCATAATCAACTTGCATCTCCAAGATGGAGAAATCTACTGGAAATATGAAATTTTCAACCTTCACTAGAACATCTTCACAAATGCCTATGGGCCTCGATACTGAATTATCCACCAGTTGGATTGTCATGTTGTGCTTTTTGGATTCTTTGAGTCCCAATTTCTTGAATGTAGTCAATGACATAAGATTGATGCTTGCCCTGGAATCACAAAGTGCATCTCCAAGCTTAACCCTGCGAATGTAGCATGGTATGTTGAAACACCTTGGATCTTGTCTCTTCTATGGTAGGTTTCTTTGTATCAACACACCAACTTCCTCCCTTAAGATGACTACATTAGAATCATCTATCCTCCTATTCTTGTTGATAATTTCCTTCAATAACTTATCATAGGAGAGAATTTTCTCAAGATCATCAACTAGTGGTAGGTTGATATGAAGCTTCCTGAACGTATCTAGAAATTTCTTGAATTGTTAGTCAACCTTCTTGGTCTTAAAACTACAAGGAAATGGTATTGGACTCACAATTTTTTTTTGATGGGGTGGGATGTAGGACTCCTTCTTGGCCTCTCTCCGCTCAACTCATTCCTCTTATGGACTCTCCTCATGTGGTGTAGTATTGTGTGGCTACTCTATAGAGGTAGAATCTGTCACTGCCCCAATGTCAATCGGTTTGGTGCTCTTCTCTAGAGTCTATTTCTACTCTTTCATCAACACTTTGCCACTAAGGAGAAGCACTGCCTTCACCTATTGATTGT
The DNA here is from genome assembly GCA_963693085.1 of Alisma plantago-aquatica. Classification (NCBI taxonomy): domain Eukaryota; kingdom Viridiplantae; phylum Streptophyta; class Magnoliopsida; order Alismatales; family Alismataceae; genus Alisma; species Alisma plantago-aquatica. The sequence continues at coordinate 196,598,615 of OY856410.1, forward strand.
CGGATGGGATATCTGTGTATCCTAAAAATCCTTGCAGAATGGGTTTCTTAAGGGATGCCCATCCGCTGCTAGTTGAAAAAAATGATTTTTAATGCTACAGATCAGTGCCCCTTGATTCTGTTGTTCCCTTTTCATCTTATCCAAAAGGACCACATTCTGATTCGGTAATCTACCCAACATGTCTTTTATTTGGTCATCTTATTGGTGGGTTTGTCCTGCTGACAGTGTTGTGACGTATTGCCCTACTGTTGTTTAGGTTGTTATGCTTATGAAGGGTCCTATCAAAAATTATTAGGATCTTCTCTATGAGAACTTGGGGTCCTTCCTCCATGCATAATCATTTTCCTCCTATTATTTTGGTGCCACATATACATGCATTCTTCCTCTTCACCTCTGGATGAGGCTCCAAATTTTTGGACAAATCTTCTTGTGAGGTTGTCAATCTTTTCCTTTAAGATTGTAATCTCCTTTGATTCCACAACACTTTTTATGGTTTCTCACAAGTCACACTTCGCCCCGAGATTGATTGTTGTTCATGTTCTTTAATATCTAGTGACACCATGTAGATTTATTATTTAGACAGAATCCTTCTATTTCACTGTCAAGGGTGGTTCTCTCCCCCTTGTGTAACCCATAATAAAATGTCTTTGCCTGACCATAGAAATCAATCCCATGATGAGGGACCTTCCTGAGCATATTTTGAAATTCTTCCATACCTCTTAATAGGGCTCCTTAGCATGTTTTTTTGTAATCATAGATTTTCCCAACCAAGTCATGTCTCTTTTATGGTAGAAAGTACCTCTCAAAGAACACATCTATCATCTCATACCAGGTCTCTATAGATTTTTAAGGAAGAGTGAGAAACCATGCTTTTGCCTTATCTGACACTGAGTATGAGAATATATTCAAGTAAATCACTGTAGTTGGGACCCTGTCGATCTTAAACATTTCACAACTTTCCACAAAGCCATTGATGTGCGCCATCGGGCCCTCCATAGTGTGGCCATGGAGTAATTGAGATTTAATCAGTGCCACCAGTTCGAGATTTATTTTGTAACTTCCCACATTGACAACTTGTCATTTGATTGGTCCTAAATGTTTTGTGGATGAAGATGCCTTAATCTTTTCCCATACAATATGTTCCTCAAGCTCGGTCCCAACATGCTTTTCAATGTTTGGGTCCATGTTTGCTGCTAGTGCCTAGTCTGCCTCAGGTGGTGGGGTTTTGATAAGCTTCTCAACTAAAGCCTCAAAATATCTAACTCTCTAACGAATCTCCTTAGGGCCCATACCCATTGGAGTGAATTCCCAATACCTAAAAATGAGATATTGAGTTAGAATGAGTACTAGTTAATTCACTATAAATATAATATTTTCATTTTATGTGCACTTTAAAAGAAATAATTTGGAAAATAATAATAAAAAAGGAAATGGCCTAGAGTGGCCGATCACAACACTTGTACTACAAGAGTTTTCATTTCCCTGGCAACAATGCTAAAGACTCGGCACACCTAAACTATGCAAGCAAAACACAAGTGTATGTGTCCAGTAGTATAGGCCTATAAGGCCTGAATGTCGACCTCAAGGAAACATAATCCACAGACTACTACTAAATATAACCTAACCAGCTAGATCTATGGAAAAAGTGATTGGTTGTTTGTTTATAACTAATGATGAGAATTGAAATCTAAATTAAGTAGAATGTGATCATGAATTTATGGATTCTTTAGGATTACAATTTTACCACAGTATACATTGCATTTAACTCCATTTCATCAATAATTATTAACACTTAACTCTGGACTAAGGACTTATAGCAAGTATTACCCACTCTTATAGTGTAATACCCTACCTATACTAAGGCAAACCCCACTTTCATAGTGATTTAAGAATTAGATAGGTTCTTTAATGATATATCTAGGTTATTCCCTTCCCAATTGTAGGCCCTCTCTCGAGGCATGGTATTGGCTGTGTAAATCTATGACTTCCCAAATGTTCGATTGTTACACTAATGAGTTTTAATCATATTAATGGTCTTTTACTCAACTAGCCAATTCCCACAAGTATATAGGAGTAGATGTAGTCAAGATAGAACACAAGGAGCTTGGTAACCAATTAAACGCAATAGTGCTAACTTTCAACAATCTAGATCTTTTTCAAGAATGATTTAGTTGATTAAACTAAATTTTCAGAATTAAACTAAATAGTAAAAGGATTACTAAAAGGGGTTTGATTTCATATATGAAACAATATTGAACTTAGGATTTCACTAGCACATCATAGCATGAAGAATGGAGCACGAAATTTAAACATACTAAGCACTTCATTTAAAGGAGAGTTGTATGTTATACTTCACCTCCCGGTGCAAATACAACGATCCTAACTCCATACAACACTCTTGTGTATGTATTTTCATCCTAGATCACAAACCTAATCCTCAACTCCATATCTTCCACTCTCGTGGTAAAAGAGGAGTTGCCAAGAGAGTACCTACTTACTCTCTTACCTATCTTCTCAGATCAAGCAAGAAAGCATAAAACATGCATACATAGTGGCCAGTCATACATGTAAGAAGCAAGAAACCGGTACTCACAAGGTAGAAAAATAAGCAAATTAGCAATTAGTATGAAATTATCATGTTCCATACAGGCTATGACATGGGAGTTACTCTCCCATGTCCAAGAAAAAGAGCCTACTCATCTATGATGATGTACAGAAGAAAAGATGCATAATTTTCAAAGTTTAACATGTCCATGATGATGACATGGGAGTTACATCAAGCTTGGAGTTTAGGGGCCAATGCTAGTGTTGATCCTAGGCAGTAGAGGAAGGGGCATTGGTGGTAGAGGTTGCAAGATGCATGTGTTGTTGAAAGGGGCATTCGGGGAGGGCAACCTAAAATTTGGATGCAATGTCACTTCGATGACATCGCCTAAGATGGGCCCTAAGCTACGAGAACATGAGTCCAAGAAGGAGGGTGATTTTTCTGCATTGCATATTGGAGGATGCTGGTCTATTATGCTCATCCCTATTTTGGATCAATTGAAAAGGAATAACTTCCTTGTTTCAAGTCATGACATGGAACTATAGGTGCCTTTGTGATACTCACCATTTCTAGGTGATGAAGAGAGGAAAGGAGTATTTTGGTCTTCAAACTTCTTGGATCTTGGAAAAGGAAACACAATAGGTGACAAGGTTGAGGGGACTCTCGTGTGGCTTTGGTAGCAATGGGATTGCAAGTGGGGGTAGTGGGGTTTTGGTGATTGGTGGTCAGGGTTCAAATTGCTACAAGTTGCCGCTGCTATTATAGGTCTGTTGTGTCATTCCATGGTTGGGGTTCAAGGGTTATATAGGCAGAGGGGATGAAGTTTTTAGGTTTTTGTTGTGGAAGTAAGTACAAGCTGCTATTCACAAGGTTCTACCATGGTTAAAACCTTCCCTATCATTATCCAGTCAGGAGAGGGAACAAATCGGCAACACCCATGTACCATTTTGGGTATTCAGTGTAGGGAACTTGAAGAGGAAGAGGGTTATATGTCACAGGGGTAAGCGTCTAATGCATGTAAGTTTCTGCCAGACCACAGAGGACATAGGGGGTCCCCTAAATGATGTTGAAATGACTCACTACGTAAAATGGAAGGACTGTTTGCAAATATTTCTCTAGAAAAAAGAGTCAAGTCATTTAGGTAAAAGAATTCAATTGAAGATGAACAATATCCAAAAATTTGATGATTGATCAAAATAATGAAATGAAACATTGGATTGGAGGACCGATTAGTGAATGAAATCAAGTTTGAGAGGATTCCAAATTATAGCTCAAAATAGTTTTTGTACCCAAGTTTTAGCATGTTACATATGCAGAACCTGAAGATTCTTATATAGGTCAATATAAAAGAATGATCTAAATGAATTGTGTTCCTTTTCAATATTTAATATTTACTTTCAATTTATATGTTGTTTCTAAGATATAATATGTTGAATTCCACTTACCAATTTGTTTGATGCATAGTTGGGGGTGTGATGCATGCAGGTACAAAACAACATCAAGGATAGAGCCATATGAATATCGACATAAGGAATAAATCAAGTGTTTCCAAATACCTTCCTGGTAGGGTTTCATCTACAATAAAAGATCCTAATGTTTATTGATAAATTCATGTAGATCTTAAATAATTTTAATATTCATAGCTTAGTTACTTTCAATTCAAGAACTCAACTGTACTAGATTGTCTTTGAACAAGATGTGAATCAATTATTATTTTAAAGGGGGTGTTACACCTTCAATATGGATGCTGGGAAAATAAAGTGACGACGTAACTTTTAAAGAGTTTAGCAACATCCCTTTTTCCAGTCTTTTATTTCTCATTAATGGTTTGCGTGTTGCAATCCATGGTGCATCAGATCTATAACTTCTCTTATTTTCTTCTTTTAATACATATGCAAAACATTCTATCTAACTCATATGAGTCATTGTATTGATGTAAACACATCCTGGTGTACATGGTCCATTACAATCCTTTCTTACTTTTAACAAAAACATGTGTATGGATACTTGTAGGCAATAAAATCGAAAAGGAATAACAAACTTTGTTATTATATAACGAATCCCAAACTAATTCACGTTATGTTTTCTTATATAGGCGTCATCGTTCCATTGATCCAAATTATGTGGTTCAAGAAATTAAGAAAATAATTCTGAACTTGCAATTCATAGTTAATCTTAATCTTATCCTCCACTAGATTTATTCATTTATTTCTTTATTAAAAACAAAAGCGTGCCTCTCCTTCCGTGCATTACTCCTTTTTTCTCACATGGCTCTGTCTACCACACTATATAAATATACCCATTTTATATTGATTAAATGGATTATTTTTTATTAAGCATTATATAAATTTTATATAGTAAGGCTATGTGTAGTTCTATTTTTTGTTTATGACAAAGTAGTACCTAAGAAATAATTATTAGTGTTTGGATGAAAAGGAGCTTAAGGAGAGATTGCTCTTTTTGTATGCATGCATGCACTTATCAGTTGATTTAACTGATAAATTTGGTCAATTGTTTGGCCGACAATTCGATCCACATCTCAACCCAGAGGAGGGAGGTTTACATCAATATGTGGCCTCATTCATGTATTCTTATGATAATCTACACTTTTCCCTAGCCCAATGAAAATATCTATAGAAGAAAGGAATGGACTACTCCTTTCATAGGCATATTTCATTTGCTGTAGAAAGCCATATTTGATTATGTTTGTAAATCCAATAGCCAAATGTTTACAGTTAAACAACTAGAGATGAAAAAAATGAGAGAATCTTACATTCACATTTGTTTAACAAAAGCAATAGTTTGTCATCCAATTCAAAAGGACCACATGCCAACATCCTGTTGTCGCTGCGTTCCTATTCTGCCCATCCGCTTTTATCACAATCCTTCGTTAGCTATTTTTAGTTGTCTTACCCAAACATAAATTTATGTTCTACATAATTCCCAAAACTTAAATTCTTCTAAGGCTCTGATTGGTTTGTTGTAACTTGTTTGAAAAATTTATGAACTGGAGTTCCTAAGGTAGTTTTTCATGATTGGTTTAATGTAAGTGTTGGAACTTGAATTTCTGACTTCCAGTGAGTTACAGAGTTACATACATAATAGAGTTTCTGAGTTCTCTCTTAAAAAGAGCGACGAGTTCTACAACAATTGACAACATTTCTAATACATTTAGATTTTTCATTTTACATGAATGATGCATGTAGAATATTTATGACTATGAATGTTAGCACTGTGGATATAGTTTGTTACCAAAATCATTATATAATATGACAAAATACTATACACTATACACAACACCATATAAATTATGTTACACTACAACTACCATTCCCATTATGGTCTATAAAAACAAAATATATGATCATTATGAAAAAGTAATCACACTGCACCATGTGACCAAAAATGTAATTTATCTAACACATTTTTATTCTTCACAATTAAATAATATGATGTGAAAAATGAAAATTAACTAAATTACACATGAAGAATATTAATGGTGTACATTTTGTTAAACAATCATGAATCAAAATTTATATTTACAAGCACACAAATGTAGATATTATTACAATACTTTGTATATACAAAGTAAAATAGAAATATAATGATATATAAACCATTATATTTTTGTAAAATTATAATTATATCACAATAAAATATTTTAAAAAGAGAAACATCTGCATCATCACTACTCAGTTAAAAATATTATGATCATTCACAAATATGATTCTTTCTTTATTTGTTTGTTGTCTCTACTTATTTATTATTACTTAGTAAAAAACAAGTTTTTTAATTGATTCCCATATTTACACTTACAACAAACCAATCATAGGAAGTAGAGTTTTCAGAAAATGAGTTCCACATAACTAATGGCTTACTCCAAACTAATCAGAGCCTAAAATCAGGATGACCGTTTGGCTGCCAACATTAAGAATTTGAGTATTTCTATAATTCATTGCTATATGGTTTGCAGATGATTAGGAGACTTTATTTGTGGACGACAAAGGCCAAACATACAACATGAGCTCTAAACGCGACAGTACAGTTGGACATGGCGTGATTTAAGGACATGGGTTTCTATTGAAAACAGATACTAGATAAAATACATAATATGATTTCTACTTGTTAATCTAATCGTCTGTTCTATATAAGTACTAAGCATAAACTCGTTCTATGCTCAAATGCCTTAGTAGACTACAATGAGTAATTTATTGGCGGAACATTAAAAAAGAAAATACAATAAATATGTAGAATACATATATACACAGGTACCATTATATAATTAAAAGAAAATGAAGAAAATTACATCCAACCCCTCCACAGACTTTCTTATACAGTATGCTCCTAATACAATATGTAATTAAAAATTAAAGAAAAAAGTATAGTGTACACACACATGGACCAATATTTAATTCAAAAGGAAAATGGAGAAAATTACATCCAACACTCTCCATGGGCTTTCTTATATTGTATAGATGAGTCTTATAATACAATATATGATTTAAAAAATTATAGAAAAAGTGTAGTGCACACACAAGGACCAGTATGTAATTCAAAATACACAGGTACCGTTATATAATTAAATAAAATGAAGAAAATTACATCCAATCCCTCAATAGACTTTCTTATACACTATGCTCCTAATACAATATGTAATTAAAAATTAAAGAAAAAAGTATAGTGTACACACACATGGACCAATATTTAATTCAAAAGGAAAATAGAGAAAATTATATCCAACACTCTCTCCGGGCTTTCTTATATTGTATAGATGAGTCTTCTAATACAATATATGATTAAAAAAATTAAAGAAAAAAGTGTAGTGCACACACAAGAACTCATTTTGATGTAATTAGCCATAGTATGTTTTGGTTTTTTAAAGCCAACCCGAAGAACATGGTGGGAGTAAATACCATGGTTCTGAAAATATGGGACCTCTTGTAGGTCATGTACAATATATGGGGTTTTTGATACCTTCCCCTATACTTTTGCTTTGGTTAGTAATATTTTACCTTATCCAAAAAAAATGGAGAAAATTACATACAGTCCTCTCCACGAGCTTTCTTATAAAGTATAGATGAGTCTGCTAATATAATATATAATTTAAAAAAATTAAAGACAAAAATGAGGTGCACACACATGGATCAGTGTGTAATTTAAAAAATAATGAAGAAAATTGCATCCAACCCCTCCATAGGTTTTTTTATATAACTAGGAATATACCCGTGCTATGCTCATGTGCCTTAGTAGACTGCAATGAGTATTTTTAGGTTAAACTTTGAGAAAAGAAGATGCAATAAATATGTACAATACATATCGTAAGAGGTCTTCTCATACACATAGGGACCAATATTTAATTTAAAAAAATGGAGAAAATTGCATCCAACCCCTCTATGGGTTTTCTTATATAGTATAGATGAGTTTCAAATTCAAGACAAAAGTGTGGTGTACACAAAGGGACCAGTATGTAATTTCAAAAATGAATGGAGAAAATTGCATTGAACCCCCTCCACATGCTTTATTATATAGTATAGATGAGTCTCCTAATATAATAGATAATTTAAGAAATTGAAGACAAAAGTGTGGTGTACACATAGATGGACTAATATGTGATTTCAAAAAAATGGAGAAAATTGCTTTCAACCCCCTACATTAGCTTTCTTACATAGTATATATGAGACTCCTAAAATAATATATAATATAAAAAATTAAAGATAAAAGTGTGGTGTACACACACATGGACCAACATGTAATTTCAAAAAATAATGTAAAAAACCGCATCCAACCCCCTCTGTGAGCTTTCTTATATAGTATAGATGAGCTTCCTAATGTAATATATAATTTTAAAAATTAAATACAAAAGTGTGGTGTACACACACATGTGTCAATATGCGATTTCAAAAAGTAATGGAGAAAATCACATCCAACCTTGTCCATCGCTTTCTTATATAGTATATGTAACATCCCTGACCTGGGTTAAGGCTTAACACTAGAAGTTTTACTTAAGTAAATCATTTAGATTCTTGTCTTTATCTTTTGAAAAGTAATTAAGACTAAAGGAGAGCTTAAGTTTCGATTTTGGTCCTATTTGAATAATGTTGAAACAACATTTTTTCCTGTTTTGGAGTAAAGTGCAATTTACCCAATTTAAGGGGTTACCTTGAAAATGTTACATGATAAATGTTCCTCAAGTTTATAGCATCATAAGAATGAGAATGATGTTGAGATATGGCTTCAACAAGCCTAAGTCCCAAGAAGGAGCTTGTTTGAGTAATGCTTGTGTATTGAATGCTAGTTTTGGTGTAATTTGCAAATTACCCAAAATCTAGGGTTGGATATGTAAAATATCACCTCTTTTTTAGTCCCTACTATTTCTTAGTATCTTCTGGATAAAATAAAAGGAAAGGGGCGTTTTGTTTGAATTACTTTTGAGGAGAGATAATCTTGATAATAAAATAATCAAGATTTAAGCATAATTGAAACCCTAATTTATTTTGTAGCAAAAATAAATATATTAATTGAAGTGCCCATCAACTAAAAAGGATATGGTTGAAATCATATAGTGCAAGGACGTCCAAATGCCTTGAGTGGCACCGAAATATCCTAAGTAGGTGAAGAAACCCATTCACATTTGTTTTTTTTTTTTGAAAGACAATAGTATTATATTAAAAATGGGTGAAGAAACCCATTCACATTTGTTAATTAAAAAGTAATGTCCACTAAAAATGGACAATAGTATTATATTAATTAAGGTGCTTAAAGTGGTTTCTTTTAATTCAAGGATAAATGAAAGGATTTTGAGGGCAAGGAAGATGGCTTCAAAGGAAAGGAAGGTAGGGATCATGTGGCAAGAAAGTGGATGCATTTTCCCCTACTTTCTCTCTCCTAGAAAATCAATTACATATACTCCATTTTCTCCTTACTTGAAAGGCTATTTTGCAAACCACTTTCTTCCCTTGCTTTGGCCGATGACCTAGGAGCTTAGGAGCAGGAGGAAAACGTTCCCCAAGCTGAAGGTAAGCTCCATGATCATCTTCAACCTTGAATTGATGGTTGAAATTGGATTTCAACATTAATTTTCTTCTCTCTTCCATCCAATGCTCAACCTTGGACATCTTTTGCATCCAAGGAGTTGGAAATGAATCTTGTCTAGTTGAAGGAGCTTCTTTCACCATTAGAGACGTGAAGCTTGAAGCTTTGAAACTACTTTGAAGGTGGGTTATATAACTTGAACCCATCAATGTTATTATTGATTTCAATTTCTTATCATATGTCGATCCTTTATTTCTTATTGAATAATTACTAAATTAATTATATATGTGGCAATAGAAATCGGAGGTCTGAAGCTTGATGATGATGATATCATCTTAGTACACACCTCAAGAAATATCATGAGCAAACGGTTTCACTTTGTGTTGGTCAAACGGTTTCAAAACCGATTGGGGGGCAAACGGTTTCAAATCGTTAGAGACTAAATGGTTTCAATAGGTTCAAGAATTGATTGGTCTCATGACCTAATAATTTCAAACAAATCAAATTCAATTAATTTCATAACCCTGGCACAATTGGTTTCAAAACCCTAGATCAATTGAGGACAAAACTCTAATTTAGGGTTAAACAGTTTCAAGCTGAATTGATCAAACAGTCTTAGACCGTTTGAGGACTAAACGGTCTCAAACCGTTTAGGATTAATCAATATTCAAATCAATTAAAGATCAAACAGTATCAAAACCTTTTAGGGTAGATCAAAACTCAAGACCATTTGGAGGTCAAGCACCTCAAGACCGTTTGTAAGTCAAGCACCTCAAGACCGTTTGGAGGTCAAGCACCTCAAGACCGTTTGGTGGTACAAAAGGTTCAAGACCGTTTGGAGATTCAACTGAACCAAGACCGTTTAAGGTCTAACGGTCTTCAAGATCATTTGAAGGTCAAGTGACCTCGATACCGTTTGAAGGTCAAGTGACCTCAAGACCGTTTGAAGGACAAGTAACCTCAAGACCGTTTGAAGGTCAAGTGACCTCAAGACCGTTTAAAGGTTCAATTGGTCTAAACTGTTTGAAGGTGCAATTGGTCCAAACTATTTGAAGGTTCATTTGGTTCAAACCATGCAAGTATTAATAACCCCATAAGTGGTTGAAGAGTATCTCAAGGTTGATTTCATGGAAGTACTTCTAAAGTAATTAGGTTATTAATACATTTAGAGTGATTATCACTTGATGCCTATGAAAGTAATAAATTCAATGCACTATGATAAGCATAGGTGCATGTACTTAATGAAAGGTTAAGTCAACTGAATAAGGTGTGATGGTGATGTGTGTTCCTAGTACATGGAACAATGAAAAGTATGATTTGATATTTTAATAATGCTATGTGCTCCAAGATATGTGGAAGCATTGACTTAGGGTTTAAATTAATGAGGTAATCATAAAACCCTAATTAATTGATAAAGATGGGAAATCCTAACCCTAATATAGGGTGATGTTATGTGAAACCCTAATATAGGGTGATGTTATGAAAAACCCTAATATAGGGTGATGTTATGTGAAACCCTTATATAGGGTGATGTTATATGAAACCCTAATATAGGGTGATGTTATGAGAAACCTAATACAAGGTTATGTTATGTGAAACCCTAATATAGGGTGATGTAATGTGAAACCCTAACATGGGGTGATGTTATGTGAAACCCTAATATAGGGTGATGTTATGTGAAACCCTAATATAGGGTGATGTTATGTGAAACCCTAATTGATAAAGATGGGAAATCCTAACCCTAATGAGGCAATAGTGATGTTATCTTTATATTGCATAATGTTGATATGAAATTGATATGGTTGTTATCAAGTATACTAACCATGCATGTATCGTGAGATGATGAGCATAACCAGGTATGAGTTATGATGTTAATGGGCCTTGTGATCCATTATTTTATTTGCTACTTAGTGAGTGGTGACAAGGAGTTGATTATGCCTGGTGAACTATGTGAAATGCTTATGTGACAAGTATCCTGAAAACCTTGGTCAGATGACCTGGAGGTAATAGTCACATGATAAGTGGTAACCATGTTTAGTGTTGAACTAAGGGTTTGAATACCTAGATCTAGCAAACATGATGATTATGATGTTAAGGGATGTGAATTCCCAGCAATGAGATGAGGGATTGAGATCCCAATGCTTCATAAAGTTTTGAAAAGTACTTGATAAGAGTATTATTTCCTTGTAGCATTTGTCATAATAATTCTTGTTTGAAAACTTGACTGATGCTAAAAGAATATGGTAATGTACTTAAACAATCAAGTGGAATATTATCATGTAGAGCCCTAGCCATAGATCCATCATCGTCAGTAGCTGGTGATGGTGAAACAGGTTTTCCTGCTGGTTAATCTGGAGCATATATTGTTGAATATACGGGGTGCTCCTAGCCGAAAATAGGAGGATTAGAGTGCAACTTCGGTTGTAGACTCAAAATATGTTTAAGAGCATGGTGAACAGGCCCATGGCTCAGTGTGATGGAGCATGAATGCGTTCATGGCTCAGAGAGCACGGTGAACTGGCCCATGGCTTAGATTTACTAGCATCGGGACCTGTACCAAGGCGGGCTAGAGAATGGGTAGCCTATGGAGCTAACCCTGTGACTGAGGTCACTTAAGCAAGAGATTGCGGTCCTGCTTGTGGTCTCGCACTGACCGAGACAGATGAGATCGAGGAGTCTGGCTCTTCCTTTGATCTTGTATGGCACCGGCTTTGGGTTTTGCAACTGAAGGTTGGATTTGAACGGTACAGATCACTTCCTCAGGGCATAAGAATGATTGTAAAATGTAATCAGCTGTGTAGCATATTTTCTTAAGGACGAATTATGGAAATCATTGGTTGATGTTACATTTCTTATTGTATCCTAAGTGGATAGATATTATACATGTTCTTCATATTCCTTATTAAATGGATATATGATTTACTGCTTTATCATTTATAGTTTTAATGTTTTAAAAGATGATATTGCTCTATTCTGCTTATTAATGATTAAATCCTACTGTTCAATAGAGATTCCTCTGTTCAATTATTATTGTTTATCCGCAATAATAATGTTTCTGACGGAGAGTTATATCTCTCGGTGGGAAAATTTCAATTGTCTCACCCCCGTGGGATCCAACCTTTTTAGGTGGATGAGGACGAGGAGGCAGAAACCATACACCAGGGGAAGGACAACAGCATCAGGGACAACAGTGATATCTCATGTGGAGATACTGACTGTCGTGTCTTGTAATTATGAGTCATATGTGTCGTCTCTGTATTCTCAGGTCCTTGGAGTCAGTAGTTAGTGCTTTTATGATCGATCTGAGATTTTGGCATTGGATGCCTCGAGGTCTTATGTTGATTGTGTAGATTTAATAGAGCAACTGTTGTATGTAATCCTCGAGAAGAGATGGTACATGGTATGTACTTTGTGGACCATAATGTATATATAATATTTTGGTTCTCCTTATAAGAGTTTCCTGGAAATGGATCGCTTTGTAAATGGTTTTAATTTTTAGTGATTTTCAGTAATCCGCTGCTAATGTTTAATTCCACAATTAATTACGCAGTGACAATCTGATTTGTGGTCGGGTCATCACAAGGTTTTGGTGTCATAGCTCTAGGTTCACTGAGTCTACAGAGACATAGGATTAGGGTCGTTGAGTCTGTTCTAGTGTCTTCTACTTTATCTGATAGTGACTTCTGCTCTCAGGAGAAGAAGTAAAGCTTGAAGATGGCTGGATCACACGAAGAACATGCTATTGAAAACAGTGTTGCTACACTAGGAGGAGGTGCAAGGGATCAGGCTAGAGAAGAACTAGTACCTGAACATCCCCAAATTGACCAAGATATACTAGAAAACCCATCTTTCCATGCTCTGTTTGGATAATTCATGGCGACCATGACACATATGGCAGATAGGATGCCACCACCTGCACCTAGGGCACCAGCTCACAATGTGGGACATGGAGCTAGAAAGACTTTTGAACGGCTTCGACGGGTAGGAGCCACTGATTATGCTAATACAACTGACCCAGTAGATTCAGACTTATGGCTGACTGAGCTGGAAAAGGCCTTCAGAATTCTTAATATCCCCAAAGCTGAGAAGGTTAGACATGCGGTGTACCTGTTGAAAGGGAGTGTTGGCCATTGGTGGGCCATAGAAGAAGGCAAAAGGCCAGGTGTTGAAGTCAGATGGGAAGAATTCCGATGTGAATATGTTAGTAGATATTTTCCCAAGACTTACCTGGATGAGAGAATCTCTCAGTTTGAGCAGATAAGGCAAGGACCAATGAACATTAGTGAGTATGAAGCTAAGTTTATGGAGCTTCTATAGTTCTGTCCGCACATGGCTGCTACAGATGAGGAGAGGATTCAACATTTTGAGAAGGGGTTGAACGCTGATTTAACCACACCAGTATCTTCTCTAGAGAATAGAGAGAGGTTTGCCACCTTTGTGGAGTCCTTTAGGCGGATAGAAAGGTCCGTGACTGAGAAGCGTCACGCCAATAGTAAGAAAGTGTATACACAGTTCCAAGGATAGAGGTTCAAAATTTTTAAGAAACCAAGGTTTTCTGCACTAACAGCACCACTGAGGTTCAATACTCAGACACAGTGGACATCCAGCAAGGGTAGAGGTCATAGTTTACCACCAGAGGGAGCTCGCAGCCCATCATCGATGTTAGTAACAAGACCATCTAGACCACAGTGGGAGAACAGAGTATGTTATAGATGTGAGAAGATGGGACATGTGATGAAAGCTTGTTTAGCCAGAGATGTGAGTGTAACTCAACCACCGAGGCAGAGTCAACAAGGCTCTCAAAAGCGATAGTTTAGCAGTGGCACTCGACGATGTGGACAGGCATCCCAAGCTGGCTCATCTACATCCAGCAACAGGGTGAGTGGTCGACAACCAGCAACGGCAAGATTCTATGCTATGAATCAGCTGAAAGCATTGGTCAACCCACAAGTTGTGACAGGTCAGATGGAATTATTTCATTATGATATGTCTTCATCCTGCTTTGTATCTATTTTGATTGATCTGGGTGCTATGCATTCCTTTATCACTCTAGAAGTGATTCATGACTGTAATATGACTGTCATTCATAGAGCAGATAACTTGTTATTAGAAACTCCATTAGTTGGATCTGTAGTGTTGCGGGAGGTGTGTTCTCCCTGTGTTCTTTCTTTTTTAGAACATAGCATTCAGGTGGATCTTATACCACTTGAGATGCATGGGTTCAACATAATCCTTGGGATGGACACCATAGAAAAGTATAAGGTTGTCTCGGATTGTGGTTCCAAGCAGGCTATCTTCACAGACAATGGTGTTACATGGGTTTTTCAGGGGGACAGAAAGATTCTTCCAACATGTCTAGTGTCGGCTATGGTAGCTGAGAAGTTGATGAGACAAGAATGCTTCACATTCTTGGCACATGTGGTAGATACCAGAGCAGAGAGTCCTAGTCTTTCTGAAGTTTTGATTGTTAGGGAGTTTGAGGACGTGTTTCCTGAGGAACTTCCAGGTGTTCCTCCATCCCGAGAGATTGATTTTGAGATTAATCTAATCCCGGGCACACAACCTATATTTCAAACACCATATAGAATGGCACCTGCTCAGATGGCAGAACTCAAGAAATAGTTACAGGAGTTGCTTGAAAAGGGTTTTATTTGACCGAGTACTTCACCATGGGGTGCTCCAGTTCTCTTTGTGAAAAATAAGGACCGGTCTATGCGATTATGCATCAACTATAGACAGCTAAACAAAGTAACCATAAAGAACAAATGTCATCTGCCAAGGATAGATGACTTGTTTGACCAGTTGCGTGGTGCAACTATCTTCTCTAAAGTAGATCTGAGGTCAGGATATCATCAGTTACGTATCAAGGAGAGTGACATACCTAAGTCAGTCTTTAGGACAAGGTATGGTCACTATGAGTTCATGGTTATGTCGTTTGGACTAACTAATGCACCAACTACATTCATGGAACTCATGAACAGAATCTTCTGACCATTCCTTGATCAATTCATAGTAGTCTTTATATATGACATCCTGATTTACAGTAAAGATGCTCGACAACATGAGCAACACCTTCGTCAAGCTCTGACTTTACTGAGAGAGCACAAGCTATATGCCAAATTCAGTAAGTGTGAGTTCTGGTTATCAGAAGTGTGTTTTCTTGGACACGTAATATCTGCTTCAGGTATCCGTGTTGATCCTAAAAAGGTAGAATCTATCTTGGAGTGGGAACAACCAAAGACACCAACAGAGATACACAGTTTTCAAGGACTGGCAGGCTACTATAGGAAGTTCATTAAGAACTTCAGTTCTATAGCATTACCTCTAACCAAGTTGACCAAGAAGGAGGTTCCTTTTGTCTAGAATGACAAGTGTCAACATTCTTTCCATTTATTGAAAGAAAGGTTGACCAGTGCACCTGTGTTAGTGTTACCTGAGCAGGGAAAGGGATATATTGTATTCTGTGATGCTTCTAAGAACACTCTAGGATGTGTGTTGATGCAGGATAAACAAGTGATTTCTTTTACTTCTCGACAGCTTAAGAAACACGAGGAAAATTATTCGACACATGATCTAGAATTAGCTGCAGTGGTTCATGCGTTGAAGATCTGGAGATATTATCTCTATGGAGAGACATTCTAGATTTTTACAGACCATAAGAACCTAAAATACATCTTTTCACAGCATGAGTTGAACATGAGACAACGCTGCTGGATGGAGTTAATCAAGGACTATGATTGTACAATTGATTATCATCCAAGAAAGGCTAATGTAGTGGCTGATGCACTAAGTAGAAAATCATCATCACCAATCATAGACAAAGCACAGTTGAACTCTTTAGTGTGCTTTAAACGAGACATGCTTGTCTCTTTGAGGCAAAACAATGTATAGCTTAAAGTATCCTTGTTAGCTGGACTGTTAGCTGAGATGCACATAAAACCTACTTTGAAACAACAGATCAAAGAGGCACAACAAGCTGATGTTGTGATTCAGCAGATCAGGTCAGAGTATGGTAGTGAGAAACAAGATGGGTTTCGGGAGTCATATGATGAGGTAGTATGTTACCATGGTAGGATGGTAGTACCTGATGCCAATGACTTAAGGAAGTTAGTCATGGAGGAATCTCATTCATCTATGTATGCAATGCATCCAGGGAGAGCCAAAATGTATCATAACTTGAAAGATATGTATTGGTGGCCTGGTTTGAAGAAAGATGTAGTTGAGTTTGTTATGCAGTGTCAAGTATGTCAGCAGGTTAAAGCTGAACATCAGAAGCCCGCAGGAACAATGCAACCTTTACCTATACCACAGTGGAAATGGGATCACGTGACCATGGACTTTGTGGTTGGTTTGCCAAGAACAGCCAAAAGTCATGATTCCATTTGGGTGATAGTTGATAGGTTGACTAAGTCAACACATTTTTTTCTTGTCAAAACAACATATATTGCTGAGAAACTTGCACAGATCTATATAAATGAGATAGTGCGTTTACACGGGGTTCCAACTACGATTGTTTCTGATAGAGGTCCCCAATTCACGAGTCATTTTTGGGAATGATTACATAAAGCTTTAGGTACACATTTAAGGTTTAGTACCGCCTTTCACCCCCAGACAGATGGACAATCTGAGAGGACTATACAAACTTTGGAGGATTTGCTTAGGCCATGTGTTCTTCAGTTTATAGGAAGTTGGGATATACACTTGAGATTAATAGAATTCACTTACAACAATAGTTATCAACACAATATTGATATGGCACCATATGAAGCATTATATGGTAGACGTTGTAGATCTCCATTGTACTGGTATGAAACAGGAGAATACCAACTTTTGGGTCCTGAAGTAGTTCAATAGACAACTGAGAAGATTAAAGTAATACAACAACAGCTAAAGGCTATACAGGATAGACAGAAATCATACGTTGATAACGGTGAAGACCTTTAGAATTCTAAGTTGGAGACAAAGTATATCTCAAAGTCTCACCTTGGAAAGGTGTTCTTAGATTTGGGAAAAAGGGTAAGTTAGCTCCTAGATTTATGGGGCCTTATCCAATCATTGAACGGATTGGAAAGGTATCCTATAAGTTGGAGTTGCCACCTGAACTACACAGATTGCATCTAGTATTCCATATATCCATGCTAAGAAAGTGTCACCCTAACACGGAGTTAGTTTTGCAACCTGTGGAGGTAGAGTTAAATGAAGATATATCTTATGTAGAGGGACCAGTGTTGATTCTTGATAGGAGAATCAAAAAGTTGAAAAAGAAAGACATAATGCTTGTGAAAGTTCTCTGGCATCATCGTGGCATTGAAGAGGCTACATGGGAACTGGAGGAAGAGATGAGGAGGAAGTACCCTTCTCTTTTCTCTTGATGATTTCGGGGATGAAATCCCTATTAGGGGTGGATAATTGTAACATCCCTGACCTGGGTTAAGGCTTAACCCTAGAAGTTTTGCTTAAGTAAGTCATATAGATTCTTGTCTTTATCTTTTGAACAATAATTAAACTAAAGGAGAGCTTATGTTTCAATTTTGGTCCTATTTGAATAATGTTGAAACAACATTTTTGCTTGTTTTGGACTAAAGTGCAATTTACCCAATTTAAGGGGTTACCTTGAAAATGTTACATGATAAATGTTCCTCAAGTTTATAGAATCATAAGAATGAGAATGATGCTGAGGTATGGCTTCCACAAGCCTAAGTCCCAAGAAGGAGCTTGTTTGAGTAATGCTTGTGTATTGAATGCTAGTTTTGGTGTAATTTGTAAATTACCCAAAATGTAGGGTTGGATATGTAAAATACCACCTCTTTTTGAGTCCCTACTATTTCTTAGTATCTTTTGGAGAAAATAAAAGGAAAGGGCGTCTTGTTTGAATTACTTTTTAGGAGAGATAATCTTAATAATAAAATAATCAAGATTTAAGCATAATTGAAACCCTAATTTATTTTGTAGCAAAAATAAATATATTAATTGAAGTTCCCATCAACTAAAAAGGATATTGTTGAAATAATATAGTGCAAGGACGTCCAAATGCCTTGAGTGGCACCGAAATATCCTGAGTAGGTGAAGAAACCCACTCACATTTGTTACTTAAAAAGTAATGTCCACTAAAAATGGATAATAGTATTATATTAATTAAGGTGCTTAAAGTGGTTGCTTTTAATTCAAGGATAAACGAAAGGATTTTGAGTGAAAGGAAGATGGCTTCGAAGGTAAGGAAGGGAGGGGGCATGTGGCAAGAAAGTGATGACTTTTCCCCTATTTTCTCTCTCCTAGAAAATCAATTACATATACTCCATTTTCTCCTTACTTGAAAGGCTATTTTGCAAACCACTTTCTTCCCTTGCTTTGGGTGACAACCAAGGAGCTTAGGAGAAGGAGTAAAACGTTCCCCAAGCTGAAGGTAAGCTCCATGATCATCTTCAACCTTGAATTGATGGTTGAAATTGGATTTCAACATTGATTTTCTTCTCTCTTCCATCCAATGCTCAACCTTAGACATCTTTTGCATCCAAGGAGTTGGAAACGAACCTTGGCTAGTTGAAGGAGCTTCTTTCACAATTATAAACATGAAGATTGAATCTTTGAAGCTACTTTAAAGGCGTGTTATATAACTTGAACCCATCAATGTTATTATTGATTTCAATTTCTCATCATATGTCGATCCTTTATTTCTTCTTGAATAATTGCTGAATTAATTATATATATGGCAATAGAAATCGGAGGTCTGAAGCTTGATGATGATGATATCATCTTAGTACACACCTCAAGAAATATCATGAGCAAACGGTTTCACTTTGTGTTGGTCAAACAGTTTCAAACCATTTTAAACCAAACGGTTTCAAACCATTTGGTGACCAAACAGTTTCAAAACCGATTGGAGGGCAAATAATTTCAAATCGTTAGAGACTAAATGGTTTCAATAGGTTCAAGAATTGATTGGTCTCATGACCTAATAATTTCAAACAAATCAAATTCAATTAATTTCAGAACCCTAGCACAATTAGTTTCAAAACCCTAGATCAATTCATGACAAAACTCTAATTTAGGGTTAAACAGTTTCAAGCTGAATTGACCAAACGGTCTCAAACCATTTAGGATTAATCAATATTCAAATCAATTAAAGATCAAACGGTCTCAAAACCATTTAGGGTTGATCAAACCTCAAGACCGTTTGGAGGTCAAACACCTGAAGACCGTTTGGAGGTCAAGCACCTTAAGACCGTTTGGAGGTCAAGCACCTCAAGACCGTTTGGAGGTAAAAAAAGGTTCAAGACCGTTTGGAGATTCAATTGAACCAAGACTGTTTAAGGTTTAACAGTTTTCAAGACCGTTTGAAGTTCAAGTGACCTCAAGACCGTTTGAAGGTCAAGTGACCTCAAGACCGTTTGAAGGACAAGTAACCTCAAGACCGTTTGAAGGTCAAGTGACCTCAAGATCATTTAAAGGTTCAATTGGTCTAAACCGTTTGAAGGTGCAATTGGTCCAAACCATTTGAAGGTTCATTTGGTTCAAACCATGCAAGTATTAATAACCCCATAAGTGGTTGAAGAGTATCTCAAGGTTGATTTCAATGGAAGTACTTTTAAAGTAATTAGGTGATTAATACATTTAGAGTGATTATCACTTGATGCCTATGAAAGTAATAAATTCAATGCACTATGATAAGCATAGGTGCATGTAATTAGTGGAAGGTTAAGTCAACTGAATAAGATATGATGGTGATGTGTGTACCTAGTACATGGAACAATGATAAGTATGATTTGATACTTTAATAATGCTATGTGCTCCAAGATATGTGGAAGCACTGACTTAGGGTTTAAATCAATGAGGTAATCATAACACCCTAATTAATTGATAAAGATGGGAAATCCTAACCCTAATATAGGGTGATGTTATGTGAAACCCTAATATAGGGTGATGTTATGTGAAACCCTAATATAGGGTGATGTTATGTGAAACCCTAATATAGGGTGATGTTATGTGAAACCCTAATATAGGGTGATGTTATGAAAAAACCTAATATAGGGTGATGTTATGTGAAACCCTAATATAGGGTGATGTTATATGAAACCCTAATATAGGGTGATGTTATGAGAAACCCTAATACAAGGTTAATTTATGTGAAACCCTAATATAGGGTGATGTTATGTGAAACCCTAACATAGGGTGATGTTATGTGAAACCCTAATATAGGGTGATGTTATGTGAAACCCTAATATAGGGTGATGTTATGTGAAACCCTAATATAGGGTGATGTTATGTGAAACCCTAATTGATAAAGATGGGAAATCCTAACCCTAATGAGGGAATAGTGATGTTATCTTTGTATTGCATAATGTTGATATGAAATTGATATGGTTGTTATCAAGTATACTAACCATGCAGGTATCATGAGATGATGAGCATAACCAGGTATGAGTTATGATGTTAATGGGCCTTGTGAGCCATTATTTTATTTGTTACTTAGTGAGTGGTGACAAGGAGTTGATTATGCCTGGTGAACTATGTGAAATGCTTGTGTAACAAGTATCCCGAATACCTTGGTCAGATGACATGGAGGTAATAGTTACCTGATAAGTGGTAACCATGTTTAGTGTTGAACTAAGGGTTTGAATACCCAGATCCAGCAAACATGATGATGATGATGATGAGGGATGTGAATTCCCAGCAATGAGATGAGGTATTGAGATCCCAATGCTTCATATAGTTTTGAAAAATACTTGATAAGAGTATTATTTCCTTGTAGCATTTGTCATAATAATTCTTGTTTGAAAACTTGACTGATGCTAAAAGAATATGGTAATGTACTTAAATAATCAAGTGGAATATTATCATGTAGAGCCCTGGCCATAGATCCATCATCGTCAGTAGCTGGTGATGGTGAAACGGGTTTTCCTGCTGGTTAATCCGGAGCGTATATTGTTGAATATACGGGGTGCTCCTAGCCGAAAATAGGAGGATTAGAGTGCAACTTCGGTTGTAGACTCAAGATATGTTTAAGAGCATGGTGAACAGGCCCATGGCAGTGTGATGGAGCATGAATGTGTTCATGGCTCAGAGAGCACGGTGAACTGGTCCGTGGCTAAGATTTACTAGCATCGGGACCTGTACCAAGGCGGGCTAGAGAATGGGTAGCCTATGGAGCTAACCCTGTGACTGAGGTCACTTAAGTAAGAGATTGCGGTCCTGCTTGTGGTCTTGCACTGACCGAGACAGATGAGATCGAAGAGTCCGACTCTTCCTTTTATCTTGTATGGCATCGGCTTTGGGTTTCACAACCGAAGGTTGGATTTGAGCGGTACAAATCACTTCCTCAGAGCATAAGAATGATTGTAAAATGTAATCAGCCATGTATCATATTTGCTTAAGGACGAATTATGAAAATCATTGGTTGATGTTACATTGCTTATTGTATCCTAAGCGGATAGATATTATACATGTTCTTCATATTCCTTATTAAATGGATATATGATTTACTGCTTTATCATTTATAGATGTAATGCGTTAAAAGATGATGTTGCTCTATTCTTCTTATTAATGATTAAATCCTACTATTCAATAGAGATTCCTCTGTTCAGTTATTACTGTTTATCCACAATAATAATGTTTCTGGCGGAGAGTTATGTCTCTCACTGGGACAATTTCAATTGTCTTACCCCCGTGGGATCCAACCTTTTTAGGTGGACGAGGATGAGGAGGCAGAAACCATACACCAGGGGAAGGATAGCAGCATCAGGGACAATAGTGATATCTCAGGTGGAGATACTGACTGTCGTGTCTTGTAATTATGAGTCCTATGTGTCGTCTCTGTATTCTCAGGTCCTTAGAGTCAGTAGTTAGTGCTTTTATGATCGATCTGAGATTTTGGCATTGGATGCCTCGAGGTTTTATGTTGCTTATGTGTAGATTTAATAGAGCAACTGTTGTATGTAATCCTCGCGAAGAGATGGTACATGGTATGTACTTTGTGGACCAGAATGTATATATAATATTTTGGTTCTCCTTATAAGAGTTTCCTGGAAATGGATCTCTTTGTAAATGGTTTTAATTTTTAGTGATTTTCAGTAATCCGCTGCCAATGTTTAATTACGAAGTGACGGTCTGATTTGTAGTCGGGTCGTAACAGTATAGATGAGCCTCCTGCTACCATATGTAATTTAAAAAATTCAAGACAAAAGTGTGATGTACACACAAAAGAACCAGTATGTAATTTCAAAAAATAATGAAGAAAATTGCATCCAACCCCCTCTACATGCTCTCTTATATAGTATAGATGAGTCTCCTAATATACTATAATTTAAAAAATTAAAGACAAAAGTGTGGTGTGCACACATATGGACCAAAATGTCATTTCAAAAAATAATGACAAAAATCTCATTCAACCCCCTCTTCAAAAATTATTAGAGAAAATCACATCTAACCCCCTCTAGTGCTTTCTTATATAATATAGATGATCCTCCTACTACAATATATAATTTAAAAAATTTAAGACAAAAGTGTGATGTAGTGATGCGATGATTTTGAGTCGCATTTATAGACATGTTTTATATGTGTTTTATGCATTTATTAGTCATTTCTGTGGTTAATGTTGCATAATTCATCTACTTTGGTCTATGATACTTATCTATGTCAAATCTCCCTTATTTTAGTATTTTGAGCACAAATTATTACAAGAATACGTTTTGTGTAGGCTTATGTGGTTTCGTGTTGTAATTTCAGGAAAAACAAGTATCTGCTACTGTCGATACCATCGACAGTGGTCGATACCATCGACCAGACCACAGGGTGTCAGCCGCAAGGACCAGAAGAAAGTCGATACTATCGACAGGGATGTCGATGGTATCGAGAGACCATCAGGTTGCTGGCGAGAAGTGGGTCGATACTATCGACACATCAGTCAATAGTATCGACGAGGAGGAGTTTCAGTGATGGTAAAAGGACAAAACTGACGCCTATGAATGTCGATACCATCGACGTGGGTCGATGGTATCGAGGTGGCATCAATCGCGACAAATAAAAGAAAAGAAGATCAGCCGATACAGTGCAGGGTCAATACTGTCGACCCGTGTCGATGGTATCGACACCGTCAGATACATGTTTGTTTCAGATTGATCTTAATCTGACGGGTGTGATTAATTGGCGACCTAACTCGGGAATTATACCTAATGACGGTGCCCAAGAGGGGAGGATCACGTCATTAGCCGCGGCACACGTCCCGAGAAAGTGTGGAGAGAAGAACGGAGCCCAGAAGCACGCCCCAGCCGATCCGAACGCCGAAGAAGATGATTTCCACCACCGAAAGGCGGGAGAACGTGTATTCTATGCCAAAGATCGCTTGGATCTTCTCCGTTCAGGGGTTTCACCACTCAATCACGTTTTTCTCCATGTTCCCCTTTTTCTACTCCATGTTTTGCTCTGAGATGAACATGTGGGGCTAATCCCCTTTGTCTTTAGGACCGGGAGTAGCCCGGGAATTCATTGTATGACAATCTTATCATAGAAATTCATATCTTATCTCTTAAATCCGTGGTATAATCTCATTTTCTCAATTATATTGTTATGCTTGATCACCATAATGATAATCTAATGCCCTTAATTACTTTGAAAGAAGAATTAATGGTTGAAAAGAGATGGAATTTACATTAATTGACAAATCCCTTGAACAAGGTGGTGTAAGGTTAATGGTGGATACCGAGAGATCGTTTTTAATGCACCTAGTTTAGGGTATAGGTTACTACGACGGTGGAACCGACCTAGACGTAGGTAGCGAACTGTACCACGACATTGGATAATTTTGATTTCAGGCCACTACCCGGATAGAGAGATAAAAATTGAGTGACTACATAGAATTAAATACAATGAAACCCCGCGGTGAAACCACAATCCTAAAGATCTCGTTTTGAATTGATTAAACCAAACATTTAATCGATTACTTTGTTTTGTTTTATTTTTATTTTCTTTTAATTTTAACAACAACTCTCAACTTTTTAATCGGTCTAACTGATTGCGAGTAGTTAGTAGTAGTCTCTGACAATTCACATATCCCTGAGTTCGACTCGGGCCTCACAAAGGCCTATATTACATTGACGCGTATACTTGCGTTTCTACGTATGTAAAAAGTGTGTCAAGTTTTTGGCGCCATTGTCGTAGATACGGCAAGTTGTCGGCACTACGAGTGCTGCAAGTGGCCACTCTAGGCCACATTTGTTTTATCATTTTAAAAATTCATAGCTTAGTCTTTTTCACATCTTGTAGTTGTCTAGCACTGTACTGAACTTAATTTACTATTTTGCAGGTACTATGCATGGTGCAGACGCGTAGTACCGACTACACGCAACAAGCACCTGAGGTTCCACTGACGGGACCTGACGACGAGGAAGGCCATAATCAAGACCATATGGAGGATATAGTTTCTGAACCCGAACAAGAAGAGATGGCAGAGCCACAGACAATATGGGAGAAGATCAAAGCTTCTTCCTCATCCTCTTCCAAGGGGCCGATCAAGAGGCAGGCAGTTAATATTCCGACATATAAGATTGATCCGACATTAATCAACTTGGTGAAGTCGAATGCTTTCCATGGGCTCAAGAATGAAGACCCCGTCGCGCATATAAGTCAATTTGTGGAGAATTGTGATATGATAAAAATAGACAGATTTCCACAAGATGTGCTCTACTTGAAGCTCTTCTCGAGTTCTCTAGCGGGAAATGCACGAGAGTGGTTTCACAACCTGGATGATGAATATGTGGAATCCTAGGACCACATGGTGGAGGTTTTCTTTGAAAGGTTCTTCCCGCCCGAGAAGACCAATGACATGATCAGGAAGATCCACAACTTCACCCAAAAAGTAGGAAAGACCTACTCTGAGACCTGGGAAAGGTTTCAGATCATGCTTAGGCGGTGCCCGCATCACGGGCTTGACAAAGAGACACAGGTCAAGATCTTCTATTTTGCTTTTTCTGAGCATGATAGAAGCAACCTCGATTCAGTCGGCTCAGGATTCTTCTTGAACAACACAGACACCAGGTGTTGGGAAATCCTTAAGAACATGGCCAAGAAGCAATCATGGGGCGACAGGGACGTTGTTGAACATGTACAAGTAGCAGGGGAGTCTAAAGCAATTAAGGAGATGAATGAGAAGATGGATCTTCTCGCAAAAAAACTGCTTGCAAAGGAGGATACTGAATCCGAGGATGAGGCACAAGTCAAATTCATGAGGCAGCAACAAGGCTACAGAAATAATGACTATTCATGGAGGAAAGACAAGAAGTTCTCCTGGAAGGATCCAAACAACTTTCTGCAGGATCCAGATGCAAAACCCCAGCCAGTAGCGGAGGATAAGAGCACGGAGTTGCTCAATCAAGTGATAAAGCAAAATCAAGAATTAATGACTACTTTTAAAATAAAGCAAAAAGGGGAGTTTATGAACCAATTTGGGCAGACACTACAGAGCCATGGGGCTCAAATGAGGACAATAGAGACGTCCATGGCACAAATGGCAGCAGAAATAGCCAATTTGAAGAAGCTGACGCACCAAGGTTTTCCGGGTAACGCTAATATTCCAGGAGGAAACCAGCAGTCGAAGGCCATCTTGCTAAGGAGTGGCAAGAAACTGTTAAACCCCAGAGCTGATGAACCAAGCAATCCCCAAGCAGAAATTGAAGGTGATGCCACTGAGGAGATGCTCATACCGGTCACAGAACCAGTTACATTTGAGCCCCATGGCTCTGAAGATCCTATTGCACAGGAGGAGGAGCCATAGAAAAGGACACCTTATGTGCCACCGCATCAAAGGGCACAGGTTGTCCCGGTCCCATATTCGAACAGTGCTAAGGCAAGGAAAGTGGGTGCCCAATTTAAAAAGTTTCTAGACAGTTTTAGAAAGCTTTTAGTCAACATCCCTTTATTGGAAGCTATTGAGCAAATCCCTTCTTACGGGAAATTTCTGAAAGACATCATCATCAAGAAGAGAAAAATCCCAGACACAGAGGTTGTTGTGCTTAAGGAGCAGGTGAGTGCCTTCATCATGGGCACATTGCCACCAAAGAGGCAAGATCCGGGCTGTTTCAACATCTCATGTTACATTGGGAAAGTTAAGTTTGGTGAAGCTCTATGTGACTTAGGGGTGAGCATTAACTTGATGCCCCTCTCTACATTCAAGAAGCTGGGATTAAAAGAGTCACGGCCGAGCAACATGACAATCCAATTGGAGGACAATTCAGTGGTAAAGCCATACGGGATTTGTGAAGATGTGCTAGTGAAAGTGGATCGATTTGTTTTTCCAATAGATTTTGTTGTCATGGAGATGCAAGATGAACAAGGCAATGAGCTACTACTCGGATGACCATTCCAAGCTATAGCTGACATGATACTTGAGATGGGGAGAGGTCGTTTGACCTTAGGTATGGCCGATGACCGATTTGAGATGGTCATGCCTTCCAGCGCCACTTCACCTAAATCCAAGGAGCAATGCCACATGGTAAAACATTTTGACAACAATATCTCACTTTGTCTAGGGAAGACATTTTTAGATATGGCCCATGTAATGACCAAGGTGGAAAAAGGGACTTTGGCTGTGGACATCATGGAGCAGACCAAGGTGGTATCCCTTTGCAAGGTTGTAGGTTTTCCGAACGATGAGGAGGAGGACATTTCTCCCTCTACTGAAGATGAGGCTATAGCAAATTCAGTTTTTGATTAATATCTGGAATTACCACTTGAGGTCTGTTTAGTCAATATCACTCTTGATTGGATGAGAAGCAAATCACTAAAGGAGTGCGCCAATATGCTTCAGATGTTGCCGTGCTTCTATGCGAGGTACTATGAAGATTTAGGCGAACTCCCACCTCCACTTCGATCATCCTTAATCAGCCCGCCGGAATTGGAGTTGAAGCCGCTGCCACCGCACCTCAAGTACGCGTTTCTAGCTGAGGAAGAAAAGTTGCCTGTGATTATTTTTGCTTATCTGAGTGCTGAGGAGGAGGACCAGTTGCTGATAGTGCTGAAGAACCACCGGGGAGCATTTGGGTGGTCTGTTGCAGATATCAAGGGGATTTCCCCTACTTTGTGCCAGCATAAGATTCAGCTCGAGGAGGGAGCCAAGCCGGTGATTCAACCGCAACGTCGACTAAATCCGAGCATGATGGAGGTTGTGAAGAAGGAGGTGATTAAGCTTCTTTCCGCATGTATCAACTATGCAATTTCTGACTCGACATGGGTGAGTCCCACGCAGGTAGTCCCTAAAAAGGGGGGAATAATTGTTACTCATAATCTCTTAAATGAACCTGTCACCACCCGCTTGGTAACCGAGTGGCGAGTTTGTATAGATTACTGATGACTGAATGCCGCTACGCTAAAGGATCACTTTCCTCTTCCGTTTATTGATCAAATTCTAGAGCGCTTAGCCGGCCGATCACATTTTTGTTTTCTGGATGGGTATTCGGGGTACAATCAAATTTCGATTGATCCTAAGGACTAAGAGAAGTCCACTTTCACTTGTCCCTATGGAACGTTTGCGTACCGCTGCATGCCCTTTGGATTATGTAATGCACCGACAACCTTTCAGCGTTGTATGCTCGCCATTTTTTTTTATATGGTAGAACGCTGTCTAGAGGTCTTTATGGATGATTTCTCTGTGTATGGTGCATTTTTTGACGAATGCCTTTACAATCTGGATAAGTTGTTACAACGTTGCGAGGACACACATTTGGTCCTCAACTGGGAGAAATGTCATATGATGGTGAGTGAAGGGATAGTGCTAGGACATAAAGTGTCTAGCAAAGGTTTGGAGGTAGATCCGGTAAAAATTGAAGTAATTTCTGAATTGCCCCACCAAATTTGGTGAAAGGGGTAAGAAGTTTCTTAGGTCACGCCGGTTTCTATCGTCGTTTCATAAATGATTTTTCAAAAATCGCCAAACCTTTATCCGAGCTTCTAGAAAAGGATGTTGTTTTTTATTTTAATGAAAAATGTTTACACGCGTTCAACATGCTTAAGGAAAAATTGATTTCCGTACCGGTTGTGCAAACACCGGATTGGACCAAGCCGTTTGAACTCATGTGTGATGCATCCAATTTCACCGTTGGAGCTGTGTTGGGACAGCGGGTGGACAATAAACCCGCTGTGATTTTTTATGCCTCTAAGACTTTGAATGATGCCCAACT
The DNA here is from genome assembly GCA_963693085.1 of Alisma plantago-aquatica. Classification (NCBI taxonomy): domain Eukaryota; kingdom Viridiplantae; phylum Streptophyta; class Magnoliopsida; order Alismatales; family Alismataceae; genus Alisma; species Alisma plantago-aquatica. Next base: position 196,627,358 of record OY856410.1, read on the forward strand.
CAATTACACGACTACCGAGAAAGAATTACTTGCCGTTGTTTTCTCTTTTGAAAAATTTCGGCAATATCTAATTGGATCGAAAGTCGTGGTTTGGACAGACCACGCCGCTATTAAGTATTTTATGGAGAAAAAAGATGCCAAACCTAGATTGATTAGGTGGATCTTGCTTTTACAGGAATTTGATATCGAAATCAAAGACAAGACGGGGATCAAAAATGTTGTAGCGGATCACTTGTCTAGGTTAGAGAGGGTAGATGAAAAAGATTTACACATACCCATTACCGAGACATTTCCGGATGAACAACTTTTGAAAGTGAATTCTAAAGATCTGTGGTTTTCATATATTGTGAACTATCTTGCCTGCAGAATCATTCCGGATGATTGGACATATCAAGAGAATAAGAAATTTTTCCATTCTCTACGATATTATTTTTGAGATGACCCTATTCTCTTAAAGCAATGCATGGATGGTGTCCTACGCAGGTGTGTACCTGAGGTGGAATACGAGAGTGTTCTTCGTCATTGCCACACACTACCTACGGGCGGACATCATGCAAGCTCTCGTACGACAACCAAAGTACTGGAAAGTGGCCTATACTGGCCTACTTTGTTTAGGGACGCTTATGAGTTCGTGAGGCAATGTGATTCCTACCAAAGGGCGGGTAACATTTCGAAGAGACAAGAGATGCCCCTTAATGTTTTCCAGGAGGTTGAGGTATTTGATTTATGGGGTATAGATTTTATGGGACCCTTTGTGTCCTCAAATTCTAATTTGTATATCCTATTGGCTGTTGATTATGTGTCGAAGTGGGTAGAGGCAATACCCACAAGGACTAATGATTCCACTGTAGTGTGCACGTTTGTCAAAGAAAATATCTTCTGCAGGTTCTGTGTGCCTAGAATGATCATTAGTGACGGGGGTACACACTTCCGGAATCAAAAGTTCTCGGCACTATTGAGAACGTACGGGGTCAAACATAACATTGGTACCCCGTACCACCCGCAAACTCAAGGACAAGTGGAGGTATCCAATCGAGAAATTAAGAAGATCTTGGAGCGTACTGTGGCTTCCACGAGGAAGAATTGGAGTGCCCTACTACCAGACGCGTTGTGGGCATACAGGATGGCATATAAGACACCTATAGGCACCACGCCTTTTAGGTTGGCTTATGGTCGGGCCTGTCACTTACCGGTGGAATTAGAGCACAAAGCACATTGGGCGCTTAGGAAGCTAAACTTGAGTTATGATGAAGCGGGGAAGAAGAGGTTACTTGAATTAAATGAACTTGATGAGTTGTGAATGAATGCATATGAAAACTCTCGGATATACAAGAAGCGCACAAAGTTGATTCATGATCGCCACATTCAGATGCGAGTTTTCAAGAAAGGAGATCGTGTCCTTTTGTTCAACTCCAGGCTGAATATGCATCCCGGGAAGTTGAAATCCCGATGGAGTGGACCATTCACAGTAGAGGAGGCCAGACCACATGGCGCAATCATGGTGCGCGATGGCGAGACCACATTTTTGGTCAATGGACAGAGGTTGAAATTGTATTTTGGTGAAGATTACATGAGGAAGGTGAATGAGGTCAAACTCATTGCACTTCCAGATGCATGATGAGCTTCAAGTCGTCTAGCCTAAGACGTTAAATAAGGGTGCTTGTTGGGAGGCAACCCAGCCATCGGTACTTTAGTTTAGTTTCTGTTACATTTGTAGTTTGATTTGTTTTGACCTTGTCTTTAGTATAAAAAAGATACCGTGATCGTTTGCTCACTATGCAGGACTGAGGCAGAGTCGATACCATCGACCCTTGCGTCGATGGTATCGACCATGGTACAGGTTGGCGACTGCAGAAATTGCACTGTGTCGATACTATCGACGACCTCGTCGATAGTATCGACACACCAACAGGTTGATCGCCAAGTCAAGGTCGATAGTATCGACATGCCAGTCGATACCATCGAGATCTCTGGAGATATTCAGAAGAAATCATCTCAGTAAAGTCGATACCATCGACGGGCTTGTCGATGGTATCGACACATTCACACACAGAAGGCGGAGGCCGGGCCTCGCGAGGGTTTGCCCTAATCAAAGAGTCGATACTATCGACTCGCGTTGATAGTATCGACGTGCCACGTCAACAATCCGCGAGGAAAGATCTACGGCGATCGCAGAAACCAGGAAGCCGATCCGGAGGACGGGTCGATACCATCGACACATGTCGATAGTATCGACACGTCAGCGATCCGGGCCCCGCAGATCCAGCCATCGACGACCGTCGATACTAGTGGCAGTACGGATTGTGCTACCCGTGTCGAAACCATCGACCCGCGTCGATGGTATCGACGGGCATACAGCAGTGTTGGCCACGGCTATATATGAGTAGGATTGTTGTCATATGACATCACAACTCCAGAGCAATCCTCCTCCACCTGTGTTGAGTGTATTCCTGAGCGATCCAAGCCTGACGATGAGCAACACCGAGCACGTTCTTCATCGAGCGGAGATTTCTTTCTCTGATCTTCACCGAGCTCTCTCTCTATTCCTCTTTCTGTCGCGATCATGGTGCATGTTGCTAGTGCATCTTCGTCACACGCTGACCCGATGGAAATCCCAGAATTCATGCCACCACCTACCGCGTCGATTTCACGCCCGCGGCTGATTCATCCATCCGCGGAGGTCAAGAAGATTTACGAGGAGATCTTAAAGAGAAAGATCGAGCCGACCCGTTATGTTGAACGGGAAACAATCTGCAACTTGGGGTTCGAAGCCAACCTCGACTATGTTCTGAAGGGGCAGGCCCGACACACGGGAAGAAGGCCTGACGAGCTGGAGTTCCATGTAGATGGCCAGCCGTTCTTCGGTGAGTGGCCTACTTACAAGGAGCTGGTGGCTGAATTTATGGCGTCGCTGGACGTCTGCATCGTACCCAATGACGTCATAGCCACCGACCGTGAGTGGATCAGGGGCTGGGTGTCTTTCCGGTTGTACAATAACGACTACACCCTTACACTCCAGCAGTTCAACAAGATCTTCAACTGGAATCATTCGCGGTCTGACTACCGGTGGCCGGACAACCGCACCGACTACGACGCGATCTTCGTCGAGCTTGTGACGGTGCCGCCGGGAAAATTAGTGAGCTACCATAATGCGGCGGTAGCAGATTTCGAGCATCCGTTCGTGCGGGTTCTTCACCGCATGATCTGCACCACTTTATTCGGCCGTGGTGATCTGGCTCTCAACAAGTTTCAGGAGACAGACCTGTTTTTCTTGAACAAGCTACTGAAGTGCCAAGAATGCAACTGGGGCGCGTTCTTCTTAACACGCGTTTGGCGGTAAAGAGGAGTACACGGAAAGCTCCAATTCACTTTGGAGGGCTTATCACAAAGTTGGCCTCCTACCTTGGGTTGAATTTCTAGTAGCTTACTCCTCTCTCCAACAGGATCAAGGTGAACCTGCAACATCTGCACCGCTCCAACCTTATCCTTCTTCGAGATGGCTTGGCGTATGCACACTGCCACGTCAACCATGCATACCAAGAATGTTCGCTTCCCGATCCTGTCTTCAATATCGAAGGGGCGCAACATTTCCGATGGCCTATCATAGCCATTGCTGATTCAGATGAAGACGGCGGTGACGATGACAACAACAATGACGATGAGGTTGAAGAGGAAGAGGAGGCCTACACTCCTCTTCGGGCACGAGTGGCACCACGGAAGCGTCCTCGCATGCATTCGGGTGCATCTTCATCTTCGCAGCCTCCGCCACCACCACCACCCTCGCACCCAAGCGAGGATGTCTATTCTATGCAAGGCATGTATGCTATGCTGCAGGACATACAACAGACGCAACAGCATCACGCTACAGTGTATACCGGTATTCAGGATACTACGAGCCGGTTACTTGACAATCAGCGGGCGATCTTCGAGAATGAGCGCCTCCTCCTCGACAACCAACAACAGATTCATGACCGGTTGCATAGGATGGAGATGTAGCAGCAACCCTTTTATGATCACTACTGGAGTCAAAACTACTTTGGGGGGTATCTACAACCTCCACCCATGCCCCAGTTTGATCCTAGATTTCAGGGAGAGTACCCATCCTGGGACCCTACAGCTCCGCAGTACCCGCCTCCGCCAGAAGAGTAAATCGGTATCTCTATTCCAACCTTTAAGATTGTTTTTGACTATGAGGCCATAGTCGAATTCAAGCTTAGGGGGGGTAGTTGGAACATCTCTATCTTTTATTTTCTCTGTTTTTAGTTTTATTTTATTCTTGTCATTTATTTCTTGCAATCTGATTTGTTGTAGGAGCCACATTCTATCTAGTGTAATCGTGGATATCCTAGGTCTTGTGTCATCTCAGTTGCATGTACATGGGAATTAAGGGGAAATTAAAAAATTTTGAGTGTTTACAAGCTTGAGTGTTGGTCAACTTTGAGCATATAACTTAAGAAAATGATTGGTTTTGTCAACTTTAAAACAGAAAATCACAACTGTAAATTCCTAATGGTTCATGAAAAGTGGACGGAATTGGTTGTTTGAGCCTAAACTGTCCAAATGATAATGAGACTTTAATTTGAAGTAAGAGAGATAAACCTCTTAACTACTACACAGGTCAGTAAGGAGGGACACATAATACTTTTCAAAGGTTCAGTCAATTAGTCTTGTGATCTTTCCACCCAATTGTTTTTTCACAATCTACCACAAGATTTGGAAGTAAAGTACGGTTTTAACCTTTTTGATTGCATGTCATGTAGATAAGACTTGCATTGCAACTACTTTCATATGTTTTGCATGGAAAATAAAAAATAGAACAGTTATATATGCACAATACCCTTAGGTGCATATCATTTAGTTGCATTCATAACTTTTATGCATAGAGTACATCGTGTACCTCATTTCTTCTTTAATGGTGAATTAAATTGTTCCATACCTTCTAAATAGTTCAAATATTCAAGTTATGCAGAAAAAGTAAGCCCAATAAAGTATTCCTTGTTAATTATGGAAATAAGGGCTTGAAGAAAAAAAATCTGAAAAAAAATGAAATTGAAAAAAAAAGAGAAAGTCATTAAGAAGCAAGTAGAATAAGAAGGAGAAAGGAGCATAATCTCACCTACATTTTAAGATGAGTAATTACATGATGTAGCTCAATTAGATATCCATCTCATTTTGAGATGGGATGTTAGTGCATGCATCATTCCACCCAATCTTAGGCATTAGGGCATTTTTCATGTGCATTTACATCAATTAGGGCATTTTTGTTTTATGCATGTTGAAACCGTATACTGCTTCCATTTCTTCCATTAGCCACCCATTCCATCCACCTGTTGCTCGAATTGGTATGCCACCGTGATTTTCTCCTCATTTGTGAATATCAGGAGAGCTGCTTCCATGTAGATGGTAGTTAGGCCGAGCAACATAGTATAGGAGATCACAAGATGTACCGAGTCTGGACCGGCGAGTTTTATTATGTTAACTGCCTTATGTGATAGTGTTCATCAGTTTTGAGGTAAATATCTTTTATGGATGATTACTGTCGCCTTTAGGGTAATTATCATTATGTGATTAGTGAGGGCCGGAATGTGAATGTCCGGTGCGGATCATATGGGATGTCTGTTGTGATGATTTGTTCTTTAGTTGACTCTGGCAATTCTATTCTAAGGTTTAGTTGCTCGAGGGCGAGCAATGTGCAAGCTTAGGGGAGTTTGATGCGATGATTTTGAGTCGCATTTATAGACATGTTTTATATGTGTTTTATGCATTTATTAGTCATTTCTGTGGTTAATGTTGCATAATTCATCTACTTTGGTCTATGATACTTCTCTATGTCAAATCTCTCTTATTTTAGTATTTTGAGCACAAATTATTACAAGAATACGTTTTGTGTAGGCTTATGTGGTTTCGTGTTGTAATTTCAGGAAAAACAAGTAGCTGCTACTGTCGATACCATCGACAGTGGTCGATACCATAGACCAGACCACAGGGTGCCAGCCGCAAGGACCAGAAGAAAGTTGATACTATCGACAGGGATGTTGATGGTATCGAGAGACCATCAGGTTGCTGGCGAGAAGTGGGTCGATACTATCGACACATCAGTCGATAGTATCGATGAGGAGGAGTTTCAGCGACGGTAAAAGGACAAAACCGACGCCTATGAATGTCGATACCATCGACGCGGGTCGATGGTATCGAGGTGGCATCAGTCGTGACAAATAAAAGAAAAGAAGATCAACCGATACAGTGCAGGGTCTATACTATCGACCCGTTTCAATGGTATCGACACCGTCAGATACATGTTTGTTTCAGATTGATCTTAATCTGACGGCTGTGATTAATTGGCGACCTAACTCGGGAATTATACCTAATGACGGCGCCCAAGAGGGGAGGATCATGTCATTAGCTGCGGCTAACGTCCCGAGAAAGTGTGGAGAGAAGAACGGAGCCCAGAAGCACGCCCCAGCCGATCCGGATGCCGAAGAAGATGATTTCTACCACCGAAAGGCGGGAGAACGCATATTCTACGCCAAGGATCGCTTGGATCTTCTCTGTTCATGGGTTTCACCACTCAATCACGTTTTTCTCCATGTTCCCCTTTTTCTACTCCATGTTTTGCTCTGAGATGAACATGTGGGGCTAATCCCCTTTGTCTTTAGGACCGGGAGCAGCCCGGGAATTCATTGTATGACAATCTTATCATAGAAATTCATATCTTATCTCTTAAATCCGTGGTATAATCTCGTTTTCTCAATTATATTGTTATGCTTGATCACCATAATGATAATCTAATACCCTTAATTACTTTGAAAGAAGAATTTATGGTTGAAAAGAGACGAAATTCACATTAATTGACAAATCCCTTGAACAAGGTGGTGTAAGGTTAATGGTGGATATCGAGAGATCGTTTTTAATGCACCTAGTTTAGGGTATAGGTTACTACGACGGTGGAACCGAGCTAGACGTAGGTAGTGAACTGTACCACGATAGTGGACAATTCTAATTTCAGGCCACTACCCGGATAGAGAGATAAAAATTGAGTGACTACATAGAATTTAATACAATGAAAACCCACGGTGAAATCGCAATCCTAAAGATCTCGTTTTGAATTGATTAAACCAAACATTTAATCAATTACTTTATTTTATTTTATTTTTATTTTCTTTTAATTTTAACAACAACTCTCAACTTTTTAATCGGTCTAGCTGATTGCGAGTAGTTAGTAGTAGTCTCTGACAATTCACGTATCCCTGAGTTCGACTCGAGCCTCACAAAGGCCTATATTACATTGACGCGTACACTTGTGTTTCTACGCACGTAAAAAGCGTGTCATGTAGACACGCGTGGACCAATTTGTAATTAAAAAAAATGGAGAAAATTGCATCCAACCGTAATGTGGGCTTTATTACATAATATAGATGAGCCTTCTACTACAATATATAATTTAAAAATTAAATATAAAGTATGATGTACATGCACAGGGATCGGTATGTAATTTCAAAAAATAATGGAGAAATTTCATTTAACCCTCTCCACAGACATTTTTGTATAGTATAAAACTAGTCTCCTAATATATTATATAATTTAAAAAATTAAAGACAAAAGTGTGTTGTGTACACACATGGACCATTATGTAATTTTAAAAAGTAATGGAGAAAATTGTATACAAAAGTTTTATGTACACACAAGGACCAATATATAATTTCAAAAAATAATGGAGAAAATTTGCACCAACCCCTCCATGGGCTTTTGTATATAGTATAGATGAGTCTCCTAATATAATATACAATTTAAGAAATTAAAGACAAAAGTGTGACGTACACATAGAGGGACCAATATGTAATTTCAAAAAAATAGAGAAAATTGCATCCAACCTCGTCCATTGCCTTTCTTATAGTATAGATGAGACTCCTAATATAATATATAATTTGAAAAATTAAAGACAAAAGTGTGATATACACACATAGGGAGCAATATGTAATTTCAAAAATAATAGAGGAAATCGCATCCAACCCCCTCTGCGGGCTTTCTTATATAGTATAGATGAGCCTCCTAATATAATATATAATTTAAATTTTGAAAACAAAAGTGTGGTGTACACATACATGGAACAATATGTAATTTCAAAAATAATGGAGAAAATCGCATCCAACCCCCTCTAGGACTTTCTTATATATTATAGATGAGCCTCCTACTACCATATATAATTTAAAAAATTAAAGAAAAAAGTGTGATGTACACACACAAGGACCAGTATATAATTTCAAAAAATAATGGGGAAAACTGCATTCAACCCCCTCTAAGGCCCTCTTATATAGTATAGATGAGTCTCCTAATAGAATATAAAATTAAAAAACTTAAAGACAAGAGTGTGGGTTGCACACAGGGACCAATATGTCATTTCAAAAAATAACGGAGAAAAGGGCATCCAACCTCCTATGTGGGCTTTTTTATATTGTATAGATGAGCCTCCTAATATAATATAACTTTAAAAATTAAAGAAAAAAGTTTTGTGTACACACATAGTGACCAATAAGTAATTTCAAAAAATAATGGAGAAAATCACATCCAACCCCCTTTGGGCTTTTCTTGTATAGTATAGATGAGCCTCCTACTACAATATATAACTTCAAAAATTAAAGAAAAAAGTGTGATGTAGACACACATGGACCAGTATGTAATTTCAAAAAATAATGGATACAATTGCATCCAACCCTCATTGTGGGCTTTCTTATATAGTATAGATGAGCCCCCTACTATAATATATAATTTAAAAAATTGAAGACAGAAGTGTGATGTAGAGACACATGGACCAGTATGTAATGTCAAAAAATTACAGAGAAAATTTCATCCAACCCCCTCCACAGACTTTTTTGTATACTATAGATGAGTCTCCTAATAAAATATATAATTTAAAAAATTAAAGACAAAAGTGTGGTGTGTATTAACAGGGACTAGTTTGTAATTTTAAAAAATAATGAAGAAAATTGCATCCAAACCCTTCCACATAGTTTCTAATATAGTGTAGATGGGTTTTCTAATATAACATATAATTTAATAAATTAAAAACAAAAATGTGGTTACACATATGGACCAATATGTAATTTTAAAAAATAGTAGAGAAAAAGTGCAATCAACCCTTTATACGGGCTTTCTTATATAGTATAGATGAGTCTCTTAATAAAATGTATAATTTAAAAAAGTAAAGACATGAGTGTGGTGTACATACATAGAGACCATTATGTAATTTCAAAAAATAATGGAGGAAATTGCATCGAACCCCCTCGACGGGATTTCTCGTATTAGTATAGACGAGTCTCCTAATATAATATATAATTAAAAAAATTAAAGACAATAGTGTGGTGTAAACACAAAGGGACCAATACGTAATTTTAAGAAGTAATGGAGAAAATTGCATCCAAACTCCTCCTTGGGGCATTCTTAGATACAAAGGACGTGTTTATAACTTTAAAAAAATAGACGACTCTCCTAATGTAATATATAATTTAAAAAATTAAAGACAAAAGTGTGGTGTAAACACAAAGGGACCAGTACATAATTTCAAAAAATAATGCAAAAAATTACATCCAACCCCCTCAGTGGGGCTTTTTTTAATACGTGGGTGTTGGTTAAATTGGACATTATTATAATTCCTTTGTTTTGATGATGATAAAAATTCCTTTCTTGTGGTTCTAACTTGCTATTTAAGTGTTTCAGGGACAAGTATATAATGTGGTGGATAGAAAAAACGTGGAAGATCAATTTTCTAAAATTGCTTTATTTTCATGATTGTAATCAAATGTAAAAACTTATACAAGTATATAATGTACAAATACTTAGATATCATGTAAATCAAGCGTGTAGATCTTACCTATCCACACACAACACTTAGATAAGTCATCTCCTAAGATAGTATCACAATTGCACTTTGATACACACACTTAGTACATATCTAGAACCACTAAAATAGGGACTATCTCGGTCGAACTATTTCTTGACTGAGAGAAAATCGGTCGAACATTTTCTCGACCGAATATGTCCTCAGTCTAATACACGAACACCTTTGCATAACCTGCTCAATGCTATCACTGAGAAGGCTTCGGTCGAACTTTACTTCGACCGAGATTGAATGTCTGGCAGGTTCTATAGCCGTTAGACTTGGTGGGGAAGGTGGTTGGGAGTTGAGTTGAACGCTGCAAATCCACTAACCTCAGTTTCCCACTCGGTCGAAGAAAAGTTCGACCGAGATCAACTCGGTCGACAAAGAGTTCGACCGAGCTACATTTTGGACTACAATTTTCAGCATTAAACAAATAGTTGTTGCAATACAATTAGTGGACACATAACGACTAGTTGAGAACTAAGAACATCGTAGAAGGTGTCTAGAACGTCCCCAAGCATTAGCAAATCACTCCTATGAATAGGACAAGCTATAGGACACCCAAAGCATCACGCATGCATACAATTACACTTGAGATTCAATCTTTGTGAGCAACAAGCTGAGCTTCACTTGCAATCTGTTCTACATTAGTATCCTATAGCTTAATATCTCCTAGATATCACACTACCACGTTCATCCACAGTGGATAGGAGATCAATACGCTTGATATGGGATCAAAGCGTTGTACTAAATTGGTAACATTGTTTCTTTCTTCTAATCTTGTTCCCTTTATTTTTTTTGTTCTCCTTTGCTACTCCTAGGTTGGAGGCTACGGAAAGGAGGTTGTAGGAGCTTCTTCGATGGTGAAGGTAGCTCAGTGTGACTTTGGACTACTTCTAGAAGGTCTCAACGGGAAGCTACTTCAAGGAGGAAGGCTACTTCAAGGGGGAGCTTGAAGTTACTTCAAGTGAAGGCTGCTTCAAGGTTGGTGAGATGACTTCAGGGTGAAGGTTGTCCAAAAGGTTGTGAAGGTAGTTGTATCTTATGTAACATCCTTACGAGGTAATAAAATACAATTGCTTTCAAAATCCCAATTGAAAATAATTGGGTAGTGGACTGACTCCCTTAGTATTTGCTAAGGGTAGAACCACTCTAAACACCTTGTCTCCTCCAATATTTTTATGGTTGTTTATTGAATTAATTTAAAAAATATCATAAAACACTATTCACCCCCTAGTGTTTTTTCAGTGGGAACCACCCCCGAACAAGAGCCGCGAATGTGACCCCCACTGACAGTGTAAACCCCCGACTCCCCCGACTACCTGCACAATGGGGGGAGCGTTTAAATCACGCAGAGGCCAAGCTACTTGACGGGATAAGGCTGGCTGGCTCAGCACCACCAAGGCGTTTCAAACCAGGGTCCTTACTCTGGGGAGCCTGGGCCTCTACCATCTGAGCTACTACCCCCTCAGTGGCTTTCTTGGGATTAAGAGAGACATTCCCCCCCCTCATGCCCGTGGCGGAGGCCGAACGCCCGGGAGGGGGGTAAATTAAGGCGACAACTGGGATTTAAACCCGTATCCCTTTGTTAGGGGACACTGTGCTTGACCACTTGAGTCACTCGTTGTCGGCGATGGCTTTCTTAGATACAAAGGACGTGTTTATAATTTTAAAAAATGTTTGAAAAAATTGCATGACTAATCCAAAACGGCAAATGCATCCAACCCCTTCCGCAGAATTTCTTATATAGTAAAGACAAGTCTTCTAATATAATATATAATTTTTAATTTTAAAGACAAAAGTGTGGTGTACACACAGAGACCAATATGTCATCATCATCATCATCATCATCAACTAAGCCTCAATCTCAACTGTGTTGGGGTCGGCACAGAGACCAATATGTAAATTCAAAAAATATTAGAGAAAAATTGCAAGCAACTCCCTCGACAAGCTTTCTTATATAGTATAGATGAGTCTCTTCATACAATATATAATTTACAAATTAAAGAAAAAAGTGTGGTGTATGCACATAGAGACCAGTATGTAATTTCAAAAAATAATGGAGGAAATCACATCCAACCCCTATGTGGGGCTTTCTTAGATACAAAGGGTGCATTTGTAATTTTGAAAATTAGATGAGTCTCCTAATATAATATATAGTTTAAAAAAATTAAAGACAAAAGTGTGATGTAAAGACAAATGGACCAGTATATAATTTCAAAAAAAATGAAAAAAATTGTTTCCAACCCTGTCTGTTGGGCTTTCTTAGATACAAAGGGCGCCTTTATTATTTAAATTGCATGACTAATCCAAAATGGTTTTTTTAATAATGGAAGAAATTGCATCCGACCCCCTTTGCGGGCTTTCTCATATTTTTTTTGGTCAGTAGCTTTCTCATATTAGTATAGATGAGTCTCCAAATATAATATATAATTTAAAAAATTAAAGATAAGAATGTGGTGTAAACACAAAGGGACCAGTACAAAATTTTAAAAAATAATGGAGAAAATTGCATCCAACCCCCTCTGTGGGGCTGTCTTAGATACAAAGGTCCATTTGTAATTTTAAAAAATTAGATGAGTCTCCTAATATAATATATAATTGAAAAATTAAAGACAAAAAATTAGGGTAAACATAAAGGGACCAGTACGTAATTTCAAAAGATAATGGAGAAAATTGCATCCAACTCCCTCTGTGGGGCTTTCTTAGATTTAAATGTTGCATTTGTAATTTTTTAAAATGCTGGAAAAAATTGCATGAGTAATTAAGGTTGTGTTTGTAATTTTTTAAAAATGTTGGAAAAAATGCATGACTAATCCAAAACGACTTATTTTATATAGTATAGTGTAATTTTTAAAAATGTTAGAAAAAAATGCATGACTAATCCAAAATGGTTTGTTTATATATAGTATAGAGAAAATTACAACCAACCCCCTCTTTGGGACTTCCTTAGATATAAAGTTACATTTGTAATTTTTTTAAAATATTGGAAAAAATTGCATGACTAATCCAAAACGACTTGTTTTATATGGTATAGTGTAATTTTTAAACATGTTGAAAAAATTGCATGACTAATCCAAAACAGCTTAATTTATATAGTATAGATATAGATATAGTATAGTGTAATTTTTAAAAATATTGGAAAAAATTGTATGACTAATCCAACGGCTTGTTTTATATAGTCAGATATAGAAAAGTGTTGAAAAAAACTGCATGACTAATCCAAAATGGCTTATTTTATATAGTATAGATATAGATATAGTATATTGTACTTTTTAAACATATTGGAAAAAATTGTATGACTAATCCAACGACATGTTTTATATAGTTAGATATAGAAAAATGTTGAAAAAAACTGTATGACTAATCCAAAACGGCTTATTTTATATAGTATAGATATAGATATAGTATAGTGTAATTTTTAAAAATATTGGAAAAAATTGTATGACTAATCCAACGGCTTGTTTTATATAGTTAGATATAGATAGCCGTCTATGCAAACCTGACGCAAACAGCGGATCCAGTATCATCCGTCAAACCAAACGTCCCTAAATAAAAATTATCTTTTTTCATTCTCTTCCTACGCAAGCGTGATATGGTCGAAAGTGAATATTGACATAAACTACCGAATCCGCGGGAAACTCCTGGGTGGCACGTATGTCTGAAACAGTCTTGCCTCGCTCGAACGCACCACTCTGAGACATCTGTAACTGATGCCAGACATAGGGAGACACACACCCCCATGGGCCGCCGCACTTCCACACACTCGACCTCCCTGCTTCTCCATCCTGGTCTCTCAAGCACCCCCTTCGCCCTTCCATTCTGGTTTCCTGCAAGGCGGCAGCAATGAACATCGAGGGATTGGCAGCCTCGGCGGCGATCAACATCGGCCTTGCGCTGCTGGTGCTAACCCTCTTCTCTGTCTTTAAGAAACAACCCCAAAACGCCCCGGTATACTACGCCCGCCGCCTCGCCCACCGGGACGACCTCTCTGCATCGCTCGGTCCAGGAGCCTTCCGCCTAGACAGGCTGCGACCATCCGTGTCATGGATTTCCCGTGCTCTCCACGTATCCGAGGAGGATGTTCTTCAAGACCTTGGCCTTGATGCACTGGTCGTTGTCAGGCTGTTTAAACTTGGGTAAGCGGCTGCCAACTTTTTCGCAAGCGCCAGTGTGTTCATTTTTTTAATAAATATACTTCTATGGTCTATGAACCCTCCCCCACAGTACACCCCGCTTATGGGCTATCATTTAAACCCGTGCAATAGGCGGCTTACACAGTATTTTTTTTCTTCTTCTAAAGGTGTAACCGCCATATGACGTCTTTTGTGAGATGTAAAACATATTTGAGTTTCGTGAGGGCCATCAGCTTTCATGGCAACACTGCTATATAAGGTTGTCAGAACAAACAGCGTGGGAAGACAGGGTGCAGAGCAATGTGACCATCTTGTAGTCTATTAACTGCTCAACTAGGCAAAATATAATGACAAAGAATCATGACAAGCGTGCACTATAAGGGAGCCATTTGGTCGATATTTTCTCCCGGGAACTTAGGTTGAGATTATCTTGACTGAAGTTTCCCAAAGGAACCTTCAATCAAACAATTGGAAACTAGACTTACCTCAGTGCAGGTCTTGGTTGGAGAATACTGCAAAGTTTTGAAGCAGCTGAATATGAAGTTGATAGGAGCGGAAGGGAGGTAGAGGAGGCGGGGAAGATGACAAGGGCTGGAAGGAAGGTAGAGACAATGGAAGGGATAGGAAGGCATGGTAATGATGGCTGAAGGGGAGGAAGGGCTGCGTCGCGGGTGTTATATCACAGAGGAAAACACAATTCGAACTGCTTTCATACCACATTGAGAAGATAATTCTTTATTTCTTGATTAAAACTCTGGATTATGAAGTCTTTCTAAGATAAGGATAGAATAATCCACAAAGGCACGACTCACCAAAAATAGACTAAAAGAACAGTAGTAAATAAAGGGGAAAGCTAATTAATTTAACAGTAATTGTGGCAAAGTAAAATACGACTAATCATTATATTTTATAAGAGGAATCCCCTCCTATATAGGAGAAGGGGGAAGCGTACACACTTTAGATTAAACCCTAATCAGCCAAGACACGCTTGGGTCTATATACAAACATACTCAAATAACTTATTTAACTAAATTAACGAGACTCTCTAACACTCCCCCTTAAGTTGAAGTTTGGAATAATCCCAAGTGAGCTTGCAAAAAGACAGACAAACTAAGACAAAAAAAGTAGAATAAAAAGATAAACCAAGCCCATTCTCCCCCTCAAGTTTCTCACCCTCAAGATTACAATAAAACAGTCATCACTCAGATACTCCCGCTCAAGTAGATAGCCCAAATCTGGTATGGGAGTATGTTAAATCCGAAGCATGTCACGGGTCGCATGTGTACGTTGTAAACATGTAGCAAAAACTTCTTGATCAAAAGGATGTGGCATCTGTAGTAGTAGTAAACAACAACAAGAAGCCGTCAGAATTTTCATCACAATCACTATCGTCGCAGTCCAGAGACTGCTGGATCACAGTCCCAGAGAGTGTTGGGTCACAGTCCTAGAGGGTGCTGGGTCACAACAGTCGTAGTCAACACGCTTACAAAGCACGGACGGATCAATGTGCAAACAAAGCACATATATACTGGAGTGCTGAAACCATGGAACTAAACTTTGGTGAAGTTGGGCGAAGTTTCGCCGAAACTTCGAACTTTGAGCCTAGGCGAAGTCAAATCCTCATATACTTCGGCTTCGTCTAAACTTCGGGGCGAAGTTTCCTTGATTTTGTCGAAGTTGATTTTTTTGTATGTATTTTCGTCTCAAACTCTCCGAAGTTGTCGAAGTTTCCTCGAAGTCCAAAGTTCAGATGTTCAAGCTGTAATTCTCCATGTTTTGAACTTCTCTAGGGACATTTATATCAACAGTATTGTGTTTCTTGGGATGATTAATGGACCTTTCAGAATCAGATGTTATCAGATTAGCCTAAACCTCAGATTACAACACAAAATAAGAGTTCCTACTTAACTCTTATTCATGAGAAAATATTCCACACATAGCACATTTAACATGAATGCATTCATGGCGGATTATACCCTGCTACTTTTGATTTCTAAGTGGACGGAGGAATATGAATTATATAGGACTACGTGTCTAGATTTCAAGGCTCGTACCTGCTTGATTGATCTATCTGTCTAGTAAAGGCAACCTAAAAAACTGCTGATTCTTGCAAACTTTCTATCATTCTTTACTTGATCGTTGATCTGGATCCATACAAGAATACTGGAGAGGTAGCCCGTCTTGCTCCCATCTTGTTAGTATCATTGGCTTTCCTTTGATACAACAGGGGCTATTCTCCAGAGTAGAAGTTATGTCATCTTATCGAAGAACCTGAGTGTGATGCAGTCTTTGCCTGTAGCCATGACTTCAAATGTTCTGGATCCCCTTCAGATAGACATCAAATGCTTCTAGGTGCTACGTAGATGTGATTTTAGTCCCGCGAATGTGTTTCTTTATTTCCTAACAGTTGTCTTCTTTTATTTGAGGATGACAAAGCATATTGCATTCAATATGAATCTCATAGGGGCCAGTCTTGTGTCTTCCTCTCCAAATTGGTCTTGGAACAAGGATATCCATGACTTTACTGTCAAACTGATTCCAAACAGTGAAAAAAATCCTTGTAAATCACCTTTCTACACAGGAATTCGACGATCAAGCAGGGAGCATCACCTAGGGTTTTGCTCTCCCAGTTCTAGTGCCCGCTAATTTGTTTTATTTATACTGGTTGATTGTTTGTAATACGTGCTTTCAGAATGACTCATCAGACATTTTGGAAAAAATGCTAGCTTATCTACTTTATGCTCATTATTCAATTTGCACCTACCCATTAGTGGGCCTCTCTCTCTTTTGACTAGGATCGGAAAATCCACGCCCATACAAATGAATAAATGGGCTGTGATGGCTGCATGAAGCGTTCATTGCAACAGTTGTAATAGATGAATGAGATGATACTTACAAATCATCAGAATTAAGCTTCTTATAAGTAACAAAGATCTTTTTTTAAAGACTGCATAATATCTAGAAGTAAATAAATACTTAAATCCTAACTGCTATATTAAATGGTCAGTTGATAACCTGAATAGTACCTTATATTAATAAATGCAAATTTAATATGTGCATTTACGATTCACCAATTTAAATAATGTGAAAAATTTGATCTCATAAATTAAATTAATTCTAAGATTTCGTGTTATCCAATCCCATGATAAAAGGTAATTTACAAAAAAATAATTTACAACTGATATATATTCTTTCTTTTGATTCATAAAAAATGGGACGAGGACACAACATCCTATCCTAATTTCTACATCACTTCCTAGCCCATCCTTACCTTTGAGACATCCGTTAAATCCCTCTCCGCAAACCAAATGAGGAGTCATATCACAATTTGATATAAGTTATATGTAGCTACAATATGCGCTACAATTCAATCCTAGGATCTCTATCTAGAACAGTAGAAGCACATCTGAGATGTAGTGATATCAAAGGGGAAGAAATTTAAGCATATTGTTCCACCTTTATAAAAATGTAGTATGCGAAATTATACTTTACATGTCTGTTTTACGGTCCTTTCAAGTGTGAACCTTACATCTGCTTTGTAAATTTTCCAACAGAATTAAGTTTTTTGTTGTGTGCTCCATCATCGGATTGGTGATTCTTGTCCCGGTTAACTATACTTCCCAACAAGATTCTTCTCACAGGAGACTATCATATTCGATGGATCCTTTCACAATATCTAATGTCCAGAAAGGTTCAAACAGGTATAACAATTCAACAAGTCATAATAAATTTTTGGGAAAAATCTCATTTTCTCTAAATTTGTTGCTAGTCTGACCAAATGTTGCATTATATAGTTCAAATGATCAAATTCTGTTTTATTCCCTATTACAATCATTAACATTGTAACATGTTGCATTAACATTCTTGTGTAACATTGTAATTGCCTGGATAATATAGCTGTAGCCATAGCTTAGATATCTTTTTAATCACAAATACCAGGTCTCAAGACTGATTCAGTAGGTTTTCTGTAGTGTGATTATGGTCAAACGAAGCTTTTCATATACATTATTTGTCAAACATTCAGTGTGTAGAATACGAATTATATTGTATTTTAGATGATAATAACAATTACACGACCTCTCCTTATATAGGACGACAACAAAATCCAACAATATGGAGTAGAAGATAAGAGAGTAAAACACAATGCACAAAATAGTAAATAACACAAAATACTAAATATGTTAACATTCCCCCTCAAGCTGGAGCATAGATGTCTCACATGCCCAGCTTGTCCACCATGATGATAAGTCTTGACTTCGGCAGAGGTTTTGTGAAAATGTGAGCAAGCTGATATTCAGTCCTCATGTAAGGAGTGGATATGCGTCAGGACACAATAGACTCCATTACAAAGTGATAGTACACCTCAATGTGTGTGGTATGTTTATGGAATGTAGGATTGCTTGCAATGAAGATGGAATGTTTGTTATCACAGTACATTGGGATAGGTTCATAGTCACAACTACCAAATTCTTTCAGAAAACCTTGAACCCACATCAATCCGCAATTGGTATTGGCCATGGTTCAGTCTCGGTTCAACGCTAGACCGTGCAACAATGGTTTGTTTTTTACTACTCCAGGTGACAAGGTTACCTCCGAAAAAAGTGCAATAGCCAGAGGTAGATCAACGATCTAATTTGCTGCTAGCATAGTCAAAAATAGCTAGTAATCTAGCAGTGCACACTTTTTCTGTGTAAAAAACCTTTTCCAGGAGAGCCTTTTAATTATTTGAGAATATGGCAGATAGCTCCTAGTGACATTGTTGAGGTTTGTCTAGATACCTATTGACAGGTCCAACTATGAAATGTGATATCAGCTGTCATAACAATTAAATAGATGAGTTTACCAATTGGTCTTCTAATTGCTTGTTATCAAATATGGAGAAGAGTCATCATCCCAATTTGTGTTGGGATCAAGAAGAGTGCTGACCAACTTGGCTCCCGGCATGCAGTTTCTTGCAAGAGATCAAGTACATACTTGCCTTGGGATAGGCAAATTCTAGAGGAAAAATGTGCTACTTCAATTTAAAAAAAGCAAGGTTTGCCTAGGTCTTTAGTGATGAAATGTTTACCCGAATATTCCTTGATAGATTGAATGTCATGGTGATTATTACCAGAAAAAATGATATCATCAACATACACAATCAGAATCACAAGCCCTTATTAGTTTTTTTATAGACATTAATGGTCAGAATGAGAGCATCAAAAGTCAAACTTAGCAAGAATATGACTTAATCATGCTCGTGGGCTTTGTTTCAGACCATAAATTTCTTTTTTTTAGTCGGCAAACCAGCACTCCCCTTGAGCAACATAACCAAGAGGTTGCTCCATATAAACTTTCTCATGCAGATCGCCGTACAAGAAAGCATTTTTCACATCTAATTGAAATAAGGGCCAACCATTATGACAGTAACAGAAATAAGCAAGAGACTGAATCGACACGAGAAACATGATAAAAAGTTTCAAAGTAGCCTATGGAGTAGGTTTGTGTATACTCCTTTGCAACCTGGCGAGCTTTGAAGCGCTCAACTGTTCCATCTAGATGATATTTGACAAGAAAAGTCCATCGGCATCCCACATGAGAGATGTGCAGGGGATTCGACTAGATGCCAATTATGTTGATTATCAAGAGCGCTCATTTCAGCTTCCATGGTGTGGTGTCTAGCATGATATTGCTGAGCCTCAACATTAGTTTTAGGGACAAAGTATGCAAAAATAGTAGAGGTGAAATGGGAAAAAGCTAGTGCCAAGGTTAGCATTAGAACAAAAAATGCTGACAGGATGTAAAGTATAAGAGCACACTCTTTTATGGAAACCAATTGGAAGATTCAATTCAGAAGTTACCTAAGTGGTATCTTGATCTGTCGACGAAGGTAGAGGATTGAAAGATCGAGGGACCATGGAGGGAGTTGTAGTTTTGCGGCGTTGGTGATAAACTTTAGAGTGATGGAGAATGAACAGAGGATGATCCTGTAAATCTGACTCAACCAAAATAGAAGAGGGACATTAACTAGCAAAATCGTAGATAGATTAAAACCTGTTTTAGAGAATTATGGTGTATTTTTTAACAAGAATACATCCACACTCACAAACCACTTTTTGGCAGCTTGGTCATAGCATGTATACCTTTTTTGAATTCTAGAGTAACCCATGAGATACATTTTGTAGAGCGTGGGTCAAGCTTTGTCAATCTAGACCAAAGATTTCTAATAAAGGAGGTGCTACCAAAAAATTTGGGAGGAAAAAAAAGAGGTGCATTTGGGTAAAAAATACTGAATACTGTATGGCACTTGGTTGTTCAACACCGAGGAGGGCATCCAAATGATCAGAAAACAAGCAGTAAAAACACAACAACCCAAAAAATCTTACGGACTTGGTAACAAAAAGAATCGTCTGAGCGACCTCCAGATGATGGCGATTTTTTCTTTCAGCAACAACCATTCTACTGTGGTGTGTAAGAACATGAGGTTTGATGAACGTTGCCCAGATTTTTGTAGAATTCAAGTACAAAATGTTGCATGAATTCATGAGCATTATCCATGGGATGAAATTCTTATGAGCTTATCAAATTGAGTTTTTATTTCAGAAATGAAAGCAATAATATGTAGAATGTGTGCCATGTCTTAAAGCAAAAACAACAAAGTGGCCCGAGAAAAATCTTCAATGAAAGTCATAAAGTATTCGAATCCTGACACACTAGTAATGGAGGACCTAATCATTAAAATCTAAACTAATTAGCAACATTTAACTTATTGATTAAACTCTATAAAAGGAAATATAATTCATCAAAATATTTCAATCATCCAATCTGCTTTTCTAAAGAGCCTTACAAAGCCTGTATTTAGGCGTTTAAACCCAACTAACTAGATAGGTAACCAATATAAGACTAAACCACATGCCTTACAACCAAATTGGGAAAATATCAAATAACACCTAAAGACAAGGAAACTAATAAAACATTGTAAATACTACTCAAATGACAATCTCAAAGGCTACAATTTTCCTACATCATCTCTCCTCTTTAAAAGACTCGGATCCGACAAGTCAAAACAATAATACGGGTCCTAAAGAAGTAGAGGGAGTCTTTGAAGCTTGTTGTTAGTGAGTCACGTAGCACCACATCAGCGTACGAGGTAATGACACAAGAGATAAGGAAAGATCACCATGTCTATCTGTAAAGTATCTGCAATGATGTTTATAGGATGTGGATGAGGAGAAACCTCATAAATTTTGTCTGGAGGTTGTGGAGGAGGCCTGAGATGAACGAGGTCATGACAATGTTCAATTTGGGTAGAAGAAGTCTTGATATTTGGAGGTTGTCCAAGAGGAATAAGCTCACAATTCTATCAGTTTGAGTAGAGGAAGTATTGATTTTTAGAGGTTTTTGAGGAGGAACAAGCTCACAAATTCCGTCAAGAGGCCATGGAGGGTTCTTTGGAAGAATGAGGTAAAGAAAATTCTCAGTTTCATACATAATACTCATTTTGAAATCCCAATTTTAGATACACAATCCAAAGGGCTATTTGGAGGTTGTGGAGGAGGCCTGGAAATAATGAGGTCAAGACAATCCGCAATATCGTATATCTTATCTTGAAGTGTAGCCCATATATGCTTCTCACCGAAGCATCTTTCTGAGTTATCATATTTATCAAGTAGAAATTCTATATTATAAGAGATCAATGAAGTATCAACCTTATCTATGAGTACTTGAGGATCAAAGTTGGCCAAAGGGGATCCACTCTTAACATTTTCGTCTGATACCTGAATTTTCTCATGAAAGCTGACACAGAGGTATCCATATGAACCGTCATTATATGCCCTTTTTTGTCGGGTGGTGTAGAGAGAGCTTCAACTTGAGATTCATTGTGATCCAAACTTTCAGCCTTGTTGGAATACTCGATGATTTTGGAAGCATAGTTGGTTTACTATGCAAGCCGTGTAATGTATCAATTGTTGCAAAAAAAATTCCTTAGCATAAGGTATACAATTTGAACAAGGCTGGATAACATCAGGCTCTGGAGTTGTAATTGAAGCAATAGAGAGAATAAGAATTGTATATTCGATGATTAAAAAGGTGTACAATACAGTTTCTTATATAGGAGAAGAGAGGAGAGACTAAAGCAGAGATGAGCAATATGGGACTAAACTACTGAAGTAAAAACAGAAGTGAGGCACATGCTAGGCACGACACTCAGTGAAACATAACATATCTCTATACTCCCCTTCAAGCTGGAGCATAGATGTCGAACATGCCCAACTTGTTCACTAGAGTCTGAAAATGAGCTTTTGGAAGAATTTTGGTGAAGGTATTCGCTACTTGCTTTTCAGTGCTGAGATATGGAGTGCAAATGCGGCCAGAAGGAACTGTCTCACGAACAAAGTGTCAGTCGACCTCAATATGTTTTGTCCTTTCATGAAATGTGGGGTTGCTTGCAATAAAAATGGAGGCCTTGTTGTCACAAAACATCGGTATAGGGTTGGAATAGGATATGTCGAACTCCTGGAGGAGACTCTAGACCCACATAATTTCACATGCAGTATGAGCCATGGCTCGATATTCTGCCTCTGCACTAGATCTGGCTACGACAATCTACTTTTTGCTTCACTAGGTAACTAGATTGTCGCCCACAAATGTACAATAGCCCGATGTTGATTTACGATCAGAGCGACTTCCTGCATAGTCAGAGTCTGAAAAACCAGAGAGATTACAGTGGCCGTGCTTCTTATATAACAAGCCTTTGCCTAGAGAGCTTTTGATATAGCACAAGATGTGACATATAGCATCCCAATGACACTGCCATGGTTTATCAAGATACCTGGTGATGAATCCTACAACAATAGTGAGGTCAGCTCTTGTGACCCTAAGATAAATAGGCTTGCCAACCAACCTTCTGAACTGGTGGTGATCAACATAAGGAGGAGAGTTTTCATCGTCCCAATCCATATTTGGGTCAAGAGGGGTGTTGGCTGGTTTACAGCCAAGCATACCAGTTTCCTGCAAGAGATCAAGTACATATTTTCATTGAGAGAGACACAACCCTATAGATGATCTGGATACTTCGATGCTTAAGAAATATCTCAACTTTCCGAGATCTTTGGGGACAAAATGCTTTTCTAGGTAGGTTTTAGTTGCCTGAATGCCCAAGGTATCATTGCCAGATAGAATAATATCGTCAACATAGACAATAAGAAGACTAGCCTAGCCACTGTTTTACGGATAAAAACCGAATGATCTGAGTGGGAACGACGAAAGCCAAAAGTAACTAAGATCTGACTGAGTTTGTCGAACCAAGCACGCAGGCTCTGTTTGAGACCGTAGATGGCTTTTTTTAGCTTACAAACTTTTGAGGCAGACTTCCCCTGAGCAACAAATCCCGGTGGTTGCTCCATGTAAACTTCCTCCTGTAAATCTCCATAAAGAAACACATTTTTAACATCCAACTGAAATAGGGGCCATTCTTTGTTTACAACAACAAAAATCAGAATGCGAACATAATTTAACTGTGCTACTGGAGAAAAGGTTTCAAAATAGTCCACACCATATGTTTGTGTATACCGCTTTGCTACAAGACGAGCTTTCAGGAGTTCAATTGTACCATCAGGTTGATAATTAATTGTGAAGACCCCATCGACATCCAACAGTAGGGCAGGAAGGAGGACGATCCACAAATTCCCATGTCTTGCGATCACATAGTGCCTGCATTTCATGGTCGATCGCCTGTTTCCATGCAGGAATAAGAAGAGCTTTTACAACAGTCTTTGGAATAGTGACGACAGAAATTGTAGAAGTGAAGCATGCAAAACTGTTATTTAGGTTAGCAGATGAGCAAAAATGACTTAATAGGATGTTTGGTGCAGGCAGTGTTTTAAAAATCGGTCTATGCGGCCGCATACAAGGTGCGGACCTCCAAAAAAACGCATAATGGAAATCCCTCCAAAAAGCGGACCAAGCCGCATAATCGGTTGTATGGCCGCATACAAGGCCGATTACACCCCGATTTTTAGTTAGAGATATTCTGATTTCTTCTTTTATACATTTATATTCATCTATGTTTGTTTAAATATAGATTATAGTGCATGTTTGTATTTATTTAAGTTGTGATGATTGCATATTTGCATAATTGCATCCATTATTCTTGTAATTGTACTATTTAGATACACAATTGCACAAATTCAATATGTAAATCATGATTAATATATATATATATATATATAATTAATTTAAAAAATCCAAAACCGCATATACTTCCGCATATACTCCCGCATACCGCATATACTCTACAAGGTGACCTCTCCGAACGCATAACGCATGCCGCTTTTTGAAACACTGGGTGCAGGAACGAACACCTTTGCGCTGGCTGATAGGCAGGTGTAAGTCAGAAGTTACCTTAGTGGTTGTATGATCATCCGCAGACGGAGGAATTGGTTGTGGAGGGGCCATGGAAGGAGTGCCTATCTTGGTCCTTCGTTTGTATACTTGCAAAGGGCGGCCTTCGGCTGGTCAGAAGATGGAAAAACCTCAACAACATCTGGTAGTGGCGTCGGTGCCAACATATCACTGGAGAGTGACGCCCCATCATCAGAAAAATATGACATATGCTAAAAAAAGATCACATCCGCACTGACAAACCATTGCTTTAGAATAGGATCAAAGCAGCGATAACCTTTTTGGGTTCTAGAATATCCCAAAAAGATGCATTTAGTGGAGCGAGGATCAAGCTCTGTTAGCCCTGGGCGTAGATTTTGACAAAACAGGTACACCCAAAAATACGAGGGGGAACAGAGAGCAGTTGAGCATCAGGGAAGAGAATGGTGTAAGGTATGCGGTTGTGTAAAACAGAGGATGACATGCAATTGATAAGATAGCATGCCGTAGAAACAACTTCAGGCCAGAATCAGTGAGGTACTTTATAATGAAGAAGTAAAGTGCAAGCAACCTCTAATAAGTGGCGATTTTTACGTTCAACAACGCCATTCTGTTGTGGAGTGTAGGAGCAAGTAGTTTAATGGATGGTGCCACGAACAAAACAAAAAGATGTGATTGATTTTTGCATAAACTCAAGAGCATTATCAGTACGGAAAATCTTAATGGGTTTGTTGAACTGGGTCTGTATTTCAGAAAAGAAAACGCTGATATTATCCAAAACTGTGCTGCGATCCTTTAGTAAAAATAGCCAAGTAGCACGGGAATAATCATCAATAAAAGTAAATTTTTTTTTAACTCCAGAGTGACTAGGAACAGAACATGGGTCCCATATGTCCGCATGAACAATATCAAAAAGTGCTTTAGAACCAATTTCTTTTTTAGCGGGAAATACATACCGTGTTTGTTTACCCAACAGACAAGATGCACAAGAAAAAGTTTTTTCAGATAATGCTGGAAATGAATGTTTCAGCTTTGTTGCAGAATGATGACCAAGCCAGTAGTGCCACTGGAGTCCGTGACTGATGTAGACAGAAGAGCAAATGCTGCTGCTGGTTCATCCAGATAGTAGAGTCCGTCTGGTCCTTCATGGCCCGAACAAATCCTCATCTTCGTGCAGAGATCCTTCAAAACACAACCAAAATGATCAAATTTAATGGAGCACTGAAGTTGTTTAGCAGTCTTACTAATAGAAAGTAAATTAACATGAAATTGCGGGGTGTATAAAACAGATTGCAGGTGCAACTTCCGAGACAAGGGAATAGTGCCGATGCCATGAATGGGAGTCTTAGAGCCATTAGCAACAATAACATACGGAATAGCTTGTGGTTTTAGTTAGAGCAGAAAATAAGTTGATGTCGCCAGCCATATGGACAGACACACCATTTATTGTTTCCAGCAGAAGGAGAGGCAAGCAGGGCGGAGGAACCAACAACATACGTAGAGGGAAGCTGAGTCATGCGTTCTTGAAAAAATTTCTCAAACTCCGAGCGAAGCCACTCAGTAGATGGTGTAGCAGATGGCTGGTCAGATGCAGTATCAGTGGAGGTTTCTACAGAAGCTTGGTTTGGCCACGCCGGTTTACCGTGCTTGATTCAACATCGATCTTCGTTGTGATTATCGCGACCACACCAATTGCAGAAGCGGGGGCCAACATCTTGGCCTTGACCAGGAGTAGTAGAAGATGTGCGTCCACCATTAGGAGGTAGACGTCCTCCACGACCACGACCTCGACCTCGGCCACGACCAGACTCAGTAGTGTGAACGACCAGAGCAGTATGCTCAATGGCAGGAGTGGAGGTCATCGACGGAAGTCTTTGAACTCGTTTAAGGACGTCGCAGAGAATAGACAGGGGGTTACTGGATAGAATCTGATCGACCACGCCAGAGAAGGAAGTAAGAAGAGCAGTCAGAAATTGGACCAATTGTAATTCATTGCGCTGCTTCTGGGCTTCTTTGATGTCAGCCGTCAAGGGGTGATAAATTTCGTACTCATTCCAGAGAGCAGAGCACTGGTTGTAGAAGTCCTCTACATAAGTGTCAGAGGAAAATTCCTTCTTGGCCAAGGTTTTGAAAATTTCAAAAACGCGCTTGGGATTCTGTGAGAATAGACGTGAGATAGCTGGTCCCGCATGGCCTTAGCATCATGAAGACATAACAAGGATTGACTGATCCGCGGTTCGATGCTATTAAGAAGCCAGTACTTAACACCAGAATCATCTTTGGACCACTGTGCATAGGTTTGCTTGCTTTTTTCATCCGCACTAGCAGCAAGGGCAGCAGGAGGATCAGTAGTGAGATGTGAATAACGGCCTTGTGCTTTGACGTATAGAACAAAAGACGCCGACCAGAGATGATAGTTAGAGCCATCGAGTTTGACTGTGATAACACACAGAGAACGAGGCGGCTTAACAGAGGCCATAGTGAACAGAGACGAAGCAACAAGAGGATGGTCAGCGCAACAACAACAATAGTCAGCAGATAAGGAACTCACTATGGGGCAGTAGAGCAACACCGTAGATCTGAAGCATCAGATCAGAAGAGACCCGCTACGAGCAGATTGACCGATAAAGGAACCCACACCGTCATGTTGAAGATCAAGATTGCACCATGAGGTGCAGTTAGAAGAACTCAAAGAGCTAGAGAGACTCTCAACGTGTAATAGTTATGGCTGTCCGGAAACGTCAACCACGTAGAGAAGTGGAGATATGGGGAAAGGGGTTAGAGGAGCTGAGGAATGGTGGTTGTGGTTGGTGGAAGAGGAAGGAGTGAAGCGGGAAGAGGGGATAGCTTTGAGGACAGTAGGAGCAGAGGGCGACAGGTTGGGGAGGTGGAAGGGGCAATGGTGGCGGGTGGAGGGTGCGGCGGCGGCTGGGTGGGCAGGTTGCTGGTGGGGGGGGGGGAGGCTGCTGCGGCAGGGGGGGTGCGGCGGCCGGGGGGGGGAGGTTTAGGTCATGGTGGTAGGGTGGGAATTTGCCCGGGAAAAAAAGGACCTGCTCTTGATACCATATAGAGAGAATAAAAATTGTATATTCGATGATTAAAAAGGTGTACAATACAATTTTTTATATAGGAGAAGAGAGGAGAGACTAAAACAGAGATGAGTAATATGGGACTAAAATACTGAAGTAAAACATTAGTGTGGCACATGCTAGGCACATGACACTCAGTGAAACATAACACATCTCTATAGAAGCCATAGGCATATGAAGCTAGAAAACATCAACATCTGAAGTTGTAATTAGAGACATGGGCACACGAAGCTGCAAAATATCAGGCTAATCATTAAAATCTAAACTAATTAGCAAAATTTAAACTTATTGCTTAAACTCATAAAAAGAAAAATAATTCATCAAAGATTTCATTCATCAAGTCAACATTTCTAAAGAGCCTTACAAATCCTATATATATGCGTTTAAACCCAATTAACTAGATAGGTAGCCAACGTGGGACTAAACCAAATGTCTTAGAAACCAAACTAGGAAAATGTCAAGTAACACCTAAAAGACAGGGAAATTAATGAAACATTATAAATACTACAAAAATGATTATTTCAAAGCCTACGATCGTCCTACATCAACTAGTCACAAAACATGGTCGCTATATATCAACATTCATAATATTAAAAACAAATTTGGGAGTAATAGTCTTTTTTTGAGGAAAAATAGGTCTAGTTTGCTTGCTAAGTCGACACACTTCACAATGAAACACAATCTCAGATAAAAATTGGAATTTAACTTTTGAGCTTTCAAGTAGATGGATGTCCAAGTCTATCGTGCTACTGAAGTCCAGACGCAGATGAAGATAGAAGTGCAGTAGTAGCAAACTGTGGAGAATCAAGATAATATAAGCCGTCTGATCCCTGATAGCCCGAACAAATCTTCATCTTCATGTAGAGATCTTGAAAGACTTAACTGTCATGGTCAAAAGTGATAGAGCATTGAAGATGTTTCATTGTTTTGCCAACATAAATTAGATTAGAGGAAATCGCGGAATATGTAAGGCAAATTTGAGTAAAAAATATTAGTTTTCTGGATATTTCCAACACCATGCACTAGGGATTGAGTCCCATCAGTAACTGTGACTGAGGGACCTGCTGATGTGGTGGTCATATTAGAAAAAAATGAGAATTTCTAAAATAATGAGTAGAAGAACCAGAGTCAATGACCCATCTGTTTTTACCATATGGCGCGTGGGAAGCAAGGAATGTAGAATCACAACTTGGTCGGACAACATCGGAGTCATTCTTGGAGTAGCTTCTCGAACTCGGAGCGGATACAATTGAGTAAATGCATTAGAGGTCAGAGGTGGTACATGATCAAACTCAACACCGCTACTAGAGGCCTGATCAACCCATGTGGGCTCTCCATGTTTAACCCAACATCGATCTTCAATATGGTCTTTGTAGCCACAAAAGTTACAATGTCTTGATCTAGGAGGCTAACCACGTCTAGGGCCAGGAGCCCCAGTAAATCGACCATGCCGTCGACCACAACCGCGACCTCGATCACAACCATAGTCTCTAGAGAGAATCGCCAGTGGCGATGCATCAAAGGGGGCGATGGGTAAAGAAGAGACAGACGGGAGGTGCTGGACCCTCTTTTGAACATCACAAAATTTAGATAAGGGGGTCACAGAGTTTAGGTAAGGGGTCACTGGACATGATTTGATCAACAACTCCAGAAAAGGAAGAAGGGCGCCCAACAAGAAATTGTACTAGGTGTAATTCATTGCCTTGTTTTAGACTTCAGTGATCTCGACAGAATGGGGGTGGTCGACCTCAAATTCATGCCAGTGCACAACATTTATAGTAATCCTCAACAAAACTACTAGTAGTGAACTCCGTCTAGCCAAGTTCTTAAAAATCTCAAATACTTGGATGTGAGAGAGTTGGTCCTACATTGCCTTGGCAGTCGGGAGGCGAAGAAGTAATTGATTTATTTTAGGCCCAAAACTATTCACCATCCAAGTCATAACCCCCACATCTTTCTTAACCCAAAGATCATACATCTTCTTGGTCTTTTCATCAATAATCTTGGTGGGGGTAAGTGGGGTGGCTAATAAGATGAAAATAGCGTCCTTGAATCTTGGCATACAACTGAAAGGATGTATACTAGGTATGGTAGTCTGAATCGTCCAACTTGATAGTTGTCACATGTCTGTAAGGCATCAATAGATGCCATGATATTAGACAAATAATGACGTGCTTGACCAAACGGAGCAACAATTGCAAATAATGGATCATGGTAAAGTACAGGAAGCCAGTAAGAAAGGGCGTGATGCATAACCCGTAGTAGTAGCAACATAGTAGACTAACCCAACTCATAGGCACATCAGATCACGAGGAATCTCCGACACACCGTTAATTTAGACAGACATTTGATGGAGGCAAAAGGGAGGGAAAGAGTCCCTCCCAAAGAGGTAGAGATTAACCGAAGGAAATGAGAGATGTTTGCAGAAAAGGGACAATGCGTGAGAGAGGATCAGATCCTTCTCAAGTTCTGGTGGTTTCTAGTGGCGGGAGAGCTTGGTGGACAGGGCGACGAAGGAGAGGGAAAGGCGGCTGGGAGCTGGGTGGGTGCCAATGAGTGGCGACTGGGGTTGCTAGTAGGTGGGACAGTGGGCAGGGGAGGGGGCTGGGCGGGCAGGGAAGGGAGGTTGGGGCTTGAACAAATGGCGGGTTGGGGAGTGGGTAGGGCAGGGAGATTGGGGTTGGCAGCGGGATAGGAGTTGGGCGGGTTTTAGCGGGTGGCGGCAGTGAGTAGGGCTGGGAGAGGGTGGGGTGAGAAGGGTAGGGGAGTGGAGGCGGCAATACGTCAAGGCAGGGGAGGGGAGGAGGTAGGGCAAGCAGGGAATTGGAGTGGGTGGGACAGGCAAGAAGAGAAGGGAAGAGAGAGAAAGAGCAGTGGGTAGGGAGAGCAAAGTGTTGGTGATGACAGTTGGTTGGAGGGGGATAGGTTAGGGGAAGCATTAGGGTAGGAGAATTTAAGGGGGATCATAAGGCTCTGGTACCATGTAGAATACAAAATACATTGTATTGAGATGATAGGAACAATTACAAGTCCTCTCCTTATATATGATAAATGAGCACAACTATAGAATCTAGTAATATGGGATAAAGATGAGAGTAAATGGCAAACAAAAAATAGTAAATAAAACAAAATGTATAATATATTAACACAATGTACTTAAGCGCTTGCATTGAACATCTTGAAATGAGTATAAGCTAAATGTCTTTGTTGTTGTTTGACTACACATATCCTTGAACTATTAATAACTTGTCTTTTTTATTTTAATATCCCATAAGTGCTTTGCCTTCAATTAGTTAATATAAACAACAAGCTAAGTCGGTAAGATAATGCCACTTAGACAATTTCATTTGAATCCTGCAGGCTTTGGGTGCATTTCATATGCTTACTCATTGTAACTTTTTGTGCTCTCTATATGTTATACAAGGTATGTATTATGTTTATGTTACTTTTCTGTCATATTTTCGTCTTTCTGGTACTTCATATTGTATTCTGAAATTGATATCCTAATATATCAAATTGTAGCTAGAGGAGAATACAAAAAAACTTGCATTAGTGGGAGGCAAGAAATTTGCTTTCTTCAATACTTATATGCCTTGCCATTAGCTCTTGGGAAAAACCAACCTCAACTCTCTTTGTTTGCAAATGGATAAATAAAGAAATGTCTAGAAAGGGAAACAATAGAAATCACAACCCTATCTTTTATGAATCCCAACCTTATCTTTTATCCTTTAGGATTTTCTATATAAATAGAAAAGCTAATCAGGATCAATCAACTCCTACATTTGGATTGGGTCGAAAAGGAGTCATTGCCGTGCATACACAATCATTACAATTAGATGATGCTAGACAAGTTCTATGGAAAAAGTGGGATAATTGTCTATTTAGTTACAAGTTAAATCAACCAGGATATAATTTGTAATTATCTCATTGATATATTTTGATATTTAAGTTAGGTAGTCATTCATAATAGCCCTGTGAAAGGATTTGGGTCAAAGCGATACGCGGTTTGGGTGTGCTCTCCTTTATTATATAGACAAAGACCATTTACATAGTAGACCCAACATGAATAGGAAATAGTAAAGAGATATATGAAATAGGAAAACTATTTTCTAACACTTCCCCTCAAGCTGGAGCATACACATCATGCATGCCCAACTTGGAAATCATATGCTTGAAAGCTGAAGATGGAAGTGGCTTGGTGAAGATATCTGCCACTTGTTGATCAGTCCTAACATGAGTAGTCTGAATCTTCTTGGAGAGCACTAAATCACGAACAAAATGACAATCCACTTCTATGTGCTTGGTCCTCTCATGAAACACCGGATTGCTAGCAATATGAATGGCTGCCTGGTTATCACACATGAGAGAAAGAGGGGTCTCAACGGACACTCCCATTTTTGACAAAACAGACACAACCCACTGTAGCTCACAACAAGCGTGTGCCATGGCTCGATATCCAGATTCTGTGCTGGATCGTGCTATCACATTCTGTTTCTTGCTCTTCCAAGTCACCAAATGTGACCCAATAAACACGCAATACCTAGAAGTAGATCGTCTGTCTCCAACATCACCAGCCCATTCGGCATCAATGAACCCAACGAGTTATAAGGATGTATGTATGAAGTTCTGCCCCGTATAGTAAGGCCCTTCTCCGGAGATCCTTTGATGTACCGAAGAATCCAGGTGACTGCCATCCAATGTGACATCTTAGTCGCACTCATAAACTGGCTAACCACTCCAACAACATAAGAAATATCAGGCTGAGTAACTGTCAAGTAGATTAGTTTCCCTACAATCCTTCTATACTTTGCTGGATCAGAAAACTCACTGTCATCAGAAATAGAAGTCTTGGTATGATAGTTCATAGGCCTGGAGACAGGTTTACATTGTGCCATGCCTGTCTCTCCAAGCAGGTCAAGGACATATTTTTGCTGAGAGAGATTTGTTCCTTTTAGGGCGTAGGACTTCTATGCCAAGGAAATATCAATGATTACCCAGATCTTTCGTTTGAAATTGTGTTTGCAGCCATGTCTTGAGTTGTAGAATGACGATAGAGTTAAAGCAGTCTCTTATAACAAGTGTACAATACTACAATACAGTCTCTTATATAACAGAAGAGAGTAGAGACTAAAGCAGAGATGAGCAACATGGGACTAAACTATTGAAGTAAAAACATAAGTGAGGCATATGCTAGGCACATGACACTCAACAAAACACAACATATCTCTATAACAACAAATAATAATGAATAAGAGTGATTGATTGACATACCTTTTTTGAATTCAGACTTGAAGTACTTGTCGAATTGCTGCCACTAAATAGTTAAAATAAAAGGCAATTGGCACAAGACAAATGCAAACACTTCTAAGTATTTGAATGACAAATATCCCAAAGGCAAAAAGCCAAAAACCTAACATTCATATTGTTCAAATTCAGAATTTAAATAAAAATTAAAACATGTCTAAAGCTGTTTGAAATGCACTGAAGAAAATGAACAGACGCTGGGTTCGTGCGTCTCAAAAGCCCTGACTTAAACATCTTTTAACAAAAAAAAAAAAAAAACCGGCCCACCAAAAAAAGCGGCCGACCGGGCAGGGTCAGAGCCGACCAGTCGGGCTAGTCGACCGACTGACCCGCTTGGCGGCAGGCTAGGCGGAGGCCAGAAAAACGGCTGGCCGACTAGTCATACGCCTTAACAAGTATGGATGGAACATTGAGGTATAAGCCGTTACCTATTAATAAAACAATACGCATCATATGCATTGTAATGCTAGGAAAAACACATTATTAATGATAAAGTTAGTCATTGAGATCTCAAAATTCTGGCAGGGCATTGTGATTCATTATATTGAAAGATGTTTCAAATTCGGTCAAAGCTAAATGGGAAGAAATCATGTGGTTCTTCACCTATATATTTCACAAGATGATCAAATTTTAAAATCACGGAGATCCTGCTGCAATCTAATATTATAAGTGATGTAGATTTTCCTTTTTATTTAGAAATCTATGGTGAATGTTCATCAGAGGTTTGCATAGGTAAATAAATTGTCTCCGCTAGTGTATGTAACAAAGTCAAATGCACGATTCTTTTAGCTTATCAGTGTATTCAGTAATTGAGGAAATCACTCTAGTAATGAAAATTTGGACTATTTTTGTATATACCTCGCGGTTATAGAAAATATGATCTACTCAAATATTGAAGTTGGTATAAGTTGGATATGTTTCGGGCTGTCATATTACTCATATATATTGATTGTGATGGTAGGAAGTAATCGTTCTACGTATTGCATCATAACCATTTGTTTTGAGTTGTAACTTGCTAGTGCCTTATGATATTCTAATTTAACTTTCTCTTAAACCTGATGCAGGAATATGATGGAATACTAAAAATAAGAGTGCAACAAATTAAAACTTACAGACATCGTGCTGACCAATTCGCGGTTTTAGTTCGAGGAATTCCTGTTTGCACTGAGCACAAGGCTCATGGATGTTCAGTTGATCATTTTTTCTCTGAGCATTACTCTGATTCTTTCCAATCATATCAGATGGTATATAATGGAAAAAATATTCAGGATCTGTTGGTAAGTTAAGAACTTTCTAGCAAGCTTTGTACTATGATGCTATCGGTGATTGATTATATATGGAGCTACATATCGGTGTCATATTAATGTTTTGTAGTTTTGAAGTGTAAATGTTGTTCTGTTTCTGTGCTTAGTACTTAATTGTAATTGTATTTTGTGTTCTACATCTATGATAAGTTTGCCAAGATGTGATTCCATAAGTAGGGTTAGTTGCAATTGCTAGTTAGTTATGGTAATCGTTATATTTTTCTAACTATTAGTAATTTGTCATCTGAGTAAGTATTATCCTTGAGTGCTTTTCAACCTGCTAGAATATAGGATATTGTCTTTGTTAGTTTCCATTTTTACTTTCTTGCTGATGTAATTATTGACAACTTTCCAACAATGGAGAAGGGGATCTAACTACGTTTGACTTCTACGGTAAATTCCTAGTCTCATTGCATTGCCTCTGCCACGATAATAAAATAGCACCATTTCCACCAGGGCTCTTAGCATCAGAGCAACTATTCTCTACTGCTAGAGTCCCTCTCTGCAATGCATTGACTGCAGCTTGCCATTTGGGACCAGATGGTCTTTTCTCCCTGCTATCCATTGTACTAGAGCTCCTTGCTACATCTAGGCTCACCAATATGTTCTAGAACTGTAGTAGTGATCTTTATCTTCTATGTTTTTGTTTGGGCCCTTAGAAGGCCCCAACCCTTTGTAGTTACATTGGCTAGGTGATGATAGGGAACTATGTGACTAACAAGGGATCTCTCTGTATAATACTCCGACAGGCATCTTCAGGACTGTAGCAAGGTCTGCTCGCCTCCATATTAGACGAAACATAATCTGAAGTAGGAGGTTGGCTTATTGCCTATAGTGTCTCTCTATGCTACCAACAGGTACCTGCCCGTCAACATGCTTCTCTCCTACATAACTTCCATGCAGATATGGCATATAAGTGTAATTTTTGTATATAAAAAAAGAGTAGAAAACCGTATATCAACTAAGAGTAGAAAACCCCTTAAATAAGTAGGACAACAGACTTACATGACTGGAAAAAGGCAAGGAAACAAAATCACCGAAAGACAATAAAAAAGGAAGTAAACTTCATGACTAACGTAATAAGGAAGAAAGAGAATACAAGTATTCTGGCACTCCCTGTCATGTTGAAAAAAAAAATGAGTCATCAAGGAGACTTCCTCTCCCCGACCCATCATTAATCTGTGGAGGCCCGACACAGGAGGAGTATGGTAAACCAAGTGCGCAACCCATTAATTCCGGCGCAAACCATGTCAGACATAAATCAGTTTATTCGTCCCCGTGAGGATTCTAACCTGAGACCTCCGCCTGCGTTCACAATCCGATCACCAGTGAGCCACACCCTTGCGGGCAACTCCCTGTCATGTTAGTTGTAATGCTTGTCATTACTACGCAAATGAATATGATAGGTAAGCTACAGATTCATGTAGAAGTTTGCTTGACCCATATAAGCTGACATGTATGTGATCCATGTGTTGGACTTGAGAGTCAAAGCCAACAATCAAATTTTGTTAAACATTTGTAAGTTTCAACCAAAATGGTGCAATATCCGTATGTACATTTTTTGGATGAATCCTAGCGTGATCTGAGTGGGAATGAATGAAAATATTAGCACGTCCAAGTTTCTTGTAAAGGTATTATTTCCTAGCTTAACACTTAATCTATTGCAAATTGTGGTATGTAACAACCAAACAACATTTTATTGGCTAGTCCAAATAATGATTGATCAACCATAAATCTGAAGTATTACTTTCTGTAGTAATGAAAAGATTGATAAACTTTTCGAGTAACCTTTTGGTCCTTTTGGCTATTTAGATTTATAATCATCTCAATAGACCATTGGATTCATAAACTATTTGTAGCTTCTAACATGTAGTCTCTTTTGACAAGTTTTGAAAATATTTCTATAGGTTACACACATGCCAAAAGTTTCTTTTGTAGATGATTCCTTTTTGTAGTTTGAATCACATGTATCCTTTTTTCTTGTATGGCTTACTGGGGAATGAGTTTACTAGAATTTCCCCGCATTTTTGAAGAAAAAAGTTGTATAAGCAACTAAAATGCCTAGAAAATCTTAGAGCTGAGATCCTCAATGATAAAGTGCTTGGAAGTCCTGAAGCCATTTCTTGAGAGGTTAATATTTGCGACATACACAATAATTTACCATCCCAAATAGACTCCTTTTTACAAATGCAAGTGATTGTTATGGGATTTGTTTGACACCCATGATACATCTTTCTTCACAAGCTTTCACCATCTAAATTGGGAAAGAGCTTTCTTTGCTTTATGTACTACAACATTTGTAAAGTAGAACACTCAATATTTTGCATTGAAAGGAGCACCCATTTATGTATATGGATTCTGTAAACTAGGGAGGCCCTAATTACAAGATATGGGACAAAAGAAAATAGCATAGCATGTTTAGTGGCATAATGTGTAACTATACGATGATACTACTCAGTCAATGATATATCTCAATACTACCCCTTCAAGTTAAAGAGTATAGATATTAATCATGCCCAACTTATTGCAAAGTTCTTGATATGCTTCCTAGTGAAAGACTTTGAGAAGATATTCGTTGTCCGATCTTGCAATTTCAAGAGAATAACAATGATAATGTTCATCATTACAACATCCCTAAAGAACCGATCCCCTCTCGTATGCTTGGTTCTTACCGATTTTCTTGCAATAAAATAGTTACCCTATCATCATATTACATGGGAAGAAAAGATTCAATTTGATGTTTGGAGTAAGAAGATATTTCATCTACATGAGCTCATGGTGGCATGTGACACAACCTTGTATTTTGTCTCTACACTAGATTTCACCCCAAATGTTTTCTTGTTGCAGTGCGTAGTGACCAACTTGCTACCATCAAAAGTGTGCCAACGGTGCACCTCCTATTGAGATGATGTCAAATGTAGTCTGCTTTAGAGTAACCCCGTATGTTCAAATCTCCATTCTTCTTTTAAACTAACTAGGATATGTCTCAAGACATGATAGGCTCCATCCCAATGGAATTGCCTGTAAAATGAATGACTTAACTAAGAACCCCTATAACAAAGGAGATATCTAGCCGAATGATGGTTAATTATAGACCAAACCAAGTATATTGTATCTGAAGTTGTCCTCTAGATCCTCAATGGGCTCATTTCATTTGCTTGATTAATAGAAGCAACTAGTCTGCATTCAAGCATACATGTCTTTACCAGAAGATCGAGAAATTAGAGTATGTTTCCATTCAGACAAGGCTACCGGTTTTTCTATCGACTACGTTTGTCCCAAGAAAAAAATTCAAGCTTCTGTATATTTTTAGTAACAAAATTTACCTTTTTTGTTTGAATTATCTCTACTATATCACTTCCAGGCATAATGATGCCAACTACATAAACAACTAGAATGGCTATCCCTGAATTGGTAGTATTTATTTGTTTAAATTGTGACTGAGGAAAGCAAGAGTTTCTCATTTTCCATGGTAGTTTGTCAAACCATGCTTGTGGGCTATGCTTCCATGTATATCCTTCTTAATATAATGTAACTAAGAAGTTCCTCCTTGTATAGTATCTTATGTAGATCAGCGTATACAAGTCATTTTTGACATCCAATTGATGAAGCATCTATCCTTGATTGACAACAACATAAGTAAGAATATGCACTAGATTTAGTCAGCCCTCAAGCAAAAAGGTCTGAAAGCAATTAATCCTTTGGCAACTTGTCCACCCTTACAATTTGGAAAGTACTTTATAGCACCCTTACCGAATGGATAGTACTTAATAGCTAACACCCATCTGTTGGGAAATACGGGAACAAAGTATAGCGGCGGAAATTTTTTTTTTATCCGTTCGTATTCCCATAACAGCAAGATTGCGTCAACTACTATGAAATAAGAAGGATGGTTTTAGCGAGTTATACCTGTGATCTGGAGCCAGTCCAACGACAAAACTCGCTTCTTTGTAACTGCTGACTTGTTGCTCTTGGACGGTGGTTGTACAACTCCTAGTCTTTCACCACGAACAACTGTCTGCGCAACCTCTATAGCGACTCCGGTGGTCTCGCTACAAACTGTAGGTTGACTTTGCTCTCCGAGCAGCAGCTAAAGGACTCATGCCTCTAGAGTAGTCCACACAGACCAACTAGAACTCCTGTTGTTCACCAAGAACAAACATGAAGGAGTTGTTCCTTCCGTTGGTGTACTAGTCACCAACCTGCTCTCCCACAACGACAACTTCTCATTTATTCTCTCCCGTTGGCTATCCCTCCCTGTTGGGTAAGATTTGCCTAGGCTCTCTTGGTTACCACAACCAGAGAGGACAACAGTTGATACAGGAACTGATTCTCAGTTGTTTGTGTTGTGTCTTGGGAAGCCCCCAATACCCCTCCTTTTATAGGCGAAATTAGGGTCAACGTTCCCAGTCTGTATGGGATGGCGTGGGAGTAGAAAGGATCGGAAAAACTTGAACTTTCACAACCTGCGAGACGTCAAACGGTCGTCTGGCACACTCAGACGGTCCTCTCGCGGGTGCGAGACGGTCGTCTCGCTATGCCAAATGGCCGTTTGGCAGTTTTCCAATTAGATACGAATTTTGCAATTTTGATTCCAATTAATATCACATGTTAATTTTACTCGCACTCCAAGTTTGTGCAATCGAAACTATTCGGGAAACATCCTGAACCTTTGTTCGGCCCAACCGAGTCGTCTCACCTAGACGAGACACCCGTCTAACTCACCTAGACGCCCGTCTGGTGAGTCGAGATGAGCCGGTCGGTTCAATCACATTGAACCGGTTGGTTTGAGGGCAAAACTTAGCCAATTCGAACTCTGATTAGCATGACCATCCAAATGGCCGTCTCAACACTTGAGACGCCTGTCTGACATGCCCAAATAGCCGTTTCACCCAGTGAGATGGTCGTTTCGCACACCAGTCAGCCAATCAGTCAATCTGTTGCGTGAATTGAATACCTAAACACTTTAGTAATCAATCCAATTGTCATTCAAGATCAAACTCCTCTTCTAGATGAGTTCCTATGTGTGTGACCCTATAGGTCCCATATCTCGTTGGCAGTGAATGTCCATAACTAACTTATGACATCACAAACAAAGAGTGGTGCCTAGTCGAACATCAATGCTACCCAAGTGAATGGAAAATTGGAGAACAACTTCAACCTACAATTTGTGTAAGGTGTTGCAGTGATTGCATAATTCCTTTGTCTCTGATATCCAGGATGAACTTGAGGCATGGAAGGTCATCCTCCCAATGTTCAATCCATATTTCTTGAAGCAAGAGCAGACTGTCTAAGATAATGTGACCTCAATATCATATATTGATTCACATGTGCGAGCGCATGCGTTTCTCAGTCTCTCTTATGAAGTGGCCATGATATCATACTCCAGTAGGAGGGACAAATCCCATATCTATCACTCAGTCTATCCCCATGTGTCAAAGTCACCCAATCGTCACCGTTATAACAATCCATGTTTCATGACTGCGTTTTGATGATGTCAAAGCGTACCCAACGACGTGTGACGATTGCAGTGATTTCATGTCTAAGAATCACAACACCACCTTCACTATCCGAGATGATTGTGACCACCACAACCATGTGTCACTCTCAAGGTAGGTCTGTCCGATACACTGTTCCCCAACATGTATCTGTGTGCTTGGTTTGATATTGTCATATCATGACTTAGTGAGACTTAGTCATCAACCAATTCACACTCCTGTCTTATGTGTTACTGGTGTCTATCTGCCTTCCACAGTAACAACTGACCAGGGACATAATGAGAATATGTATATATACTCTTAACATTCGTATGATCTCATTTCCACAAGGCTAATACTTGAAGACATACGTCATTGAGTAATATAATTCTCTAGGTATTCACTCTGTATCCTCATTATCTCATAACTGAGTGAAACAGATGAATTGGAAGCTTTTGGCTCTATATAACTTTCCAATAGAAGGGTGTCCCAATCTATAGTGCCACTGGATGTCGGTCACCGATGATGTCAGATATGCAACAGTCTTTGGCTCGTCCAGGTAGTAGAGTCCATCCGGTCCCTCATGGCCCGAACCAATCGTCATCCTCGTGCGCAGATCCTGAAATAAAACACCATCCAGATCAAATGTAATTGAGCAACGAAGGCTCTTCACAGTTTTACTCACAGAAAGAAGATTAATAGGA
The DNA here is from genome assembly GCA_963693085.1 of Alisma plantago-aquatica. NCBI lineage: Eukaryota > Viridiplantae > Streptophyta > Magnoliopsida > Alismatales > Alismataceae > Alisma > Alisma plantago-aquatica. The sequence continues at coordinate 196,667,611 of OY856410.1, forward strand.
AACTTCGGGACATAAAGTGTAGAGCGCAGAGGCAGACGACCAGTAGGACAAATATCACCAATGCCAGTAACAGGTGATTTAGAACCATCAGCTAAGGTAACAGGAGGTATAAAAGAAGTCTGCTGCAGTTTAGAAAATAAAGCAGGATTGCCAGATATATGAGAAGTCGCACCAGAGTCAATAACCCAGGAATTTTTACCAGCCGTAGTCAGAAGAGCAGCACTGCCAGAATTTGAAGCCTCGGTAGAAGACGCCAGACGAGCCTGAAGGAGTTTTTCAAACTCGGAGCGCATCCAGTCAGCCGTCGGCGGAGCAGGTTCATCAGTGGTCACTTTGTTGGCCCACTCAGGTTTGCCATATTTGATCCAGCACTTATCTTCATTATGGTTGGTACGTTTGCAGTGAGTGCAATAGCGGGACTCAGCTTGATCGGATCCAGTTCCACGACCAGGAGCAGAGAATCGTCCTCCGCGACCACGACCTCTACCACGGCCACGACCACGGAAGGAATCACCAGAGCGGACAGCAAGAGCAGCACCGTCAGAGGTGTCAAGCACAGGTTGAGACACAGAGGGTAGACGCTGAACCCGTTTGAGAACATCGCGGAGAGTAGGCAAAGGGTCGCTGGAGAGAATCTGGTCCACAACACCAGCGAAGGACGCAGGTAGGCCAGTGAGGAATTGAACTAACATAAGTTCATTCCGTTGTCGGTGCACTTCTTCAATATCAGCAGTCAGAGGGTGATATACCCGGAACTCATCCCAGAGAGCACAGCAGGAGTTGTAGTAGTCCTCAACGGAGTCGGTGGCCGAATACTCCTGTTTGGCAAGCTGTTTGAATATCTCGAAGACCTTCTTCGGATTCTGCTGGTGAGAGTAAACATGGGAAAGCTGGTCCCACATTTCTTTGGCAGTCTGAAGTCGAAGCAAGGACTGGCTGATTTTTGCTTCAACACTATTCACCATCCAGGTCATGACCCTATGGTCCTCTTTGGACCATAGATCATAGGCTTGCTTGGTTTTCTCATCAGCGTCTGCAGCAGGAAGATCAGGGCCCTTGGTAGTCAGGTGAGAGTAGCGTCCTTGGGATTTGACATATAACGCGAAGGAGGCAGCCCATAGATGATAGTTGGAGTGATCCAACTTCACCGTAGTAACACAGAGAGTGCGCGGCGGGAGGTCGGAAGTCGCCATCGCAGCAGTAGCAGAAGAAGAGAAGCAGCACGGGCACAGATCCAGACAGTAGTCAGCAGCAGTAGTAGACAGCAGTAGAAGTCCAACACATGGACTAGTAGCAGTAGATAGGAGATCCGAGCATGGACCTCAAAAAACCCTTATAGGGCAGGAAGAAGGAAACAGAACCTACGCCAACATGGAGAAGAGATCACTCCACCATGAGGCGTAGGCAGTCAGAGCCGGAAACTTGTTTTTAAGCCTTCAACGTGCCAGACTGGAAAGTGACCAGGCTGTACGTAAGCTTTGCGGAAAGGAAACGGAGACCGAAGAGAGAACCTGTGGTAGTCTAAGCCACAAGGAAAGATGTGCTTAGGGTACGGAGATTATAGGAGAGGGGAAAAAGATGGTGGAGAAAGGGTGGCGGTGGCTGTTAGTGGTGGTGGGGATGAGGAGGGGGCGGCGACAGGTCAGGGAGAGAAAGGGAGGGGTGGCGGCGGGAAGATGGGGGGCTGGGCGGCGGCGTGAAGGAGGGTGGCGGCTGGGGTAGGGTTAGGGAGAAGATGGGTGGCGGCTGGGGTAGGGTTAGGAAAAAAAGGGCTAGGGTGGATCGGGTGGCTCTGATACCATCTAGAATATGAGGCTAATTGTCTTACTATTGAGATGAGTAAAACAGAGTACAGTGGTTCTCTTTTATAAGACAAGAGAAAGACACATGGTTTAGATATAACCAATATGGGATAAAACAAGACAAGAAAAAGAGAGAAATAGACTAAGTAAAAAACACAGGAAAGTCTATATACTAATAACGTCCAACTCCTTTTATTGCTTTTCGCATTAGTCACTTCTCAAGTAATAATGGATATCTTCAATGACATTCCAATAACCCTTATTGGAATTTAGTATCATCTTGTCATGTCCAGTATATACAAAATTATATGGGTTAAGCATGTTCATAGCTTACATGATAGATCCACTGTTGTACCAGCCTATGAGATCTTCATCATGCTTTTTCCATTCTTTACAAGAATTGGAACATAAGGTCCTTGGGAGACTAATCTGGATTCTCTCTCATTGAATCCTTTTCCGTGTTGAACTCTATCAACACATTGCTATTATATGTTCTTAAACTTCCATTGTGAAACATTCAAGAACTATCTCATAGGTCTTGGTCCTTATCTCATAAGATGTTTCACTTAGTCCTTTGCTGAAGGGGTTTTCCATGCCAGATCTCAATATTCACAATATTGAGATGTTATTCCTCATCATATGTGGAATGTTCATATATGCTCCCACTAAATCTTTTGTAAACACAGATTTCATCTTTTGTCTTGATTCAAGTCAAACTGTTTGACTATCTTATCAAATCAAAAGATCCCATTTTTGAGTTGCTTGTTTCAATCCCAGATTGAACTTTGTAGTTTATAGACTTCATTTGCATTCTTGATGTTATAAAACCCTTTAGGTTGTGTCATGTACACATCCTCTGATGCATTCCTTTTAAGGAATCTGGTTTTATCTTCATATGCCAAATCTCTTTTAACTACAACAACAAACTTGTCAATTGGTAATGGAATTTCTATCATGTTCAACAACTTGAACTGATTTGAAAAACTATTCAACCAATTTGTCATTTTATGTTGTCCATGTAGGTCTATGCTACAAGACCCTACCGCACCTTTCAGGTATTACCCCTTAAGATGGCGCTTATCAAGGTCTTACCTTGTTAGCTTACATGGATCCCATATTACTCAGAAACAACTTCTAGTTGACTAGTTGGCTCATTCCTGTATGACCAACCCACCTGAATTGTTGGATCACAAGCCTCCAATCTTAGATGTGTTCTACTATAACTATCATTCTGTGTCACATGATGAACTTGAGATTCCACAATAATTTGTTATTCTCATGGTTCTCATTGTACCCTTTTGCTGATCTCGAACATTTTGAGTTTTACTTTTACTTCCACTGATTCTTTAGGAACTCAGTTATCCTATCAACAAAACACTTTTATTATTGGATTGGGGTTAATAGTAATCTTCAACAATTATGGTTTATGGATAAACCTTTTTCAAGAAACAACTTTCTCAATGTAGGTTTCAATTCCTTAGATGTATTGGAACATTCCTAAATCATATTGTATATGATGTCTTTATAAACCATTCATTTGGTACATGATATAGTGTTAGGTATATAATTATATGAGGATGTAGGAAGAATAGATTAATTGATTAATTATATCACGACTCATCACGGTACAATTCCTTCAATCTAAACCATCATCATGTTCAGATGGATTTGACTTGTGATACATTATCATAGTTGATTCTTGAAGGTATTCAAGGCATTAATGTAAAGTATTTCAACATTTGATCTCATCAAAGTTTCTTAATACTTTTATCAAAGTTATATTTCATACATAATCTCCTTGAACACTTCAAGAGATTCATGTTTCCACTTTACTGATTACATATCATTATATCATCTATAAATGAAATGAAGTATAAGTAATTATCTATAGCATTCATTCCATAAGATCTTCATGCATCACGTGTATGAGGTCTGATGAAAGACTTATCCTCCCACTACATTTAGTGAAGGACGTCATGCACATTATGTACAAGCAAGACTTGCATACTTCCTTAGGTTCAATAACCAAGAGAGTTTAGATAACATCAATATGTATTCTTGATATGCATTTCTTATATATACGTCCAAGGTGACTATTGCTAATGATAATTCTTGAGTCATCAATTATAATCCTTTGGTATTAACGTTATAAAAACTTATCCATGATTCTTTCAAAGTAAAAATCATTAGATATTTGGGCATTCCATGCAAGATCATATCTTTTGAAACAGAAACAATAATCACATACTTTATTGATATATTATCCTTGTCATACAAGATGCTCTAAAGTAAATTGTTTCTCATGGCATAATGAAACAGCAGTTCTACTAACTCTATTACATGTCCATTGGGCTAGGATAAATTTAAATGTAGACTAAAGCTTCCGCAACTCTTGCTACGCCTTGTCCATCTTGTCCTTCAATGAAGATCTTTACTTCTTGTCAAATCCTGCTACTTTATTATATTCAATAAGAGAAATCTCGAGTTACATTCGAGGGGAGCAAAGGTATGAAAGCATTAACTTTACATTGGGAAGAGGGAGGTAGAGGCTCGATACGCAGACCGAGATAATCATGAACCAAACTATCCAACCACACACAGATAAAGGGTATTAGCCATAACCACGCTACACATCTACCATCAAAACGGATTTTAGAACGACGCGTGTAAATTGCACATATGTCATATCATATATATAAATATTACTTTGCGATTATGTGGTCTTTGATCGAATACACATATGAGAGCAGTTTAAATATTCATATCGTATGCAATAAATAAATGATAAAACTAAAAATCTGATCAAATCGATTATCCTAAGACATAGTAAATTGACGTGGCTCTGATACCACTTTTGGGAAATACAGGCACATAATATAGCAACATAAAAAAATTTGGTATATCCGTATTCCCATACCAACAAGATTGCGTCAATTACTATGAAATAGGAATGATGGTTTTAGCGAGTTATACCTAGTCCTGGAGCAAGTTCAACGACAAAATTCACTTCATTGCAACTGTTGATTTGTTGCTCTTGGACGGTGACTGTGCAACTCTTAGTCTTTCACCACGAACAACTGTCTGTGCAACCTCTATAACGACTCCAGTGGTCTCGCCACAGACTGTAGGTTGACTTTACTTTCCGAGCAACAACCAAAAGACTCCTGCCTCTGGAGGAACCCACACGGACCTACTAGAACTCTTGTTGTTCACCAAGAACGAACATGAAGGAGTTGTCCCTCCCGTTGGTGTACTAGTTACCAACCTGCTCTCCCACAACGACAGCTTCTCAGTTCTCTCCCGTTGGCTATCCCTCCCTGTCGGGTAGGACTTGCCTGGGCTCTCTTAGTTACCAAAACTAGAGAGGACAACAGTTGTCAGAGGAACTGATTCTCAGTTATCTGTGTTGTGTCTTGGGAAGCCCCCAATACCCCTCCTTTTATAGGCGAGGCTAGGGTCATGGTTCGTGGTCTGTATGGGATTGCGTGGGAGTGGAAATGACCGGAAGAACTTGAACTTTCACAACCTGTGAGACGCCAACCGGTTGTCTGATACACCTAGACGGTCGTCTGGTGTGCGAGACGGTCGTCTCGCTCTGCCAAACGGCCGTTTGGCAGTTTCCCAATTGGATACGAATTTGGCAATTTCGATCCAATGAATATCACATGTTAATTTTACTTGCACTCCAAGTTTGTGCAATTGAAACTATTCGGGTAACGTCTCGAACCTTCGATCGGCCCAACCGAGCCGCCTGACCCAGGTGAGACGCCCGTCTCGCTCACCCAGACGTCGGTCTGGTGAGTCTAGATGAGCCGGTCGGTTCAATCACATTGAACCGGTCGGTTCAAGAGCAGAATTTAGCCAATTTGAACTCTAATTAGCCTAACTATCCAAACGGCCGTCTCTCAACACTTGAGACGCCCGTCTGGAATGCCCAAACGGCCATTTCACCCAGTGAGATGGTCGTTTGGCATACCAATCATCCAATTTGTTGCGTGAATTGAATACCTAAACACTTTAGTAATCAGTCCAATTGTCATTCAAGATCAAACGTCTCTTCTAGATGAGTTCCTATGTGTGTGACCCTATAGGTCCCATATCACGTTGGCAGTAAATGTCCATAACTAACTAATTACATCACAAGCAAAGAGTGGTGCCTAGTCGCACATCAGTGCTACCTAAGTGAATGAAAAGTTGGAGAACAACTTCAACCTACAATTTGTGTAAGGTGTTGCAGTGATTGTATTTTTTCTTTGTCTCTGATATCCAGGATGAACTCGAGGCATGGAAGGTCATCCTCTCAATGTTCAATCCATGTTCCTTGAACCAAGAGCAAACTGTTTGAGATAATGTTACCTCAATATCATATATAGATTCACATGTGCGTGCGCATGCATTTCTCAGTCTCGCTTATGAAGTGGTCAGGATATCATACTCCTGTAGGAGGGACAAATCCCATATCTCACGCAGTCTATCCTCATGTGTCAAAGTCATTCAATCATCACCGTTATAACAACCCATGTTTTAGGACTGCGTTTGATGATGTCAAAGTGTACCCAACGATGTGTGACGAGTGCAGTGATTTCAGGTCTAAGAATTACAATCACCACCTTCAATATGAGAGATGACTGTGACCACCACAACTATGTGTCACTTTCATTGTGGGTCTGTTCAATACACTGTTCCCCAACATGTATTTATGTGCTTGGTTTGATATTGCCGTATCACGACTTAGTGAGACTCAGTCATCAACTAACTCACACTCCAGTCTTATGTGTTAAGGGTGTCTATCTACCTTCCACAGTAACAACCGACCAGGGACATAATGAGAATATGTATATGCACTTTTAACATTCGTATGATCTCATTTCCACAAGGCTAATACTTGAAGACATACGTCATTGAGTAATATAATTCTCTAGGCATTCACTCTGTATCCTCATTATCTCATAACTGAGGTGAAACAGATGAATTGGAATCTTGCCCCTATATATGTTATTGTTAATCAAATCCTTTTAGGTAATTATGCCATGTCAATCATCATATGATTGGCTCTACGGGCATACCTTACTAAAACCATCAACTTGCGACAACTTTTCTAAGGCACATGTGTGAAATCCCAAGTACCCTGGAGGATCAACCTTGTATCTCTTCATCCATATACTTTTTCTAACTATACTGATGTAAAGTCTTAATAACATGTTGGAAATAGATGAGACTACCATACTAAACTTTTCTATTTGAGCACTCTAATGGTTTTTACTTTTAGGGATGATCGTGCTATTCAGCTAGATTAATGCTGTGTGGGAATCTAAGGCATAAATCAATGCCTTGTGTCCCTTGAAGCTTATTTCCAATGATGAGAGTGGCTAGGATGATTGCACTCTTAGTGCATGATCCTCGACGGCCGGTTCTCGCTTCGCATCACAAAGAGTGTTGTGTGAATTCTGGCACTGGTGTTATGTAGCTTACATTAGTCTTGTATATTAGTGTTGGTTTGTTGATCAACCTATGTTAATTTGGGATTTGTTATTGTGTTATTTTTTGTCCTTTGGTTAAATTTACCTAGTGTAGCGGAGCATGCACTTCGTTCGGCGGTGCGATCATCATGGCACTTGATGCATACTTGTTGAGAGGACCACCACTTTGATGGTCCTTGACGCTGCGGTGATAGATTTCCAAAGGCAATGATTTGGTTTGACTATGGCTATCTTTGCTGTAAAGGGATGAGTTTTGCATTTAGTATGGAACTGAGTGGGTTGCACACCAAAGTGCTAGGATTTTGTTGAGTAAATGCCTTAACAAATGTGTGCACACCTCTCTGTGGTTTTAGATTTCCTTCGTTCTATCGTTTTGTGCTTGAACCATGGAGTTGCATAGGGAATTTGTGTGCTTCTACATGCTAGACTTTGCTTGCCTAATACTGTAGGGAAATATGGCATCAGATAAGGCAACGAAAACAAAAATTTAACTGTCATATTTCCCTTTGAACAGTTGATCGCGTCAACAACTATGTGGTTTACAAGGTTATACCTGGTCCTAGATCTAGTCCAACGACAGTCCCCTTGCAGTAGCGTGTGCCTTTCTTCAAGTTGCACCTGGACAATGCCAACAACGGCCTCCTGGTTGATCACCATAGACAACAGTTAACCTCGTCCTCCTAGCGGTAGACAACAACCTCCTTGCCTCTATAGTAGTCCACACGGACCACCGAGAACTCCTGTCGTTCTAGATGAACAGACAAGAAGGATCTGTCCCTTCTAGTGAGTATGCTAGCAACGACTTGTTCTCCCAATTGTCTCTCCCTTTCTATCCCTCCATTTGACGGGTAGGATTTGCTCGGGTTCTCTAACAATTGTCAGAGCTAATTGATGTGTCTCTAGAAAGCCTCGACTACCCCTCTATTTATAGGAGGGTCACGGTCAGGAGTTCTAGTTTGAGCAGGAGTTGAAGGGGATGAAATTTCATGAATTTTCGTAACCTGTAAACAATGAAACGGCCGGTTCAACAATGAACCAATCGGTTGGCATGTGAGCCAATCAGTTCAACCCTTGAATCGGTCATTTCACTATGTTTCCCAATCACAATTGAATTGATGATTAATATTCGATTAATGCACAACATGACGTCATCACTAATCCTTGATCCAATCAAATTGATCAAGCAATCGGTCAATTCACAATCTGAACCGGTCCATTCTGACCTGAGCCGATTGGTTCACTTGCTTAACCGATCGTCTCATGGTTCCGATCGTCAATCTTGGTTCAATTGACCTGACACTTTGAATCGATCGGTTCAACACTTGAACTGGTCTGTTCACAGTCTAGTCAGTTAACTTTCAACCATTGTTGTTTAAATTGAGTACCTAACTCCTTGACAATCAAGTTTAAATTACATTTATGAATAAATTCCTATTCCAAGTGTATCCTATGTGTGTGACCGTATAAGTTTCAAGTTACGTTGCTAGTGAGTGTCCATAATTAATTTATGACATCACAAGCAATGATTGGTATCTAGCAAGACATCATTGCTACCCAAGTACTCGAAAAGTTGAAAAACAACTTCAACATACAATATGTGATTGGTGTTACAGTGATTGTATACATCTTTTGTCACTGATATCCAGAAGATCTCCAAGCATGGAATCGTCATCCTCTCAACGTTCAATCCATGTTTCTTGAACTAGAGCAGACTGTCTAAGATGTACGTGAACTCAATATCATATATTGATTCACATGTGTATGCACATGCTTTTCTCCGTCTCACTTATCAAGTGGCTTAGATATCAAATTTTCTTTGAAGGGACAAATCCCATCTACATCACTCTCAGTCATCCCCATGTGTTATGATGCACCCGAGCACAACCTTTATGGCCACCCTTATTCAAGGTTATGGTGGATTATGTCTAAGTACATTAAATGACGTGATGTGTGTAGTGATTTCAGGTTTAAGAACCACAATCACCACCATCACTATGAGAGATGATTCTGATTACTAATCATGGTTTCCATGTATCACTGTAAAGGTGGGTCTGTCTGATACACTGTTCTCTATCTACGTGTTTGATCCGATATCAGATATCATGACTAATGAGATTCTGTCATCAACCAACACACACTCTAGCCTTATGTATTATTGCTGTCTTTCAGCTTCCACAATAACAACCGACTAGTGACGTCCGTATGATCTCATTGTTCAGGTCCTCAACCCGAAGACATACGTCATTGAGTAATATCATTCTCTAGACATTCATTATGTTTCATCATTATCTCATAATTGAATAAAACAGAATAAATTGGAAGATTGCCTTTATTATTAATCAAATCATTTATAAGATATGCCATTACAGTAATCATATGATAGGCTCTCTTAGCATATATACAAACAAAATCCACTTGCACTTAGAGTCAATCACCACCGAATCTTATTTTAAATGATCTTAAACACATCCATCATGTTTCTGTTGCGCAAGTGCTTATCCAGCGGGTTAGCAACATTTGCCTCTAGTCGGTATATTGCAAGTTTCATATCATTTCGTTGTACGACCTCTCGTATGAGATGAAATTATTGTAGTATGTTATCTGGGATTCCTTGCCAACTCCATTGTTGTCATAGTATTTCTACTGTGTCATCAATGGTTGAAACATCCCATAAGTTCATCTACATGAACTTCTTGATCCATACAGTATCCTCTGCTGTGTTCATAACATCAAGATACTCGACTTCTTTGGTAGAATTAAATAATTGTCTGTTGCTCGGAACTTTTCCAGCTTACAGTTCTTGTTTAAGGTCAAACACAAATTTTAGATTGCATCGTTAATTTTCTTTGTCATTTTGGAAGGTTGCATCGGTGTAACCCTTTATACCCGACTCTTCCTTATTGCCATAATCTAGGAACTGATTCTTAGTGCTTCTTAAGGACTTATGGACGTTCTTTATGTAGGGAAATAGGGCAACAAAATAGGCAGCAGAAACAAAAATTTTATTGCCATATTCCCTATAAACTAGCAGATCGCGTCAAAAACTATATAATGGAAAGGATGGTTTCGAGGATATACCTGGTCCTGGAGCAAGTCCAACGACATATTCCTCATCGTTGTAGATGCGCAACTGTCGTCTAGTTGCTCTTGGACGGTGTCTGTGCAACTCATGGTCTTCACCACAGACAACAGACTTGAACAACGTCTGGAACGGCTCCTGCGGTCTCGCCACAGACTGTGGGCTGATGATGTCCTCTTAGCGATGGCCTCTATGGATGTCCACCGGGACCACCGGGAACTCCACATTGCGCTACCAGAGCCAAAAGAAAGGAGTTGTCCCCTCCTGTCAGTGTACTAGTCGCCGACATGCTCTCCCACAATTGATGCTCAGTTGTTCTCTCCCTCCCTATCCCTCCCTTTAACGGGTAGGACTTGCTTGGGCTCTCTATTGGTTACCAAAACCAGAGAGGACAACAATTGTCAGAGCAAATGATTCTCAATTGTGTATCTTAGAAAGTCCCTAGTACCCCTCTATTTATAATAGAGGCCAGGGTCAGGGTTCTCGATCGGTGGGGGAGTAGAAGGGTCTAGAATCATAAATGTTCTAGAACCCGTGAACTGCGAAACGGTCGTCTCGTGAGCGAAATGGTCGTCTCGTGAGCGAGACGATCATCTCGTGCAATTTCCTGTTCTGCATCAAATTGGCAATTCAAATCCAATTAATGCACAACATGACGTCAACACTAATCCTCGATGCACCCGAATTTTCCCACGAACCGGGCATCTCGCTCACTCGAGCTGGTCGTCTCACGACCACGAACCGGTCGTCTTGCTCACGTGAGACGGTCGTCTCATGACCATCACGCGAGATGGTCGTCTCATAAGACATTAGGGGCATTGCCATAAAAGATCCAACAAACAAAGACCATAAGACATTAGGGGCACTGCCATAAAAAATCTCATCCTTTTGAAATAGAATTATATGATTTTCGTATTCATTCTTGCCCATACAAGATGTAGAAAATAAAATATTTTTATTATTAGCAGATACAAAATAGCAGTTCATTAACTCTATTACATGCCCTGTGAGTTGAGATAAATTATAAGTTTTGACTATAGTGGCATCAATTTTTGCTCCATTTGCGATGCACAGTCCGACCTCGCCCTTTCGTAAAGGCTTACTTCTTTTCATATCCCGCACATTCAAGCATATGTGAGATTTACATCCAGTATCTAGTATTCAAGATGAAGTAGTAGTCCCCTCCTTCAGTTCGTCTAGGTAGAGAGGGCAATTCCTGGCCCTCCCTTTGCTTTGAGCGTTGAAGACTTGGGTTTCTGGCCAGTGTTAGAACTCTTCTTAGCTTTGCCTTTGCCCTTGGACTTCCCCTTTGATTTGCTGATCATCACCACAAACTTGGGTTTGTCTTTCTTCATTTATGCCTCAATTGTTCTCAACATGCCAAATAAATCTGTTAACGGTTTGTTAGAGTCATTCATGTTGTAGTTCATGATAAACTGGCTATATGACTCTGGCAGTGACTGCAACCGTGGCCAACTCTTAACCCAAGGGAAGTCTCAGTCTATCAAGGTTATCCACATACCCAATAAGCTTATATGTGGACCTACTGGATTTCCTTCTGCCATGTTACATTTGAACGCCTTGGAGACATCATATCTCTCTTGCCTGATCTTGGTACATGATCTTAAGATGTGTTATCATCTCTATAACATCCATGTTCTGATGCTGTCTCTGCAACTCATAGTTCATTGAGCACAACATTAGGCACTTGACATCAATGACATCTTCAGAATGCTTCTTGTAAGAATGCCTTTCAGCCTTAGGTGTAGTGGGAGCAGGCTCATCTTGCTCTGGTGTCTCCGGGACAGAGTTTGTGCTCTTGTGTGGGAACAATTCCCAACGTCCTGAACCGGTCGTGGAAATTATTCCAAATTAACTTGTCTTTCTCAAGGACTGATCGTAAGGAAAATGTGTTATTTGTTGCCATTTGATTCTACAAGAAAAATTTGGAATTTGTCCAAATATTTTTGATTTGATTTGACAAACGATGTTTAATTAGGTCTTTAATTAATTATCGCTCCTACTATTTTGTTCAAATTGATAGCCCTCACAGATCAATTCGGAAGATTTAGTGTATAACCTTTTAGTGAGCCAAGATCCAAAACAATCGAGTTATTACCCTGCCAACACAATCATCCATAATCAATCGTTAAGGTTGGCAACTTTTGCCAATTACAACTTATGTAATTCTTGGATAGATGGTATGCACAACTCTTTGCCATAGTCATCTGCATGCTTCTAAGTGTTTAATCTCATTAAGATCACTTAGTTAAGTCTGACCTAAAAGCTAACACGATAGTAATGCACTCTACTTGGCAGGCCCACATAACTACCATCACACTTCCATAAAATGGACAACGCGCCACGCTTGGCGTGCCCACAGATAGTTGATCAAGATTTTTATGTGTGTAGCTTATGGAAAACATCTAAGACTTAATATGTTTGATTGAGGAATTTTATATTTATAAATATTTATACATATCCAATCACGACTTACTTATAGTACGTATCATATATATGCTATATCCTACAAATGAAAACATGCAATTAAAACATAAGCGATGGTTATGGCCATACTATTGTAATTCCTTGGAGCCACAAGGAAATATTACCTCCTAAGGTCCACATCACATGTACCAACCTGTTGTTGATGAAGATCTATGCTTGAACTAATTCGGGTTGATCAACTCTTGAACCGATCGGCTCGTCTTCTGGTCAGTCGGTTGGTCTGCTGGTTTGATTGTTTGGCCTCCAGTCCAAACGACATCTGACACCTCCAGTTGCTTGGTTGGGTCACCAACCGGTCGATTCGGCTCCTCCTGTCGTCTGTCCTCCTCGGTCCTCTAGCCGATCGGCTCGTTTTCTGAAACGGGCAGTTCGTCTGGTGCCAAATGTCTTCTTTTTCACAACAAGAATTAAAACTATCCTAACATGTTACATTGTAATAGGGAAACCTTGAGTTACATTCGAGGGGAACATAGGAATGGGAGAATTTATACTTTTACACATGGAAGAGAAGATAGAGGCTCGAAATGCAAATCGAGATAAAACAGGAATAAACAACCACAACCGACTAAGCACAGATAACTAGGGTTATTGGCTATAGCCGTGCTACACATCCACCATCGTAACCAACTTTAAGGGCGACACGTATAAAGTGTATATATATCATATTATATATATATTAGTTGGGATCGTATGTGGTATTTAACATTAATCTTAAGTATTCACATCATATGCAATAAATAAATGACGAAAAGCAAAATCCGATTATATCAATTAAATCCCAAAGCATAGTAAATTAATGTGGCTCTGATACCACTATAGAAAATATGGCATCAGATAAGGCAGCGGTAACGAAAATTTAACTGCCATATTCCCCTTTTGACAGTTGATCATATCAACAACAATATAATGGGAATGATGGTTTACATAGTTATACCTAGTCATGGAGCTATTACCGCGACAATCCCCTTACAGTAGCATGCACCTTTCTTCAAGTTGCACCTGAACAGTGTCAGCAACGACCTCCTGGCTGATCACCACGGACAACAATAGCTCTCGTCCTAGCGACAGGAAACAACCTCCCCGCCTCTATAGTAGTCCACACGGACCACCGAGAACTCCTATCGTTTTAGATGAATGGACAAAGAGTTGTCCCTTCTAGTCAGTGTGCTAGCACCGACTTGCTCTCCCAATTGTCTCTGCCCTGCTATCCCTCCCTTTGACAGGTAGGACTTGCTCGGATTCTCTCAGTTACCACCACCAAAGAAGACAACAATAGTTAGAACTAATTGATGCGTCTCTAAAAAGTCTCTTCTACTCTTCTATTTATAGGAGGGTCAGGGTTGGGAGTTCTAGTCCGAGGGGGAGTCGAAGGGGATGAAATTTCATGAATTTTCTCAACACGCGAACGACTAGCGGCCGTTCAATAGTGAACCGATCGATTGTCATTTGAGCCTATTGGTTCAACCTTTGAACCGGTCGTTTTACTATGTTTCTCAATCGCAATTGAATTGACAATTAATATTCAATTAATGCACAACATGACGTGAACACTATCCAATCAAATTGATCAACTAACCGTTCAGTTCACAACCTGAACCGGTTGGTTCAAAGAACTGAGCCGATTGGTTCACAGACCTGAGACGATTGGTTCACTTGCTGAATCGGTTGTCTCATGGTTCTGATCGCCAATCTTGGAACAATTAACCTGACACTTTGAATCGATCGGTTCAACACTTGAACCGGTCGGTTCATAATCCAGTCAGTCAACTTTCAACCATTGTTGTTTAAATTGAATACCTAACTCCGTAGTAATAAAGTTAAAACCAAATTTATGAATAAACTCCTATTTTAAGTGTAACCTATGTGTGTGACCCTATAGGTTTGAAGTTACGTTGACAGTGAGTGTCTATAACTAATTTATGACATCACAAGCAATGATTGGTATCTAGAAAGACATCTATTGCTACCCAAGTAATTGGAAAGGCTGAGAACAACTTCAACATACAATCTGTGATTGATGCTACAATGATTGTATACTTCCTTTTTCACTGATATACAAACTGAACTCGAGGCATGGAATTGTCATCCTTTCAACGTTCAATCCATGTTCCTTGAACTAGAGCAAACTATCTGAGATATATGTGAACTCAATATCATGCATTGATTCACATGTGCATGCACATGCTTTTCTCTGTCTCGCTTATCAAGTGGCCCGGATATCAAACTCCTGAAGGAGGGAAAAATCCCATCTACATCACTCACAGTCATCCCCATGTGTTATGATGCATCCGGCCACCACCTTTATGGCAACCCTTATTCAAGGTCACGGTGGGTGATGTCTATGTACATCAAACGACACGTGATGAGTGTAGTGATTTCAGGTCTAAAAACCACAATCAACACCATCACCACGAGAGATGATTCTAACTACCAACTATGGTTTCCAGGTATCACTCTCAAGGTGGGTCTGTCCGATACACTTTTCTCTAGCAAGTATCTATGTGTTTGGTTCGATATCATATATCATGACTGATGAGATTCTGTCATCAACCAACACAGACTCTAGCCTTATTTGTTATTGCTGTCTATCTGCTTCCACAATAACAACTGACTAGGGACATAGCAAGAATGTATCTACTCTTGACATCCGTATGATCTTGTTGTCCAGGTCCTCAACCAGAAGACATACGTCATCAAGTAATATCATTTTCTAGACATTCATTATGTTTCATCATTATATCATAACTGAATAAAATAAGAATAAATCGAAAGTTTGCCTTTATTATTAATAAAAACGTTTGCAAGATATGCCATTACAATCATCATATGATTGGCTCTCTGGGCATACATATCAATAAATACGTGTATCCACCCTACACTGTGTCAACCCCTCAATGTTAGGTGCGGTCTGGAGGGGTATTTTGGGCCGTTAGTCTCATGTGTTGCTTGGGTGTCTATGGTGTAAGAACCTCTAGTTGACTCGTCATTTAAACATTCGATTCCTTTTCTCTGTGTTGCCTTTTCCAGATGTGGCTCGTGTCCTAAACATAAGAAGAGAAGGTTGGGTATCCCCTTTATACTAGTCTGGAGGATGAAGAAGCAGGGAATTGGGGATTGAACAAGAAAGACCAGATCCAGAGAAGAGAGAAGATTCATGAAAAGAGAAGAGAAACCCTCTAATCGCTTGGTCTTCAAAACTTGGGATCAATTGCTTTGACATGACACAATTTCTTATTTATCATAGTAATTTTAGTAGGAACTTGGTTCAACCTCAAGCTTCATATGGGCTTCTTTTCTTGCCGGAAGTTCTTTTGTTTGCACAAGATGGGAATCTAATTCAGTGTGAGTAAGTGATTAAATCGGTCTTCCAATGAATGTGGCCTGGGATAGTGTAGTCTTTCCCTTGGCTCCATCTTCCAATTGGGGAGAACACTAATGTGGTTTGGGTTTGGGTTCGCAAAATGCTGTTGTAGTGGATCATTGAGGTAGGATTTGGTTAGATGGTCTTGGCATGGAGTCAGGTCTGCTGGTTCACTAGGACAGGTTAGCTTGAGCTAATATGCCTGCCGCCTTGATGACCTTCGGTCATGGGATCTAGGCCCTTTGTGCTTGTCGTTTGGATCCCAGTTAGTGGGGTTTAGCGCATCATGTCCTAAACAGATTAAGGTAGATAACCTAGGTTTAGGATAATAAATCATTTATTTTCCATGTAGTATTGTAATTCTTACAGGTTGAAACGTAATTATTACCCCTTTCATATTTTCAATAATCATAAAGAATTGGATTCCTTCTCTATCTTCTCTTTCCAAATTGTTTTAAACCTACCTCTCTCTCCTAACTTCTACCATTGAGTTGCGTTTTTGCATTTGTTGGGCATGATACAATCATCTAAGGAGACCCTCCAAAAGTTTTCCACCATATAAACTTATTCCATTTTTTTTTTATTTTTTTTAGAGATTCATGCACTAATAACATCTGAGTTCGTTTCCTCAAACACTTTGTTTTCCACATGCCAACATTTTCTGGAAACGAATGTGCTGAAAATTTGTATATTCTACCATATCTAATTGGATTGTTTTACCGTATCTTATAGAAGGATTAAAATTCTTTAGAAGGAACATGAAGGAATACAAACCACTCACTGAGAATGAACTCTCGCATTGTTTAAATGGAATTTGTAATAGAAACCTCATGAAAATCAAATTGACAATATGACAGTACTAATCTTGCTTTCATAAAATTCGTTCAGCACCAGTTACACCATGTTTAATGTAATGACTTTAGTGAACTTTTATCCTATATGGGCTGGTGAAAGATCAAAATCTGTAATCTAAAGATGTATTGCCACTTTCTAGAGTGTTAGCAATTGAAATGGTTATTCTATCCTTGCATTGGGATCATGTACTTCATGGCAATAATGAACTTGACTTTGATGATTGTTATTGGTTAGCCTCAATAAAAGTTAAATTGTTTCCATCTTATGAAATCCTTGATGCAGTGTGTAGCAGCCTCTTTAGAGAGAAAGATTCGTGGATTGAGGCAGGTTAAAGCTTCTAGCAGACATGATGCAGACACTCTACTTTGGAAAAGGAAACCGGATAAATATGCTAAAATAGATATGTATGAGGAAAAGTTACAGGAACTACATCAACAAATACTCCATCTTCAGAGTGAGAGTAGTCTTAAGCAAAAGGTATTTTGAATTCTTTCTTTGTTATTGTGAGAAGCAGTCATGCATTAGCATTTTGCTTCAATATTTACAAGTTGTTGGTTGATGTTCCAGATTGTTTAAAAATTTGAATGTTTTCGATTAAATAAGAAAAAATATGACAATTTACAACAGGAACAACTAATCTAGTTAGAAGTCCATGCCTAACTGTGAATTCATTTATTGTTGTATTTCTCATTTCTGTTGAATAATTTTTCTAATTTTCTCTTAAATAGCTTAGAGCTTATAAAATGTTACCTCAACTTCTTGAGGGAGGTTTTAGCCAACAAAAGGGAAGTCAGCATGCCAAATATTGAGTTATGTGATGGAGTGAAACCCATTTGTCATATAAGATGTTGGAATACCATGTTTAATCTAAGAAAAACACAAAGCATATAGCAAAACGTTCATAGTGGAGGGGTAGGGAAATCACAATATCCTTTGCAATTATAAACTTGTTGTCTGTTGAAAAGTGAAAACCATATGACTAGCATGCCGGTAGATCACATTATATTTTTAAAATGATATAAATTCTTTAGATATATGATTATTTAGATATCTGTTCAAAATTAGGCTGTGTACCGACTCCAAGCATAACAGTAAAAAAATGTCAAGACTAGATAAATTGTAAATGAATTATTTTGAGTTTTAGATAAATTGTAAATAAATTATTTAGGAACTCAACATAAAAGAAACATTTATTTGATAGCAGTGGCCGTACTACAACACTGACATAAACAATCCAAAAAACATCATTAATCCACTTGTACTCCTTTTGAGGGAGATCATTCCCAAGAAAACAAGCAACACATAGCTTGTGAGGAGCTTATCAAGGTGAGGTTCGAAGTTATGGGCAATACAAAAGCTTCCAAATATTTTGGGTGGCAAGGCAAAAATAGCTTGATGTGGGCAGAGAGACTGATATGGAGTATCGTTTTTCAGAATGGATATGGCATGCGATTTATAAGGTAGTCAGCCCTTAGGGAGAGCATTTGGATAGTAACGCATGGGTACTTGCATCTAAAACATAATGGTATGGGAAACATCCACTATGGTGGTTGTCAAATAGTAAAAGACGGCTAGTCGATGTATTAGATAGGTTAACCTTGCTCCTATAAATAGGAGAACAGGGAAGCGTACATGACATAAGACAACCCTAATGACACTTAGGCCCATATTACAAACTAATAATAAAACACTAACTAAATAATTCTCAACACTCCCCCTCAAGCTGAAGTTGGGAGAATCCCAAATCAGCTTGCAAATAGAGAGTTGGACTAAGAAAACAAAGAAACAGAATAAGACGATAAACTAAGCCCATATAAGAATTTTCTCCCTCTCAATATTACATTAAAGCACTCAAACACTCAAACACTCCCCCTCAAGTTGATACTCCAAGCAAGCAGGTCACAGAAACTTCTCGATCATCTGGAGCAAAAATAAGCAGCAACGCGATCATCTGGAGCAAAAGATTAAATAGCTGATAGGCACTAAGGTCTTCATCAAAGTCGTCATTGTAGAAGCCAGAGAGTGCTGGATCATAGTAGCAGAGCCCAGAGAGTGCTGGATCACGGTAGCAGAGCCCAGAGAGTGCTGGATCACGGTAGCAGAGCCCAGAGAGTGCTGGATCACAGAAGCAGTAGGTCGACGTGCAAACAAGGCACAGACAAGTAGAGAGTCGACACGTCAAAACACTCAGACACCCCCTCCTAGATCTGAAGGAAAGGACGCCTAGAGCAGCAGAAAATGAAAGAAATGATATAGAGAAGCATGGGGCAACAATCTCCAGTCAAGTAGAAACTATTAGATAATAAAAGAAGGCAAATCATTGTATTAGATAGGAGAAACCCTGCTCCTATAAATAGGAGAACAGGGAAGCATACAGACTTAACTAAACCCTAATGGGCCAAGACACAGTGAGGCCCATATTACAAGGACAATATAAATAACTAATAAACAGACTCTCTAACACTCCCCCTCAAGCTGAAGTTGGGAGAATCCCAAATCAGCTTGCAGATAGATAGTCAAACTAGAAAACAAATTGACAGAAATAAAAGGATAAACCAAGCCCATACAAGAAATTGCTCCCCCTCAATATTACAATAAAGCACACAAATACTCATACACTCCCCCTCAAGTAGATACTCCGAGCAAGCAGACAAGCAGGTCACAGAAGCTTCTCGATCATCTGGAGGAGAAATAAGCAACAACACAATCATCTGGAGCAAAAGATATAATAGTTGATAGGCACCAAGGTCTTCATCAACGTCGTCGTTGTAGTAGCCAGAGAGTGCTGCGTCACAGGCAGCAAAGTCCAGAGAGTGCTGGATCACAGGCAGTAGAGGTCAACGTACAAATAAAGTACAGACGGGTCAACGTGCGAAATAAAGCACGGACGAGCCAGATAGTGCTGGTACACAGTAGTAGAGAGTCGACGTGCAAACAAGACACATACATGCCAGAGAGTGCTGGCGCACAACAGTAGAGAGTTGACGACGTAGGCAGATAGAAGACCAGTATCGCAGAGTAGCAAGCAAATACATAACTCCAGTAGACGAAGCTCCATGTAAAGTCAGCAACAAATGTCTTCATCATCTTCCCTCTTTATAAAGCATCCATCACAGTAGTAGACGTCATAAATCCTGAGAGTGCTGGTCCACAGAGTAGAAAGTCAACGTGCAAATAAAGCACGGACAGCAGAAAGTGCAAAAGCACAAAGCAGCAGGTAAAGTGTGCTAATCATAGCACAAGTAGCAAAGATGACGTCCAAGTATGCAACTTCACAGCAACAGTCGAGGTAGATGATGAATAAACAATCTAGCAGCAAAATATACCAAATAGCAGCAGAAGACTCCATATAAATATAGCACGAAGATCCATAGAACAACAGAATGAAATTCTTCTTCATCTCATCTCTTCTCTATTTCTCCCCCTCACACCAACCACGGAAAGAATCAAGAGTGGTTGGGGTGGATAATGATAAAGGAACACTCCAGAAAGAAATATATGCCGTAGCACTGTCGGGGGGCGCGACCCCCCAATTAGGGGGTCCCGCTGCCCCTCAGCGGGCGGGAGTCGTGGAGAGGCCGCCCCTCGCGGGGGCTCGGGGGCAGCGCCCCCGAAAAAAAAAGTCTACAAAGATTTTTGAAGAGAAATCAAGCACAAATCTTCATAAAGATTAATAATATTACGGATAGAATCCATCAAAATTTGCTCTAGCCAGTCCAAGAAATTTGCAGCGGGAAGTAGTGGTGGGGGGCGTATGGAGCAGGAGCGGCGGGGGGCATAGTAGTAGAGGCAGCACAGTAGTAGAGTCGCAACGCAACATTAAAGAGCCGATGGCGGCTCATCTAGAATAGGCAAGAGTAGCATATGCAAGTGGCGGCGGCGGCGGCTCGGGATGGTGACGACAAGGGCGGTCACAGGGGCAGGTAACGACATGCGCGCGGAGCGGATGTACTGTAGCGGCGTACTGTAGCAGATGTACTGTAGCGGCGCGGCAATACTGTAGCAGTACTGTAGCGCTGAAGGAAAGGACGCCCGGAGCAGTAGAAAATGAAAGAAATAGCCTCGGAGACCATGGAAGAGCCTGCGGGCAGCCGACCCACAAGGAAGAAGGGTGGCCGCCCGCCGACTACATCTCCCTCTTGTTTCTCTCTCTCACGTACGACGACGGCTCAAGATCGCTGCTCTGATACCATATTAGATAATAAAAGAAGGCAAATCGTTATATTAGATAGGAGAAACCTTGCTCCTATAAATAGGAGAACAGGGAAGCATACAGACTTAACTAAACCCTAATGGGCCAAGACACAGTGAGGCCCATATTACAAGGACAATATAAATAACTAATAAACAGACTCTCTAACAGAAACAATAGGAGGAGCGTCAACAACAGAAAAAGGAGAGGACTGGAAGCTCCCAAAATCCCGCCGTGCTACAGTAACGTACTGTAGCAGTACGCCAGACCTGAAGGAAAGGGCGCCTGGAGTAGCAGAAAATGAAAGAAACGGTATCAGAGCAGAGATCCGAAACCCTAGCCGTCAAGTAAACAAAAAATGAAAGAAATGGTATCAGAGAAGAGATCCGAAACCCTAGCCGTCAAGTAAAAAGAAAAAAAAGAGAGAGCAGTAGCCGGCGGGCGACCCCTTCTTCATTCTTGGCCACCCATAGGTCTTGTCCACTCATCAATCCATGGCATCTGCTGCTCCTTCCTCTCCTTTTTTTGCTGTTGACGCTCCTCCTATTGTTTCTACTTGACTGGAGATTGTTGCCCCATGCTTGTCTATATCATTTCTTTCATTTTTTGCTGCTCTGGGCGCCCTTTCCTTCAGATCTGGCGTACTGCTACAGTACGTTACTGTAGCACGACGGGATTTTGGGAGCTTCTAGTCCTCTCCTTCATGGTTTTTGCTAGCCTCTAGTGCCCCCCTTCTCTTCCTCAACACCTTAGCGGCTTCTAGGATAGGGAGAAGTCTTCCACATGCCTTGGAGAAGAAGTTATTGCATCTTTTTTTGGCCGTCTGTACAGGTTTGTCCCTGCTCTTGATCTCTGGCTCGATTATGGCCTACCAAGGTGTTGCCTCTCCTTAGGACCTGCTCCATTTAGGTCATCTATGTCTTGAGCATCTCCTACCTTAGCTGCCAAACCATCAAATCTCTATGGAATGAGCTGGAGTTTGATCTTCTAACCTCTATGCTGCCGCTGGTACTGTAGCAGCATGTACTGCTGCACATTTTTAGAAGTTTTGACGTTTTCCTTGCCGAGGTGCTCTTCTTTTCTGCTATTGGTTTGGAATAGTTTGGCCTTTAAGCCCTCTACTGCTGCTGCAATTGTGTTGCTGTGTTTTTCTTTTTTGCTGCTGCTACAAATACCATTTATTTGTCGCTGCTACTGCTCGAATGCTATTGCTGCTAAGATGGCTGCCTCGGATAATCCGCACACCATGGTCCACATTTTGATTATGTGAGGTTTTACACCACTTGCAACTCTTTTGTTTGATTTCCTAAATCCAGTGGAACTTGTGTTTGTCCACCCCAACCGTTGATCTTCTCCGTGGTTGGTGTGAGGGGGAGAAACGGAGGAATGATGAAGAAAGAGAAGAAGATATATATATGTTGCTATCTATATGGATTTTCATGCTACTGCTCTGATACCATGTCAAATAGTAAAAGACGGCTAGTCGATGTATTAGATAGGAGAAACCCTGCTCCTATAAATAGGAGAACAGGGAAGCGTACAGGACATAATACAACCCTAATGGGGCATGACACTTAGGCCCATATTACAAACTAATAATAAAACACTAACTAAATAACTCTCAACAGTGGTTTTTACTCTTAGCAACACCATTTGCTGAAGGCTACAAACACTAGAGTTTTGGTGTATAATATCCTGAGAGGTATAAAGCATTTGAGAACTACGCTGCATGTATTCAACTGTCGTTGCAAATAAATTTATAAATCACTAGTTCTAGATTTCTTGCAAAAAAATTGAAAACACAATTAAAATACCTCAATGTTCTTTCAATAAGTAAATCTAAGTGGAAGGCAATCAATCATCAATAGAAGTGACGAAATAGTGCACACCTTTGTGAGTAGAAGTTACGATGACAACGAGATATTCGATCGAACAAGATAAAACATACTTGGACTCTGCCTATCACTGCGCTGGAAGCACTAAAAGATGATATTTTCCTAGCTCAGATGACTAGCTCAAAAGTAAATTAAAAACTAAATTTGGAACCAAAGTTTGTAATTTTGTAATGTTTGAGTACTTGTATTTCAAGCATTATTGTATGGGAACATCCAACAAATAGTGATTTTTCTCTTAGCAACAACATTTGAAAAGAGTTATAAGCATAAGAGTTTTGGTGTATAACCTCCTGAGAAGTGTAAAGCATTTGAAAACTATGTTGCCTATACTCAAATACATTGTTAGTGCGAATAACCTATAGAATACTGTTTCAAGGTTTTTTGCAACAAGTTGGAAAACACAACTAAAATGCAACAATTTCTTTCAGTAAGTAAATGTAAGTGTCAAGTGACCAATCATTGATAGAAGTGACAAAACAATACACACTTGTGCAAGTAGAAGTACGTCATGATACGAGTTATTTGAGTGAACAAGATAAAACATACTTAGGCTTTTCTATCACTATGCTTAGAAGCTTCAGAAAATGATAATTTCCTAGCTCACTCGACTAACACTAGAAATAATAAAAAATTAAATTAGGAACAAAAATTTGAAATTCTCTAGTGGATGATGTGCAAGTCAAGGTGTCTTAAGTGGAGCAATGTAGAAATTTGAAATTTTCTAGTGGATGATGATTAAATGAAAGTGTCTCTGGTGGAGCAATATAGATGCAACAACAAGATGTGAACTAATTGTGCTCGGTAGAAGGTACAAATAATCTCTACCTTCATGTTGCTCATTAGTTATACACATCGTCTTGAAATCTTGTAAAAGAAATCAAATGCAAAAAGAAGGTTGAATTATAATTCAAGGTTCTTTAACTTTGTTGATCAAATATAAGTAAGTTGAAAACAACCTTGGGAACATAACAAAGTAACAAGTAGTAACGATTTTTTGAATTTTGCATGCATCAATCACCATATAAGTACATCCATCAACTAACTGAATGGGAAGATGACACAAACGTGGTCAGGGTAGAGAATATACCCTTTTATCTAGACATATTAGTACTTGAACAAAAAAACAATTATTTTACTAGAGGAATATGTTAAAGGCATAACATCACCAGTGTTGGGCATTGTCTGCTTGAGGAGTAGACTCAGAGGCTGCCATGAGAAGTCCATCAAAATTTATAGTATCGTGCTAGAAGGGGCAATAGAAGAGGTGGCCTTAACATTATGCTTTGTGGTAGTCGTTTAATAGTCTACTCAGGCTTGCCACGCTTCTTCTAGCAATTGTCTTCGATGCGAATGATGCATTTATAGATATTATAATTTTATAGAATGCTAAAGGAAGACCTACGCCTTAGATCGCAAGGGGTCACAAACATCCGTGACCACCTCATATGAAACTAAAGCAACAAGTTTATCTACAAAATAGTCGGGTATAATTTTTGGAAGTGCCTTAAAACATTGTTCATGGTGGCAAAGGATTAGAGGTTGGAACTTGTTGGCGTATGGGCACATAGATATAAGCTAATAGGCAAGAAAATGACAATTGAAAGGGCTTGACCTCATCAAATATCCTTTCTTAAAGGTGTCACAGTGAAACCTAAAGGAAGAGGGTAAATCTTGAATATTTAGGCACTTTAATTGCAAAATTTGGGATGCATTGCCTTTTATCACCGTAGAGTTTAGAAAGATAGTCCTATATCTCCTTGTTGTCTTTGATGAAGAAAAGGTTGCCAGAATTATAAAGTTCACAACCATTAATAATAACCCATGATAGAACCTTGAAATCACATTTTGCTCACTAATTCGTTCAATATTCTTGATCTCAGTGATTACTCTTTTACATGCCACATTCAATGTTCGTTTCAATCCGATTGGGGACATGGGTGTGAATATGAAGAAAACACATATGTAGAGTATAATTATCTATAAAACTTGATGGTAGTCACACACGTTCTTACATCTCATTAACTTAAGAGCTCAAAAGTATAATATTAGATGCCACGGTCTCAAAAAAGGGTAGGCAACATGCTAGACAGAAACACAAAGCCATAGAACCAAGAAAAACATTTAGAGAGGGACCATAGATTGAGAAGTCGGTAATGACTTAGTAACCTACATAAGGTCACGTCACGTGTAAGGGTGACAACAATGATAATAGGAAGCATACATCTTGCTATAAAAAGACCAATTTCTACAAGCAAGTATATTAGTGGTACTAGAATTAATGTTAAAGTTGATGGCCTAAATATACTGGAGCCCATTGCTAGTGGTTTAGCTTATCTATGTTACTAAATTACTCGTGTACATCTTATCCTAAGCCTATTTTATATATATGACTCATTATATCCTTGTTTTAGTAAATTGAAGTTGTGAAATTTTCACATGGTATGAGAGAATATTAAACAAACCTAAAATACGGACTAATGCTTTCACCCACCCTCGAGAAGAAGGCAACAACCAACACCACTCAGGGAGGTAGCCTACCCCTAGGGATAGGGAGCTGCAAGCACAACTCCCCAAGGGAGGCTGTCGTTACCCTATATGACAAGGAGCAACAATCACATCCCTCAAGGGAGGCTGCTACCCTAAACCCTAAAAAATATCTCAGCTTTCCGAGATCCCAAGTAAGTTTTAGTAGCATGAATCCCCAAGGTATCACTGCCAGATAAGATAATATCATCAACATAGACAATAAAAATGGTGAATAGCCCAATCGTAGTTTTCCTGATAAACATAGAATGATCTGCATGGGAACGAAGAAAGCCAAAATTTATTAAAGTCTGTCTAAGCTTGTCGAACCAGGCACGAGGGCTTTGTTTTAGTCCGTAGATGGCCTTTCTCAGTTTACAAACTCACGAGGAAGACTTCTCCTGAGCAACGAATCCTGGTGGTTGCTCCATGTAAACTTCTTCCTGCAAGTCTACATACAGGAAGGCATTCTTGACATCTAACTAAAATAGAGGCCAATCTTTGTTCACAACAACAAAAATAAGAATTCAAATAGAATTTAGTCTTTTGCTACAGGAGAGAAAGTTTTAAAATAGTCCACACCATAAGTCCTTTTGCTACCATTCGAGCTTTCAGTCACTCAATCGTGCCATCTGGTTGATATTTGATAGTGAAGATCCAGCGGCAAGCAACAGTCGTGCAGGCAGTAGGACGATCCACAAGATCCCATGTCCGACGATCAGAGAGTGCCTGGATTTCAGTTTGATAGCTTGTCTCCATGAAGGAATTTGAAGTGCCTTAGTAGCAAATTTTGGAATGGACACAACAGAAAGTGCAACAATATAGCAAGCAAAGCTAGTACCCAGATTAGTAGAGGAACATAAATTGCTAATCGGGCGTTTAATACGGGACTGAACACCTTTCCGAAGAATAATAGGAAGGTGTAAGTCAGAGTGTACCTGAGCTGTGTTTTGATCATCTGTCGAAGGAGGAGTTGGTTGTGGAGGGGCCATGGAGGGAACTGGTAGCTTGGGTCTTCTCTTATAGACTTGCAACGGCCGTTCTTCAGTTGTTCGTGTAGAAGGTCGATCAATATCCACAATGTCAGGTAAAGGAGTTGGAGCCAAAACATCACAGGATACGAAGCCCCTTTATCAGAAAAAAATGGCATGTGTTCAAAGAACACGACATCCACACTAACATGCCATTGTCGTAGGATGGGATCGTAACATCGATACCCTTTTTGGGTTCTGGAGTACCCCAGAAAGATACATTTGGTGGAGCGAGGGTCAAGTTTTGTCATACCGGGACGAAGGTTCTTAACAAAGCAAGTGCACCCAAAGATGTGCGGTGGGACCGTAAAAAGCAGCGCATCAGGAAAGAGAATGCCAATGGAATTTGATTTTTCAAAACAGAAGAGGACATGCAATTAATAAGGTAGCAAGCTGTAGAAACTGCCTCGGGCCAAAAACGGTGAGGAACATGATAATGAAGAAGAATAGTGCGAACAACCTCCAAAAGATGTTGATTTTTCCGTTCGGAAATTCCATTTTACTGTGGGGTGTAGGGGCAAGATGTTTGATGGATTGTGCCACGGGATGAACAAAAATAAGTGACATATTTTTGTATGAACTCGAGCATTTCAGTTCGAAAGATTTTAATAGTTTTATTGAATTGAGTTTGAATCTCAGAAAAAAATGCAGTAATGGTATCCAAAACAGTGCTGTGATCTTTTAGTAGAAATAGCCATGTCGCTCTAGAAAAATCATCTATGAAAGTCATAAAATAGTTCACTCCAGAATGACTAGCAACTGAACATGGTCCCCAGATATCCGCATGAACAATATCAAATATGCTTTTGGAACCAATTTCTTTCTTAGCAAGAAAAGTAGATCGAGTTTGCTTGTCGTATTGACATGATTCACAGGAAAATGTTTTATCTACTAAAGCATGAAATAAATGATTCACAGAATCTGGTCAACAACTCCAGAGAAAGAGGCAGGAAGTCCGACAAGGAACTAGACAAGCTCATTGCGGTGTCGTTGAGCCTCCTTGATATCAGTAGACAACGGATGGTATATCTCATACTCATTCCAGAGAGCAAAGCACTGATTGTAGTAGTCTTCAAATAGACGCATTAGGTGAGAATTCCTTCTTGGCCAGGTTGTTGAAAATCTTGAACACCTTCTTGGGGTTTTGTTGATGGGAGTAGACATGGGAGAGTCGATCCCACATAGCCTTCGCATCATGGAGGCATAGAAGGGACTGACTAGGATAAGAGAGGAGACACACATTAGAGATGTGCAATATGGGACAAAACAACACAAGTAATATGTAAGTGAAGCACATGCCAAGCACATGACAATAAGTGAAAGATAAGCATATCTCTATACAAACAACTTAGCGTTCTATGACTCACAAAACATATTGAAGTAGACTACCATTTTGCGCAGGATTTGCTAAAAGCCGCGAAAATTGTGACACCTATGTGCAGACAGGGGACCAAAACATCTGGAAAAACCACTACCTACAACTCTTTTTGACATATGGGCATCAAGATGGGACTAAAAATGTACTCCAACTCGAGGGAGAGGGGCAGTGAAATTGTTATTTGGCTTGAGCCCATTTATGTTATTATTTGCTCTGTATTTCTTTTATCCTTGATACACTCAAGTGAGTATCCATATACCCACATAAGCGTATCTACATAACTCTCTACTTTCCTATATACAGGAGAGAATGGACTCACTTGTTTTACAACTATTGAGAATTACCAGTGAAGTAATATATAAGCCAAAATTGTTTTACCGTGCTTGAGCCCAACACTTGTCTTCAACGTGGTCAGTTCTCTTGCAGTAGGTGTAGTACTGGTCCCATGGCTATCCATGTCCCCAACTAGTACCTCTAGTAGTGCAATTCTATCCTTGTTAGATGATTGGCCTCGATCACGACCACCCCCAATGAGGAGAGTAGAATCAAATGAAGGTGTCTCAGAAGAAGTGAAAGTAACCCATAGTAAGGGCTTGCATGGTTTGAGGACGTTTATCGATGGTGGAGGTAGATGATTAAGGATGACTTCTCAATAACACATCAAGTTGGAATTTCCTTTTTTAGTTTAAGTAGTTATTTATAGTATAAGTGGTTATTTAATATTTGGGCTTAGGTCCATTATCTTTATCTCTTATAGGATCTGTTTATGCACTTATGTGCCCACGTATCCCTATGCCTTTTATATATATGAGGCTTTGTATCTCAATTAGTGATATATTCAAAAGTACTTTTGCTTTCCTCATGGTATCAGAGTAAATATATATCTAAACCCAATCTCCCTCCTCTAAGCCAACAGTAGCCGTCGCCAGAAGCTAGGGTCAACCGTAACAACACACAAGGCCGCCAGTGCCAGCGCCATCCATGGACTGAAGTCCATCTTGTTCTCCACTTCTTCGCTCCTTTATTCCTCGTCTCTTCTAGTTTCTATTTATTGAAAGAGGGAAAGATTCTGTGGTCCATGCTAGTTCTACGAAGCACTTTTTATTAAAAAAGGGCACCACACTTCTTATTACATCATTCCTCTTCATGCCGTTCTGTTAAACAACATGATTGAGTGCCTTAATTACAACTGGGGGATTTCATATTTTGATATCACAACACATTATTCCTAGGATCTTTTCTCCGACCATGCTTACATTCTAGTAGTGCCCTGTATTTTCTATTTTCCTACCGGGTATCTATAATTGGTACTGCTACCCCATGTCTTTCCTTGTACCATTCTTTCATTCGAGGATCACTTTTTTTATGGTTGGCGACAAAACCTCGGTTCGACCAACTAATATCTGTAATGATATGCCTACCTTCTTTGCCATAAAATTAAATGGGCACATTTTCTTGCTTTGGATGAATGCGATCCACACTTTTTAGAGTCACACGACAAACTTAAATGCATAAAGGATGCCTCACCAACAGAACCCGATGACACCTAGGTCGCTGGAAACAATCAAAGTCCTGTCCTGTCCTTGGAACTACATTGAACCAAATATCACCGTCAACTATATGTGGGATCATAATGCCAAGTAGATGGGGATGAAATGAAAAAGTTTGACACACATGAGGACAATTGTCTTCGGCTTTTGCAACACGATGGACATGATCTTCTCTGAGCAACATGTTGATCGTTTGCTGCTCAAATATCCAGTTGAATTAGCAGCCAGTCAAATTACATATACCATTTCTAGATATTCTAAACCTCTCTAGTCATCCTAAGTGGAAGACTGTTACTATTTCTGGATAAGCATCAACCTCTAGGCTTTGTTGCTGAGGGGGATTCATCTCATAAGGTTTTCCATCTTTGACTATTTTTATATGGCCTTAAGCAATCCCTAAGAGCCTGGTTCAATAAATTGAGCATGGTCCTTGAAAAGCTTGGTGGTTACAGATCTGCAACGGATCACTCATTATTTTCTTCTCAGTCCTCGAAGGGACATATCATCCTTTTTGTATATGACATTAAGATCACTGGCAACAACACAAGTTGCGTCTACAACCTGAAGTAGTTTTTACAAGCTCACTTCCATACGAAGGATGTGGGAAATATGCAATACTTTCTTGACATAGAAGTATTATGCTCCACCACATGGATCAACTTGCCCTAATGACGTTATGTCTTGGGACTTACTTCATTGGATAGGGATGAAAGGTTCCAACCCGTCTCCACTTCATTGGACTATCAAACGAAGACTCCAAATGATGGTGAGCTAGAGAAGTATTGTTGGGTGGTTGGAAAACTGATTTATCTAATGATCACTCGTCTTGACATCACCTATGTTGTTGGCATGGTCAGTCAGTATATGAGTAACCCACTTTGAGTTCGCTGGTGCAACATTCAACACATCATGCGCCATCTCAAAAGCGCTCCAGGAAGAGGAGGATTATTCTACAGTCGTCCTAAGCAAAAATATTACTATTTTTGGATATGCAGATGCAGATTGGGCAGGGGATGCTCAAGACTAATACTCCACATCTAGTCTCTGCATCATGTTAGGAAACCACCCAGTGGCCTAGAGAGACAAAGCCCAATCTGTGGTTGTCCGCTCCGGCATTGGAACTGAATAATTAGCTGTGGCTGATGCGTGCTGTGATTTACGGTGGGTATAGTCTATCCTGACAGAGTTTGGAGTTTATGTTAAGATTCCTACTACTCTATACTATGACAATCAAGCTGGTCAAAAATCCAATGTTTCATGAGTGTACAAATCACATTGAGATGGATTACCATTTTGTACGAGACCTGGTCAAAGCCAAAAAGATTATGATTCCGCACATATGGATCGGTGATAAAATTGGTTATACCCTGATTGATCCACTTCTTCTAGCTCTTGTTTAATACATGGGTACCAAGCTGGGATTACACAATGTATACTCTCGAGCTTGAAGTGGAATATTAGCATAAGTGGTCATTTAGTTATTTGGACTTAGGCCCGTTGTCTTTGTGTCTCATAATAGTACACTTAAGGATCCATTTACCCACTTAAGTGCCCATCTATCCATGTGCTCGCTCCTATATATATGAGGCTCAATATCTCATTAGAGATTTATAAAAATATACTTTTACTTCCGACACCTTTCTTTGCTTCAACTTAGTATTGAGATTCGATGTTAGAGGATGGTACTCTTCTAGGTGACCACCTATAGAGTATAGACCTGAGCTTAGCATAATGATCCTCTATATCAACTCGAGGAGTCAATTTGAGTTTAGTCCAATTCTGATATGCCTCATAGACTAGTTTAGCATTTTCCTTGTGGCCATAAATATGATCCAGCAGATCCGAGATGAAGAAAAGAACTTATGCGTTGCTCAAAACTATTTAGAATTCTGCTCTTAACAAGAGAATCGTCTTTCCTTCAGGCAGTGTAGTAGCCTTGGCATTAGATGGGACAGGAGCATTATCAATTAAGTGAAAGGTTTGTGTTGGGATTCTATGCCACATTGCATAGTTTCAAATAAGAAAAGACGGTTAATCATTGTATTAGATAAGAGAAACCCTGCTCCTATAAATAGGAGAACAGGGAAGCTTACAGGACATAGACAACCCTAATGGGCCAAGACGTACTTGGGCCCATAATACAAAACACTTAACAACATAAATAAACGGTCTCTCTAACACTCCCCCTCAACCTGAAGTTGGGAGAATCCCAAATCAGCTTGCAAATAGAGAGTCAAACACAGAAACAAAACAAAAAAAGATAAACCAAGCCCATACAAAATTTTTCTCCCCCTCAATATTACATTAAAACACTCAAACACTCAGACACTCCCCCTCAAGTAGATACTCCAAGCAAGCAGGTAGGTCGCAGAAGCTTCTCGATCATCTGGAGTAGAAATAAGCAACATCACAATCATCTGGAGCAAAAGATGGAATAGCTAATAGGCACCAAGGTCTTCATCAAAGTCGTCGTCGTAGTAGCCAGAGAGTGCTGGATCACAGTAGCAGAGCCAGAGAGTGCTGGATCACAGTAGCAGAAAGTTGACGTGCCAAAACACGGACATGCCAGAGAGTGCTGGCGCACAGCAGTAAAGAGTCGACGACGTAGGCATATAGAAGATCGGTAAGCAGAGTAGCAAGCAAATAAATAAGTCCAGTAGACGAAGCTCCATGTAAAGTCAGCTACAAATGTCTTCATCATCTTCCCTCTTTACACAATATCCATCACAATAGCAAACGTCAAGGTCCAGAGAGTGCTGGTCCACAGTAGAAAGTCAACGTACAAATAAAGCACGGACAGCAGAAAGTGCAAAAGCACAAAGCAGCAAACAAAATGTGCTAATCATAGCACAAGTAGTAAGAAAGACGTCTGAATATGTAACTTCATAGCAGCAGTCGAGGTAGAAGATGAATAAGCAATAATAGCAGCAAAAGCACCAAATAGAAGCCGCAAGAAGATCCATAAAACAACAATAGAAGTGGCATGAATTTCCATATAGATAGCAGCAGAAAGCACCACATAGCAGCAACATGAAAATCCATATAGATAGCAACATATATATATCTTCTTCTCTTTCTTCATCACTCCATCTCATCTATTTCTCCCCCTCACACCAACCACAGAAGGAAACAAGAGTGGTTGAGGTGGACAATGGTAAAGAAACTCCCCATAAAATAAGTCACAGAACTGTCGGGGGGTTTTGGGGGGCGCGCCCCCCCAATTAGGGGGTCCCATTGCCCCTCAGCGGGCGGGGGTCGAGGGGAGGCCGCCCCTCGCGGGGGTTCGGGGGCAACACCCCTGAAAAAAAAGGTCTACAAAGATCTTCAAAAAGAAATCAAGCACAAATCTTCATGAAGATTAATGATATTACAGATAAAATCCATCCAAATTTGCACTAGCTGAGTCATAAGAAATCTCAATGAAACCGAAGAGATGCTCGTAGCCAACCGCCAAGTTGTTTTTGTTGTGACGAAAAATCATTGCAGTAGCAGATAGAAAGCAAGTAGGGCCATCAACAAGAAATAGATCACCAACGGAGGTAGTAGTATGAAGGACCACCAGTGTCGACAGGGCAGCAGTGGTCATGGTAGCCTTTGTGAGGAAATCAACAACAACAGAGCACATGGCAGCTATGATAATGAGTAGGGCCGACGGCTAAGCAGTGTAGGGTGGCTGGGCAGCGAGCAACAACTTGGCGGCGGAGGCGAAGGCGGAAGGCATAGAGCCAGCAACAACGAGAAGTGAGGATACCAATAGTGGCCAGCGGCACAACAGATAGCAAAGGTGCTTGACGGCGGTGACACAGAAGGTGGGGGTCGACAAGGAGTACCGTGGCAGCATGTGGCGCTGTGCGTCAGCAATACTGAGGATAAGCAGTGGCAACACAAAGGCGTAGGGCAATAAGCAACAACAGCGGGGGAAGTCGTGCGTGCAACAACGGGTGAAGGAAAAAAAAAGGTAAAGGTTGGGGGAAACAGCAGGTGGCGCTGAGCTAGGCAGGAGGCGGCAATAAGTATCCTTGCGGGAGTTCAACAACAGTAGGTTTCTTCTCTGGAGCAGCGGGCTTCTTTAGTAAGGGACATCAACGGGATCTGGGTAGTAGGGTGGATAGCCGCAAAGGCTGTGATGGATGTAGAGGAAGATGTAAAATGAGGGTAACGATAGCTCAGGGGTACGGGGGAGGGAAGATGATACACGTCCGGAAGTGGATTAGCGGTAGTAAGCGTGGAGAAGATCCACGACAGCGCTTGACGGGCGGCTAAGCCAAGAAGGGTGCCTGCCACCTGTAGGCGGAGGAAATCTTTTTGTCTAAGGTAGGTTGGATCACTGCTCTGATACCATGTCAAATAAGAAAAGACGGCTAATCGTTGTATTAGATAAGAGAAACCCTACTCCTATAAATAGGAGAACAGGGAAGCGTACAGGACATAGACAACCCTAATGGGCCAAGACGTACTTGGGCCCATAATACAAAACACTTAACAACATAAATAAACGGTCTCTCTAACACAGCTTTTCCTAGTCAGCGGGATGGAGATGACATGGTAACGAAACATCATGATTGTAGAACCATGATATCAATCAGATGTAACTAGGAGAATCAGGAGCAGATATGGAATGAAGACATATCAATATCCTGATACAAAATAAAACACCTGTGTTGACTTATTAAATTGGATGTTAAATTGGCTTTAGGTGTAGATTTGGGGAGAAAGACCACCTCACAATTCTTTTAATCGAGGATGAAAGAAGGAACCTATTTCTCCTACATCAGTTGAACAGGGGTTGATACCCTACTAATTGGTAGAGGATAGAGATGGAGGAGGAGAGATAGGTTGGGCCCCCTCATTGTTCTGAAATGCGTTATGCGGTATGTGTTCGATCAGGGTACCACATAGAGTATAAGCGGAATGCGGGAGCATAAGCGGGCCATCTGTGTTTTTGGATTTTTTAATAAATTCTATATTTTACACATATATTTAATTAAAAAAATATAATCATAATCATAAATTTCATACTATCTACTTTCGTAGTCTAATAGCCCAAAATGTACCAATGGATCATTGCATCATTGAAGAAGAAACACATATTTTCCAATCATCAAGAAGAAAAATCAATCAGCAAAACCCTAAGTTTATATAATGTACTAGAGTATACAAGTAACACAACACACTAACACATGCAGTTCATAGTAGAACATTTATTGAATGAATGCAATAAGAATAACCACAGTAACACAACACATGGTAGTTCAAAGTAGAAATAGAAAAAGAACATCAAAAACAAAATCAAAACATCAAAATGATATGAAGAAATCAAGTCAGTAATAAATAGAGAAGAAAAAGTTGTGGGAATATAAATTACTCCCCAAGCAGCACACAAATTTGATACTTTGTAAAAGAAAATATCATATCCAATTAATATATGCAATAGATTTTCCTTTTATACAAGACAAAATAAGAATTGTTGCATGTGCAACATGTTCTAATCTTAGAGAAAAATATAAGAGAAAAAAAAGAGCAAAGGAAAGAGCATAATGAAACATTGACAATTGTAAAATGTAATAATATATTTTGCACCACTCATTCAAAATAGAATTATTTCTGAGGTAGTAAAATTTCAATATTTTGACCTAAAACCAACTATATAGAAAAAGTTTTCATTTAATTTGGTTGATTTTATTTGAGGTTTTTTTACCTGAAGTCACCAAATGAAATGCGGGGCCTAAACGACCACATATGTGGACTGCAGGCTGCATATTCGGTCCATGCCCAAAAATAGCACTACATAGTTATATGCGGAGCGACTGAGGGCCGCATAAGCGGCCTCATGCGGGGAATATGAGAACATTAGCCCCCTAGACCTGTAACATCTACAACAACGGTGCTGGTCGCACGTAGTTTGATGGGGAAAGAAACGGGCCTTGAAAGGCGGTGTTGTCTAGGAAAGCTTCCACCTTAGCGTCCTCGACTTGCAAGGGCCCCTAGGCGGCTGTAACAGACAGTAGGCCCCTACTGGTGAAGGCAGGTTACCGATACTTAGTCGGGAACAACTAGTAGGGAACTGGTGGTGGCTAGCAAGGCCCCTCTCTAGCAGTAGTAGGAGCTAGGCTTTCCATGGGAGTATCCAACGACAACATGGAGGTTGTTGGGACATGCCGACGACAGTGGAGTGATAAAGTCCCAAGGCTGGTGACTGTGAAGGGGTTTTTTTGTCCAGGAGGGTGACAATATCTAGAATCTAGAAGGAGACATAGGAGAGTGTGGGGAAAGGAGGATTAAACCCCAATCCTACTCTGATACCATGTTCAAAGAGATTAAGGAGCTAATTGTTGTTATGGGGATGATACTATATGAGTCTCCTTATCGAAGATGGAGATAAGAAAAGAATAGAGAAATAAGTAGTATGGGACTAAACAATAATATAAGTATATATATACATTGAATATATACATATAAATATGCGAATACCTCGGAATATGTGTTCTATTTATATATACACGTCATATCTTTTTTTTTGATAAACACGTCATATCTAAATATATGTATAAATAAATGAAGTTATTCAAGCAAGTATATACATGTATATGTATGTGTCTGGTTGTGTAAGTAGTGGGCTTGATGTGGAACATATCTTGAAGAAGAAGAACGAAGAAGATAAATGACAATTCTCAAAATTCAAATCATATTCAACTTCCTGGACAAAGGCCCTAAGGCTGGCTTTTACAAGACTACATGACTTGACGCACAAGTAATGGAGAGAGACTCTTATTTACTAAAATTCGGAATTAAATCAAAATCCTAAAATAAAGAAAAACATACAAGATTTACGTCTAAGTACATTAACTAGATAATTTACACTTAGGTCCCTAAATATAAAAATAAAGCAAAAACAAATAGAATAAAGCTTAATACGTCCTATATCAACTCCCCTGGGGTTCAAAAGACGAGCCACCGGTGAGTCAAGTACATATCCTACACAAGCTCTCCCAGTAACGGCCGATTAGGGCTGTCAATGGGGAGGGTATGGGGAGGGTAAGGTCTTACCCTTACCCTTACCCTCTTTGGGTAGCGGGTAAGGGTAAGGGTAGTTATCCTTCTCAGCAATCCCATTACCCTCCCCTTACCCTTACCCTCTTCTCCACAGGGTAAACAGGGAGGGTAAAGGGTAAGCGGGTAATTTTGACAAAAAAAGAATTTTATACACATTGTGTTGATTTTTAATAATTTTATAACTAATTTATTGATAACAACATATAAAACATTATATCCAATTCAAAATTATATGTTTCTCCGTGTAAAGTTAATTCAATTCACACAATAACAATTTTTTATGCATAATTTTTTTTTTCCTTTGCATAAGTATGCATAACAAATAAGTGTTTCACCAACACCTCATTTTCCGCAAGATATATATGTTTTTCTCTCAACAAGAAAGTATTACAAGCACAACATCAAGTCATTTTCCAATGATAGAATAAAGTATTAGGGTTAAACATTTACATACAAACCCCTTTAGAATATTTATATTTTTGTAACCTTTATATCATGTGAGGGTAAAAGGGTAAAAGGGTATGGATAATGTCTATACCTTACCCTCCCCTTATAGTATAGCGGGGAAACGGGGAACGAGTAAACGGATAAAGGGTAATAAAAATGTTTACCCTTACCCTCTAGGGTATGGGTAAGGGTAAACGGATAATACCCTCCCCATTGACAGCCTTACGGCCGATGGTAGGATAAATGGATTGGACGACGCCGTGCGATTAGAGTTGGGGTATGTCATCCTCGAGCATGCCATAATGTTCATGTGGTCGTAGAGTCTTTATCTTTGGAGCATCTGCAAACATCGACAATTCCAAGGTGGCAGTGTAACCATCATCAATTGGAAGAGCATATATGTTTTATAAGGACTTTCGAAATTGGCGTGGTGCAAGGTTAACATCATCATCCATTAAAGGAAGCATCGAGGAACGAACGGGCACCATATCAATATTGCTTGGACTGTTGACGCCATCCCTTACTGGAGGTGGTGAAGGCATTGTGTCTAATTCATCTTTGTCAGTTGCTAGATCACGAGTGGGGAGTGCATCTTTATCATCCTTCTCATCAACCTCGTCTGCGTTGTTGTAGCTATGGTTACTCGAAGAAGGTGCATCCTCAGGCTTAGAGTTGTCCAAATGAAGTCGAATGTCCTCCCGAATTGGAAGGAGCAAGTCCACCCTATTGATGACTTGTTGTTTCTTGTAATTCTGAGGTAAGAATCGTTGCAGAAATAAAGGATGCAGTTCACTCCATGTGTAGACGGGCTCGACTAGCTGTTGCTTGTTCCACCATGCTAAGGCTAACTCCTTGAAACATATCAGTGGTGATCAGGAGTTTGGTTGCATCACTCATGGTTTTGGATATTTGGAAATACTTGTTGGCGCAGTGCAACCAGTTAAGCACAATCTCGGAGTCACGCTCACCATTCGGGGTGGGTGTTGCGCGAAAGATTAGCAACAAACGATGGTGAACAAGGATTGCTAGAAGAAGAGTGGGAGTTTGTGCGGGAGTTTGTGGGAGCGTCGGGGTTTCTTTTGTCAAGGAGGCAGACAGGACAAAAGGCAGCATGATACATGACGCTTTGTGCGGAAGACAAAGGGGCACACTTTGTGTGGAAGGGAAGAATCATGGATTGAGTGGTTGCGGTTTGTGGGATGGACCTGGGAGGGGGTTGCGACGACTCTGGATAAAGAGAGTTGGGTGGCGTCAAACTGATGTGAGGCAATTCTTGAGATTTGAGGCTGCGGTGATGGTGGTGGGTAATGGGGCTTGAGATTTTTTCCAGAAGGCAGTAGTTCTAGGCGGGTCGTAGAAGTTAAGGACGTAGAGGAAGAAGATGACCGAGTGGCGAAGGTAGAGGGAGAGAGAAAAGGTAGGAAGGAGCAGAGGCATTGCCTTAATGAATTTAGGGTTTGGCTCTGTTACCACTTAATATGGAAATCATCTTGAAGAAGAAGAAGAACGAAGATAAGCGACAATTCAAAATTCAATTCATATTCAACTGCCTGGACAAAGGCCCCAAGGCTGTCTTTTATAAGACTACATGACTTGACCTACAAGTAATGGAAATAAATTCCTATCTGCTAAAATCGGAATTAAACCAAACCTAAAATAAAGAAAAGCATAAAAGATTTAGGTCTAAGTACATTAACTAGATAATTTGCACTTAGGTCCCTAAATATAAAAATAAAGCAAAAACAAATAGAATAAAGCCTAATACGTCCTACATCAGGGCATTTTAAAATGTGAGGTTAAATCATGCACCTAATCTATCAAGCGGCCACATATGCGCCCCAACAATGCTTAGTTGGCTAATTGGACTTATGCGGAGTTCCTACGTCCCATATGCGGCTGATCGGACCAATTTTCTTAACAATGGAATAAACATAAATAGATATGTGCGTGTATGCATATATTAAAATGTGCATAGGTATGAGTTAGATTGGCAGGAAAACTGGGAAACAGAGAACACAGCTTCACAAGATATTTATTTGAATCTCTATTTCAATTTAGCTTAAAAAGCGAAGCTGATGCATCTTAAATCTCTGACGGTCCCATATTGCAATATAAAATAAAGATCAAGGATTGTCCTTAAGGAATCAAAACAGTGGTGTCCAGTTTAAAATGCAGAACAGATCTCATTTGCTCTGGTCTCTAACTCTAGAAATTATTACCCAACCAAACACACAACTACTATTGCCTTTGTCTCATTTAAAACTCACACCTGAAAGTGGCAGGAAAACTTGGGAACAGA
Source organism: Alisma plantago-aquatica (assembly GCA_963693085.1). Classification (NCBI taxonomy): domain Eukaryota; kingdom Viridiplantae; phylum Streptophyta; class Magnoliopsida; order Alismatales; family Alismataceae; genus Alisma; species Alisma plantago-aquatica. Next base: position 196,707,064 of record OY856410.1, read on the forward strand.
AAGCACAGCTTCACAAGAGCTAGAGTTGAGTCTCTATTTCTCCATAAAGAATGCAGTTTCTCTCTCTACAGTTGTTTTGACCCGTCGCTCTCCTCTCTATCTCTATGTTTTTCCTCTTCCCTGTCATCTCCCCTTGCCAGCCACTTTACCCCTTGTCCCTTGCTCCAACTCTCTCATTTACCCCTCCCAACCACTTCTCTCTTCTTCTCCTTACTCTCCCTTGCCTCACTCACTCTCTTGATCCTCTATGTTTCCTCCTTCCTCTTCACCTTCTCTCTTCCCTTTGTTTACCCAATTTTAAATTAGCTTTTGAAGCAAAGCTGATGCATCTTAAATCTCTGATGACCCTATGTTGCAATAAAAATAAAGATTAAGAATTTTTCTTCAGGAATTAAAACACTGGTGTCCTTTTTATAGTGTTGAACCATTCTTATTCGTTCTGGTATCTCACTCTAGAAATTACTGTCCAACCAATGCAGGAGCAACCTGTTGCCTTTGTCTCATTTAAAACCCGATGTAGTGCTTCTTTGGTGGCTCAATCCCAACAGCATGTGCATCCTATGCGATGGATCACAGAACCAGCACCAGAGCCAAGAGATGTACTATGGAACAATCTGGCTATACCTTACCGGCGTGTTGCTCTCCATAAAGTTGGCGTATTTGTTATAGCATCAGTTTTTACTATTTTTTTTACGGTTCCAGTCACAGCAGTGCAAGGAATAGTACGTCTTGAAAAATTGAAGAAGTGGTTTCCTCCCTTTAAAGCAGTGCAATTGATGTAGGTAAATTTTTTTTGATGACTATACAAAGTTGTTGCATAGATTTTTTAATGTTCTATGTATGTATCTGTACGTAGATTTATGTATGTTGAACTTATGAACTGTGAGTGTGTTTTATAAGCAAAGACATGTCCAATACTTGCAAGATCCGAGTTTCTTAAAATTTGACATCTGGATTTTATAACTTGCTAAAACCAAGTTCAAGATGGGGTTGTAGTCTAGATTACAACTATATTGGACACTGATACCTGTTTTCACCCGTTCATTAGCACATTTTTACATGTTAGGCTGGAAACATTTTAGGATGATTTCTTGAAGAACATTATAGCCGCATTGCTTCATTTCTGTGTTGCAAAGTTAGGTTGTAAGGAATTGGCACTTGTTTTAGTGAAAAATCATTTATATGAAATACTTGACGTACCATCAAACACTTCTCTGGCATCAAAACATAGTATATGGTTACTATCCGTAAGCTGAATAATCTATCTCTACCCTATATTTGTTATCCAGATCTTCTTTCTTTGTCTCCGTAAAGCATTATATTCACACATGCTGCTTGCTTGTGGATAAAATGAGCATCAATTGGGTGGGGACTAGGTCTGTGATAAGTTTTTAATAATGTTATGCCTATGTTGTCGTTTTTTGCCTAACTTTAGATTGAATATATCTTTTAACTGGGCCAAATATCAGATCCTATTATGTGATTCCTCTAGAAGACGAGAAGTGTTGCTTATTATTGGATGATTAAAAAAGAATACAAGGGGCTCTCTTTTATAAGACGAGAGTGTACAAGATTTAGAGATAACCCATATGGGATAAAGAGTAAGAGAGAAAAAGCAATAAGCAAAATACACTAAGTAAAAAAAAAGTAGTAAAGTGTATATACTAATACTCCCCCTCAAGCTGGAGCGTAGATGTCAATCATGCCCAACTTGGATGTCATAGTAGCAAATCTCGTCTTTGGAAGAATCTTGGTGAAGATGTCAGCCACTTGATCAGAAGTATGTATGTAGGGAGTAGATATCTGGCCAGATAAGACAGCTTCGCGAACAAAATGGCAGTCAACCTCAATGTGTTTAGTTCGCTCATGAAAAGTAGGATTACTGGCAATAAATGTTGTAGCTTTGTTGTCACAATACACCGGAATAGGAGAGGAATCAGAAATACCAAAATCCTTCAGCAGGCTCCGAATCCAGAATAGCTCACAAGTAGTATGCGCCATGGCACGATATTCAACTTCAGCACTTGAGCGAGCAACTACAATTAGTTTCTTGCTTCGCCAAGTAACAAGGTTCCCTCCCACCAAGGTACAATAGCCCGAGGTGGAGCGGCGGTCGATCTTGCTCCCAGCATAGTCAGAGTCAGAATAACCAAGGAGTTTACAGTGACCATGTTTATTATATAGCAGGCCTTTCCCAGGAGAGCTCTTCAGATATTTAAGAATGTGGCAAACAACGTCCCAATGACATTGTCGGGGTTTATCCAGATATCTGCTAACAAGCTCGACAGCAGAAGTAATATCAGCACGCGTAACAGTAAGATAAATAAGATTACCAACCATGCGGCGATACTGATGATGGTCAGGATAGGCAGGAGAGTTCTCATCATCCCAGTTAGTATTTGGATCCAGAGGTGTGCTAGTAGGTTTAGCACCTAGAAGCCCAGTTTCAGAAAGAAGATCCAGAACATACTTTCGTTGAGACAAACATAGACCAGAAGCAGACCGAGAGACTTCAATCCCAAGAAAATAACGTAGAGAACCAAGGTCTTTGGTAACAAAATGTTTCTCCAGATAGTACTTGGTAGCCTGAATGCCCGCAGGATCACTCCCTGAGAGAATAATGTCATTAACATATACAATAAGAATAACAATTCCAGCAATATTATTCTTAACAAAGACAGAATGATCCGACTGGGAGCGTCTAAAAGAGAACTTCTGAAGTATAGTACTTAGTTTATCAAACGAAGCACGGGGACTCTGTTTCAAACCATAAATAGCTTTCTGCAGCCGGCAGACTTTAGAGGACTCCCCTTGACGCACAAATCCTGAGGGTTGTTCCATATAGACCTCCTCATGTAAGTCTCCATACAGGAACACATTCTTTAAATCAAGCTGATACAAGGGCCAATCATAATTAATAGCAACAGAAATAAGAATCCGTACAAAGTTCAGCCGAGCCATAGGAGAAAAAGTCTCAAAGTAATCGACCCCGTAAGTCTGTGTATAGCCTTTGGCAACAAGTCTCGCCTTCAGCCGTTCAACCGTGCCATCCGGTTGATATTTGACAGTAAACACCCAACGAAAGCTAACTGGAGAGCAGTCTGTGGGAGGATCGACCAGCTGCCACGTGTTACGTTCAGTAAGAGCTTGCAATGCTGCTTCCATAGCTTGACGCCAGGCATGATTTTTAAGAGCCTGAGAAGCATTTTTAGGAATAGATATAGCAGAAAGAGTAGTAGTAAAATTTGTAAAATTAGTCCCCATATTAGTGGTAGTACAGAAGTTGCCAATAGGATGTTTAGTGCAAGCTCTAGTTCCTTTCCTCAAGCTGATAGGAACATCAAGGTCAGAGAATACCTGCGGTGGTGTTGATCTGGCACGGAGGACGAAGACGTTGAAGGGGCCATAGAGGGAGTTGCTGGCTTCTGTCGTCGTTGGTATACCTTTAGACGGGGCTTTTCAGTAGGAGAAGCAATATCAACAATATCATAAGTATCATCAATGATAGGTAAAGGTGTCTCCATTAATAAATCCAATGTAAGAGCCGACCCGACAGAAGAATAAAAAGGCACGTGCTCAAAGAAAACAACATCAGCAGATACAAACCATTTCTTTGACACATGATCATAGCAGCGGTACCCTTTCTGAGTGCGAGAGTACCCTAGGAAGACACACTTAGTCGCTCGGGGATCAAGTTTGGTGAGACCGGGACGAAGATTTTTGACAAAGTAGGTGCTTCAAAGATACGAGGAGGCACAGAAAAAAGAGGCGCATCTGGAAACAGAATCTGATAGGGGACTTGATTTCCAAGCACAGAAGAGGGCATACGGTTAATGAGGTAACAAGCAGTAGAGATAGCCTCATGCCAAAAACACTGGGGGACATGGTAATGAAACAGTAAAGTGCGGGCCACGTCAAGTAGGTGGCGATTTTTGCGTTCAACGACTCCGTTTTGCTGTGGTGTGTAGGCACAGGAAGTTTGGTGTATGGTACCCTATTTTTGACAAAAATTACTGACCGAGGCTTGTACAAACTTGAGGGCATTATCAGTTCAAAAAATTTTAATGGGTTTGGCAAATTGAGTACGAATCTCAGCAAAATAAGCAGTGATACTGTCAAGTATGGTAGACCTGTCTTTTAGCAAAAAAATCCAGGTAGTTCTAGAAAAATCATCAATGAAACTCAGAAAATAGCGGAATCCAGAAGTACTCGGCACCGAACAGGGTCCCCAAACATCAGCATGAATAATATCAAACGGCTGTTTTGAACTAATACATGATTTTTTTGAAAAAGATGCTCGCGTCTGTTTGCCCAGTTGGCAAGTCTCACAATGAAAAACAAGATCTAATACATCAGGTAATAAATGTTTCAGTTTTGCTGCAGAAGGATGTCCCAAACGATAGTGCTACTGGATGCTTGTCACAGAAGATGTTAGATATGCTGCGGTCTTCGGAACGTTCAAGTAGTATAGCTCATTTGGTCCCTCATGGCCCGAACCAATCGTCATCCTCGTGCGTTGATCCTGAAAGAGAACACCATCCGAGTCAAAAGTAATAGAGTAATGAAGGCTCTCCACAGTTCTATTGACAATTAACAGATTGATAGGAAATTTAGGAACATAGAGTACACCGCAGAGGCAGGCAACCAGTAGTACAGATATCACCAATTCCGGTAACAGGTGTCTTAGATCCATCAGCCAGTGTAACAGGAGGTATAATAGAAGTATTGTGCAATTTAGAAAATAATGCAGGATTTCCAGAAATATGAGATGTCGCACCCGAATCAATCACCCACGAATTTTTACCAGACTGTGTTAGGAGTGCGGTGCTACCATCAGTAGAGGCTTCAGCAGAAGAGGCAAGACGAGCCTGGAGAAGTTTCTCGAACTCGGACCGGATCCAATCAGCAGAAGGCAGAGTAGAGGTAGTAGCAGGTTCAGGCTGATCCGTCGTGACTTGGTTTGCCCCGGCTGGTTTGCCATGCTTGATCCAGCAGCGGTCTTCATTGTGGTTTGTTTGCTTGCAGAAGGTGTAGAAGCGAGGTTCAGTAGACTCAGCGCCAGAACCACGTCCAGGTGCAATAGAACGTCCACGTCCGCGGCCCCGACCACGGCCCCGGCCACGGCCACGGCCACGACTACGACCACGACCTCGGAAGGAGTCGCCAGTGCGAACAGCGAGGGCTGCTCCCTCAGAGGTGTCAGGAAGATGCTGAGAGACAAATGGCAGTCGTTGAACCCTTTTCTGAGCATCTCGCATGGTGGGTAGAGGATCACTGGATAGGATCTGATCAACAACTCCAGCGAAAGAAGAGGGTAGACCAACGAGGAACTGAACAAGCATAAGTTCATTCCTTTGACGCTGAACTTCAGTGATGTCGGCAGAGAGAGGATGGTACACTTGGAATTCATCCCAGAGAGCACAACATGTGTTGTAGTAGTCCTCAATAGAATCAGTGGTAGAAAATTCGTGCTTGGCCAGTTGCTTAAAGATTTCAAAAACCTTCTTGGGATTTTGTTGATGAGAGTAGACGTGGGAAAGCTGATCCCACATCTCCTTTGCAGTCTGGAGACGAAGAAGAGACTGACTAATCTTTGGCTCGACATTGTTGACCATCCATGTCATAACACCGTAGTCCTCCTTGGACCAGAGATCATAGGCCTGCTTGGTCTTTTCATCAACATCAGCAGTGGGGACTGCCGGTCCCTTGGTAGATAGATGAGAGTAGCACCCTTGTGCTTTAAAATAGAGCTCAAAGGAAGCCGCCCAGAGGTGATAGTTGGAGTTATCCAACTTCACAGTAGTAACACAAAGTCCGTGGAAGATCAGGAGTCGCCATCGGAAGATGTAGACAGAGGCAGAAGCACAGGTGCAGAGGGCAACAAAAGTCAGCAGAAGTCCAGTGCATGGACTAGTAGTAGAGAGCAGAAGATCCACGCATGGATCTTAGAAAACCCACGTAGGGGCATCAGAAAGAGATAAAAAAACCTACACCAACATGGAGGATCACTCACTCCACCATGCGGCGCAGGCAGTCAGCGAAGAAGAAGCCTTTTACGCCGTCAACATGCCAGAACTGGAAAAGACACCGAGGCTGTCCGAAGATTTCGGAAAGTGAAGCGGGGCTAGATGGAGGGGTCTACGGCGAATTAAGCCACTAAGATGGAGGAGGAAAGTGGATTGGAGGTTGGCGGGGGGGGGGTGTGGGGATAGGCGGCTGGATGGTGGTGGTGGTGGCTGGTAGCGGCGGCAGCAGGGGGAATAGGAGGCGGCGACGACTGTTGGGTGGTGGCAGGGGCAGGGGCAGGGGAGGGGTGGTGGCGGGTTGGAGAAGGAAAAGGAGGGTCGACGGTGGAAGGAGAAGGAAAGGGAGGGGCAGGGAGAGAAGAGGAGCGGGTGTGGCGGCGGCTAGGGTTGGAAGAAGAGAAGGGAATTAGGGAGGGTCGGCCCGCTCTAATACCATCTAGAAGACGAGAAGTGTTGCTTATTATTGGATGATTAAAAAAGAATACAAAGGGCTCTCGTTCATAAGACAAGAGAGTGTACAAGATTTAGAGATAACCCATATGGGATAAAGAGTAAGAGAGAAAAAGCAATAAGCAAAATACATTAAGTAAAAAAAAGCAGTAAAGTGTATATACTAATAATTCCAATAACATTTTAAAACTAATATATGACAATGGAAGTTGTGGCATTAAGGGGAAGGAGTAAATAACGACACAAGCCATATTCTACAGCTGATGCACTATCGCTGCAATCTTATAGAATACATAAACATTGTTGGGAAATAAAGGCATAGAGTAAGGCAGCGGAAATAAAATTTTTATCTATCCGTATTCCCTATAACAGCAGGATCGCGTCAACTACTATGAAATAGGAAAGATGGTTTAACGAGTTTATACCTGGTCCATGAGCAAATTCAGTGACAACAACTCGTTGCAATGCAACTGTCTTCTAGTTGCTCTTGGACGGTGGCTGTGCAACTCCTGGTCTTCACCACAGACGACAGATAGGACAACTTCTACAACGACTCCTGCGGTCTCGTCAAAGACTGTAGACTGCCTTTGTCCTCCTAGCAGCAGCCAAAGGACTCCTGCCTTTAGAGTAGTCCACACGTACCAACTAGAACTCCTGTTGTTCTGCTAGGACAGGAAGGAGTGTCCCTCCCGTTGGCATACTAGTCACCAACTTGCTCTCCCACAACAATGATCCTCAGTTGTTGTCTTTCGTCTCTATCCCTCCCTAGTCGGGTAGGACTTGTTTGGGCTCTCTTGGTTACCATAACCAGAGATGACAACAATTGTCAGAGCAACTGAGTCTCAATTATCGGTGTTGTGTTGTGCTCTGGGAAGTCCCCAATACCCCTCTATTTATAGGCGGGGTTAGGGCTAGGGCTCCCAGTCTGTTCGGGATCTGTGTGGGAGTGGAAGGGATCGGAAGATCTTGAATTTTCGCAACCTGCGATATCTAAAATGGTTGTTTCATACGCGAAACGGTAGTCTCACATGTGAGATGGACGACTGGCACAATCGGACGGTCATTTCACTATGTTTCCTAATCGCACATGAATTTTCCAATTCGATTCCAATTAATGTACGTCATGTCGTCAACACTGATTCCTTGTTGCAATCGAATTTCTCCACGGACTGAGCGATCTTGCATATGCGAGACAGTCGTCTCGCTCATCCAGACAGTCGTCTGGTGAGCCGAGCCGAACCGGTCGATTCAACAAAATGAATTGGTCGGTTCATACCTCAGTTTGGGCATAACTTTGCCAATTCAATTTCTGACCAGCATGACAACCCAAATAATCGTCTCAACATCTGAGCCGATCGTTCTGGTGCACCAAACGGCCGTCTCACCCTGTGAGACGATCGACTGGGGTGCAATCAGCTGATCTATTGTGTGAATTGAGTACCTAAACACTTTAGTAATCAATCCAATCATCGTTCAAAGATCAAACTCCTCTTCTAGACGAGTTCCTTTGTGTGTGACCCTATATGTCCCATATCACGTTGGTAGTGAGTGTTCATAAGTAACTTTTGTCATCACAAGCAGAGAGCGGTGCCTAGTCGTACATAAGTGCTACCCAAGTGAATGGAAAGTTGGAGAACAACTTCAACCTACAACCTGTGTAAGGTGTTGCAGTGATTGTGTAATTCCTTTGTCTCTGATATTCGGAGTGAACTTGAGGCATGGACTCGTCATCCTCTCAAGTTCATCTCATGTTTCTTGAACCAAGAGTAGACTGTTTGAGATAATGTGACCTCCATATCATATATTGATTCAGATGTGCATGCACATGCGCATGCGTTTCTCAGTCTCGCTTATGAAATGGCTAGGATATCATACTCCAGTAGGAGGGACAAATTCCTTCTCTATCACTCACAGTCTATCCCCACGTGTCAAAGCTACCAATCATATCTATAAGTAGATAGACTTTGCTGTGTTTTTCTCTTTTACACTTAGTCTATTTTCTATTTTTCTTTTCCTTTACACTTATGTTTTATCCCACATGGGTTATCTCTAGACCCTGTGGTTCTTTTGTGTATTATATAGAGACTCTTGTATATTCTTTTATCATCGAATAATACAAGACCTTTTTCCGCATTATCCAGATGGTATCAGAGCAACAAGATCCACCCTAATTCTTTTTCCCCCCCTCCTTACCCTAACCTACCCCTGCGCCGTCAACCACCACACCGCCGCCGCCCCCCCTGCGGTTTTCTCCCTGCCGCCGCCGTCCTTCTTCCTCCTCCCTTCCTTCCTTACCCTACCACCACCGCAGCCCTTCTCTTCTCTTTCCTTGCCCACCGCCCCATCTCCTTTCTTCCCGCTGCTACAGTACCGCGACTGCTACAGTACCGCGGCGCTACAGTACTTGCTGTCTGCCACTAACAGCCACCACCAATTTTCCGGCCCCTACACCACCCACAACCCTCCACCACACCTCACATCGTCACCATCTCTATCCTTGTGGCCTAGACAACCACAAGTTTCCTTTTCGGTCTCCGTTCATTTTCTAAATCTGTTACGTACAGCCCCGACACTTTCCAGTTCTGGCACGTTGAGGGTCTAAACGCTACATCCGGATCTGCCTGCCTGCGCCACATGGTGGAGTAATTGTTTCTCCATGTTGGCATAGGTTCTACTTCTTTATCTCTGCCCCGTGAGGGTTTCTGAGGTCCATGATCGGATCTCCTATCTGCTGCTGCTGGTCCATGTGTTGGACACTTCCTGCTGCATACTGATTCTACTGTCTGCCCTGCGCTCGTGCTGCTGACTGTCTGCTTCTACTCTCATGGCGACTTCAGATTTACCACGGTCTTTGTGTGTTACTTCTGTTAAGTTGGATGGCTCCAACTATCACCTATGGGCTGCTTCATTCGAACTCTACGTGAAAGCACACGGGCGCCACTCACACCTGACTACCAAGGGTCCTGCTGTACCTGCTGCTACTGCTGATGACACGACTAAGCAAGCTTATGATCTCTGGTCCAAGGAGGATTATGGGGTTATGGCCTGGCTGGTCAACAACGTTGATGCTAAGATCAACCACTTTCTGCTTCGCCTTCAGACTGCTAAGGAAATGTGGGATCACCTATCCTATGTTTACTCTCATCAACAGAACCCCAAGAAGGTGTTTGAAATTTTCAAGAAGCTTGCGAAACAAGACTTCTCGACATCTGACTCTGTGGAAGACTACTACAACTCGTGCTGTGCTCTGTGGGACGAGTTTCAGGTTTATCATCCTCTGACTGCGAATCTTGAAGAACTACATCGTCAGCGGAATGAGCTCATGCTTGTTCAGTTCCTGGCTGGCCTTCCTACTTTGTTTGCTGGGGTCGTGGATCAGATCCTCTCCAGTGACCCGTTACCTACTCTTCGGGACGTCCTCAAGCGGGTCCAGCGTCTTCCTTCTTTGACGCTCTCTACTTCTGATGGAACAACACTTGCTGTCCGTTTTGCGGATTCCTTTCGTGGTCGCGGCCGAGGTCGTGGCCGTGGTCGTGGTGGCCGCTCTTCTGCACCTGGACGTGGTTCTGGCTCGGAGTCAGGGGAGCCCCGCTACTGCACTCACTGCAAGCGTACTAATCACAATGAAGACCGCTGCTGGATAAAATATGGTAAACCTGACTGGGCGAACCAGGTTACCACTGAACAACCTGCATCTACCTCTGCTGCCTCTGACCCTACTGCTGATTGGATTCACTCCGAGTTTGAGAAACTACTTCAAGCCCGCCTTGCCTCTACTTCTGCGGACTCTCCTGAGAATGGCGCTGCTCTCCTGACGACGACTGGTAAAAGCCCTTGGGTGATCGACTCTGGTGCGACTGCACATATCTCTGATACTGCTAGTTTATTTTCTACTCTGCGCAAGACTTCTCTTATACCGCCTGTGACGGTTGCTGATGGTTCCAAATCTCCTGTTTGTGGCATTGGAGATATCACTTCTACTAGTACTCTACCTCTGCAGTCTGTGCTCTATGTGCCCAAATTTCCTCTGAATTTACTATCTGTCAGTAAACTGGGAAAAAGTCTTCGTTGTGCTATTACATTTGACCCGGATGGTGTTCTGTTTCAGGATCTGCGTACGAGGACGACGATTGGTTCAGGCCATGAGGGACCGGATGGATTATACTATTTGGACGAGCCGAAGCCAGCTGCTTTCCTGACATCTACAGTTCCTGATATTCAGTGGCATTACCGTCTGGGCCACCCGTTTGCTGAGAAGTTGAAGGCTTTACTACTGACTGTTGCTAGCACTAGATTTTATTGTGAAACATGTCAATTGGGCAAACAACACCGTTCTACTTTTTCTGCAAAATTTTGTATTGGCTCTAAAGCCCCTTTTGACATTGTGCATGCTGACATTTGGGGACCGTGTTCTGTGCCTAGCGTTTCTGGATTCAAATATTTCTTAAGTTTTATTGATGATTTTTCCAGAACCACATGGTTATTTTTACTGACAGACAGATCTACTGTAGTTGAAAAAATTTCTGAGTTTTTTGCGGAAATTCGGACTCAATTTGCTAAGCCCATCAAGATTTTTCGCACAGACAATGCCTTGGAATTTGTGCAAATTTCTGTTCAGTCTTTTTGTAAACGTCAGGGTACCATTCACCAGACTTCCTGTGCTTATACCCCACAACAAAACGGTGTCGCTGAGCGTAAGAATCGCCATCTCCTTGAGGTCGCCCGCACACTTCTCTTTCACTACCATGTTCCTCACAAATTCTGGCCTGAGGCAATCTCCACTGCTTGCTATCTCATAAACCGCATGCCTTCCTCTGTACTTCACAATAAAATCCCTTTTCAAATTCTTTTCCCTAATCTACCACTGTTTGCTGTACCACCGCGTATTTTTGGGAGCACATGCTTTGTGAAGAACCTTAGACCTGGTTTTACTAAATTAGATCCCAAGGCCACCAAGTGTGTTTTTTTGGGCTATTCCCGCACTCAGAAAGGGTATCGGTGTTATGATCCTGCTTCACATAAATGGCTTGTATCTGCGGATGTGGTATTCTTTGAACACATGCCATTTTTCTCTTCGGAGGGTTCTGCTCTTACGTCTGATTTGTTGACTGATACGCCCTTACCTATGGTGGATGATGAGTATGATAGCCCTGCTCCTGTATCTACAAGTGAGAAGCCCCCTCTGCAGGTTTATCACAGAAGACCAAAGCCAACAGCTCCCTCTATGGCCTCTCCATCGTCCACGTCCTCTGCGCCAGATCAGCCACCTCCGCAGGTATTTTCTGACCTTGATGTTCCCATTAGTCTGAGAAAGGGGACACGTGCTTGTACGAAACATCCAATTGGGAATTTTTGTACGTCTGTTCATTTGAATTCTAATTTTGCCAACTTTACTGCTGCTCTGTCTGCTATTTCTGTCCCTAAGACTGCTGCTCAGGCTCTTAAAATCCCAGCATGGCGTCAGGCAATGGAAGAAGAAATGACGGCTCTTACTGATCGTCATACTTGGACTCTTGTTGATCCTCCTACTGATTGCTCGCCAGTTGGGTGTCGCTGGGTCTTCACAATGAAATATCAGCCTGATGGTACGGTCGAGCGCCTGAAAGCCAGACTGGTTGCTAAAGGATACACTCAGACCTATGGGGTTGACTATTTTGAAACCTTCTCTCCTATGGCACGACTTAATTTTGTAAGGATTCTGATCTCTGTTGCTGTTAATTCTGATTGGCCGTTATACCAGCTCGATGTGAAAAATGCCTTTCTCTATGGCGATCTACATGAAGAAGTCTACATGTCTCAGCCCCCCCGACTTTATCTGTGAGGGGGAGCCATCTAAAGTCTGTCGTTTAAAAAAGCTATCTATGGCCTCAAACAGAGTCCACGTGCGTGGTTTGACAAACTTAACACTATTCTCCAGGATTATTTTTTTCGCCGCTCTCAGTCGGACCACTCTGTTTTTGTTAAACAATCCACAGCTGGCATTATTATTCTTATTGTGTATGTTGATGATATTATACTCTCTGGGAGTGATGCAGCAGGTATTCAGGCAACTAAGCGGTATCTTGAAAAGCACTTTGTTACTAAAGACCTCGGTTCTTTACGCTACTTTCTTGGGATAGAGGTCTCTCGCTCTTCTGCAGGACTGTGTCTTTCTTAGCGGAAGTATGTTCTGGACTTGTTATCTGAGACTGGACTCCTAGGTGCTAAGCCTGCTAGCACCCCTCTTGATCCTACCACTGATTGGGATGATCAAGCCTCTCCTGCATATCCTGACACTCATCAGTACAGACGAATGGTCGGGAAGCTTATCTACCTCACAGTCACACGAGCTGACATTACTGCTGCTGTCGGATTGGTTAGTCGTACCTTGACAAACCCCGACAATGTCATTGGGATGATGTTTGCCATATTCTGCGCTATTTGAAGAACTCTCCTGGAAAAGGGCTTCTCTACAAAAAACATGGGCACTGTAAGATACTGGGCTACTCAGATTCTGATTATGCTGGGAGCAAGGTTGATCGCCGCTCCACTTCTGGATACTGTACTTTTGTTGGGGGCAATTTAGTCACATGGAGGAGCAAAAAACAGGCTGTGGTTGCCCGCTCTAGTGCTGAAGCTGAATATCGCGCCATGGCACATACTACCTGCGAGCTCTTCTGGATTCGAAGCCTTCTGACAGATTTTGGTTTTTCAGACTTGGCGCCCATTCCTATGTTCTGTGATAATAAAGCAGCCACTTTCATTGCTAGCAACCCTACCTTCCATGAGCGCACGAAGCATATTGAAGTGGACTGTCACTTTGTTCGTGAGGCGGTTCTATCTGGTCAGATTTCTACCCCTTACATTCATACTGATGAGCAGATTGCTGATATCTTCACAAAGATTCTTCCGAAGAAGCGCTTCACTGATATGACATCCAAGCTGGGCATGATTGACATCTATGCTCCAGCTTGAGGGGGAGTATTAGTAGATAGACTTTGCTGTGTTTTTCTCTTTTACACTTAGTCTATTTTCTATTTTTCTTTTCCTTTACACTTATGTTTTATCCCACATGGGTTATCTCTAGACCCTGTGGTTCTTTTGTGTATTATATAGAGACTCTTGTATATTCTTTTATCATCGAATAATACAAGACCTTTTTCCGCATTATCCAGAATATCCTTTATGATAACCCGTATTTTAGGATTACGTTTGATGGTGTCAAAGTATACCCAACGACGTGATGAGTGCAATGATTTCAGGTCGAAGAATCACAGTCACCACCTTCACTATGAGAGACGACTATGACTACCAATGATGGTTTCCATGTGTCACTCTCAAGCTGGGTCTGTCTCATACACTATTCTCTAACATGTATCTGTGTGCTTAGTTTGATATTGTCATATCATGATTAATGAAATTCAGTCATCAACCAACCCACACTCTAGTCTTATGTGTTATTGGTGTCTATCCACCTTCCACAGTAACAACCGACTAGGGACATAATAAGAATGTACATACTCTTAGCATTCGTATGATCTCATTCTCCAAGTCACGTACTTGAAGACGTATGTCATTGAGTATTGTCATTCTTTAGAAATTCATAACGTTTCCTCATTATCTCATAACTGAATGAAACATAATGAATTGGAAGCTTGCCTTTATGAATATAATCAAATACTTTATGGTATATGCCATGTCAACCATCATTTGATTGGCTCTCTGGGCATACCTTACCAACAAACATAACAAAAAGAAATGTCAAAAACAACGATCCCCTCAAGCTAGAGTGTGAGAGATGTAGGATCTAGGCTCAAGGGATGGAGGGTTAATTGGGAAAAAAATTGAAACCAAACTTGTTTACCTTCAAATTATATCACAAGCTAAGTGAAACAAGTAATGAAGGAAAGGACAAGAGAGATTGAACAAACTATAATTGATCCGGCTTGAAATGTTGTAGCTTCACTAGCTGGAAAGGTCAACCTCTAGGAATTTCAAACTACAACTTTGTATTGATCATCACAAGAGCATACATTAAGAATGCCTCTCCTTTTTGTATTAAGAGTAACTAGCTTCCTTTTCAAGGCAAGGAGCCACTAATCTTACCTGTGAAGCAACCTGCATCTCGGTCGATACTATCGACACTCTGTCGATAGTATCGAGATCTGTCCAGGTTCATGTTGAAGCCAGCTGCATCTCGGTCGATACTATCGACACACATGTCGATAGTATCGAGATTGGTTCAGGCGCAAGAGAATACTCCGTCGATACCATCGACACAAGTCGATGGTATCGACACCGGCACAGTGGCGGAACGGCAAACTGGCGGCTGACCTATTTTATTTATGAAATGTTGTTTTTATACTTTTTCTCTCTTTGTACCTCATGTATTTACCCTAATATATAAATACAAGTGTGTAGGCTCAAGCCCTACTCACGTTTGCTGCACCTAGCAGCCGACATGTGATTGGTGTTCCCATCTTCTTCCTCCTTCATTTCTTCTTACATGGTATCAGAGCGGAGATCGATCTAGGGTTTCTCCTCTCTCTCTCTCCGGAGGATCTCTCAAGGTCTCTCCTTCCTTGACGGCCGACTGCTCCCCACCCGTCTCCTTGGCGTAATCCACCTGCTGCAAAGGACCACCGTTGGCTACTCTGGGTCTGCGGTAGATATCTAACTCTACCGTAGCCACTATCACAGAGCAGTTGAGGATCTCCAGGTGATCCAACGATCATCTAAAAACACCGCCGGAGGACTAGTTTCATCTCAATCATCATCCTAGTCACACCTCCTCCATGTGTGATTAGGAATATTCTTTGGAGGCTGTGAATGCGTCAGTAACACATTTCTTCTTTCTTTTCGTCTGTGTTTGACGTGTATCTCTCCGTCACCACATCTTCTTTGACGTGTATCAATCCGTCATATATTCCGTTCTACAATGGAGGATATCAAGACACCTATGATCTACAACGAGGTGTCACCTATCGCCTCCATCAAACTCAACGGGAAAAATGATCTTCTATGGATGAACGCCATCCACACCGTCTTGGAGGCTCGTGACAGAGCAAGGCATGTTGACTCGGGTCCCAAGACATCTACTGACGAAGGGTATGCTGAATGGAAGCGACATGATAGTCTTGTGAAGACTTGGCTGTGGAATAGTATGGAATCTGCAATCGCCGCAAGGTTCATGTTCTACTCTACGACCAAGGAAATATGGGACGCCGTGAAACAACATTACTCTCAAGAGAAGAATGCTCTCCGTCAGTTTATGATTTATGATCGTTTGTTTGCTGAAAAACAGGGTGACCGATCTCTTGAGGAGTATTTTGGGGCTATTCAGGCTCTTTCTCAAGAGCTAAGTTATTATCATCCT
Organism: Alisma plantago-aquatica; assembly: GCA_963693085.1. Lineage (NCBI taxonomy): Eukaryota > Viridiplantae > Streptophyta > Magnoliopsida > Alismatales > Alismataceae > Alisma > Alisma plantago-aquatica. The sequence goes on from OY856410.1 coordinate 196,722,895, forward strand.
GTGGCTGTTGCAGAACAGATAAAGGACAGAGATGATCTTGTTACGGCCAAATTCTTATCTGGGCTTAACTCGACTTGTAGCTCCGCTCAGAGTGTTATCTTGGCTACTGATAAACTACCTAGTCTTGTGGAGGCTTATTCAAGAATCCAACAATCACTGTTTGAGTCTGCTTCCTTTGTGCCTGATATACCTTCTGGAGAATCTCATGCTTCTATTTCTACTGCCGCTGCAGTACGAGGAGGACGCCCTGGTATGGGTAGAGGGCGTGGGACACGTCCGAAATGTACCTTTTGTGATAGACCAGGACATACAATGGAGAGGTGTTGGAAGAAACATGGAAGACCTACTGCACCACCTGTGGGGGCAGCACATTGTGCTACCACTACAGGATCCTCATCCTCTACAGCTGTGGGTACATCTTCTGGCACCGACATCACTCTCACTCCAGAAGAATATGATCGGTTCATTCAGGCGACACAACATATGAGTATGGGTTCATCATCATCTTCTTCATCGGCAAATTTGGCATCTACAACTGGTAATCAGGCTACATCTTTCATAGCATCTGGCTCGTCCTCATCTTGGGTGGTTGACTCTGGCGCCTCACAGCATATGACTGGTATGAGGAGATTGCTCCACACTATTGACTCATCAATTCCTCACCAATCTGTTACATTGGCAGATGGTTCAGTGAAAAGAGTTTTAGCTAGTGGATCTGTCTCCCTAACACCCAAGATTGATCTTAAATCAGTTCACTTTGTGCCTGAATTTCCTTTTAATCTTCTTTCGGTTGCAAAACTGATTGACACTTTAAAATGTTGGGTAATATTTGGACCTTCTTGTTTTATGTTACATGATCTCAAGAGTATGAAGACGATTGGTGGGGGGCCTAGGAAGGGTGATCTCTACCTTTTCAACGGTGACAGTCTACCTCGCCAAATGCCTGCTCCTGCTCCATCCATCCTGTTGAGTGGTTCCCCCTTACTATGGCATTGCAGATATGGACATCCTTCTTTGGAGAACCTGCGGAAGTTGGAACCAGAGTTATCCCAATTATCCTCCTTAGAGTGTCAGTCATGTCAACTGGGAAAGCACCATAGGTTATCCTATCCCAGTCGGGTCAATAAGCGGGCTTCTTGTCCCTTTGAGTTAGTGCATACTGATGTGTGGGGTCCTGTAAAAGACCAAAGTTATAATGGTTTTCGTTATTTTATATCTTTTGTTGATGATTTCTCACGCATGACATGGATCTACCTTCTTAAAAGTAGAGAGTCCGTGTTGTCCGTTGTGAAACATTTTCATACTGAAATTAAAGTCCGGTTTGATTGCAATATAAAAATTCTTCAGTCTGATAATGCCTTGGAGTATGTTCAAAGGGCTATGTCTGATTTTTGTAGCTCGGTTGGTATGATTCACCGCACTTCTTGTCCTCACACCCCTCAGCAAAATGGGGTGGCAGAGAGGAAGAATCGCCATCTTCTTGATATTGTCCTCACACCCCAAGAAGTTTTGGTCTGAAGCTCTTTTAACTGCTTGTTTCTTGATCAATAGACAACCTTCCTCTGTTCTTCAAGGACAGACTCCCTTTTCTGTTTTGCGTCCCAAGGACTCTCCCTATCCTATTCCTCTTAAGAGTGTTTGGTTGCACTTCCTTTGTCCATAACTTTGACCCTAAGACCGACAAGCTGTCTCCTAGGTCCATTAAAACATTGTTCCTAGGTTACTCTACTACGAGCAAAGGATACAAGTGTTACTGTCCTAGTCTTCACCGCATGTTTGTGTCTAGGGACGTCACTTTCCATGAGACCACTGCATATTTCTCCAATGCTATTAGCAAGGGGGAGCAGTTGAGAGAGGGAGAGCCACCAAAAATACAAAATGAGAGACTGCCACCATCAGTGCAGAGTGAGGGAGTGCCACCTATCATTCCGGATTTTACTTCTATTCCGGATGAACAAGCAGGAGATAGACCTACCATTGAGCATTACGCACATGTATATCATAGGCGAGGCAGGCAGGATCCAGAAGAAGTAGCGGCACCAGTCCCTTAGCCCTCATCATCGCCTTCTACTCAAGAGAATCCTACAGAGACATCTGATCTCAACCTTCCTATTGCTGTTCAGAAAGGTACTAGGTCCTGTACTATTAAACACCCTATTACAAATGTATGTTGCCTGTCTCATCTGTCTAAGCAGGCCCGTGCATTCGCTATTGGGATTGATTCTGTGTCTATACCAAGAAACCATTTTGATGCAATGAAGAACAGTGGCTGGACACAGGCAATGCAACTTGAAATGTCCGCTCTCTTGAATAATGGTACTTGGGATCTGGTTGATCTTCCTGCAGGAAAGAAAGTAGTAGGCTGTAGATGGGTTTTCACTATTAAACACAATCCGGATGGATCAGTTGAAAGGTTGAAAGCCCGATTGGTTGCAAAGGGCTACACCCAAACCTATGGTGTTGACTTCTTTGAAACTTTTTCTCCTGTTGCTCGCCTGAATTCTGTGCGGATCATTATTTCTCTTGCTACTACCTTTGATTGGCCATTATTTCAGCTGGATGTAAAGAATGCATTTCTCCATGGTGATCTACAGGAAGAAGTATATATGGAGCAACCTCCTGGGTTTGTTGCTCAGGGGGAGTGTCAGAAAGTATGCAGATTAAAAAAGGCTATTTATGGGCTGAAACAGTCACCTAGAGCTTGGTTTGACAAGTTCAGTGAAGTTATTCTTCAGATGGGTTTTTCTCGCTCCAAGACTGATCATTCCTTATTTTACTCCAGCTCTTCCCGTGGATCCATTATTCTTCTGGTATACGTTGATGACATAGTGATTACTGGCAGTGACACCATGGGAATATCTTGCGTCAAAGAGGGTTTGCAAAAACATTTCCATACAAAGGATCTGGGCAAACTAAGATACTTTCTAGGCATTGAAGTGCTTAGATCTCATGCAGGTGTCAATTTATCTCAGAGAAAGTATGTGCTTGATTTGTTACAGGAGACAGGCATGGCTGAATCTAAACCGGTAAATACTCCATTGGATTATCACATCAAAGAGGTGGTTGATGATGTTGAGTATCCAGATCCAGAATATTATAGGAAAATAGTGGGTAAGTTGATATATCTAACTGTCACCCGCCCGGATATTTCATTTGCTGTGGGTGTAGTCAGCCAATATATGCATTCTCCGCGACAATCACACTGGATAGCAGTCTGCAGAATTCTGAGGTACCTAAAAAGTGCTCCCGGTAAAGGTATCACATATTCTAGACCAAATGCACCTCCATCTACTCTGTCTCTCACAGGATATTCAGATGCTGACTGGGCTGGTGATCATACTGATAGGAGATCTACATCAGGCTATTGTACCTTTCTAGGTGATCATCTTATTACATGAAAAAGTAAAAAGCAACATGTGGTTGCTAGATCTAGCACTGAAGCTGAGTATCGTGCTATGGCCCATGCATGCTGTGAATTAAAATGGATCAAATCTGTTTTATCTGAATTACAAATTTCTCTTCTACCTTCTATGGAGCTCAAGTGTGACAATCAATCTGCTATGCACATCGCCAGGAATCCTATCTTTCATGAATGTACAAAACACATAGAGGTTGATTGCCATTTAATTCGTGATCAAATAAAAGACGGCACTATTGTGACTCCATATGTTAGGTCTGAAGATCAACTAGCAGATATTCTGACAAAGCCCTTGGGTTCAGCAATTTTTCAGAAACTCTGTGGCAAGCTGGGCATCCACGATGTGTACTCTCCAGCTTGAGGGGGAGTGTGAAGCAACCTGCATCTCGGTCGATACTATCGACACTCTGTCGATAGTATCGAGATCTGTCCAGGTTCATGTTGAAGCCAGCTGCATCTCGGTTGATACTATCGACACACATGTCGATAGTATCGAGATTGGTTCAGGCGCAAGAGAATACTCCGTCGATACCATCGACACAAGTCGATGGTATCGACACCGGCACAGTGGCGGAACGACAAACTGGCGGCTGACCTATTTTATTTATGAAATGTTGTTTATGCTTTTTCTCTCTTTGTACCTCATGTATTTACCCTAATATATAAATACAAGTGTGTAGGCTCAAGCCCTACTCACGTTTGCTGCACCTAGCAGCCGACATGTGATTGGTGTTCCCATCTTCTTCCTCCTTCATTTCTTCTTACATTACCAAAGTGATAACCTTCCCTTACCTAGGGCCACCTGCCCTACACCTTCATTGGCTAAGGAAGAGCTTCAATCAACCTTTGTGGGAGAAAGAGATTGAGAGAGAGATGAGAGCTTCACAATATACAATTAGGGCTAGCTCCTTTATAATTATCTATTCTCTCAAATTGAACTAAGCAAGTAATAACGCTCAAGACAGTGATTAAGGTATCTTTGAGCATATGAGCCACTTGGTAACCTTGAGATGCTCTCAAGTCACTCCTATCTATAGTTGAGGGTTCCTACTAGCCCAATATATTTTGATTAGGATGAATTCTAGCCGTTTTATAGGGTGTAGTGTAGGAATCCAACAAATCTTTTTCCACTTTAGCCCCCTCTAACGACTATTTTTGCACGAACATAGAGCTACTACAACAATACATTTGGTTGAGATTCACCAAGAATTTCTTGGCTGACGAGTATCCATCGGAGGGCCAAGGTTGGCCAGCTAGATGGATTTCCCCTTTGAAATCTCGACTGATGACACTGCTCACCTTTTAGTGGATTGTTGGTCGGCTGGGTTTCTAGCGAAAGAGACTCTGCCAACACAGATATTTAGGAATACCTGAACAGTCTGGCCAGCTGATGCATGTGTCTGATTGGGATATTTCTAAATATCCCAAAGTATGTCATACACTGTTCCAATTAAACCTATTACTAGTTTGAACTGAATCAAATAAAATCAATACAAATGATTTGACATCAAAGATTTCTAAAGAATTTTATTTATCTTCAATCTTGGATCTTTGTGCATGACTTGAATTCTCCATTTCTCGAGTTTGCAATTTAGGGCAATTGGAGAGTGTCTATTCAATCTAAAATATTCTCAATAGAACCATTAGACAGATATAAGTGGGATGGTGAAGTCATCATCCAAATATGGGCAATGTAGTCTATGGAGTCAACATTCTACCCCTTTTTGAAGATAATAAATATTCCCAAAATATATAGAATACATACAAATTATTTTTATACCTTTTAAATTGAGGTTTTTTATATCATTTGAGCTGATAAGCTCTCCCTCAATTCCTGCTTCCAACCTTGGTGCATGACTCCGACTTTGTGTCAAATTTTCCAGGTGAGGAAGTGAGGGAAGTTTAGATGCAAACTTTGATGCTGTTTTTGAAAAAATGATGTAAATTTGAAGGAAACTTTGAATGAGAACTTCTAATTATCTTGTACTCCCTATGTTTTTGTATATTCTATGCACATGTAGTTGGTTCCAAGCCCGGGTAAAGGAGGGTTGGTGGTAGGTTGACAGCCAGTCATAAAACTGTTACTCTTTTTAGTACATGGAACCTTGTAAAAATTTCGTAGGAGTGTCCCTACCTAGCGACTCGCTACATCGGTACTCGAGTGTGGAGATAAATATGCAAGGGGTTTCAACACAACGAGGCCCAGTTGTGTTGAAGGAAAAGCAAGAGTTTTCACACCTTGGACGGGTGTGGGTAAAGAAGCTAGTCCCGCTGCATCATTGTCCGGATGTAGTGAAAAATGTGCAAGGACAATCTTTTCAAAGAAGACAGGTAAAAACGCAAGTTCACCAAAAACATATTAGAGTGGGATCTTGGAATATTGGCTCTTTGACAGGAAAATATTTAGACATGGTGGATACCATGATTAGAAGAAAAGTAAACATTATTTGCTTGCAAGAAACCAAATGGATAGGGGAACGATGTAGAGAGATCGGAGAGACAAGGTACAAAATTTGATATACAAGTATTGACAAACATAGAAATGGTGTTGGAATTATTGTGGATAAGATGTTGAAGGATGATGTCGTCAAGATCACACAGATGGGCGATAGAATCATAGATATCAAGGTTGTTCTTGGGGGAAAGATTTTTGATATTCTTAATGCTTATGCCCCCCAAGTTGGCCTTAGTTGGGAGACAAAAAATGATTTTTGGGATAACATGATCAACTGATGCAAGGAATATTAATAGAGGAGAAGATCATTATTGGGAGGGACTTAAATGGCCATGTGAGAAATAACAATGTTGTATATGAGAGAGTTCATGGAGGTTTCTGATATGGCAGTAGAAATGAAGGAGAGAGGATTTTAGATTTTGTAGTTTCTTATGTTATGATCTTGGAAAAGACACATTTCAAGAAAACAAATCCTCATATTATTACTTTTAAGAGTGGGCGCAATTGTAGCCAAATTGATTACTTCCTTACAAGACAGTGTGGATCGAAAAGTATGAAAGGGTTATAAAGTGATCCCTAGGGAAGAACTCACCACCCAACATAGACTGATGGTTTTGGATGTGAACATTAAGATCAACAAAGGTAAGCATAATAGAAGCCAAGATAGAAGGATCAAGTGATGGAATCTTAAAGGAAAAAAGAAATTGACATTTTATGATGAACTTATCAAGGAGAGAGCTTGAAATTAGGAGACTGATGCTAACTCTACGTGGCAAAGTATGAGCTCATGCATAACAAAAATTGCCAAAGAGGTTTTGGGAGAGTCCAAAGGGTGTGGGCCTCCATAGAACGAGACTTGGTGGTGGAATGATGAAATACAAAAGGCTATTAAACTCAAAAGAGAGATCTATACGAGCTTGCCCAAATCTAGAGATGATGCAACTTTTCAGAGATACAAACAAGCAAAGAAAAATGCAAAGAAGGCAGTTCAAGAGGCATGGTCCATATATTTTGATGAGATATATAAGTTGGACACTAGAGAAAGGGAAAAAGATATTTATAAAATGGCTTGTATAAGAGAAAGGAAAGGAAGAGACTTGAGTCAAGTAAAGTGCATCAAAAAATGAATGTTGGTGAAGGATGATGATATAAAAAACCAATAGAGAAACTACTTTTATAAGATTTTCAATGGAGATACTGGGAACAATGTAAGAGACTCGGGTGACATGAATACAAGAGATATCACTTACACACAACGAGTTTCACTATCTAAGGTCAAGAATGTTTTGAAAAAGATGAAATTGAAAAGGCACGTGGTCCAGACGGTATTCTCATTGATGTATGGACGTGTATGGGGGATGAAGGAGCTTTTTTGGTTAACAAATCTTTAATAAGATTATGAAGACCAAGAAGATGTTGGATGAACGGAGAGATGGTACTATAGTCCCGATCTACAAGAACAAAGGAAATGTCTAGAGCTGAACAAACTATAGAGGTATCAAGCTGATGAGTCACGTTATGAAGCTTTGGGATAGGATTATTGAGCAAAGGCTACGATCGATAACACAAATATTAGACAAGCAGTTCGGTTTTATGCCAGGAAGATCAACAACTGATGCTATCTTTCTAATAAGGAGTCTCATAGAGAAGTATAGAGAAAACAAAAAAGATCTTCATATCATGTTTATTGATCTGGAAAAGGCCTATGATCGAGTACCCAAAGAAGTGTTATGGAGGGTTTTGCATAAAAAGGGTGTGCCTATCCAATACACTGACTTGATTAAAGACGTGTATGATGACTCAACTGCAAGTGTTAGCACTCCATGAGGAGAGACAAACTTTTCCTATCACCGTTGGGGTACATCAAGCATCGACACCCAACCCATATCTATTTGTTCTTGTTATGGATGAGTTGATAAAGAATGTTCAAGATAATATCCCTTGATGCATGTTATATGCTAACGATATTGTGTTGATTGATGAAAGAAAAGAAATTTTGAATGATATGGTTGAACTATGGAGAAATACATTGGAATCCAATGAATTTATGATCAGTAGAAGCAAAATTGAAATAGATGCACTGCAATTTTAGCCAATCTAGAATTGCGAATGGCGGAGTCACTGTATTAAAAAAGGCCCAGGAGGCCGCTTAAGCGGCCAGCACCCTCAGCCGCTTAATTTAGCCCATAAGCGCCCGATTAATCGTTTTGAAGAAAATCGCTCGCTTTTTGTCCGCTAGTAGAAGCATGTAACATTAATTAATTACATGGTCCAAGTAGTGTTGACTATAATATATGAAACTTGTATGCATTAAGTGTTCTATGATATACCTAGTCCTAATTTAGAATGCATACTTTGTGTGTAAGCCCTAATGATAGGGTACTTTTGTAACGTATCTAAGTAAATCTCATATTACTCTGTTATACTTCTAAAACATGATTTGTTTTACTGATTTCCTTGCTGCTTTCAGTGATTACGGATTGGTACTACTGGTTAGCATTACCTTTTTGGTGCAATACTGATTACTTGATTCCTAGTAAAGTATTAAATCAATAATTCATAGTTTGTTATTTACAATATTGCTGATCTGCTTGCTGATTTTAGTGATTAGAAATATTGAGTAGTAGTAAAGTATTGATTAATACTTAGTTTATTACTAATTTGCTGATTAAATATGTATAAAAGTTCCTTAGAAATATAATTTTTATATACACGTGTAATTTGTATAAAATATATATGAATTTAGGCACCTGCTTTTTCAAAAATCGCCCGCTTAATCGCCCGCCTGCCACTTAATCGGTTACAAGGTGCTGTCCGCACGCCTCCCGCTTTCCGCTTTTTAACACATTGAGTGTAGTCAAGTTGGATGGAATGGATGTACCAATATGCGATAAATTTCGTACTTGGGTTTTATTATTGAAAAGGAGGGCGCGATCCAAGATGACGTTTGTCATAGGATCACAACAGGATGGTTGAAGTGGAGGAGTGCAAATGGAGTAGTATGTGACCAGAAGATCCCTCTCAGATTAAAAAGTGTATTTTATAGAATAGCTATACAACCAACCATGCTATATGGGAGTTAATGTTGGGAATTGAAGAAACAAGGTCTCAACAAGATGGATGTGGCCTAAATGCGTATGCTGAGATGGATGTGTGGAAATACAAGAAAAGATCGTTTGAGGAATGATTATATTAGGAACAAAGTGGGGTGGTGAGCGTCAAGGACAAGTTGCGTGAAGGCCGTCTAAGATGGTATGAACATGTGCAACACAGATCGACAAATGCACCTATTTGAAGCAAGGCTATTGAGTCAAACACAATTAAAAGAAGCAGAGGCAGACCTAATTAACTTGGGAAGAGCTTATAAAGAGATATTTTGAATCTTTACATCTTGATCAGAGTATGACCCATAACAGAGCTGATTGTGAAACACAAAGCAGTTGTAGGAAGCGTAGGGTTGCACAGTGTGTGCACCCTCATATATATATTACTGAAACAATTACAGAGAGGTCCCCATATAATATGGAAATAACAAAACAAATAACAGAATATATAAAACAGGAATATATGTTAACACTCCCCCTCAAGTTGGAGCATAGATATCAATCATGCCCAACTTGTCCGTCAGTGTGCAGAATTGCTTCTTCGCCAACAGCTTGGTGAAGATATCAGCAACTTGGTCTTCAGAACGAGTGAAGGGAGTGCAGATCTTGCCATTAAGAATGGATTCCCGAATAAAATGACAATCTACTTCAATGTGTTTAGTGCGCTCATGATAAACTGGATTATTAGCAATGAAGATAGCAACTTTATTGTCACAGTGCATAGGTATAGCAGAAGAAGAATCAACCCCGAACTCTTTTAACAGAGAGCGCACCCACAACAATTCACAGGCAGTATGGGCCATGGCCCTATATTCAGCTTCAACACTAGACCTGGCCACAACATTTTATTTTTTACTCCTCCAGGTAACAAGATTACCTCCAACATACGTACAATACCCAGAAGTAGATTTTCTGTCAACTCTGCTGCCTGCATAATCAGAATCAAAGTACCCTTCAAGAGAACAATGTCCATTCTTCTTGTAGTGAAGTCCCTTGTCAGGAGACTTCTTCAAATATCGTAGAATCTGACAAAGAGCATCCCAGTGACACTGTCTGGGTTTATCAAGGTACCTGCTAAGAAGGCCCACTGCAGTAGAAATATTAGCTCTAGTGACAGTCAAATAAATGAGCTTACCAATCAGCCTCCTGTACTTTTTATGATCAGCAAAGAGAGGAGAAGAGTCATCATCCCAATTTACATTAGGATCTAGAGGAATATCAGCAGGTCTCGCTCCCAGCATACCGGTCTCCTGCAGTATGTCTAGGACATATTTTCGCTGAGACAACACAAGAGCATTAGAGTTTCTAGAGACTTCTATGCCCAGAAAATATCTAAGTTTGCCCAAATCTTTGGTAGCAAAGTGCTTGCCTAGATGAGATTTAGTAGCCTGAATACCAAGAGAATCACTGCCAGATATGATAATATCATCAACATAGACAATCAGAATAATAATACCAGCTGGAGTCTTCTTGGTGAAAACAGAATGATCCACCTGAGATCTCAGAAACCCAAAGTCAATCATAATTTTGCTCAATTTATCAAACCAGGCACGGGGACTCTGCTTAAGCCCATAAATAGACTTCTTTAACCTGCAAACTTTGTGAGACTCCCCCTGAGCAACGAACCCAGGAGGTTGCTCCATATAGACTTCTTCTTGTAAATCGCCATACAAGAAGGCATTTTTCACATCCAGTTGCAACAGTGGCCAGTCAAGATTAACAACAACAGAAAGAAGAATTCTGACAGAATTAAGACGAGCAACAGGAGAGAATGTCTCAAAATAGTCAATACCATAAGTTTGGGTGTAACCTTTAGCAACTAACCGTGCCTTCAGCCTTTCAACAGTGCCGTCAAGTTGATATTTCACAGCATATACCCATCTGCAGCCTACAGGTTTACACTGAGGGGGTGGATCCACCAGCTCCCAAGTATCTCGTTCAGCAAGAGCCAACATTTCCTCTTTCATAGCAGACATCCATCCAGTACTCTGTAGAGCATCCTGGATATTCTTTGGAACAGCAACAGCAGATAAGGCATATACAAAATTGCTAGAATGAACATTTAGATGATCAGTAGAAACAAACTGAGCAATACTGTGGGATGGGCAGGAACGAGTACCCTTTCTAAGAGCAATGGGTATATCAAGATCATAATGTACCTCAGGTGTAGTAGAACCTTCTGGAGGTGAAGATTGGTTTTCATGGGGGGTTTCTTGAGTAGAAGGTGCTCTGTTCCTGCGTTGATAAACTATAATAGGAGGTTTAGCAGCCTCAGTAGTGACATGATCAGTAATATCAGACACACAATCAGTAGTAACAGGTAGAGGGGAGGCAATAAGATCAGACTGTAAACTGTCACCGCGAGTAGAATAGTAAGGGGTATCCTAAAAAAAAACATCACTGCTAGTATACCATTTTCTTGCAGTAGGACTGTAACATCTGTATCCCTTCTGGGTACGAGAATATCCCAAAAAAATGCACTTCTCAGCACGAGGGGACAGTTTATCAGAAGCAGGTCCAAGTAACCTTACAAAGCAGGTACATCCAAAAATCCGAGGAGGCACAGTAAATAACTGAATATCTGGTTGAAGAACTTGAATAGGTATTTTGTTTCCAATCACAGATGATGGCATTCTATTTATCAGAAAACAAGCAGTCAATATAGCCTCAGGCCAAAAAGAGCGAGGAACATGTGTATGCATCATAATAGTCCTAGCTACCTCTTAACACATGTCTATTTTTACGCTCAGCCACACCATTTTGCTGAGGTGTATAAGCACAGGAGGTCTGATGTATCGTACCAATAGATTTACAAAAAACATCCACATCTTTTTTAACAAATTCCAGCGCATTGTCAGTACGAAATTTTTTTACATGTACAACATATTGTGTTTTTATTTCAGCAAAAAAGAACTTGATAATAGACAAAACTTCGGACCTACTTTTCATCATAAACAACCAAGTAGTCCTTGAAAAATCATCAATGAACAGAATAAAATACTTATGACCAGATAGACTCGGCACATGACAAGGGCCCCATACATCAGAATGCACTAGATCAAACATGTTTTTACTGCTAATATGACTGCGTCTAGAATAAACAACTCTAGTCTGCTTTCCAAGTTGACATGACTCGCACTGAAAACTACAAATGCCAAGATCAGAAACTAAATGTCGAAGCTTTTCAGATGATGGATGTCCCAGCCGGTAGTGCCACTGTAATGCAGAAACCGAGGTAGATAATGCAGGAGTCACAGTTGCTTTAGCTGCTTTTGGCAAATGATCCAGGTAGAAAAGTCCATCAGCACCTTCATACCCCCCACCAATCTTCATCCTCGTACGAAGGTCCTGAAAAACACATGAACCAGGAATAAAAGTCAGACTACACTGTAGACTTCTCAATATCTTGCTGACAGACAATAGATTCAAAGGAAATCTAGGCACATATAAGGCAGATTTCAACAGAAAATCAGAAGCAATATCCCCTACTCCAGATACCGCAGACTTGGAACCATCAGCCAGCATAACAGATGAGGGTCGAGCAGGTTTATATAATTTGTTAAACAGAGATCGATTTCCAGAAATATGTGAAGAGGCACCGGAGTCGATGACCCACTTAGTATTACCAGGAGTTGAAGAAGAGCTCAGGAAGGCAGTGTCATAACCAGAATAAGCTGCAGCATGAGCTCCACTAGTCGAAGCTGTAGACGACGCACCAGCACGCTCAAGAAGAAGTCGCTCCACCTCAGCACGGATGTAGTCCGCAGTCGCACCCGAGGAGGCAGAGTCAGTAGGCTGGGTCGTTCCTTCTGATGCAGTAGTAGTAGAGTCAGCAGCTGCATTGGCCCATGCTGGCTTACCATATTTTTCCCAACATTTTTCTTCAATATGGTTGGACCGGCCACAGAAGGTACAAAGGCGTTGTCCTGACTGAGGACGCGCACCAGCAGTAGGGGCAGTAGAAGAGGCTCCACGACCAGAAGCAGCCCGTCCTCGTCCTCCACTCAGGGGAGGACGGCTGTCAGTAGAGCGACCACGGCCACGACCAGACGCTGCAGCAAGGGCAGAAGATTCCCCAACATCAGTAGCCAGAGACGATGAAGACGAAGGCAACGCTGAAGACGCTTGTAGGCACTCTGTAGTGACGGCAGAGGGTCACTGGCTAAGATCTGGTCCACAACTCCAGCGTAGGACTCGGGCAGGCCACAAAGAAATTGGACTAACTACAGCTCCTGGCGCTGATGCTGCATGGTAGCCAGGTCCGTGGAGAGAGGGTGATAGGATTCCAGTTCACCCCACAATCCAGTAAAGTCAGAAAAGTAATCCGCAATGTCCGTCCCCGTGAATTGTAGACGTCCCAGCTGCTTGGTGATGTCAAACACTTTCTTGGGGTTCTGACTATGCGAGTATGCACCGGCGAGCTGATCGCACACCTGCTTCGTCGTAGGCAAGTGAATAAGTGTGACGCTAATCTTCTCAACGCTGCTGTTGAGAATCCATGTCATCACAGTCGAGTCGTCACGAACCCAGTCATCATACGCCTTCACATCTTTAGCTTCAGCGTCCTCTGCGGGTGCTGGCGGACCAGCACGGGTAAGATGTGAGTACTTTCTCTGGGATTTGGCATAGATCGTCATGGAGCATACCCAATGTGGATAGTTGCGCCCATCAAGCTTCACAGTCGTAACCTGACGGCGGAAGTCATCACTCGAGGACGTCATGTGAGCAGTAGGCACAGAAGTAAACAGGCACGATCAGGCAGGAGACGGTCTACGCCGTCAGACAGGCACAGCAGGCACAGAACAATGTAGAAGAACCTCTCACATATGGTTTACGCCGAAGCGCAGGACAGAACCCGGTGACACAACAGCCTACACGGGCAGGCAGGCAAAGGACCGAAAGAGCGGTCTACGTCACACCAACTTCAAGCCACCGGACAGTTGCAGATCTTCACGGAGCCAACGTTTTGGCGGCAATCAACCGTGGAGGCGCACCGGCCCCTGCGGCGGTTTGGGCGCCCGGCGGCCGCGGCGCTGCTGCCCGACGGCGGCGGGGTGTGCGGGGGGGGGGGAGAAGAGAGAGAGGGGTGGGAGGGTGGCGGTTGGATCTTACTGCTCTGATACCATGTGAAACACAAAGCAGTTGTAGGAAGCGTAGGGTTGCACAGTGTGTGCACCCTCATATATATTACTGAAACAATTACAGAGGTCCCCATATAATATGGAAATAACAAAACAAATAACGGAATATATAAAACAAGAATATATGTTAACAATTTTATTAGGAACAAAGTGGGGTGGTGAGCGTCAAGGACAAGTTGCGTGAAGGCCGTCTAAGATGGTATGAACATGTGCAACACAGATCGACAAATGCACCTATTTGAAGCAAGTCTATTGAGTCAAACACAATTAAAAGAAGCAGAGGCAGACCTAATTAACTTGGGAAGAGCTAATAAAGAGAGATTTTGAATCTTTACATCTTGATCAGAGTATGACCCATAACAGAGCTGATTGGGAAAGAAGGATCCATGTAGTTGACTCCGACATGGTTGGGATTGAGGCTTGCATGATGATGATGATGATCTTGTACCTCTATCTTATATATGTAAATTTAACCCAAAAAAAAAAACAATTCATGACTCTCTAGCCCTAGGTAGGTTGATAGTACAATGTGTTTCTTGCAAGGGTCAACTGTGCAAAGTGCATCACACATATTACAAATACAGTTCAACATGTGTATTCTATACAATATATTATCACATAGTAATCACAACATCCTCTCTAGGAAGAGTGGCTACCAAAAACACGAGTTGATATTAGAAGTTGTGAAAAGGGTTGGAGGCAACACTTATGCCTTGCATGGCCCTTAGGGCACTAGTTAGGATGAATGTTTCGGGGTGTCTCAACTTTGCCCCAACTTTGCCAACTTCGAGGAAACATCGACATCTTTGGATATGTTGGGATGAATATATACACAAAAAAGTCAACATGATCGACATCAGTGAAACTTCACCCCAAAGTTTGAACGAGGACGAAGTATTGGGGATTCGGCATCCCCCATGGTCGAAGTTTGAAGTTTCAACAAAATTTCCCCCAACTTCGCCGAAGATTAGTTCCATTCTTTCAACCGTATTGATTAGTTCTCCGAAAAGTAACCATAGCTTGAAAGCTATGTCTAGCACTGTGTGGCCATGATTCCAACATAATTCAATCCAATCAAAGAATTTTTGCAATTTGAAAACATTCAATATATCCATATCGATGGCTAATGTCTTCCCTCACTTTGTCATATCAAAAGGTGGGGTTGAAGAGCTAGATAAAAGGGCTTGTACAAGCCAGTAAAATAAAACAAGTTTAAACAAACAGTTGAACATCCCAAGATGCAATTCCATGAAGTATCATCAAAATATGCATGTATGCAACTCAACCAAAAGGATTTGACATTTAATAGGTATTGTTTGAGTACATGGAAAATATAAGTGTAGAATATATTATTAGCCTATTTAGTTAATTGGATAATGAATTAACCAGCTTAAGTGTTTCAGCCCACATATCCAGTCTTGAGTCCCAAGTCTGTATGTCTCCACCCTTTTTGCTATACATAGGACAAGGTGTGCCATCTAATACAACAACAAATGTGAGTTTTCCCCTCACACCTTTCTACATGGTATCAAAGCGTCACTGGGGACCTAACCCTAGATGCCGCCTCCGCTTCCCTCTCCTCTCTGCGTTAGCTGCCACCCTAGCCGCCGTCTCTCTCTCCCAGAGAGAGTAACAGAGAGAGAGAGAGCCCGCCTGTCGGGCGACCGTCATTTCTCCATGGTTTAGGCCGGTCGCCTGCCAGACACTTCCCAGCCTCCATGATCGTCACTCTTCCTCTTTCACATAGATTTTCATGTATGTGTCGACGCCATCCTTCTCGGTAATCTATGCTTCCCCCCAGTCTAAGTCTTTGGATGGTGTTAATTCCGGTCTAGATTTGTTTGTCATCTCTTCCTCAAGGTTGTCCTGCCAATCATCTTTAGGCAATGTTCATCCCAGTCATCATCAAGCATCGCCGATCACGCTGCCATCTTCAACCTATGAAGCTTCTCCGCTGTCGCAGTAGCAAAGAAATACATAGCAGCAAGGGAGCCACTGTCTTCTACGGTCCTCGTTTCCTGGACAATGCTAATTCCCGCCCAGATTGTTTGTGGTAGAGCCGTTGTCATCCCCCATGTGGCTATTGTCATCCTCGAAGCCTCCACTAGTTCCATAGACGTCTTTCCTTAGACGACACTAATTCTTGTTCAGATCTGTCCTTGGTCTAGCAAGGAGCTGTTGCTACCTCAAATATGCATGATCCATGGTCACAAGTGACGACGCTTATTCCCGTCACCCCTCGGTGCTGATTCCCAAGGTTGTGTTCTCTTTGACGACGCTATTTTCGTGCATCAGCCGCCGCCGACACAACGTGTTGCCCAACCAATACGGTGTGTTGACACTCTAGAAATTGTTCTGACGACGCAAAGTTTTTCTCAGATGGCAAGTTACACGAGGTGTTGTTCAACTGACACGACGTGTGGCACTCAAGAATCTTCCTGATAGCGCAAATCACAACTTAAACAACGTGTTATCTTCCAACATTTCATGTTGACGGAAGTCAGTTTCACGCCTTCACGACGTGTCATCTTCCAACACAGTGTGTTGACAGAAATTAGTATATATATCCGACATTCTTACACAGGGTGTCTCATCACAAGATGGTGTGTTGCTGAGAGCCTATCACTTTTGACCAACGAAGTTACAAACACGACGTGTCAGAAGCAGTCTGTCTACTTCGAGTTCAAATTATGGCGTCCTCCAACAGTCTTTCTCTTTTCCAATACTTGATGATTGTCATTATTTTTTGACCTAGCCCAAAATTTTTTGATGCGGTTCTGCCCTACACCCCTACATTTGTCAGCTTAAGGGCAGGGAAATGTCCTTTTTGGGTCATAAACAGATCGATTTATTTTTCCTATCTGGATCTTGTAATCAGGTCGTTTTGCACATTGACTCCGATTATCGGTTTCTCCTATCTACATATTGTACCCTCTCATTTTCCACTTTCCCTCTCCCACTTTGTCATCCACCATGTGTGCGTCTTCCATGTGCAGGGGGGTCATGCGTCTCTTTTCCTCACCAATGACTAATTCTCTTCGTAGTTGTCGTGCAAGGGGGATATAGAGGAGAGAGAGAGGATGGTATGAGAACATGAGAGATAGCATATGATGAGAGAGATAAGAGATGAGAGTGATATATTCCAGACTATCTTTATGGACTTCATATTCTCCAATACATCTGCTCTTTTTGATGTCTTTGTGGCGCGTCATTTCCCTTAGCATCACTTTACATGTGAGTTGGTTATCTGCGCTAATCCCAGATTGGCCACCGTTTTCAGATAGGGTTGAAGGTTTTCAACTGCAGGACTGACACCCATACTACATTATGTACGTCAGGACAAGAGCTTGTTGTGCTAATTTCAACCTCTTGCTCCTCTCTCTGGTGTTGTTGAGTATCAATTGATCATTCTCTCTGCATTCTCATGAGACAGATAGTTGCTTTTTTCATCAGATTTCTCTGAAGCTCTTCATCTTCCAGTCTGTGCATTTTGTATCTACAAGGATTCATCCAGATTTATCTTCACCGAGCTACTTCTGTTACGTCCTCTCCGAGTTGCATCTTCTACTGATCTTATTGGGCTTCTCCTTGATGGTACCTTCACTCCTATCAAGCCCCCAAGATTCATGTGCCAGACTTATGGAACCAACTAGTATGCCAGTCATCAACACCTCGTCGAGTTCGTGTTCGTGCCACATTATGCACGTCGGTGGTCTTCTACGCTAATTCTAGTTGGCCCTTAGATGATTTGAAGATACCTCTATTGCTATATCGACATTGTGCCTCTGCGTCGTGCCATGTTATGTACGTAGGATGAGTTGATTGTGCGCTTATACCCCTCATACATTCCTCTCCAATGAAGATGGCGTAATCGTGGTACTTTGGATCGTCTGCTCCAGTTTGATTGTGGCTAGTGTTAGCTGTGGCATTTTGGTTTCTAGGCTATTACATGTTCTTTGTTCTAGATGCACTTCAAATACCTTCTCCAAAGCTCGATCATTTCTAGCCTACAGAACACAACTCCAAAGAGGCGTCATCATATGTGTTTAGTTAGGAAGTAAGGTTTAAGGGGGAGTGAACAACTCTTGTATCAGGTCTTTATCGTCTAATCTAGTCCTGTAAGTCCAAGCTAGGCCATGAGTTTCATCCATGCCTTAGCTTGAGGGGAAGTGTTAGAAGATATTATTAGCCTATTTAGTTAATAGGATTATTAGTTAATGGACTTAAGTGTATCGGCCCATTTATCATGTCTTGAGTCCTAAGTAAGTCTCCACCCTATCTCCAACAAATAGGATAGGGTGTGCCATCTAATACAACAACAACACATGTGTTTTCCCCTCATACATTTCAACAATAAGCAAGATAAAATCATAGGAAATAGAATAAGAAACATAAATAAAGTTGTTTAAATGAAGGATATGCCTAGTTAAGTGGCCTTAATATACATTTTCAACTGCACAAAATACATTTCCTAACAATGCTAAGACTAGATCTTCTAACTAATCATAGTGGGGATCATAGTTTTCATCATCTTTCTCAAAGCGAGGGATAGGGGGTTATTGTGCAGCTTGTTCCTCCTCTTCATCATCCTCTAGCTATTCTTGATCAATTGTATCACCAACACCTTCTTTTTTAACTATCATCCTCTTTCATAGCCACATCATCCTGGTCTTGACACTTTGGAGCTTCCTGGTCTTGACGCTTAGGCACTTCCTTGTCTTGACGCTTGGGTGTTCTCTCATTGATGACCTGCCATGTCACAAAACCATAATTCACAAAAGCTTGGGCCTCTTGGTAGGTACGAGCAGATACCCAATCGTAACCGGAAAGGTCTGCAGAGACAAGCCCTGGGGGGGGGGTATAACCAATGCTTGAGAAAGTGGAGCAACCTAGAGTTGGATGAAGTGAATGAGGGGGGTTCAACAAAAGCAGAGGTGGGGTAGTACTGATCTTATGCATACGAGGCATAATCAATAGAGGAAAAGAAGGCTTGGGAAGCACCTGGTTCAGTTAGATAAGAACAGGCCCACCTAAGGTTCGTTTTCTGCATCATATGAGGCATGTCATCATGAATATGGGAGGTGGCTTGGTGTAAATAGTTAGTTGATGTCCAAAGTAATTGTGCTGATGTATATATAACTTGTAGTTTGCTCATTTAACATTGAGAACTCATTACAACTAAGTGGAGGGTTTTGGGTGTGTCGTGGTGCTTGGGATGAGGCAATACCAATATCAAGAGCAATTTAAGAGGATGGCCGTCTGTTAGAAAAGGACTTCTTGATTAGGTCTAACTAACCAAAGTTCCCTTTCGGTTATGTTTGTAATCGGGCTCACCAAAAAAGGATCCCTTGGCGGTGTGCTCAAAGAGACCACAAATCGGGTTAGGGCAGGGGGATGGGTCTCATTAATGTTTTGAACATAATCAATTCAAGTCATGATTTGTCAAGAGCTTTCACAATTTTCACAAACATTCACGATTTTTCCGATTTTTTTTACATAAATGTTTTTACAAAGTTAACTTCCAAGTTAAGCTTTTTCTTAACGGTCACACCTTTGATCGTCGGTCCTGTAGACACTTCAACTCAGTCCTCCTTAATACAAGCCTCGCTGATATGAAAGCTAATGGACCTTTCTTCACTTTCAAGCGTCTCCAGTTGTTCGAACGCCTTGATAGAGTGATTGCTAATGACCTATGGATGGCCCAGGCTAGCAGCACTTCCATCATTGTCCTCCCGCCGCTCTACAGCGATCAACCCGCTCCTTGTGCATACGAACCCTTCCAGTGCTAATAGACCTCACATCTTCCGCACTAAAGATAGTTGGTCCCTAATACCAGCCTTCAAGAAATTTCTCAACTGCACGTGGGACCCTCATAAGAGCTTCTCTGACACTCTCCCCGCCTTTCGTGAAGCTGCCATGAAGTGGGATGATATGCACCAGCGATCCAACAACAAATTAAAGAGTAAAATCATGCACAAGATTAATAAACATCAGGTTTCTACCAAACTCTCCACTTCCTTTTCTAAATACATCACTATGGATAGATTGCAAGATGATTACAACAATATCCTCCTCCAAGAAGAGGCTGACTGGCGGCAGCGGGCAAACATAAACTGGCTGAGCCTGGGCGATGAGAACACAAAATTCTTCAATACCTATGTCAAAGCACAGAGGCGGCACAACAAAATCTCTCGCCTTAAAGACGCCAATGGTAATTGGGTGGACGATCCTATTGCTGTGAAGGACATGGTGCGCACTTTCTTCCTCAACCTGATGACGACGCCCCCGACTCGGTCAAGACGCCCAACGACTGCTGCAGACTTCATTGGTTCTTTCTTGCACCCGAGTACCGACGATTGCACCCGCATAAGTCAAATTCCTACGGGCGATGAAGCAAGAAAAGTCATGTTTATGATGGCACCAAATAAAGCGCCCGGGCCTGACGGGGTCTTCAACTCTTTCATCCAAAAGAACTGGGAATGTGTGGGACCTTCTGTTATCCACACGGTACAAGATGCCTTCCACAGTGGTATAGTCAATGACCGCCTTGCAGATTCTCTTACCGTTCTGATTCCGAAAAACAAGCAACCCCAAGTTTGTGGTGACCTGCGCCCTATCTCTCTGAATAATACATGTTTCAAGCTTATCTCAAAGATCCTGGTGGAACGTCTAAAGCCTCTCCTACACGTGTGGGTTTCTGAAACTCAATCTAGCTTCATCCTGGGTAGAAGAATTACGGACAACATTATCCTCGTCCAGGAAGTCATTCACACTCGGCGCAACAAGCATTCAGGAAAACCTATGTCATGCATCAAACTTGATCTAGCCAAGGCGTTTGATAAAATGAGTTGGCCCTTCATTCTTGACACTCTGCAAAGGACAGGACTCCCGGAAAAAACCATTGGAATCATCATGCAAATTGTTACTAAAGGCAGTATGTCTATTCTATGGGAAGGTGTACCACTCGAGCCTTTTAAAGCCACCCAAGGCGTTCGCCAGGGTGACCCAATCAGCCCTTACATCTTCATCCTATGCATGGAAAGATTGAGCCAAGCCATCTACAATTCGGTGGAAAGAGGAGAATGGAAGCCAATCCGGCTGTCTCGCTCTGGCCCCCCTCTGTCGCATGTCCTCTTTGCCGACGATATTCTTCTAATGGCAGAAGCATCCACTTCACAAGCTAGGATTATCAACAAGGTGCTCCAACAATTCTCAGCTGCATCTGGACAAGTAATCTCTAAGGCAAAGTCACGGTGTTTTTTCTCCCCTAATACGCCACGCCAACATGCTACCTCCTTCTGTAGGAGGTTGGGTATTCAAAGTACAACAGATCTGGGAAGATATCTGGGTGTCCCTATCCTGCATCACCGGGTCAATAAATCCACACACTCGACAATTACAGACACTATCAAGGACCGGATGTCTAGTTGGTCATCCCGCTACATGTCTCTTACGGGTAGGATCACTCTTGCGAAATCCACTTTACAAGCCATACCAAGCTATGCTATGCAGTCAGTTCAGCTATCTCCGTCTCTCTATGACGACATCAACAAACATATCAAGAACTTTATCTGGTCCAGTGGCAGAGCACACCACAACCTTTCTCTTGTCTCCTGGAAAGTCATCACTATGTCCAAGGATGAAGGCGGTCTCAGAATCAAAGATGCACGCACTCAGAACCAAGCTCTCATGTTAAAAAATGTATGGCTCTTTATAAGCAACCCGCATGCTCTTTGGGTTCGTGTAATGAAAGCTAAGTATATGAATAGAGGGGCAATTGCTCGGAAGCCCTGCTCTTCGGTTTGGTCCTTTATTCGGAAAAATCTACCTAATATTCAACATGCGGCTGGGATTAGCATTAACACTGGAAGCTCTACTAATGTCTGGGCTGCAAAGCGGCTGCACGGTCTCTCCATACGGGACCTGGACCCTACTTTCTCGCCGCCCCAAGGTCTAGAAGATCTTTGTGTTGCATCTATGGCCTTGGACGATGGAAACTGGGACTGGCAATTCATTCATAACTATCTCCCTGAGTGCTCGTGGCAGCATATCCGTCATATTCCTCCCCCAGATATGGCGACAGGTGATGATGAGTGGTATTGGCCCCTCACGGCTTCAGGAACGTTCACGGCCAAATCTGCATACCACTGGCTCCGTACTAGCTTGCATGATGACATTGAACAGAACTGGCGATCCATCTGGAAGTTACCACTCCCTGCTCGTTTCAAAACTTTTCTTTGGCTTCTTCAACATAAGGCACTGCTCACAAACGTTGAAAAAGTATGCAGGCACATCCCTACTGATGTTATCTGCCCCATGTGCAACAATGGCACGAACACACTGCTGCACTGCCTCCGGGATTGTCCCCCCAGTAGAAGTGTTTGGGCTGCCCTAAGAACTACCCCTCAGTTTTTCTCACTCGATGAAAATGCTTGGCTCATGGAAATCCTCTCTTCTCTATGCACCACTGAAGAGTCTATCTTACCTGTTGTGGCCGTATGGGCCATTTGGCTTCACCGGAATGAGTTTATTCACAACCGACAATCCCACACGACAGTCCAGCGTATTACTTTCATCAAGAGTAAAGCCCGAGCTATTCTGAGTATTCCTCCTGCTATTCGACATATTTCTGTGGCCTCTAATGTGGCTAGTCGACAACCAACCACTCATAACATTCTGATCTTTGTAGATGCCTCCTTCACATCACCAGCGGATACTGCAGGGATAGGTATCCATGTTGTAGATGGACATGGCAGACATATTATGGGTCACGGCTCGCCCAGCTGCGCCGGTTCGACGTTGGAAGCAGAAGTTCAGAGCATTCTTTGTGCCTTGGAACTCTGTAAAACTACGGGATGGCACTCCCCTGCCATTCTGTCGGATGCTCTCACTGCAGTTCACATTATTGCCTAGATCACTCCTACAACAACCACACTTCGTCCTCACATGAGGCGCCTTCGGATGCTGTGTGAAGATGTAGGGAAATCGAACATTTCCTGTCTCTAGAAAGTACAATAGTGTAGCTGACTGCATAGCACGCCACTCAAAAAATTCTGTTGGTCCTTTCTCTTTCTCTTCTAGTACGCCTCATTGGCTAAATATGGACCTGAATGTATGTTGTTATGATATTTGGCCTGCAATAGAGAGTGGGATGAATGAAAGTTAATCTCTATCTCCTGCAAAAAAAAAAACTTCCAAGTTAAGCTTTTTGTCAACAAATTTAATGGCCCTCTAATGTTGTGTCCATAGTGAAGTCATGGTAAAGGATGGCGATATCAAGAATGAATTTAGAAACTACTCTCATAAGCTTTCAACTGAAGGCACTTCATACAATATTGAAGACTTGTGTGCCACATACAAGAGAGATCACCTACATGGTGACACAATTTGAGGTCATGAATGCTATGAAAAGATGAAAATCGGTAAGGCACATGTGATGGGTATTGATATATATGCTTTATGATTCATATTTACTTTATGCTTGAGACTTGTCTTATCTTTAGCATGCTCTTTTATCCCATATCTACTAATTCAATTTTCCACTTACTTTTTTGTCCTATAAAGAGAGGTCTTGTAATTGTTTTAGACAGATCGGCATAGCTATTTTTATTGAAAGATCGTAATAACATTTTGGACACTATTGCTACTTTCTTTGCTGAAATTCAAACTCAGTTCAATAAAACTGTCAGTTTTTTCGCACTGATGCCTTAGAATTCATGCGAAAATCTGTTGGCCTGTTTTGTATTGCTAAAGGCACTATCCATCAAACTTCACACTCTTGCACACCACAACAAAATGGTGTGGCAGAGAGGAAAAATCGCCATCCACTTGAGGTGGTGCGTACGATTCTTCTTCACCATCACGCCCAATTTGTTTTGGCCCGAAGAGGTCTCTACTGCATGCTACTTGATTAACAGAATGCCTTCGTTGGTTCTGAAAAATCAAGTCCCCTACACTCTACTCTACCCAAATGTGCCTCTTTTCTTTGTATCTCCTCGCATCTTTGGCAACACCATTTGGTTAAGAATCTTTGCCCTAGGCTTACTAAACTTAACCTCCCTTTTTTTGGGATATTCTAGAGCACAAAAAGAATATTGATGTTATGATCCTTCCAGACTTCCAGTCGACAGTGGTTTGTCAGTACTGATGTGACATTTTTTGAACACATGCCATACTATAATGGAAAAGGGTCTGCTTTATCTAGTGATCTACTGGATCCTACTCCACTCGTTCTGGTTGTGGAAGATGTTCCTAATGAAGAAACTGAGGTTTTTGCTCCATCCCTTAAAGTATACAAGCGAAGACCCAAGGTTACAGTTCCCTCCATGGCCCCTCAACAACCACATCCTCCTTCGTCGGCAGGTACCTTTTGACCTACACCTTCCCATAAGTAAAAGGAAACATGTTTGTTCCTGTACTCTACATCCTATTAGTAGTTTTGCTCTACTACTAATCTTAGTGGTGCTAAATTTCCTGCTTTACTATTGCTATCTCTGCTATCGCTATACCAAAGAGTGCTACTCAAGCATACAACTTCCTATCTGGCGTGAAGCTATTGAAACTGAGATGGCTGCTTTTCATGATCGACAAACTTGGGGATCTTGATGATCGTCCTCAAGATTGTTCTACATTTGGATGTCGTTGGATATTCACTATTAAGTACTAGTCTGGTGGTATGATTGAACGACTGAAAGCACATCTAGTTGCAAAAGGTTATACTTAGACCTATGGGGTGGACTATTTTGAAACTTTTTCTCCTGTTGCTAGGCTTAATTCTCTTCAGGTGCTTATCTCTGTTGCTATAAATAATGATTACCCTCTTTTTCAACTTGATGTTAAAAATGCCTTTTTATATGGAGACTTGAATGAGGAAGTCTATACGGAGCAACCTCCTGCGTTTGTTGCTTAGGGGGAGTGTACCAAAGTTTACAGACTCCAAAAAGCGATTTATGGCCTAAAACAAAGCCCAAGAGCGTGGTTTGACAAATTAGGCTAGATTCTTCTTAAATTTAATTTTCAACGCTCACATTCTGATCACTCTGTTTGTGTTCATTAGAAAAAACTTCTGGGCTTGTTATTCTTATTGTGTATGTGAATGACATAATCTTGTCTGGTAACGATAAAGAAGGCATTCAAGCTACTAAAAGTTATTTTGAACAATATTTTGTTAAACAAAGGATCTAGGGATTCTCAGATACTTCTTGGAGATTGAAGTTTATCGATCTTCCTCTGGCATTTGTCTTTCACAACACAAATATGTTCTAGATCTTCTAATGGAAACAAACATGTTTGGAACTAAACCTGCTAGCGCCCCTCTGGAGCCCAATACAGATAGGGATGATTCATCTACTCCACCTTATCTTGATAACCATCAATATAGAAGATTGGTTGGTAAGCTTATCTATCTTACTGTCACTAGAGCTGACTTTGTTTCTGCTGTTGGATTTGTTAGTAGGTATTTGGACCAAACCTCGACAATGTCATTGGTATGTTATCTGTCATATTCAAATATATCTGAAGAAGTCTCCCGGGAAAGGATTGTTATATCGACGACAGGAACACTGCAAACTCAGTGTTTATTTTGACTTTGACTATACTGGTAGTAGATATGAATATGATAGAAAATCCACCTCTGGCTATTGTACTTTTGTTGGAGATAATCTAGTCATATGGTGAAGTAAAGAACATACTTTGGTTACTTGGTCTAGCATTGAAGCGGAGTATAGAGCCATGGCTCATACTACTGGTGAACTGATGTGGGTCTAAGGAATCCTCAAAGAATTTGATATATGTGATCCATATCCTATTCCTATGTACTGCGACAACAAAGAGTCCATTTTTATTGCCAACAATCCTACTTTTCATGAGCGCACCAACTACCAAGCATATAGAAGTGGATTTCCACTGTTCGTCTCAGGTTGCATTTCCACTCCTTATATACGGACAAAAAATCAGGCTACTGACATCTTCACAAAGTTGCTTCCAAGACCTCACTTCATTACTATAGTGGACAAGCTGGACATGTTTGACATTTATGCTCCAACTTAAGGGGGAGTATTGATTTATATGCTTTATGCTTTATATTTACTTTATGCTTTACACTCATCCTGTCTTTAGCCTGTTCATTTGTCCCATATCTACTAATTCTGTTTTCCACTTACTCTCTTCTATAAAAGAGAGTGTCTCGTAATTGTTTTAGACAAATCAAATAAACATTATTTCTCTCTATACCAAACATAATCTCTTTTAATGTATGGAAGAGTATGGGCGAACAAGAGTATTGCGGTTATTGACTTTCTTCAAAAAGACTATGAGAACAAAGAAAATACTTAATGAGTAGGGAAACAAATGATAATGACCATCTATGAAAATAAGAGATATGCTCAAAGATGCACAAGTTGTAGATATATCACACCAATTAATCACACTATGAAGCTTTGGAGAAGATCATTGAATCAAACATAAATCTATAAAGCCAATATTAAACAAAAAAATTTAGTTTGGTACTGGCAAGAGCTAAAATGAATGTTATTTTTATGGTAAGGAGAGTTATGATGAAGCACAAAGAAAGCTGCAGTGATCTTCGTATATCTTTCATTATTTTGTAAAAGGCTTATTATTGAGTATCGAGGGAAGTTGTTTGGTGGGTCTTGGAGAATTAGGGGGCCCCAACCCAATGGATTAACTTATTAGATATGCAATTGCTAGTTTCACAAATCTAGAATGAGAGACACCTAGATTTCCTACTATAGTTGGGGTACATCTAGAAACAACTTTGACTCCACGTGTATATATCTGTCCTTGTTTTGGATGAGTAAAACAACCTTGTTGATGACATACCTTAATGTATTTGCTATTGACATTAAACAAATTGATGAAACTAAAGATAGTTTGAATAAAAAACCAGAGCTTTGAAACAATGCATTAAATCTAATGATTTAAAGATCAATAGAAGTAATATAGAGTCCATCATTGTGACTTGATCAATCCTAAATTGTAGAAGGTGTTGCCAAGCTGGATGGAGTGGATGTACATGTACTACAATGTAACGCCGCCACTCTTCTCTCTCTCCCCCTTTTTGCCCCTGTTGCGATCCGCCTCTCCTTCCCCTTCTACATGTGTGGCCGACAAGGCTACTTGCATCTGCCACTAAAGACTAATAGCGGTTGGCCAAACAGTACTCTTGAGTGGCACCAAGGCCATAGGGAGCTGCGATGCTGGTAAGGAATGAGGTATCGTCAGTATTGATGGTATTTCGTTCGAAATACCGATACCGACAGGTATCGGTATAGATACATGCGTGCGTACCGATAGAATAAAAAATATCGATAACACTAACATGTATACTGCCAATACCAACATGTTTCGATGATTTCAGTGCAAAATGCAATGCACTACTAACTTCACTGTACCGACCAAAACCGGCGGTATACTGTTTTTTGCGAGATGGACTGTTGTTACTTCTTGGGAGGAGAATAGGTGCATTTGGATGATTTTTGGCGATTGAAGCTAATATCAACCCAAATCAATGTAAGTCTTAGCTACTCTCTTTCATTTTCTACCATTAGCAACCTCTCCATCTTTTTTACCTACTTTTTTCTTCCACTTTCACCTAAAAAATGGGTTTTTACCGCCAAAGCCTGGTATTGCTCCAATTTTTATTTGTTTATGCGACCTCTACATACATCTATAAGTATATTATGTATAATTACTATTATCATGCAATTTATCTAATCATATTACAATAGGTACTGATATAATTAGTTATTTATATTTAGTAGAAGATGTTTTACTAAAGAGTAATGTGAATATAATACAAATGAGCATTATACATGAGTATTATACAGTTATACAGTATTGCACTTGAATGTGCAACACGGAACTTCATAACCAACCTTACATAATATACATATCACAGGAGCAATATGTCAACCATATCAACTCAATACTGTATGGAGAATCAATGTGTAACTCAAAATACAACTGATGAGTTAGTAAGTTACTATGCTATTACTATGTTGTAAATTGGATATTATTGTATAGGTGTGTGTATTTATGTTTATGGATTGTGCTAGTAAAATTCCAAATCTTAATTCCTAGATTTTGTTATCGAAATCCCTAGAAAACAGGGCATGTTCCCTACCTCCCACATGATGGACACCCCACCCCCACATGCCCATTATAAAATTTTCTTGCATAAAACGATGCATGCAGGTGTAGAGATTACACCTGTAAAATTTCATGATTTAATTCGTTCATTTTAGCGTTGACGACCAGGATTGCATCTGTCAATATTTCCATCGGTATACTGGTAAATACCTATTTCCAGGCTGTCGAAACGGCATCGGTATCGGATACCTCGTTCCTTGGATGTTGGTTGCCGCTAGCACCGACATGCCTCTTGGTCCTCCGTCGTCCCTATAGGAGCTCTGTCACTTGAGGGGTCTGTTTGCCCCTACAACATCAATAATAGTTACCTTGTAGGATGCCACAATGATAAGGAAGGCAAGCCCCTACAACATCAATAATAGTTACCTTGTAGGATGCCACAATCATAAGGAAGGCAACATCTACCTCGTAGTTGCTCTGGTGTGAGCCACAGGCAAGGGGTCCTGATCATCCCTTCACTAGCATGCAGTACCCGACATGATCTAGGCTGAACCACTTCCCTCCCTGCTCTTCTTTTTTCTTTCCTTTTTTAATTTACAAAAAAAAAAGATCCCAATTGTGTAACTGTGTTGTTCTTTCCTCAACATGTGATTCTCCTGGAATACATGGGTGAGAGCTTTGTCTTCTGATCCGGGAATCATGCTTTTCTATCACAATGCATAATTGTTGTGATCTACTCCTATTGCACAATGTCTTCCGGTAGAGGAAGTGTACATACTCAGACAAAACCTTAATGGACTAAGACACACTAGGGCCCAAATACAAATAGACCCAACAATTAGATAACTAAATTAACCCGACTATGTAACACTCCCCCTCGAACTGAGCTTGGAAGAATCCCAAGTCAGCTTGCTAACAGACAAACACAAACAAACAGACATACAAAAACATAATAAAAAGATAATCCAAGCCCATACAAGAAAAGTTCTCCCCTATAATGTTACAATAAAGAATTCATCACTCAAACACTCCCCCTCAAGTAGATAATCCAAAAGTAGTGGGTACGTAGATACTAGACATGCATCAAGAGCTTCTTGATCAGAATGAAATGAAATTTAGAGCAAAAGTAGTAGGTAGGCATCAAAGATAGAAGCAAAATTAAATTTCCTCTCTTCATCTAATCTCTCCTCGATTTACCCTTGCAATAGGCGCCTCTCACATGTCGCCATCACCAATTATAAATATGAGTGCATCCCTTATGCAGTAAGTACATAGACGGGCATTAAGAGCTTCTTGATTAGAATGAAGTGGAATTTGGAGCAAAAGTAAGCAGTATATAGGATCAAAGACAGAAGCAAAATTAAATGTCCTCTCTTCAATTGTTCTCTCCTTACCTACAATAGGTACCCTTCATACGCCGACATGACCAATTATTGATATGAGTACATTCCTTATGCCACTCAGTAAGGTGGCACATCCCCGCTCCATGCACAGGCGACAAGCACTCCTCTTTGCCTATTCTACCACCTCTGACTAGTCAATCAGTGATTCTCCACTGTATTGGTCACATGCTATATCCTCTTCTCATCTCATTGATCAGTGATTCTCCACTATATTGGTCACATGCTATTACCTCTTCTCATCTCATTGTTGCACCCGAAGGTACTGTTAGGTCATCCATGGTGGGTACCCGCTTTAACTGCATTGTAGAGCGTGGACTTCAGCCCTACCCAACACATAATTGGTATGTTGTGCCTCCTCGCCACCTCAAATCACTACATACCTCACGTCTATGTGTAACGTCCCAAGATTTGAGGCCTCAAATATATTATGATCTTAAAAGGAATGATTGGACTACGCATATCACCAAGGTGCGCCTCCTTTTCAGGGAGCCCATCACTAAAGAACTTTATGGTTAAGCGTGCTCAGCCCAGAGTAGTACTAGGATGGGTGATCAGTCAGGAAGTTGATCTTGACTTGTGCG
The DNA here is from genome assembly GCA_963693085.1 of Alisma plantago-aquatica. Lineage (NCBI taxonomy): Eukaryota > Viridiplantae > Streptophyta > Magnoliopsida > Alismatales > Alismataceae > Alisma > Alisma plantago-aquatica. The sequence goes on from OY856410.1 coordinate 196,753,106, forward strand.
TGGGTGAGGACAAAGCGCATAGTGAAGGCTAGTGGTGGTTTGTGGGATCAGTCGTCATTCCTGAAACTCTGCTAGAGCCTTAGGCAGTGGGCCCGGACGTCACAAATGGTATCAGAGGCAGATCCCCTCCAGTAGGTGGGCAGTCTTAAGCCATGCGATCTGGGCATGTTGGAAAGGGCTATCCTAGTTGATGGAGCAACCCATGCGTCGGTATTCGTGGATGGGAGCTGGGTGTACATGTGCCATTATGGGTCTGCACTGAAACGAGGAGAGATTATGAGGCCATAGCATTGAGCCTTGACGAGGAGGTCAAGATTCTAACTGGGGGTGATTGTAACGTCCCAGGATTTGAGGCCTCAGATATGATGATCTTAAAAGGGATGATTGGACTACCCATATCACTAAGGTGCACCTCCTTTTTAGGGATCCCATCAGTAAAGAACTATGTGGCTAAGTGTGCTCAGCCCAAAGTAGTACTAGGATGGGTGACCAGTCGGGAAGTTGATTCTGGTTTGCGTGTGAGTGAGGACAAAGTGTGCAGTTAAGGCAAGTAGTGGCCTGTGGGGCTAATCGTCATTCCTAAAACTTTACCAGAGCCTTGGGCAGTGGTCCTCGGTGTCACACTGTCTATTGGCATACGGCTCTGTTAAAACATAAAACTATAAGCAAAGTTGCCCTGTTCTGCCGCTTACTTCCATAGTCACCTTGCCTTTTGTGCATTACATCCCCAATTCTCTAATAATCTACTTTTTGCAGCAAAGCTAGTTGATTATCTCAAATGTTATCTCACTTTCCGCCCCTCTGGCTTTGCCATGTAGAATTTGAGGATGATTGGATGATCCCCTGTTCTCATGACCTCTACTACCACTCATAGTTGTCAAGGCGGCTAGGCAGTCAACATGGCTCAAGGGGCGCCTAGCCCGCCTAGGCAGGCGCCTAGGCTGTTCTGGACGTTTTTTAGTTTTTGTATTTTTTCAGTATGTTAATTTACTTCTTATTGTACATATATACTACGTATAATATCATATAGGAAACATAAAAAGTGGGCAGAATGAGGCTATGACAGCAGTAGCAGGACATGGTAGTAGGAAGAAAAAAGGGAAGTAATATCAATAAGCCTGCAACAACAATTGGAGTAGGAGATGTAGAAGAGAAATAAAAGAAAACATGGTGGGAAGAGGTTGTAACTCAATAGAGAGGAAATGGAGGATGGGAAAGAAAAGAAAGAAATATTAATAACAGCAGCAACATCACGAGGAACAGGTGATGTAAAAGAGGAAAATAGAAAGTACAAACATCAACAACATTACGAAGCATAGGTGACGTAAAAGAGGATTACAAGAAAACATAATTTAAAAAAAATGCAGAGCAGTAGTAGGATTTAGGAGGGGATATAGGAGGAATAACTCACAAACAAACACAGCAACAGTAGGATATAGGAATAAAATGCAGGAGAAAGGATAAAAAAAGAAGAGAAAAAGGAAGAACAACAGACATTAAGTACTTTTTTTTTAACAAACAAGCTATGATAACTCACCAATTTGGCCCAAATCAGACTTGTTTTCCCCTAATTTTGCCTAAATCAGGCCTATTTCAACTATAAACTGACTCAAGGTGATCTAATTTGACCAAATCCAGACTTGATTCATGCTAATTTAACCTTTAAATTGCTTAATTTGGACCTAATAGGCCTTAAACGCCCACATAATGCATGTAATAGGCTGGGCGCCTAGTTTAAGGCGCCTTGTCTAGCGCCTAGGGCGCCTTGATAACTAAGCTATCACTCCGTGGCTTCATCACCACGATCCGTTACCCTAGTTACTAGCTAGCTCCTACAACATTGTTGTTATGGATATCTCTCTTTAGATAAACTTAAAGTTTTAGACTTTGTTTCCTCCCTCTCACTTTTTTGTGCGACATGTTAGTAAGGTTAACATCATTGCATTTCTTTTCCTCATTCAAACCATTAAATATTCTTTTTTGACTTAATACATAATATCATTTGCGGCCCATTTCCTACTACAACATTTTTTAACTTTTTCTTGACGATTTCTCTCGCAGATTTGGTTGAATCTTCTTGAAACTCGAGAGGATGCCTTTCCTATTGTTAAAGCTTTATATTAAACTATCTTGCTGCAATATGGCTCGTTTATTAATAATATTTGAATCGGCAATGCCCTTGAATATACCCAAGGTGTTGTCTCTTAATTGTGATGATGGTCCTCTCAATGAGTGGTGATGTGTTGACACTTTACAACATGTTGATGTTGTAAAACATAAAAATCATCATCTCCTTGACACCATTTGGTTGTTCGCCACTTATTTTTTTGACCGCCTGCTTTCTCATAAACTGCCAACAATAGTCCTTTCTCAAGGGAAAACTCCTGTCTTTGCTCTTCACCCCCCTGAAGAATCCTTTTCCTCGTGCTCTCCAAGTGTCGGGCGTGTCACCTTTGTGCAAAACTTCGCCAAATCTCGACAAACTTTGCCTCATGCCCTAAAGATTGTCTTCCTAGGATACTCTGACTTGCAGAAAGGGTACATCGCCTCGATCTTAGTATTAGTCGTCTACATATATCACTAATGTCACCTTTCATGAAGATGACATCTTCTACACGACGACTCCTATCTGCATGCCACCTGAGTTGTGTTGGTACCTTTGGATATCGACCCCTATCCTTGTCTGTTGGATCATGCTTCCCTAGGGGACGCCTTTGCCATCAGAGTGGCAACATCGCCTCTCGCTTGCTCTGCCTGAAGCCCGTCACCAAGGCTGTTGGATGATCCCTTCATCGACATGCAATGCCTAGCATGGTTGGTTTTGCATCTCCTCTCCCCACTCTTTTTTCTTTTGTATGTCCTTCTATATGTCTCTCTCTATATATATACATTCTTTTCATTAAGCTTAATTGGTCTTAGGTTGGCATAAGCCGCACCTAATATGACCAAAATTAGATTTAATTGCCCCGAATTTGACCCAACTTGATATAATATATTTGACCTAACTGTATTTAAATTAGACCTAACTTTCCCTAATCTGCTTGAAATTAGTCTGAATCTGTTTTAGTTTGAATCTAGTCTAACGTGACCCAATCAGACCCAACTTCCCCCAAGTAGAACAAATTCAAACTTAACTTCCCTAATTCAAACCTAATTTTTCTGACTTGACCTAATTAGACCTAAATTTTGACTAAATTCAGCCCAAGATGATGGAATATGATCTGATCTGATATAACTTTGACCTAAATAATGCTAATATATCCTTAGAGTGATTGATTTTGGATCTAAAATGCATAGGTGCAAACCCTTGGTGCTAAAGGACTTGGGCGCCTAGGTTTGGCACCTTGGCAATGAAAAATTAACCTTTGAATATTTGCATCTGGAATGGTTGTTTCATTACGTTACGAGCTAGAGGAGCATACCACATCCAAGTGCCAAGAACATCAACTACGGTGCTTCTTGAAGTTGCATCAATACCTTTGAAGTTGCAAGAGGAGGGAACCATATAGCGCTCAAAAGCAATCACTAATAAGGTGCAGGGGCCTAGAAGCAACCAAAGTGCAAGCAAAGGTGAAAGATGCATGCCTCTTAATGAGGGAGAAACACATGGAATCACCACATCATTGTTTATCATGGCAGATAGTTTTCATGTTGTGTCAATTCATATTCATTTCTCTTTTATTCAAGTTTTCTTAATGGATCACCTCCATGTGGGCCTTGGTAGTGGGCATGGCGGCCTTATGCACTTGATTAAGCTAAGGTGGGCGCCTCGCAGAAGGAATCAGGTGGCTGCTTAAGTGGACGAAACAGCCTGAAGCACTGCTAATTTCTGATGCCTAAGCCAGTCTAACAATATTTTAAGCAGGCAACAATATGGTTCCAAGCAGATTGGTCCTAGAACCCATTTTTTAAACACCGAGAAAGACTATAGGGTAGGTGACAGTTAGGCAAGCACACATGTAGAGCAAGCACAATTTGGGAAGGCAAAAGGCAATAGTTAAGATGAAAAAGTTGCATAATATAAAATTTATTGTGCACGAAGAACAAGGTGTAGGGTGCTATTTGAGGGTCTTACGAACTTGTTTAGAGCGTTGGAAATGAGCTGGTCGTCCATGATGGATGAATGTTAGGGGCCTAGTGGCCTTAACCAAAGGCCGAATCAAAGTCTGCAGACCCCTAGCAGCATCAGGAAGGATTCAAAAACCCTTGGTAGCCCTTTTAAGATGCATAGAGGAAGGCCGACTGCAAGCGCCAATCTGACAGAAAAACAATTTCTAGGAGCCATTAGGGGATGTGGAGGCAAGTGGAAAAGAAACTCTTAACTTGAAGCTGAATAGACGGCAACACTAGCTGTGGCGTGTAGAAATAGCCCTTAGAGAAGGATATGGTATTGCTAGTAGGACGAATAAAGGAGGAAGGCCGCAAGGCCTCATCAGGTACACACTTCAATAGGCACAAGCAAAAGAAATGCATGTGAGGATACGCTGGGATGTATAAACTCATGAAGATGCAAGAACATTGTTGAATCCTTAGGGTCAGCAATTAGCATTTTGTTCCCGTTCAAAATCCTCTTCTTTGTACCACATGGGAGACAGGCAAGTCCTTGTAAAGTTAGACTGCATGACTTTAAACTCAAGGAAAAGAAAAAAATTGCAGGTACATGCATACGAGTTAAAGCATTCAAGAAGAAAGGAATAGGAATTAAATATTCATATAGATGCACTGATTATAGCTTTCCGTCAAATGTGTAATTTGATCATGTTATCGCTAATTTTATAGTTCACTAAAGTCTTAGTTTTAGTTATAATGTCTAATTTAATAGTTTTTGGGAGTCCATACCTACTCTTCTCATTGAAGCTAGTAAGAGTACAAGAGTATTTATTGTGTATATGCGCTCAAGATTATTTTACTTGTTATTGTTTGGAATCCTAGTGCATTGGGGTTTTCTGGTGTCTTGTCTTGCCTCATCTGCTATATATAAGAGAGGGTTGGCTTTATCACAACCACAATATGTGATTATTAGTTATTATGAATGCATGCCGTGGCTATTACCTTACATTTGATTTATCTGGACTTGTTCTTTTCTACAAACAGATTCATGAGATAGCATAAAAGTAACTCAGTTAATATATTTTCAGCCTTATATGTTTTGGTTATGTTTATGTTCTTTAATGATGATTTATATTCAGACCAGGGCTGAATTCTATCCTGACGGGATACCTTCCAAGTGTTATTCTTAACTGTTTCATATATATCGTTCCATATGCAATGTTATGGATAGCATCTCTTGAAGGCCACATATCAAGAAGCGAGATGGAGATAAAGGCTTGCAACATGGTTTTTTATTTCCTAGTAGGAAATGTATTCTTCTTGAGTTTGCTGTCAGGGTCATTACTAGATGAAATAGGTGAATCTTTTACACATCCAAAAGATTTTCCAAACCGTCTTGCCAGTGCTGTTTCTTCTCAGGTAATCTTGGAGTAATTACTGTTTAAACATCATCCTTCACATCTATTATCTCAATTTCAACTTTCCCGCCAAATATGTTGTTTTCATGTCTATGGAGTAATAGTATATGTTAAATACGATATAAGTGGGGCAAAACCCCTCGTGTAGGTTTTTCTTATTGATAGGAGGCAGCCACCCTTTCTAATAGATAGGATAAGGGGGAAGCATACAGTCACAGGACAAAACCCTAATGAGCCAATACACAATTGCCCATATTACAAATAGACTAAAACAACTTAAGTAAATAGACTAAACCACATAAATAAATAGACTAACAATATAGATTCTCATATAGGTTTTGGTGGATTCTATTTAGAGATTAATATGCAATCCATCTATTATATAGTGAGAAAACATCTCCATTCGGATGTATTTGTGAAAATCAATGCAGTGCACTATATATTCTCATCAGAAGTGCTATATACCATCTTCACAGTTTGTAAAGTATAATTAAGTACATACTAAGGATATAATTAAAACAATTGATCAAAGTCCTAAAGCTTGTGTGTAGTTTCATACATCTTAGCCGCTCTTGCAGTACATGCAACCACATTCTACATATGATCACCACAGTACAGATATTGTGGTGATATCACCACTTTTTAGTTCACATGTCGTAGATTGCAATGACAATTAGTTAAAGCTGTGACAAAGGAGAGAGATAGTGGGTAATTAAATTAGTTACATACTTTGCAATGCTGACAGGATCACACTTTCAGTCGTGACATCTTTTGGGCTTAATTTTCTTCTAGTAGCTGGCTTTGTGGGCCTTCTATATCTGAATTCTGGTTGCAAGTTCATTAGTTTACTATTTCAATATCTTGTTATAGAATGCTTTTAATGTAATACTGCGGCTATTTAAAAATAAACTAGGCAATGACTGAAATGATAATTCTCATTCATAAACTGTGTGTTGGATGCCCATAGAGCCTTTATATAGGCTTCTAAAAGAAAGACTAAACACATGATAGCCAATGTGGGACTAAAATCACATGACTTTACAAAAACCCATAAGAAGAGAAAAGACATAATAAAATAAAACATGCCAATAAAGCCTAACTAATGACACGACGATGCCTACGCTCATAAGTGCGTAAAAGTGGGGCCTGTCCTACATCAACTCCCCTGTAAAAGACTCGACCCCGTCGAGTCAGTACTAAGGTAGAGCTCCAAAAGATCTGCATCAACGCGACAAAACTCCTCCTCGGTGATCCATGTGGCGTCTGCTGAAGAACGACCTCTGCAACGAACCAAGAAACGACGTACAATGCCCTGGCTGGTGAGGATGGCCTGGTCGTCCAAAACGGTGTTGATGCGCTCGGGCGGCTGTTGAGGAAGTCGAGGCAGAGGCAGTAACGTTGTTGACGGCGGTGAACCATGGTGACGGTCTGACGAAGCTGCTGGTGGTGGTGGAGGGGGCTCGAATGTACCACGATAAGGAGAAAGATCCTCCACATTGAATATTGCACTAATGCCCCAATCTGCTGGCAAATCCAGTACATAGGCATTGGGTCCCTATCGACTAAGTATTTGGAAAGGTCCGGATGCTCTGGCATGAAGCTTCTTGAAAGATTTTTTGGGGTAGCGTTCAGGGCACACACGTACTAACACATAATCTCCCACATTATATTCTTGAAACCTGCGATGTGCATCTGCATAAAGCTTATAGTTTTCATAAGACAAAGTAAGTTTTTGGCAAATCTCGGCATGCAAATCATGAATGTGCTGGGCAAAGGTCTCAGCGGTGTGGGAAGTGCGGTCATTAGTGGACATAGGTACAAGATCTATAGGATGGCGAGGTTTGTATCCATTAACAACTTCAAAAGAACTCTTTCCTGTGGAACGATTTATAGAGTTGTTGTAAGCAAATTCTGCAGTAGGTAGCAATAAGTCCCAGTTGCCTAGGCGCTCACCAACAAGACATCGCAGAAGGTTACCCAAGCTCTTGTTAACCATCTCAGTTTGACCATCAGTTTGAGGGTGAAAGGCAGAAGAGAATCTGAGGTTGGTACCAAAGATTTTCCACAAGGTCTTCCAAAAGTAGCTAACAAACTTTACATCACGGTCAGAGACTATGGAGGAAGGAAGTCCATGTAGTTTGACTACCTCATTGAAGAAAAGGCGGGCGATACGAGAGGCATCAAAAGTCTTACTACAGGAAATGAAGTGGGCCATTTTCGAAAAACGATCAACAACGACGAACACAGAGTCATGGCCACGGGAAGTGCGAGGAAGACCTAAAATAAAATCCATACTTAGGTCCTTCCAAGGCTCATAAGGAATAGGGAGAGGAGTGTAAAGACCCGTATTTTGTCTTTTGGTTTTGGCCAATTCACAAGTACGACACTGAGACACGATGCGAGCCACATCACGACGTAGGGAAGGCCAATAAAATCTGTCTGTCACTTGAGTGGTGGTCTTATCCCTACCGAAATGGCCATCGAGGCCACCAACATGTAATTCCCAAACGAGAAAATCTCGAACTGAAGTAGAAGGGGTACACAACTGCGTGCCACGAAAAAGAAATCCATCACGTAGGCTAAAATCAGAAGCATGGCCGGGTGTGCTACTGAGAAGTTCAGAATGAATAGTCGCGAAATCAGGACATGTGGGATATTGTTCTTTCAGTCGGTCGAAGCCCACAACTTCAATGCTCATAGATTGTAGGGTGGTCAAGCAACAATTGAGAGCATCTGCGGCCTTGTTCTCTACACCTGAACGATGCTTGAGGATAAAAGTGTACTCCTGAAGAAATTCACACCACTTGGCGTGACACACATTTAAGTTCTTTTGGGAGTTCAGAATGCGAAGGGCTTGATGGTCAGACCAAAGAATGAACTCTTGATGGAGAAGGTCTTAGTTTTGACTGCCTCAAAAGCACTTTTGGCTGATGGTGTCCACTCTAATTTTTCACACTTCATTAACTCAGTGAGAGGAGCCATAATGGTGCTAAATCCTCGAACAAAACGACGCTAAAAAGTAGCCAGCCCGTGAAAGTTGTGATGCTAAAAATCGAAGTGGGTTGAGGCCTAACAGTGATGGCCTTGACTTTGGCTGGGTCAGCCTGAAAATAGCCAAGGAATAGGACTTTATCTTGAAGGAACGAACACTTCTTTAGATTGATGTACAATTTCTCAGTACGAAGTGTGTCAAAGATGAATCGGAGATGAGTTAGATGTTCATCCTTGGTCTTACTAAAAATCAGAATATCATCAAAGTATACCACTAATTTTTTTTTCCAATGAATGGCCGTAACACATGGTTCATGACGCGCATGAAGGTGTTGGGTGCGTTCGAAAGGCCAAAAGGCATGACTAGCCACTCATATAAACTGCCTGGGTTTTGAAGGCAGTCTTCCATTCATGAGACTCCTTACCACGGATCTGGTGGTAACCACTACGAAGGTCAATCTTGGAGAAACAACGGGATCCCGTCAATAGATCAAGCATGTTGTCAAGACGTGGAATAAGAAATTGATATTTGACAATGATCTTATTGATGGGTCGACAATCTAAGCACATACACCAACTACCATCCTTCTTGGGAGCAAGTAGTGTCGGAACCGCACAATGGCTCTTGCTCTCAAGAATGAATCCTTTGAGAAGGAGGGCATCAGCCAGACGTTTCAATTCAACATGCTCGGTTGGGTTCACACGGTAATGAGGTCGGTTAGGGAGCGAAGACCCGGGAATCAAACCAATCTCATGCTGAATATCACGCATAGGAGGGAGCTCATCCGGAAGGTCGGTGGGTGTCATGTCCTTGAACTCGTCGAGAAGGGAGGCAAGTTCCGGTGGGGGCTGACAATCGGATATAGGAGTAGATTCTTTGATGTATAACACATACATGCATCCAGATTCTTAGCTGGCTTCCTCAAGCTCTCGTCGAGTGACAAGGTGTAGAGAGTGTTGAGATTTGGAGGATTGGGGATCGGGCGGTGGACTCTTTTTGATAGGGGAAATGAAACGAGTAGGTGCTAATCGGATGTGTTTGCCTTTGTGCTTAAAAGTATAAACGTTGGAGCATCCCTCATTGTGGGCATCTAAGTCATATATCTAAGGACGTCCCAAAATGACATGACCAACATCCATGGGCAACACGTCACACCAAATGTGGTCTGAATAAGCACCAAGAGTGATGGGTACAAGACAACATTGGGTGATGGGCAAGCTAATCTGGTTCACTCAATGGACTTTGTGTGGTTGTGGATGTGGTTCAGGGCGCAACTCCATGCACTTCAATCCATGGTGTGAAATGATAATTTGAGAACTACCCCCATCAATGAGGAGTTTACAACTTTTACCAGCGTGTTTGAAAAAGGTTTGGAAGGGGGTGGTACGTTTCCATTCATCCCCTTCTGAAGGAGCAGTAAGAACACACATGACTTGAAGATAAGAAGGATCATCCTCATAATCGGCGTCATCATCTGAGATTTCAGAGGCTCGAAGAACATCTTCATACTCAATGTCATCCTTTGGGGTGGTATTGGGAGAATCAGAGGACACACAAAGAGCACGCCGAGGGCATTGGGCAGCTAAGTGAGTCGTGCTATGACAATGAAAGCATTCACAGCCTCTTGGAGGAGGTCGGATTGGGGTGGACATTATCTCCTTGCCTTTACTAGCTGAAGGGGTTGAAGAACCCTGGGGAGATGGTTGGGGCAGAGGATAGGCCGAACGAGATGAGGTGGTGACAAGATTACTGGTTGATCTAGTACGTTGGCCGAAACGAGAAAAGGAAGGCCCACGAGAAGCAGGTTGTAGGTAACTCTCGACCTTTTAGGCGCGGTGAAAAGCATCGTATAAGGAGTCATATTGTTGCAATTGCATTTCTCGCTTAATATCGGGGTGTAGACGGTGCACAAAGCGAGCGACTAATTGCCAATCTGAGTCATTGTGAGCACAACGGGTTGTAGCCTCTTCAAACCGTTCCATGTAATCCTGAACAGAAGATGTCCCTTGGCTAAAGGCCATCCAATAGGAAAGAAGTTGTCTTTGGTATTGGGAGGGTACATAGCGTTCACGTAGCTTGGTTTTCATCTCATCCCAAAATAGAATAGGAGGCTGACCACTACGCTCCATGTCACGTTGGACGCCTTGCCAATACCTCTTGGCAGACCCTTCGAGTTTCATTTATGCAAACCTAATCCGTTGGGCATCTGTCATGTTATACCAGTCGAAATAATCTTCCAAATTGGCAATCCAATCGAGAAAAGCCTTAGGGTCAAGTTTTCCATCAAAAGTAGGGGCATCTACCTTAACTCGTCGGGTGATATCATCCTGAGGTGGGCGTCCTGGGTGGTATTGACCGTAAGGATTTTGGGGAAAGTCTGGGCCACGTGAGGGGGGGGGGCGTGAAAAGCATCATGTCCAGGGGGACGAGGACGTGGCGCAGGAGGTTGGATGGGATGATACGACGGAGCCATTGGTCGTTGAGGATGTGGATAATGATTTGCAGGAACGAATTGGGGGTCTGGGGCATTGCGTTGAGGGGGGTATCGCCGTGCAAGGTTTGTGTGTGGAGCACCGGGTTGAGGCGTATAATTGGGAGGCTGATAATACGGTGGGTAGTAGTGGTGGTTTTCCTCATAGGCTTGTAGGGAGTAAGGGTCATGTTCAGCGAAAGGGTTAGTGGCCCCTAAGTTTTGGTAGTCAGGGATCTTTTGGGGTTGTAGTGCACATATTTGCAAGGGAGTAAGAGCTAATGGGGATCGAGGTGCATTCCCAATATTCGGTGGCATGCCATATCCCAAATAAGGTGCGGAATTCTAACCGGCCTGGAGAGTATGTGTTTGGCGGATTGTGCGAAGCTCAGCCATGATGGAATTAAGTGTTTGACTAAGAGTATCCAGGTTAAAGGGGTTTTGGGAAGAGGCAAGGGCTTCTTCCAGAGTGGGTTCCAACACAGGGCTATTAAACCTATGATCCGACATAATGAATTGCAGTGAAACAACCAAAAATTAGTGTGCCAAAGGAAAACTTAGTTTCTGAGATGAACGCGAAAAATTCAAGAAAAAAATGCGGACAGATATATGAAAGTAAATAGTGCGCCGAACAAAGAAAAACCTCTCACAAAAATAGGACTTTGGCAATTTTGCGGTGGGGAATCAAAACTCCCTATGGACCCGTTTGCGAATGTACTAGAAATGCAGAAGAAGAACAAGGTACAATAACAATGGAAAGACCTTACCCAAATTGTAGATATCGAATACCCTTTACTTTTTGTAGAAGATGTTGAAGAAAGCTTCCTTAAAGTCGATGTAGAAGGAAGTGCCTCAGAAGGAAGGATGATCTGGTATGCCTTGACCCTACGCCGATCCAACAGGGGCAGGGGGAGAGGACGGTGGCGGCAACAACGACAGGGGTCGGCGGCTACAACAGCGGTGGACGGTGGCGGCGACAACAACAAGGGGTGGCGGCTGTAGCAATGACAGACAATGGCGACTGCAACTGCGGCAGCGAGCGACGGCCGTAGTAGCAGCGGGCAGTGGTCGTAGCAGCAACGGACGGCGGCAACAGGCAGAAAGGGACGACGACAGCAGGGGGGCGGCGACAGCAGGCGGAGAGGGTAGCAGGCAGGGTTTGGTAGCAGCGACGGGTTTGGTGAAGGTGGAGGATGACGGCTGGAGGATGGAGGGTGACGGCTGGGCATGACCTAACCCTAATGCTTTTAGGATTAGGCTCTGATACCACTTAATGTAAAACTACGGCTATTTAAAAATAAACTAGGCAATGACTGAAATGATAATTCTCATTCATGAACTATGTCTACATGGATGCCCATAGAACCTTTATATAGGCTTCTAAAAGAAAGACTAAACACACGATAGCCAATGTGGGGTTAAAACCACATGACTTTACAAAAACCCATAAATAGAGAAAAGACATAATAAAATAAAACATGCCAATAAAGCCTAACTAATGACACGACGACGCCTACGCTCATAAGTGCGTAAAGGTGGGGCTTGTCCTACATCAACTTTGGCATTATATTGCCACTAGAATATCGAACCATGGACAAAGAGATGCATGAGAGAAAAGTGTAAAATATAGGATTAATTGAGATAATCAAACAATTACATGACCTCTCTTTATGTAGGACAAGAGAGAGACGCTAATTACAAAGATAAGAGATATGAGATAAAATTAAAACTAAATAACAACCAAACACAAAGCATAGCAAGACGACACAAATTAATATGAATATGTTAAGATTCCCCTCAAGCTAGAGCATAGATGTCTATCATGTCTGGCTTGTCCACCATAGTAGCAAGGAATTAGGTATCTGATTTTGATGCTGTTTTGACGGTGTGGAAATGGAAATTTTGATTAATGCAACCGTGCCTGTTTCGACGCCAAAAGGAATGAATTAAGCTGTGAAATTTTATAGGCGTGCTCTTTACACCTAAATGCATTGTTTTATGCAATAAATTTTAGATGGCGATAGGTGAGGGGGTGTCCTTCATGTGAGAGGTAAGGAAACTTTCTATTTCCTAGGGATTTCGATGACAAAATGTAGGAACTAAGTTATGTAGTTTTGCAAGCATGAGCTATATACATGCATGTACTTATTTGTGCTATACTATCACATATTGGATATGTAGGGCATCCCCCACATATTTTACTTGGGTTGACGGTTTGCTGTTGATATTGACTTAACGGTCAACCGTTTCATTGGCCTAGGAACAATTGTGCAATGTTTTCAAACAGAATCCATGTTGTCCACACTAAAGGAAAAAATAAACATAAAACATGCATTTGATTAGTATTTAATAAATCGAATGACAAATATTAGGGAATGAAATGCAATTATGAATATATACTAGGCATGATTACTAAATGGTGAAATCACCCCAATCCCCCTTTTCTCCTCTTCAAACAACAACAATAACACCAAGGATTGCAATTATTGAAATTTCCATCGAAATTTCTGAGTTATGCACAAAAAACCTTGAAATAGCCGATCCCATGGAAATCGTTTTTTTTATTTTGACGATTTCGACTAAACTTCACTCCTTGTATTGCAATATATCTTGCTTTTGCAAGTGGATTTGTGAAAATGTCAGCAAGTTGATCTTCAATCCTTATGTAGGGAGTACTATAAATTCTAGCCACAGTACCAAACCTCTTCTCTTACAAACCACAGTGGTTAAAGTACATTTTTTCCTCTTAGCTACACTCAAATATGTTATATAAATTCAAGAGCACTATCAGTACTATAGAAAAATAGGTGGAATTCTATTAAGTGAGTAAAAGAGTTTACAATGCCTTCTCTTTTATAGGACAAGAGAATAAAACAATAAGCAAAGCTAATCAATATGGGATAAATAACAAGTAGAGTAAAACACAAGAAATAACACATCTCTTTACTCCCCCTCAAGTTGGAGCATAGATATTGAACATGTCCAACTAGTCCACTAGAGTCTTGAAGCGAGCTTTAGGTAGAAGCTCGATGAAGATGTCTGCCACTTGTTTTGAGTACTGAGATGTGGGATACAGATACAACCAGAAAGAACAGATTCCCAAACAAAGTGGCAGTCTACCCTCGATATGCTTTGTGAGCTCATGAAAGGTAGGGTTGCTCACAATAAAAATAGAGGCCGTGTAACAGAACATCAGAATAGGACTAGAATCAAATATATCAAATTCTTTGAGAAGACTTTGAACCCACAGAAATTCAAATGCAGTGTGAGCCATGGCTCTATATTCTGCCTCTGCACTTGACCTAGCTAACACCATCTGCTTTTTGCTACACCACGTAACTAGGTTGCTACCAACAAAGGTGCAGTATCGAGATGTAGATTTACGATCACATCTTCTCCCTGCATAATCAGAATCTGAGAAACCAGAAAAATTGCAATGACCATGATTCTTATATAGTAGAGCTTTTCCTCGATAGCTTTTGAGATATTTCAGAATGTGACAGACAACGTCCCAATGACACCGTCTAGGTTTATCAAGGTACATGCTTACAAACCCGACAACAACAGTAATATCAACTCTTGTGACAATAAGGTAAATGAGCTTACCAACCAATCGCCTGAATTGGTGGTGATCAACATAAGATGGAGAGGATTCATCATCCCAGTCAGTGTTTGGGTCTTGAGGGGTACTGGCTGGCTTGCAGCCAAGCATACCTATTTCCTGCAAGAGATCCAGAACATATTTACGTTGGGAGAGACATAAACCTGCATATGATCTGGGTACTTCAATGCCCAAAAAATATCTCAGTTTTCCAAGATCCTTGGTGACAAAGTGTTGTTATAGATATGCTGCAGTAGCCTGAATTCCCAAGGTGTCACTTCCGGATAATATAATGTCATCAACATAGACAATAAGAATGACTAGACCAGCCACAGTTTTTCTGATAAATACGGAGTGATCTGAATGAGAACGACGAAAGCCAAATTTTATAAGAATCTGACTAAGCTTGTCAAACCAGGCACAAGGGCTTTGTTTCAGGCCATAGATTGCTTTCCTCAAATTGCAAACTCGCGAAGAATACTCCCCCTCAGCAACAAAGCCAGGTGGTTGCTCCATGTAAACTTATTCTTGCAAGTCTCTATAAAGAAAGGCATTCTTGACATCCAGCTGAAATAGAGGCCAATCTTTGTTTACAACAACAGAGATGAGAACACGAACTGAGTTGATTCTAGCTACTGGAGAAAAGGTCTCAAAATAGTCCACACCATAAGTTTGAGTGTATCCTTTTGCTACTAGGTGTGCTTCCAAACGCTCAATCGTGCCATTTGGTTGATATTTGATAGTGAAGACCAACGACATCCAACCGCAGGACATGCAAAAGGGCGATCCACAAGATTCCTTGTCTTGTGTGATCAGAGAGTGCCTGCATTTCACCTTCCATTGCTTGTCGCCATGCAGGGATTTGAAGTGCTTCTGTAGCAGCTTTCGGAATAGACACAACAAAGATTGCAGCAATAAAGCAAGCAAAGCTAGCACCCAGATTGGTAGAGGAACAGAAATGACTAATCGGATGTTGAGTACAGGAGTGGAAACCTTTTCGAAGACTAATAGGAAGGTGCAGTGTTTTAAAAAACGTCAAGCGGTAAGTGTGCGAACAACACCTTGTAACTGGTTAAGTGGTAAGCGGGTGATTTTTGAAAAAATGGATTTTAGTTTCCTATCTAATTTTATACAAAATTACACATATATGTATATAAATGCTATACTCTTTGGAACTTTAATATATATCAAAAGATTCTAAACACTCCACCCAACAATACAAACACCCAAATAGTTTATAAGATAGTTGTAAGACAATAATTATAGCCATAATATAGTAAACAATAGACTTGACATGGATAAAACACCCTATATACATGATCCAGAAAAAAGTTTGCATCACATGTTTCGATAGCTAAGCAGTAAACAATAGACTAATTATTGGATACCTTACTAACTTATTGTTCTATGTGCATATCATCAATTAGTCATACATTACAACAATACATTTAATTAAATTATGCATTCTAAATTAGATAATAGTTACATATAATTTACTTGTATAAATTACACTTTACAACAGTACCCTACTATCCCGGCTTGCATACAAAGTATGCATTCTATATAAGAATTAGGGCTTATCATAGGATATTTAATGTTGGGTTGTGGAGAACCTGCAGAAAAGGCAGCGGAAACAAAAAAAAAACCTCCCCAAACCCATACCGAGGAAACGCGTCAACGTCTATATAATAGGAAAGGATGGTTTGCGGAATCATACCTTGTCCCGAGGCTTGCTCGGCGACAATACCTCGCGCAATGCGCGGTCTTCAACTCCGGACTTCGACGGCGTCTGTGCAGCTCCTGGTCGCACTGGGGCTGACAACTCCTACTCGAACCGGACTGTCGGATGACAGTTGTCCTCCTAAGCGGCAGTGTCCTCCCGCCTCTGTAGTAGTCCACACGGACCACCTGGAACTCCACTCTCCTTGTCCCACAAGGAAGTGGAAGGAGTCGCACCCTCCTGTTGACGTACTAGTCGCCAACACGCTCTCCTGCCTCCTATTGCAACTGCAGTTGTCCTTCCCTTGCTGCACCTCCCTTTTGCGGGAAGCACTTGCTCGGGCTCTCTCACGGTTACCAAAACCAGAGAGAACGACAACTTGCAGAGCAACTGGTTGCACTGAGCTGTATCTTGAGAAGCCCCCAATACCCCTATATATATAGGCGGGTCATGGGACAGGGTTCTCTGTGCCCGACAATACGGGACTAATGCAGGAGTAGAAGGGTTCGGGATTTTCCACAAAAAGCAACCATCTCGCAACCTGAACCGATCGTTTCATAAGTGAACCGGTCGGTTGGGGACCTGAACTGATCGGTTCACCACTGAACCGATCGTTTGGGACCCTTGAACCGATCAGTTCACTCATGAACCGGTCGGTTGGGGTTCCAGGTTGGTTCCCGATTGACTTTCCTTGTTTCTTTCCCAATTGGTATCGAATACCAATATTATTCCCAATCGAATTGGGCAATTTGAAACGAAAGGAAAATTCTCACCAATCCTACTTTCCCAAGTTGCTCGATTGCACCAGTTGAACCGATCGGTTCAATACTTGAACCGGTCATTTCACTCTGTGCATGAGCCGATCGGTTCAACAATTGAGCCTACCGGTTCAGCAACCTCAGCCGACCGGTTCATCACATGAACCGATCGGTTGGGAATGCAGATTGTGCAGAATCAGTCAAATGCGATTTCAATCAATCCGATACTCCAATCAATGCGTCCAACACCTTGAACATTATGATATTGAGCTATCGATTAATTGAGTGTTTAATTGAACTACTAAACTCCTTTAGTAATCAATCTAAACATTGCTTGTGGACAAAACTCCTCTTCCAGGATAAATCCTATGTGTGTGACCCTGCAGGTCCATTTCACGTTGGCAGTGAAAGTCCATAACACTTATGACTTCACAAGCAAAGAGCGGTGCCTAGTCACACATCATTGCTACCCAAGTGAAAGTAGAAAGTTGGAGAACAACTTTCATCCTACAATCCGTGAATGGTGTTACAACGAATGTATAAATCCTTTGTCACTGATATCCCAAATGAACTCGAGGCATGGAACAGTCATCCTGTCAACGTTCATTCACTTTCTTGATCTCAGAGTAGATTGAAGGAGATATGTATGACATCAATATCACATACTGATTCACACATGCGTGCGCACGCCTATCTCAATCCTACTCATCAAGTGGCCTTGGATATCAAACTCCCTCAGGAGGGACAAATCCCATATCTATCACTCACCCCTCAAAAGCCCCATGTGTCAAAGCCACCCAATCATCACCTTTATAACAACCCATGTTTCAGGACTGCGTTTGATGATGTCAAAGTGTGCCCAACGACATGTGTTGAGTGTAGTGATTTCAGGTCTAAGAATCACACTCACCACCATCACTGTGAGTACTGAATGTGACTACCATCTCATGGTTCCATGTGTCAAACTCACGGTGGGTCTGTCCGGTACCTTGTTCTCTAACAAGTACCTATGTGTTTGGTTTGATATCTCTATATCATGACTAATGAGATTCTGTCATCAACCAACACCACAATCTAGTCTTGTGTGTCATTGCTGTCTATCTACCTTCCACAATGACATCCGACTAGGGACATAACAAGAATGTACAAACTCTTAGCATCCGTATGATCTCATCGTTCAGGTCATGAACCTGAAGGCATACGTCATTGAGTATTGTCATTCTCTAGACATTCAATCTGTTCTATCACTATCTCATATGACTGAACCAGAAAGAATTGGAAGCTTGCCTTTGATGTTTATCAAATCAATCTTAATGTATCCCACCAATCATCCCATGATTGGCTCTCAGGGCATACATACCAACATTTAATGCATATAAGTTTAATATATTATCGTCAATAATACTTGGGCCCATATAGTTTACTTAATGTTGTGTACAACACAATAAAAAAAGGACAAAAAAGGCCAAAAGTGGGAAAAAGGGCAAAAAAAGGAAAAAGGGCAAAAAGCGGGAAAAATGGGCGATTAATTGCAAGGCGATTAATCGGAGTTTTTGGCAAATTTTAAACGGCCTGGGTCCTGGGCCGATTAATCGTCTGCTCAGGCCGTTTTTCAATTCATTGGGAAGGTGTGAGTCAGAGTGTACCTGAGTTGTGTTGTGATCTTCTGCTGAAGGAGGAGTTGGTTATTGAGGGGCCATGGAGGGGATAGTCGGCTTGAGTCTTCTCTTGTAAACTTGCAGCGGTCGTTCTTCAGGTGTCAGCTCAGAAGGTGGATCAATATCCACAATGTCAGACAATGGAGTTGGTGCCAAAATATCACAGAATAAAGAAGCCCCTTTATCAAAATAGAATGGCAAATGTTCAAAGAACACTACATCTGCACTAACATATCATTGTCGCATGATGGGATCATAACAACGATACCCTTTTTGTATTCTGAAATTACCCAAAAAATACTTTGTGGAGTGAGGGTCAAATTTTCATCCCCAAACAAAGAAAGTGCACCCAAAGATGTGCGGCAAGACAACAAAAGTTGCGCGTCAAGAAAGAGATTACTATACACAATCTGATTTTGCAAAACAGAGGATGGCATGCGATTGGCAAGATAGCAAGCCGTAGAAATTGCCTCAGGCAAAAAATGCTGAGGAACATGATAATGAAGAAGAATAGTGCGAGCAACCTCTAAAATATGACGATTTTTGCGTTCAACAACCCCATTTTGTTGTGGGGTATAAGGGCATGAAGTTTGATTGATCGCCCCACAGGATGAGCAAAAATAAGTGACAGATTTTTGCATGAACTCAAGAGCATTATCGGTGCGGAAGACTTTAATGGCTTTATTGAATTGAGTTTCAATTTCAGAAAAAAGGTGGTGATGGTATCCATAATAGTGTTGCGATCTTTCAGTAAAATTAACCACATAGCTTGAGAAAAGTCATCTATAAAAGTCATAAAATAATTAACTTCAGAATGACTAGCAACTGAACCGGGGCCCCATAGTATATCCACATGAATGATATCAAAAATGCATTTAGAACCAATTTCTTTCTTAGCAGTAAATACAAACCGAGTTTGTTTGCCATATTGACAAGATTCACAGGAAAAATTCTTATCAGCTAAAGAAGGAAATAAATGTTTCAACTCAAAAGCAGATCGGTGGCCAAGGCGGTAATGCCACTGAATCCCAGTCACTGATGTTGGTCCATCCATGTAGTAGAGCCCATCTGGTCCCTCATGACCCGAACCAATTCTCATCTTCGTACGGAGATCCTAAAAAATACAACCCGAAGGGTCAAACGTAATAGAGCATTGAAGGCTCTTCACAGTTTTACTAACAAAAAGTAGATTAACAGGAAATCTCAGAACATATAAGACAAATTTCAAATGCCTATTTTGAAATAACGGAGTTGTCCCAATGCGATGGATAGTGAATTGAGGGCCATCAGCTACTGCTGTTAGAGGAAGATGAGTGGATCTTGTTAGAGCAGAGAATAAATCAGAGTTACCGACCATATGGACCGAAGCACCAAAGTCAATACACCATTTATTTTTACCAGTATATGGAGCAGCAAGCAAGGTAGACGAGCCAACATCTGAAGTAGATGGGATGTTGGACATGCGCCTTTGGAATAGCTTCTTGAACTCAGACCGGATCCAGGAAGACGAGGGTGAAGTTGAGGTGTGATCAGAAGTAGAAAAATCATCAGTCACATCTGAGGTGACCTCGTTAGCCCAGAGAGCTTGCCATGTTTGATCCAACACCGGTCTTCATTATGATTGTCACGTCCACAGAAATTGTAGAAACGAGGGCCAACAGGCTGACCGCAACCTGGTGCAGTAGAAGAAGTGCGACCTGATGGAGGAGGACGTCCACCACGAGCACTGATAGAAAACACGTCCACAACCACGACCACAACCATGACTATAATGAACAGTGCGTACAATGAGAGCAGGGTGCTCAACAACAGGGGCAGAAGTCATGGATGGTAAACGTTGAACACGTTTAAGTACATCTCGAAGGGTAGGCAGAGGATCACTAGACAAAATTTGTTCTACAACTCCAAGAAACGAAGAAGGGAGTCCAATAAGAAACTGGACAAGTAGCAATTCATTGCGCTACTTTTGACTTTCCTTGATGTCAGCAGATAAAGGATGATAGACTTCATATTCATTACAGAGGTTGTAGTAGTCTTCAATAGACGTATCAACGGAGAACTCCTTCTTTGCTAGGTTCTTGAAAATCTCGAACACTTTGTTGAGATTTTGTTGATGGAAGTAGACGTGGGCAAGCTAATCCCACATGGCCATGGCATCATGTAGGCAAAGGAGGGATTGACGGATCCTTGGCTTGATGTTGTTGACGATCCAGGACATAACGCCTGAGTCATCCTTACTCCACTGTGGATAGGCTTACTGCGTCTCGTCATCTACCGACGCGTCAGGAGGAGCTTTAGGGTCGGTGGTAATATGTGAATAGCGACCTTGTGCCTTCACATACAAAAGAAAGGGGTCGACCAGAGATGGTGATTGGAGCCATCAAGTTTCACCGTGGTGACACACAGAGAACGTGGAGGCTCAGTAGATCCCATGATGCACAAATCATTAGCCAAGGAAGAGCAGAAGCAACAGATAGCATAAGGCAACAATAGACAGTAGTCAGGAGGTAGCCAGGAAGAGGCAGGCGACAACCATAATCAGTAGATCTAAATAGACCCGCACCAGGGCAGAAGATGGCAGTGGTAGATCTGACGCATCAGATCCAAGGAACCCGCCGTATCGATAGAAGAACATACGCCACCATGGAGAGAAAAGTTACACCACCATGAGGCGCATGCAGATAGCAAACAAAGACCGTTTAGAACGTCAACATGCTATTTTTAATATATATCTGGAGAGAACATTAGGCGAGAAAGAAGGGAAGGGAGGATTGTGTAGGCTAGATTATGAGGATTGGGGCTTGAGGAAGGGGGACAATGGTGGATAAGGGGTGTAGGATGGTGATAGTAGCTACAGTGGGTAGCGGGAGCAGTGGGGTGGCGACAGTAGGGTGGTGGAAGGCTGACGAGGGCTGGAAGGGTGGTGATGACAGGGTGAGGGGAGGCTGGTGGTGGGCAGGGAAAGAAAGGGGGGGAGGCGGTGGCTACAAGGAAGAAAAGGGTGGCGGCAGCGGCGACCTAGGAGAGTAGGAGAGGGGCGATGCGGCGAGGGGGGGGACTAGGGCATGGGGAGGGAGGGAAATCACTAGGGTTGGGAGGGAAAGGGGAAATAAACCACTCTTGATACCATATAGAAAAATAGGTAGAATTCTATGAGTAAAAGAGTTTACAATGCCTTCTCTTTTATAGGACAAGAGAATAAAACAATAAGCATAGCTAAACAATATGGGATAAATAACAATCACGGTAAAGGAGTCGTTGTTGGAGCAGTCCGTCCTCACGCTCCCTGATAGAGATGAGTGGTTGCTCCAGTGCATCCCATAGTGCCTGTTCGGGTATGCCGGGTAAAGACCCCGAACTTTCTGCTGTTGTCCATCGACTACTTCGGCCTGATCTTAGGCCCTGACTCACCCTCCGTGGACGAACCTTGCGGAGGACCGGTTTTTGGGGTATTGGATTCTCACCAATGTTTGCATTACTCAACAAGCCGACATTCTCGCTTCCGCGTAGAGTAGAGCATAGGAAATAACATATCTCTTTAAGTACGAAAGTCTTTGATGGGTGTAGCGAACTACACTTTAGTTTCAGCCAAAACTATTGTGCCATCTACCCCCCTCAAGGTGTATTACAGAAGACCTTAAGTGGCAATTCCCTCCATGGTCCCTCACCCAATCCTCCATCTTCATCAGCAAATTCGAACACATCCCAAGTAACTTCTGGTTTGGACCTTCTGATTGGTTTACAAAAATGCATCCACTCTTATATTTTGCATCCCATAAGCATTTTTTGCTCTACAACCAACCTTGGCACATGCTTTGCCTATTTTACCTTGGCCTTGTCTGTTTGTTCCTCAGACTGCTATCTAAGCATTTCCTGCATGGCCCCAGGCTATGTGAGTTGAGCTGAGTGCACTTACTAATCGACATACATGGGACTTGGTTCATCCTCCTTCTGACTGCTCATGTGTGGCCGCTGGATCTTTACTATTAAGTACCAACTTGATGTTAGTATTGAACGATTGAAAGCTCGTCTAGTTGCCAAAGGATACACTCAAACTTATGGTGTGAATTATTTTTGTAACCTTCTCCCTGGTTGCTCGTCTAAATTTTGTTCAGATACTCATTTTAGTTGCGGACAATCATGACTGGCCCTTATTTCAGCTAGATGTGAAGAATGCATTCATATATGGTGATCGAAATGAGGAGGTATATATGGAGCAAGCAACCACCAGGATTTTTTGCTCAGGGGGAGTATTCTAAAGTTTGTAGACCACGTGATGCTATTTATGGTACGAAACAAAACCCGCAAGTGTGGTTTATAAACTGAGTCAAAGTCTTATCAGGATCAAATTCAGATGCTCTCATTTGATCATTAAGTTTTTATGAAGAAGACGAATTCTGGGCTGTATTCTGATTGTATATGTAGATGATGTTATTTTGTCTGGGAGTGATCAAGAAGGCATAAAAGCTACTAAGGAGTATCTGGAGAAGCATTTTATCACCAAAGATTTGGGGAAGCTTCAATATTTTCTGGGTGTTGAGGTTTCACGCTCTTGTTGTGGAATATGTCTATCACAATGCATGTATGTTCTTAATCTCTTGATAACGGTCGTCATGTTGGGAGCCAAACCTATCATTACCCCTCTTGATGCCAATACGAATTGGGATGATGACTCTTCTCCTTATCCTAACAACCAACAATATAGAACATTGATTGGTAAGTTCATATAGTTAACTGTTACTAGTGATTTTTTTCTACACTATGGTTTGTTAGTAGGTATCTGGACAAGCCTCAACAATGTTATTGGGATGTTGTTTGCCATATTCTCTAATATTTAAAAAGCTCTCTTAGGAAAGGTCTACTATATAGACGACATGGGCATTGCAAACTTACTAGCTACTCTGATTCTGACTATGTTGGGAGAAGAATTAATCACAAGTCTGCCTGTAGTTTACATTTGTTTGGGGGGGATCTAGTTATATGGTGCATTACAAAATAGGTTGTTGTTGCCCGTGCAAGTGGTGAAGCTGAGTATAGAACCATGGCTGATACTACATGTGAATTGATGTGGGTGCATGAAACTTCTAAAGGAATTTGACATTTGTGATCATGGACCTATTCCTATGGCCTGTGATAATAAATAATCTATCTTTATTGCTAGCAATCCCACCTTTCACGAGCTTAACAAACACATCTAGGTGGGTTGTTGCTTTGTTAGGGAAGCCATTATGTCTTAATGTATTTCTACTTCTTATAATTGAGTAAAGATCATAGTGTTGATATCTTCACAAAGCTTCTTTCAAAGACCATATTTGCTACAATCATGGACAAGCTGAGCATGCAAGACATCTACAGTGTTAACATATTTTCTTTATATTTTTTATTTTTATTTTTCTCTCGTTAGTTTTATTCCATATCTCTTATATCTGCTTTTTCTCTTCTCTCTTGTCCTATTCAAGAGAGAGTATTGTAATTGTTTTACATAGAGATTAAGGATAATTATTCTAAACACAACTAATATTGTCCATCTTTCAAAACAGTATTGTCTCTCTTTTCATTCATCTCTTACATTTTTGAGAGCCATCATACGATGGTTGCAAAAGGGATATTTATATTTGATTTGATCACTGATAAAAGACAATTCTACTTACTATGTTTGTTTTAGTATTGAGATAATGAATAAACCTATAAACCTAATAATGTCCTAAGAACGTTATGACTTAGACGTACGGTTGGGTTGAGGACCTGAACATGAGATGATAAGTATATTTAGAGCACTCATTCTTGTAATGTCCCTAGTCAGTTATTGTTTTGGATAGCATAAGACACCAATAATACACAAGACTGGCGTGTATAAGTGATGACTGTATTTTTAGTCATGCTTTTGGATATCAACTGAGATACATGGGTGCTTATTGGGAAGTGGGAACAAGTTGTACTGGACAGACCCGCTTCGAGATTGACACATGGAAGTCATTCAATACATGTCAGAGTCATATCTCAATGTGATAGTGGTGATTGTGATCCTTTGACCTGAATTCTAGTAATTAATTCACATGTTTTGTGTACTTTGACACTAGTTTGACATAATTATGAAATAAGGGTCGTCACAAAGGTGGTGATTGGTGCATTGTGACACGTGAGAATAATTGTGACCATTGTTTTAAAAATCGGTCTATGCGGCCGCATACAAGGTGCGGACCTCCAAAAAAACGCATAATGGAAATCCCTCCAAAAAGCGGACCAAGCCGCATAATCGGTTGTACGGCCGCATACAAGGCCGATTACACCCCGATTTTTAGTTAGAGATATTCTGATTTCTTCTTTTATACATTTATATTCATCTATGTTTGTTTAAATATAGATTATAGTGCATGTTTGTATTTATTTAAGTTGTGATAATTGCATATTTGCATAATTGCATCCATTATTCTTGTAATTGTACTATTTAGATACACAATTGCACAAATTCAATATGTAAATCATGATTAATATATATATATATATATAATAATTAATTAAAAAAATCCAAAACCGCATATACTTCCGCATATACTCCCGCATACCGCATATACTCTACAAGGTGACCTCTCCGAACGCATAACGCATACCGCTTTTTGAAACACTGATTGTGACTGATGTAGATGAAATTTGTCTCTCCCTTGGAACGATATCCCGACCACTTGATAAGGAGACTATGTATGCATGTGCATGCTCATGTGAGTCAATATATGATATTGCGCTCACAATTATCTTGAGTAGAACCAACACTCTGAAATGCGTTATGCGGTATGCGTTCGGTTAGGGTACCGCATCGAGTATAAGCAGAATGCGGGAGCATATACGTTTTTGGATTTAAAAAAAATTATATATTTAATTAAACAATAAGCATAATCGTAGATTTTTTACTATCTAGTTGCGCAGCCTAATAGCCAAAATGTACCAACAGATCATTATATCATGGAAGAAGGAACACATATTTTCTAATCATCAAGAAGAAAAATCAATCAACAAAACCTTGTGCTTATATAATTTACTAGAATAAACAAGTAACATAACACACTAACAAATGCAGTTCATAGTAGAAATAGACCCTACATTTATCGAATGAACACAATAGGATTTAACCACAGTAACACAACACATGGTAGTTCAAAGTAAAAATAGAAAAAGAGTAAAAACAAAATCAAAACAACAAACTAATATGATGAAGTCAAGTCAGTAATAAATAGGGAAGAAAAAGTCACGGAGTATAGAAATTACTCCCTAGGCATCACACAAATTTGATACTTTGTAAAAGAAAATATCATATCCAAAAGAAATATGCGACAGATTCCCCTTTTCTACAAGGAAAAATGAGATCTATTGCAAGTGCAACATGTTCTAATCTTAAACAAAATAGAAGAAAATAAGAGCAAAGGAAAGAGGAGAATGAAACATTGATAATCTGAGGCAAGGAAGAAAATGTCTGATTTCGATGCCCGTTTCGGTGGCCACAGAAACAGATCTTTCGACAAATTTTGACAGAAATTTCAATAAATACGTTTTTGGCGTTTCGACGGCAAAATAAACGAATTAATTTATGAAATTTTACCAGAATGATCTACTAGTGTAGATCTACTCAAATATGTAATAATATTTCATATTGGATATATGGGGGGTGGGGTCTCATCATTTGTAAGTGAATGACCCTGAACTGTTTCGATGGGAATTTCGATGGGGAATTTTGATGTTAAGATCCAATAGTGAAATCAATGAATTAAGTCATTATAGTTTGCAAGCACAATATAGACTTAAAAACACAAAACTGTGCAAAAAAAATGCTTTGGGTAGTACGTAGTATATGAAAAAGTAGGAAAAAAACTGAGAGGCTGCCTGTTTCGAGAGTTTGGTCAGTCAATTTCGATGTCCGATTGCCACCGAAACAGAAATTTTGGCCGAAATTTCGACAATTTCATCGAAATTTTGAACATTGATCTGAGGGAACATGTAACAATATAGTGTGCACCACTCGTTCAAAACAAAATTATTTCTGAGGTAACATTTCAATATCGGATAAAAAACCAACCATGTAGAAGTTGTCATTTAATTTGGTTGATTTTATTTAGACTTTTTTTGGTTAAGTCACCAAATGAAATGCAGGGCCTAAGCGGCCGCATATGCGGACCGCAGACGCATATTCAGTCCAGGCCCAAAAATGGCAATGCATAGTTATATGTGGAGCTGTTGAGAGTCGCATACACATATGCGGCCGCATGTGCGGGCACATGAACCACTTTTCAGAACGCTGAGCATAGATTGACTATTAAGAGGATGACATTCCATGCCTCAGTTTCAATCTAGATATCTATGACAAACGAATTATATGGTCATGGTAACATTTATCACGTTACAAGTTAGATTTGTTCGCTAACTTCCTCCTATTACCTAGGCGGCAATTATGTGTCTCCAAACACCGATTTTTGTTGTTGAGCTTTTGAACATCACTACCAATGTGATTAGGAACCTATTGTCTCACACGCATAACGATGCATAAGGAAATTAAAGTTTGTAATTAAACAAATAATTAGAACAGTTGAATCATAAACATGTTGATTTCCTACCCTTCGGCTGGTTGGATTGGTTGGCTCAATAGATCAATTGATTGTCACTTGGACGACTGGATTTAACTTTGGACTGACCCAGTCGGCCGACTGGGAATCTTAGTCGGCTGTTTGGAATTTAACAAGGAAGGTTTTAATTTAGAAACTAATTAGGATTGGATGTTGACTGACCCAGTCAGCCGACTAGAATTCGGCAGGGAATTCAAATCTAGATCTAGACTGACCATGTTGTCCGATTGAGAATTTCATTCGGCCGATTGGAATTCCACTTTGAGTTTTAACATTAAGGTTGTTTTGAGTTTGCAATTAGTAAAGGGTTGTAATTATGATTTTTCAAGCCCATGACTGTCCTACATAAAGGGGCAAGCTAGGAAGGGTGGATACAACACTTGAGACAACTTGTGAGACAAATTGGTCATCATATTTCTCTTGAAGAAAGAGAAGTTACCCTAGAGCTGACTGTTAATAATATGAGAAGAAAGAGAGTTTTGGGATGACTAGCACGTTGAAAAATCTTGTTTCGCTTCAACTTGGTGGCCAAGGCAGTTTACCATGTTCTCTCTCTCATGGATGAAGTAGAGGTCGAGACACACATGCAAGTTCTTGAAGAAGTTGTTCCACAAGATGACAACTAGGTGTTGTGAAGAGGACAACTGTGCAATAGCTTGGTGGCCGATCCACATTTTAATAGACAATCTAGATTTTTGGGTAGCTGATTCAGATCTAGATCCAAAAGTTCGAGTTCTTCACCGACAAAGATCTGTGTGGTTGTTGAACAACTAATGTGCGCAAATGTATGATATTTATCCTTTCCACGTCTATTGTTCACAGACATTTTATAGCTACGACGGATCTGATGACTAGGGTAAAATTGGAAAAAAAATGTTATTCGGATGCACCCCCTTCTCAAAAATGCCACAGTGATGTCAGAGCCAATTTTTTACGCTTTTAATGTTAGTTTTTAGTTTCGAACCGCAAACACATTGGACGAGTTATGTGCAACATTGTATCGCCATCGCACACCTAATATCATATATATTACATGACGAATGTGACGCCTATATATATATATATTTATATATATATAGTCAGGTTAGAATACACTCGAGTGTGTTTGCATATCAAGACTATTTTTTGCAAAATGTAAACCATTGATCTTCACTGTCATATACTATAACTAGGCTACATACGAATTTTGAGCTCATTTGGATGAGTGTAAGTGTGATGAAGTGGACTTTTGGAATCCTAAAATGTCCAATGACATAAGGGAATTTATACATGATGCGTTAATTATAAGCGTTACAAGTGCTTTGGTAAAGTGTAGGTCTTAATTAATGTTGATATCAAAATTAAGACCCTAAGTTTATGCATTTTGAGGTATCTAATTGAATGGTCATACATTTGAGTCTTGGCACCAAGGTTTAATGTTGGTTTCAGCCAAAATCCTGATCAACGGCTACATCACGCACCCCTATGATGCACAAATGGAATGTGTCAATGATCTGACCTTGGATCTAGTTTTTAGTGGTTGTAGAACTAGTCAAGGAGAAAGCACGGATCAGTTCCAGGGTATGGTGCTTGAATATGATATCCACGGGTTGCAATTATCTCCTAGCATGCGGTTGGATTATATAGTAAACAGGTAGTTTCCACAATCTCTCCACCTAGTTTCCACAATCTCTCCACCAACGCATGATGTGGTCGTGGGTTGAGGCATGTAACGAAGTGTTTAGTTGCTTCAGGGAGGTTAATAGCTAGAAATAGACCCCTCTCACGACTCCCTTAGCCTGTCAAGTGACGAGATCTAGTTTCCCCTCAACCTTAGCTCTCCACTACAACTGCTCGGTGAGTTTCTGAAGATCGGGTGTGCGCCGTATGGAAGCCTAATCTCCCAGACGCAGCACAAGGAGGCGTTCTCCCCCTTCTCCCTCTGCCACATAAGATGTTGGCTGTGGAAGGTTCTGGCCATGAGGAGTCCAGCGATGTTGCTTGCACAGATGGCGACCCAGACCTCGCCGGAGCAGAGCCCAACGTCTGGTGCTGAACACCAGGAAGCACAGACTACAATGGCTGTTAATGAGATGCAACCAACGCGAGACCTATAGCCATCATTCCAAGGTGCTGCGGTGGCACTCATGCACGCCCAGAACAGAGGCACTAGAAGATATTGAGGGGTAACGAGGGTGATCGTTTGCTCACCGGAGTGGAGGCCGCAGCGGCAGCCACCACCTGTGGCTCGTAGACGAGGATCTTTGGAGCAGAAGACGAGCCCTATTGCCTCTAGAGGTTTGTCTGAAGCCATCGGAGGTGAGGGCAGTGGACCCGCAGGAAGCTTTATCACCCGTTGAAAAGACATGAACCAAGGCAGACTGCTCACCGGAACAGTCCCTAGCGACGCCGGCGCTGGGATCTGTGGTGCTCCTGAGCGCAACGTGAGAACGCGTAGATCGCGAGAAAGAGAGAGCAACTGATCTCTCTCTGGAGAAGACCTAGCCATGACGACGTCCAAGATCAGGATGAAGGGAGCCGAGCTCGGCGGCGCTCACGCTCAGGAGGAACCGGGGCCCCATAGTATATCCACATGAATGATATCAAAAATGCATTTAGAACCAATTTCTTTCTTAGCAGTAAATACAAACCGAGTTTGTTTGCCATATTGACAAGATTCACAGGAAAAATTCTTATCAGCTAAAGAAGGAAATAAATGTTTCAACTCAAAAGCAGATCGGTGGCCAAGGCGGTAATGCCACTGAATCCCAGTCACTGATGTTGGTCCATCCATGTAGTAGAGCCCATCTGGTCCCTCATGACCCGAACCAATTCTCATCTTCGTACGGAGATCCTAAAAAATACAACCCGAAGGGTCAAACGTAATAGAGCATTGAAGGCTCTTCACAGTTTTACTAACAAAAAGTAGATTAACAGGAAATCTCAGAACATATAAGACAAATTTCAAATGCCTATTTTGAAATAACGGAGTTGTCCCAATGCGATGGATAGTGAATTGAGGGCCATCAGCTACTGCTGTTAGAGGAAGATGAGTGGATCTTGTTAGAGCAGAGAATAAATCAGAGTTACCGACCATATGGACCGAAGCACCAAAGTCAATACACCATTTATTTTTACCAGTATATGGAGCAGCAAGCAAGGTAGACGAGCCAACATCTGAAGTAGATGGGATGTTGGACATGCACCCTTGGAATAGCTTCTTGAACTCAGACCGGATCCAGGAAGACGAGGGTGAAGTTGAGGTGTGATCAGAAGTAGAAAAATCATCAGTCACATCTGAGGTGACCTCGTTAGCCCAGAGAGCTTGCCATGTTTGATCCAACACCGGTCTTCATTATGATTGTCACGTCCACAGAAATTGTAGAAACGAGGGCCAACAGGCTGACCGCAACCTGGTGCAGTAGAAGAAGTGCGACCTGATGGAGGAGGACGTCCACCACGAGCACTGATAGAAAACACGTCCACAACCACGACCACAACCATGACTATAATGAACAGTGCGTACAATGAGAGCAGGGTGCTCAACAACAGGGGCAGAAGTCATGGATGGTAAACGTTGAACACGTTTAAGTACATCTCGAAGGGTAGGCAGAGGATCACTAGACAAAATTTGTTCTACAACTCCAAGAAACGAAGAAGGGAGTCCAATAAGAAACTGGACAAGTAGCAATTCATTGCGCTACTTTTGACTTTCCTTGATGTCAGCAGATAAAGGATGATAGACTTCATATTCATTACAGAGGTTGTAGTAGTCTTCAATAGACGTATCAACGGAGAACTCCTTCTTTGCTAGGTTCTTGAAAATCTCGAACACTTTGTTGAGATTTTGTTGATGGAAGTAGACGTGGGCAAGCTAATCCCACATGGCCATGGCATCATGTAGGCAAAGGAGGGATTGACGGATCCTTGGCTTGATGTTGTTGACGATCCAGGACATAACGCCTGAGTCATCCTTACTCCACTGTGGATAGGCTTACTGCGTCTCGTCATCTACCGACGCGTCAGGAGGAGCTTTAGGGTCGGTGGTAATATGTGAATAGCGACCTTGTGCCTTCACATACAAAAGAAAGGGGTCGACCAGAGATGGTGATTGGAGCCATCAAGTTTCACCGTGGTGACACACAGAGAACGTGGAGGCTCAGTAGATCCCATGATGCACAAATCATTAGCCAAGGAAGAGCAGAAGCAACAGATAGCATAAGGCAACAATAGACAGTAGTCAGGAGGTAGCCAGGAAGAGGCAGGCGACAACCATAATCAGTAGATCTAAATAGACCCGCACCAGGGCAGAAGATGGCAGTGGTAGATCTGACGCATCAGATCCAAGGAACCCGCCGTATCGATAGAAGAACATACGCCACCATGGAGAGAAAAGTTACACCACCATGAGGCGCATGCAGATAGCAAACAAAGACCGTTTAGAACGTCAACATGCTATTTTTAATATATATCTGGAGAGAACATTAGGCGAGAAAGAAGGGAAGGGAGGATTGTGTAGGCTAGATTATGAGGATTGGGGCTTGAGGAAGGGGGACAATGGTGGATAAGGGGTGTAGGATGGTGATAGTAGCTACAGTGGGTAGCGGGAGCAGTGGGGTGGCGACAGTAGGGTGGTGGAAGGCTGACGAGGGCTGGAAGGGTGGTGATGACAGGGTGAGGGGAGGCTGGTGGTGGGCAGGGAAAGAAAGGGGGGGAGGCGGTGGCTACAAGGAAGAAAAGGGTGGCGGCAGCGGCGACCTAGGAGAGTAGGAGAGGGGCGATGCGGCGGGGGGGGACTAGGGCATGGGGAGGGAGGGAAATCACTAGGGTTGGGAGGGAAAGGGGAAATAAACCACTCTTGATACCATATAGAAAAATAGGTAGAATTCTATGAGTAAAAGAGTTTACAATGCCTTCTCTTTTATAGGACAAGAGAATAAAACAATAAGCATAGCTAAACAATATGGGATAAATAACAATCACGGTAAAGGAGTCGTTGTTGGAGCAGTCCGTCCTCGCGCTCCCTGATAGAGATGAGTGGTTGCTCCAGTGCATCCCATAGTGCCTGTTCGGGTATGCCGGGTAAAGACCCCGAACTTTCTGCTGTTGTCCATCGACTACTTCGGCCTGATCTTAGGCCCTGACTCACCCTCCGTGGACGAACCTTGCGGAGGACCGGTTTTTGGGGTATTGGATTCTCACCAATGTTTGCATTACTCAACAAGCCGACATTCTCGCTTCCGCGTAGAGTAGAGCATAGGAAATAACATATCTCTTTAAGTACGAAAGTCTTTGATGGGTGTAGCGAACTACACTTTAGTTTCAGCCAAAACTATTGTGCCATCTACCCCCCTCAAGGTGTATTACAGAAGACCTTAAGTGGCAATTCCCTCCATGGTCCCTCACCCAATCCTCCATCTTCATCAGCAAATTCGAACACATCCCAAGTAACTTCTGGTTTGGACCTTCTGATTGGTTTACAAAAATGCATCCACTCTTATATTTTGCATCCCATAAGCATTTTTTGCTCTACAACCAACCTTGGCACATGCTTTGCCTATTTTACCTTGGCCTTGTCTGTTTGTTCCTCAGACTGCTATCTAAGCATTTCCTGCATGGCCCCAGGCTATGTGAGTTGAGCTGAGTGCACTTACTAATCGACATACATGGGACTTGGTTCATCCTCCTTCTGACTGCTCATGTGTGGCCGCTGGATCTTTACTATTAAGTACCAACTTGATGTTAGTATTGAACGATTGAAAGCTCGTCTAGTTGCCAAAGGATACACTCAAACTTATGGTGTGAATTATTTTTGTAACCTTCTCCCTGGTTGCTCGTCTAAATTTTGTTCAGATACTCATTTTAGTTGCGGACAATCATGACTGGCCCTTATTTCAGCTAGATGTGAAGAATGCATTCATATATGGTGATCGAAATGAGGAGGTATATATGGAGCAAGCAACCACCAGGATTTTTTGCTCAGGGGGAGTATTCTAAAGTTTGTAGACCACGTGATGCTATTTATGGTACGAAACAAAACCCGCAAGTGTGGTTTATAAACTGAGTCAAAGTCTTGTCAGGATCAAATTCAGATGCTCTCATTTGATCATTAAGTTTTTATGAAGAAGACGAATTCTGGGCTGTATTCTGATTGTATATGTAGATGATGTTATTTTGTCTGGGAGTGATCAAGAAGGCATAAAAGCTACTAAGGAGTATCTGGAGAAGCATTTTATCACCAAAGATTTGGGGAAGCTTCAATATTTTCTGGGTGTTGAGGTTTCACGCTCTTGTTGTGGAATATGTCTATCACAATGCATGTATGTTCTTAATCTCTTGATAACGGTCGTCATGTTGGGAGCCAAACCTATCATTACCCCTCTTGATGCCAATACGAATTGGGATGATGACTCTTCTCCTTATCCTAACAACCAACAATATAGAACATTGATTGGTAAGTTCATATAGTTAACTGTTACTAGTGATTTTTTTCTACACTATGGTTTGTTAGTAGGTATCTGGACAAGCCTCAACAATGTTATTGGGATGTTGTTTGCCATATTCTCTAATATTTAAAAAGCTCTCTTAGGAAAGGTCTACTATATAGACGACATGGGCATTGCAAACTTACTAGCTACTCTGATTCTGACTATGTTGGGAGAAGAATTAATCACAAGTCTGCCTGTAGTTTACATTTGTTTGGGGGGGATCTAGTTATATGGTGCATTACAAAATAGGTTGTTGTTGCCCGTGCAAGTGGTGAAGCTGAGTATAGAACCATGGCTGATACTACATGTGAATTGATGTGGGTGCATGAAACTTCTAAAGGAATTTGACATTTGTGATCATGGACCTATTCCTATGGCCTGTGATAATAAATAATCTATCTTTATTGCTAGCAATCCCACCTTTCACGAGCTTAACAAACACATCTAGGTGGGTTGTTGCTTTGTTAGGGAAGCCATTATGTCTTAATGTATTTCTACTTCTTATAATTGAGTAAAGATCATAGTGTTGATATCTTCACAAAGCTTCTTTCAAAGACCATATTTGCTACAATCATGGACAAGCTGAGCATGCAAGACATCTACAGTGTTAACATATTTTCTTTATATTTTTTATTTTTATTTTTCTCTCGTTAGTTTTATTCCATATCTCTTATATCTGCTTTTTCTCTTCTCTCTTGTCCTATTCAAGAGAGAGTATTGTAATTGTTTTACATAGAGATTAAGGATAATTATTCTAAACACAACTAATATTGTCCATCTTTCAAAACAGTATTGTCTCTCTTTTCATTCATCTCTTACATTTTTGAGAGCCATCATACGATGGTTGCAAAAGGGATATTTATATTTGATTTGATCACTGATAAAAGACAATTCTACTTACTATGTTTGTTTTAGTATTGAGATAATGAATAAACCTATAAACCTAATAATGTCCTAAGAACGTTATGACTTAGACGTACGGTTGGGTTGAGGACCTGAACATGAGATGATAAGTATATTTAGAGCACTCATTCTTGTAATGTCCCTAGTCAGTTATTGTTTTGGATAGCATAAGACACCAATAATACACAAGACTGGCGTGTATAAGTGATGACTGTATTTTTAGTCATGCTTTTGGATATCAACTGAGATACATGGGTGCTTATTGGGAAGTGGGAACAAGTTGTACTGGACAGACCCGCTTCGAGATTGACACATGGAAGTCATTCAATACATGTCAGAGTCATATCTCAATGTGATAGTGGTGATTGTGATCCTTTGACCTGAATTCTAGTAATTAATTCACATGTTTTGTGTACTTTGACACTAGTTTGACATAATTATGAAATAAGGGTCGTCACAAAGGTGGTGATTGGTGCATTGTGACACGTGAGAATAATTGTGACCATTGTTTTAAAAATCGGTCTATGCGGCCGCATACAAGGTGCGGACCTCCAAAAAAACGCATAATGGAAATCCCTCCAAAAAGCGGACCAAGCCGCATAATCGGTTGTACGGCCGCATACAAGGCCGATTACACCCCGATTTTTAGTTAGAGATATTCTGATTTCTTCTTTTATACATTTATATTCATCTATGTTTGTTTAAATATAGATTATAGTGCATGTTTGTATTTATTTAAGTTGTGATAATTGCATATTTGCATAATTGCATCCATTATTCTTGTAATTGTACTATTTAGATACACAATTGCACAAATTCAATATGTAAATCATGATTAATATATATATATATATATAATAATTAATTAAAAAAATCCAAAACCGCATATACTTCCGCATATACTCCCGCATACCGCATATACTCTACAAGGTGACCTCTCCGAACGCATAACGCATACCGCTTTTTGAAACACTGATTGTGACTGATGTAGATGAAATTTGTCTCTCCCTTGGAACGATATCCCGACCACTTGATAAGGAGACTATGTATGCATGTGCATGCTCATGTGAGTCAATATATGATATTGCGCTCACAATTATCTTGAGTAGAACCAACACTCTGAAATGCGTTATGCGGTATGCGTTCGGTTAGGGTACCGCATCGAGTATAAGCAGAATGCGGGAGCATATACGTTTTTGGATTTAAAAAAAATTATATATTTAATTAAACAATAAGCATAATCGTAGATTTTTTACTATCTAGTTGCGCAGCCTAATAGCCAAAATGTACCAACAGATCATTATATCATGGAAGAAGGAACACATATTTTCTAATCATCAAGAAGAAAAATCAATCAACAAAACCTTGTGCTTATATAATTTACTAGAATAAACAAGTAACATAACACACTAACAAATGCAGTTCATAGTAGAAATAGACCCTACATTTATCGAATGAACACAATAGGATTTAACCACAGTAACACAACACATGGTAGTTCAAAGTAAAAATAGAAAAAGAGTAAAAACAAAATCAAAACAACAAACTAATATGATGAAGTCAAGTCAGTAATAAATAGGGAAGAAAAAGTCACGGAGTATAGAAATTACTCCCTAGGCATCACACAAATTTGATACTTTGTAAAAGAAAATATCATATCCAAAAGAAATATGCGACAGATTCCCCTTTTCTACAAGGAAAAATGAGATCTATTGCAAGTGCAACATGTTCTAATCTTAAACAAAATAGAAGAAAATAAGAGCAAAGGAAAGAGGAGAATGAAACATTGATAATCTGAGGCAAGGAAGAAAATGTCTGATTTCGATGCCCGTTTCGGTGGCCACAGAAACAGATCTTTCGACAAATTTTGACAGAAATTTCAATAAATACGTTTTTGGCGTTTCGACGGCAAAATAAACGAATTAATTTATGAAATTTTACCAGAATGATCTACTAGTGTAGATCTACTCAAATATGTAATAATATTTCATATTGGATATATGGGGGGTGGGGTCTCATCATTTGTAAGTGAATGACCCTGAACTGTTTCGATGGGAATTTCGATGGGGAATTTTGATGTTAAGATCCAATAGTGAAATCAATGAATTAAGTCATTATAGTTTGCAAGCACAATATAGACTTAAAAACACAAAACTGTGCAAAAAAAATGCTTTGGGTAGTACGTAGTATATGAAAAAGTAGGAAAAAAACTGAGAGGCTGCCTGTTTCGAGAGTTTGGTCAGTCAATTTCGATGTCCGATTGCCACCGAAACAGAAATTTTGGCCGAAATTTCGACAATTTCATCGAAATTTTGAACATTGATCTGAGGGAACATGTAACAATATAGTGTGCACCACTCGTTCAAAACAAAATTATTTCTGAGGTAACATTTCAATATCGGATAAAAAACCAACCATGTAGAAGTTGTCATTTAATTTGGTTGATTTTATTTAGACTTTTTTTGGTTAAGTCACCAAATGAAATGCAGGGCCTAAGCGGCCGCATATGCGGACCGCAGACGCATATTCAGTCCAGGCCCAAAAATGGCAATGCATAGTTATATGTGGAGCTGTTGAGAGTCGCATACACATATGCGGCCGCATGTGCGGGCACATGAACCACTTTTCAGAACGCTGAGCATAGATTGACTATTAAGAGGATGACATTCCATGCCTCAGTTTCAATCTAGATATCTATGACAAACGAATTATATGGTCATGGTAACATTTATCACGTTACAAGTTAGATTTGTTCGCTAACTTCCTCCTATTACCTAGGCGGCAATTATGTGTCTCCAAACACCGATTTTTGTTGTTGAGCTTTTGAACATCACTACCAATGTGATTAGGAACCTATTGTCTCACACGCATAACGATGCATAAGGAAATTAAAGTTTGTAATTAAACAAATAATTAGAACAGTTGAATCATAAACATGTTGATTTCCTACCCTTCGGCTGGTTGGATTGGTTGGCTCAATAGATCAATTGATTGTCACTTGGACGACTGGATTTAACTTTGGACTGACCCAGTCGGCCGACTGGGAATCTTAGTCGGCTGTTTGGAATTTAACAAGGAAGGTTTTAATTTAGAAACTAATTAGGATTGGATGTTGACTGACCCAGTCAGCCGACTAGAATTCGGCAGGGAATTCAAATCTAGATCTAGACTGACCATGTTGTCCGATTGAGAATTTCATTCGGCCGATTGGAATTCCACTTTGAGTTTTAACATTAAGGTTGTTTTGAGTTTGCAATTAGTAAAGGGTTGTAATTATGATTTTTCAAGCCCATGACTGTCCTACATAAAGGGGCAAGCTAGGAAGGGTGGATACAACACTTGAGACAACTTGTGAGACAAATTGGTCATCATATTTCTCTTGAAGAAAGAGAAGTTACCCTAGAGCTGACTGTTAATAATATGAGAAGAAAGAGAGTTTTGGGATGACTAGCACGTTGAAAAATCTTGTTTCGCTTCAACTTGGTGGCCAAGGCAGTTTACCATGTTCTCTCTCTCATGGATGAAGTAGAGGTCGAGACACACATGCAAGTTCTTGAAGAAGTTGTTCCACAAGATGACAACTAGGTGTTGTGAAGAGGACAACTGTGCAATAGCTTGGTGGCCGATCCACATTTTAATAGACAATCTAGATTTTTGGGTAGCTGATTCAGATCTAGATCCAAAAGTTCGAGTTCTTCACCGACAAAGATCTGTGTGGTTGTTGAACAACTAATGTGCGCAAATGTATGATATTTATCCTTTCCACGTCTATTGTTCACAGACATTTTATAGCTACGACGGATCTGATGACTAGGGTAAAATTGGAAAAAAAATGTTATTCGGATGCACCCCCTTCTCAAAAATGCCACAGTGATGTCAGAGCCAATTTTTTACGCTTTTAATGTTAGTTTTTAGTTTCGAACCGCAAACACATTGGACGAGTTATGTGCAACATTGTATCGCCATCGCACACCTAATATCATATATATTACATGACGAATGTGACGCCTATATATATATATATTTATATATATATAGTCAGGTTAGAATACACTCGAGTGTGTTTGCATATCAAGACTATTTTTTGCAAAATGTAAACCATTGATCTTCACTGTCATATACTATAACTAGGCTACATACGAATTTTGAGCTCATTTGGATGAGTGTAAGTGTGATGAAGTGGACTTTTGGAATCCTAAAATGTCCAATGACATAAGGGAATTTATACATGATGCGTTAATTATAAGCGTTACAAGTGCTTTGGTAAAGTGTAGGTCTTAATTAATGTTGATATCAAAATTAAGACCCTAAGTTTATGCATTTTGAGGTATCTAATTGAATGGTCATACATTTGAGTCTTGGCACCAAGGTTTAATGTTGGTTTCAGCCAAAATCCTGATCAACGGCTACATCACGCACCCCTATGATGCACAAATGGAATGTGTCAATGATCTGACCTTGGATCCAGTTTTTAGTGGTTGTAGAACTAGTCAAGGAGAAAGCACGGATCAGTTCCAGGGTATGGTGCTTGAATATGATATCCACGGGTTGCAATTATCTCCTAGCATGCGGTTGGATTATATAGTAAACAGGTAGTTTCCACAATCTCTCCACCTAGTTTCCACAATCTCTCCACCAACGCATGATGTGGTCGTGGGTTGAGGCATGTAACGAAGTGTTTAGTTGCTTCAGGGAGGTTAATAGCTAGAAATAGACCCCTCTCACGACTCCCTTAGCCTGTCAAGTGACGAGATCTAGTTTCCCCTCAACCTTAGCTCTCCACTACAACTGCTCGGTGAGTTTCTGAAGATCGGGTGTGCGCCGTATGGAAGCCTAATCTCCCAGACGCAGCACAAGGAGGCGTTCTCCCCCTTCTCCCTCTGCCACATAAGATGTTGGCTGTGGAAGGTTCTGGCCATGAGGAGTCCAGCGATGTTGCTTGCACAGATGGCGACCCAGACCTCGCCGGAGCAGAGCCCAACGTCTGGTGCTGAACACCAGGAAGCACAGACTACAATGGCTGTTAATGAGATGCAACCAACGCGAGACCTATAGCCATCATTCCAAGGTGCTGCGGTGGCACTCATGCACGCCCAGAACAGAGGCACTAGAAGATATTGAGGGGTAACGAGGGTGATCGTTTGCTCACCGGAGTGGAGGCCGCAGCGGCAGCCACCACCTGTGGCTCGTAGACGAGGATCTTTGGAGCAGAAGACGAGCCCTATTGCCTCTAGAGGTTTGTCTGAAGCCATCGGAGGTGAGGGCAGTGGACCCGCAGGAAGCTTTATCACCCGTTGAAAAGACATGAACCAAGGCAGACTGCTCACCGGAACAGTCCCTAGCGACGCCGGCGCTGGGATCTGTGGTGCTCCTGAGCGCAACGTGAGAACGCGTAGATCGCGAGAAAGAGAGAGCAACTGATCTCTCTCTGGAGAAGACCTAGCCATGACGACGTCCAAGATCAGGATGAAGGGAGCCGAGCTCGGCGGCGCTCACGCTCAGGAGGAAGCCCAACTACAGTCTCCATAGGTATGATCGCGAGAAAGAGTCTGCACGACGCGGAGAAGGTGGAGAACCCTGAACCGGGTCCAAGCCTAGAAAACCATCCCAGACCAAACTAGGTCGATCAGTAAAGAACCAACCGGCTCAACCAAAGAAGAGAAGCCCCTCTTAGAGGTCACGTGGCATCACACGATTGGCTAGAAAAAGGTAAATACCTAGATCTTGCATAATTCATAGGAGTTAGCCTGGTTATCAGAAAAATACATATAATATACCAAATTTCTCAGAAAAAGGTATAGAACAAC
Organism: Alisma plantago-aquatica; assembly: GCA_963693085.1. Taxonomy (NCBI): domain Eukaryota; kingdom Viridiplantae; phylum Streptophyta; class Magnoliopsida; order Alismatales; family Alismataceae; genus Alisma; species Alisma plantago-aquatica. The sequence continues at coordinate 196,793,562 of OY856410.1, forward strand.
ATAAAAGCATAATAGTAGGCTTTTGATGCACGAATCTCAGTAATATCATGCAATATGTATTATGCTTGTTTCATGAGTAATAAATATCAAGCGATGGCCTAAAATTATGATAAAATCTCAGTAACTCCTCAATCTTGTTTATAATCTATATAAGGTCAGTGATTATGATGTTGATGCACAAAATCATGTAATTTACTTTATATGACTAATTAGGGCTAATAACACTAATTAATATGCAATAAATACATTTATGATCAATAAACGTTGAAATTTACAGAACACCCTTATTCCAGTAACTAGAAGATAATATGTAAACCTGAGATCAATTTTATATACGGAATCCTTGTTATATGAAGTTGACCCTTAATACATGGGTTGTAACCCTAATTGGAATAATGTATATAATCTAGGGTTACTATGTGCACAAAAAGGATATGGAACTTCATGTTCAGATAATGGACCATAATCTGGAAAATGACATCGACAAGATAATCCCAAGACAAGAACACAAGTAACAATGAGAATATCCCAATGAACTAAGTGAAACCCTAATATGGATATAACTAGGGTTGAGACGATGAGAACCTGATGGTGATATGTGATCTTGTCTTAATCAGGGTGGACAAGGATATAGATGACATCAGGAATATGATGGTTAGGTTATCTCTTTGGAAGGTACGCCATTACCTCTTACTTGGCTTATTATACAATATGCTTGTGTTATATATGTAGTAAAATACTTGGCATATGATATTAGATGAAATGATTGTTATTGTATGATATGTTGCATGATTTTCCATACTTATTGCTATGAACACATGAAACATAATATATTTGTTCCATTATATCTAAGCACTTCAACTCTTTGGTAGTAAAGTGCTGGAAATAAGTACTTCAACTCTTTGGTAGTAAAGTACTTGGAAGTGATCCAACTCTTTGGTAGTAGATCACATTGTGAAATGATCCAACTCTTTGGTAGTAGATCATAAAGGCCTTAATGCATTCAACTCTCAGGTAGTAAATACATGGATAATATAATGGAAAATGTGCTTAAAATATGTTTCTCTTTTGTTAATGAACATCTTTGTGCAAGTGTATCTTTTTCTTATATTTCTTTATAACGACCAAGTATTAGTTTTATCTTATTGCCAAGATAAGATGAGAGGTATATAAAAGACACGTAGGCGTACTCAGTACAATATTCTTGAATATTGTGCTGACGTATACCACATGTAATCTTTTGATTAGGTTGTGGACATGTGTTCTTGAAGATCCAGGATAGTGAGAGTTGTGTGGCAAGCTGATGTATAGGTGGACCTGTTGTCTTAAGATCCTGTGATTTAGTGGTAGTACATGTATATGTAGAAGTTTGTTGTTCAATATGTAATATCAAATGTTGTAATAATTCATGTTGTAATTATATGTTGAATGGTGAACGTATGTCGTATGGTTTTATTATTGTTCATGTGCATGTGCTACTATGTTTCCTTCTGACTCCCTTGATTTTCTTCTTCTTAGCCTAGTGTGGGGTGTTTAAATTGGAATTCTCATTGGGGTGAGGGTTTCAATTTGGACGTCACACATCAGATTAAGTTTTAGAAAATCCGGGGACGTCACAGGGAGTGTAAGTCACTCATCCAAGGGCAACAAAATCGACGCGTGAAACTAATTTGAAATGCATAATTTTTGCGGTCTTCATAACATGACCTATAAATGTCCAAATGGGCTCAAATTTTGCGTAGGAGCTATTCACAAGATGTTTAAGAAGATCAACGGATTAGATTTTTGAAAAAGATATTCCATCATGGAAAACTACTTGAGTGTATTCTGCTCTGAATACACTCGAGTGTATTCTAGACCGACTCTATATGAGTCAGGCTGGAATACACTCGAGTGTATTCTAGAAGAAAGCCTAAATTTGTTCTGATGGTCAAAAAAGGAAAAGGAAAGTCCAATGACAAATGCAAAGTCAAGAAAGGTTCTAAGACTAGCCAAAAGTTTTCTACACTTCAAGGCAAAAAGAACGGGTAAGGGAGGCAATTATCACTATTGTTACTAGGCTGGACATTTGAAGAGAAATTGCCTTCTACCTTGAGGAAGTAAAGAACAAGAAGCAAGAGATCGAAATTTCCACTTCAGGTATATATGTTATAGAAATAAACGTATGTACTTCTCTATCATGGGTATTGAATACGGAATGTAGATCTCACATTTGCTGAAATGTGCAAGATCAAGGCTCTTGAACAAAGGGGAGGTAAATGGATGAGAGTTGCTGCTACAGCTTTAGGCACCTACTGTTTATCTCTACCTAGTGGGCTTGTAATAGAGTTTGGAAAGAACAATTTTGAGTTTCTAGTGAAGAATGGTCAAATATTCATTTTTAAAGATGAGATCTTTAGTTTTATGACAATGCTCATAGGTCTTATGGTCTTTATTTATTAGATCTTGAGACATACATATAATATAAATTTCAAAAAGTTAAAGCTTAATGACTCAAATAAAATTTATCCTTGGCACTTTCGTCGAAGGCAAATATGTGAAGTGTATTTTAGATTTCATAGACATGATTATTTGAACTCTTTTGATTTTGAATAAATAGTGACATGCGAGTCTTGTTTATTGGGCAAAATGAAGAAAGCACCTTTCACCGGAAACAATGAGAGAGGTAGTGACTTATTATGACTCATACATACTAATGTGTGTGTACCTTTTACCACAATTGCTAAAGGTGGATATCAATACTTCATCACGTTTATTGATGACTTCAGTAGATTTGAATGTGTATCTTATGAAATAGGAATAAGAATCACTTGAAAAGTTCAAGCAATTTCTGAATGAAGTATAAAATTAACTCAATAAGAATATTAAAGCACTATGATCTGATAATGGTGGTGAATATCATAGCCAAAGAGTTTATGGCCCTTCTGAGAGTGTGCTATTTAATCATAGTTTACTCCACTTGGAACACCACAACATAATGGTGTCTCAAAAAGAAGGAAGCACACCTTTTTGGACATGGTACGTTGAATGATGAGTTTAGTTAGTCTTCCTATTTCCTTAACCAGGACCTGTTCTTGAAACCGTTACGTTTACAATAAACTGAGTTCCTTCCAAATTCGTTGAAATGACACCATGTGAGATATTGAATGAAATTCTTTTCAATATGTATTTCATGAAACTTCAGAGATGTGGAGCTTATGTCAAGAAACAACTATGTGAAAAATTTGGACCTAAATAAGATAAATGTTTCTTTGTTAGATATCTTAAGGATATAAAGGATTACTACTTATATATTTCATCTGACAACAAAGTGCTTGTTGCCAGATATGTTGTATTCGTTGAAAAGAAATTTATTTCAAGAGGAACCGACAAGATTAAAATAGAATTTGAAGAAGTTCTAAGTCCAATAGGATAACATTGCACCAACACAGGTCGATATGGAAAAAGGAGAACCCTAAATTGTTGTGGAATCTCAAGGCCCTATCGTAATACAAAAACCTCGACGGTCTAGTAGGAAACGTCTTGAATTAGAAAGATATGTATTTTTGACTCAACAAGGCGATGTGTTGGTCATTGAGGGTGATGAGCCAACAACATAAAATGAGGCTATTGAGGGATCAAATTCTGAGAAATGGTGTGGAGTCATGAAATCTAAGATGGACTCTATGTATTCCAATAAGGTATGGACTTTGGTGGATCCACCTGAAAGGTAAAATCCATAGGGTGCAAATGGGTTTTAAGAAGAAGATCGATATGGATGGTAATATGCATACTTATAAAGGTAGATTGATAGAAAAAGGTTTCAAATAAGTTTAAAGTGTTGATTATATGCAATTGTTTCATCGGTTGTCATTGTTAAATCCATTAGGATCACACTTTTCATTGCATCTTATGAAATTTGACAAATGGACATTAAAATTACATTCATTAACAGGAATATTGTTGAGGATGTGTACATGACACAACCTGAAAGTGTTATCTATCTGTGAAGAAACCTGCATCCCGGTCGATACTATCGACACTCTGTCGATAGTATCGAGATCAGTTCAGGTTCAAGTTGAAGGACATCCCGGTCGATACTATCGACACACATGTCGATGGTATCGAGACTGATTCAGGTTCGAGATAATGTTCTGTCGATACCATCGACACTCATGTCGATGGTATCAACACCGGCGCAGCGGCGGCTCGGCAATCCAGCGACGGTTCTATTTTATTTATAAAATTTATTTTTTATTCCTTTTCCCTCTTTGTACCTCATGTACTTACCCTAATATATAAATACAAGTGTGTAGGCTCAAGCCCTACTCACGTTTGCTGCATCTTGCAGCCGACATGTGATCAGTGTTCCTGTCTTCTTCCCTTCTTCATTTCTTCTTACATGGTATCAGAGCGGAGATCGATGTAGGGCTTCTCCTCCCTCTCTCCGGCGGCAGGCTGCTTCCCACCCGTCAACTTGGCATAATCCACCGACTGTGTAGAACCACCATCGGCTACTCTGGGTCTGCGGTAGATATCCAACTCTACCGTAGCCTCCATCACAAAGCGTTTGGGGATCTCCGGGTGATCCAACGATCATCTAAAAACACAACCGGAGGTCTAGTTTCGTCTCAACCATCATCCTAGTCACACCTCCTCCATGTGTGATTAGGAAGATCATTTGGAGGCTGTGAATGCGTCAGTAACGCATTTCTCCATGTTTTTCTTCTGTGTGTGACGTGTATCTCTCCGTCACCACAATCTATTTGACGTGTATCAATCCGTCACATATTCCGTTCTACAATGGAGGATATCAAGACACCTACGATCTACAACGAGGTGTCAACTATCGCCTCCATCAAGCTCAACGGGAAAAATTATCTTCTATGGATGAATGCCATCCACACCGTCTTGGAGGCTCGTGACAGAGCGAGGCATGTTGACTCGGGTCCTAAGGCATCTACTGACGAAGGGTATGCTGAATGGAAGCGTCATGACAGTATTCTGAAGACTTGGCTGTGGAATAGTATGGAACCGGCAATCGCCGCAAGGTTCATGTTCTACTCTACGGCCAAGGAAATATGGGACGCAGTGAAGCAACATTATTCTCAAGAGAAGAATGCTCTCCGTTAGTTTATGATCTATGATCGTTTGTTTGCTAAGAAACAGGGTGACCGATCTCTTGAGGAGTATTTTGGGGCGGTTCAGGCTCTTGCTCAAGAGCTAAGTTATTATCATCCTGTGGTCGTTGCTGAACAGATAAAGGATAGAGATGATCTTGTTACAGCCAAATTCTTATATGGGCTCAACTCGGCTTGTAGCTCCGCTCGGAGCGTTATTCTGGCTACTGATAAACTACCTAGTCTTGTTGAGGCTTATTCAAGGATCCAACAATCTCTATTTGAGTCTGCTTCCTTTGTTTCTGATATACCTTCTGGAGAATCTCATGCGTCTGTTGCTGCTGTGGTACGAGGAGGACGACCCGGTATGGGCAGAGGGCGTGGGACACGTCCTAAGTGTACCTTTTGTGACAGACCGGGACATACAGTGGAGAAGTGTTGGAAGAAACATGGAAGACCTGCTGCACCACCTGTGGGAGCAGCACATTGTGCCACCACCACAGGATCCTCATCCTCTACAACTGTGGGTACTACCTTTGGCATCGACATCACTCTTACCCAAGAAGAATATGATCGGTTCATTCAGGCGACACAACACATGAGTATGGGGTCATCATCTTCTTCATCGGAAAATCTGGCATCTACAGCTGGTAATCAGGCTACATCTCTCATAGCATCTGGCTCATCCTCATCTTGGGTGGTTGACTCTGGCGCCTCACAACATATGACTGGTATGAGGAGATTGCTCCACACTATTGACTCATCTATTCCTCACCAATCTGTTACACTGGCAGATGGTTCAGTGAAAAGAGTGTTAGCTAGTGGATCTGTCTCCCTAACACCCAAGATTGATCTTAAATCCGTTCACTTTGTGCCTGAATTTCCTTTTAATCTTCTTTCTGTTGCCAAATTGATTGACACTCTAAAATGTTGGGTAATATTTGGACCTTCTTGTTTCATATTACAGGATCTCAAGAGTATGAAGACGATTGGTGGGGGGCCTAGGAAAGGTGATCTCTACCTTTTCAACGGTGACAGTCTACCTCGCCAAATGCCTTCTCCTGCTCCATCCATCTTGTTGAGTGGTTCCCCTTTTGAGTTAGTGCATAGTGATGCGTGGGGTCCTGTAAAAGACCAGAGTTATAATAGTTTTCGTTATTTTATCTCCTTTGTCGATGGTTTCTCACGCATGACATGGATCTATCTTCTTAAAAGTAGAGAGTCCGTGTTGTCTATTGTGAAACATTTTCATACTGAAATTAAAGTCCAGTTTGATTGCAATATAAAAATTCTCCAGTCTGATAATGCTTTGGAGTATGTTCAAAAGGCTATGTCTGATTTTTGCAGCTCGGTTGGTATGATTCATCGCACATCTTGTCCTCACACCCCTCAGCAAAATGGGGTGGCAGAGAGGAAGAATCGCCATCTTCTTGATATTGCTCGATCAATTATGTTTCAATCCAATGTGCCCAAGAAGTTTTGGTCTGAAGCTCTTTTACCTACTTGTTTCTTGATTAATAGGCAACCTTCTTCTGTTCTTCAAGGACAAACTCCGTTTTCTGTATTGCGTCCCATGGACTCCCCCTTTCCTGTTCCTCTTAGAGTGTTTGGTTGCACTTCCTTTGTCCATAACTTTGACCCTAAGGCCGACAAGCTGTCTCCTAGGTCCATTAAAACATTGTTCCTGGGTTACTCTAACACTAGTAAAGGATACAAGTGTTACTGTCCTAGTCTTCGTCGCATGTTTGTGTCTAGGGACGTCACCTTCCATGAGACCACTCCATATTTCTCCAATGCTATGAGCAAGGGGGAGCAGTTGAGAGAGGGAGAGCCACAAAAAATACAGAATGAGAGACTGGCACCATCGGTGCAGAGTGAGGGAGTGCCACCTATCATTCCGGATTTTACTTCTATTCCGGATGAACAAGCAGGAGATAGACCTCCCATTGAGCATTACACACATGTTTACCATAGGCGAGGCATGCAAGATCCAGAAGAAGTAGCGACACCAGTCCCTGAGCCCTCATCATCGCCTTCTAATCAAGAGACTCCTATAGAGACATCAGACCTCGATCTTCCTATTGCTGTTCGGAAAGATACTAGGTCTTGTACTATTAAACATCCCATTATAAATGTATGTTGCCTGTCTCATTTATCTAAGCAGGCCCGTGCATTCGCTATTGGGATTGATTTTGTGCCTATACCAAGAAATCATTATGATGCTATGAAGAACAGTGGTTGGAAACAGGCTATGCAACTTGAGATGTCAGCTCTCTTAAATAATGGTACTTGGGATCTTGTTGATCTTCCTGCAGGGAAGAAAGTAGTGGGCTGTAGATGGGTTTTCACTATCAAACACAATCTGGATGGATCAGTTGAACGGTTGAAATCCCGATTGGTCGCAAAGGGCTACACCCAAACCTATGGTGTTGACTTCTTTGAAACCTTTTCTCCTGTTGCTCGCCTGAATTCTGTGCGGATCATTATTTCTCTTGCTACTACCTTTGATTGGCCACTGTTTCAGCTGGATGTAAAAAATGCTTTTCTCCATGGTGATCTACAGGAAGAGGTATATATGGAGCAACCTCCTGGGTTTGTTGCTCAGGGGGAGTGTCAGAAAGTATGCAAATTAAAGAAAGCTATATATGGGTTGAAACAGTCACCTAGAGCTTGGTTTGACAAGTTCAGTGAAGTTATTCTTCAGATGGGTTTTTCTCGCTCCATGACTGATCATTCCTTATTTTACTCCAGCTCTTCTTGTGGATCCATTATTCTTATTGTATATGTTGATGACATAGTAATTACTGGCAGTGACACCATGGGAATATCTCGTGTCAAAGAAGGTTTGCAAAAACACTTCCATACAATGGATCTGGGCAAACTAAGATACTTTCTAGGCATTGAAGTGCTTAGATCTCATACATGTGTCAATTTATCTCAGAGGAAATATGTGCTTGATTTACTACAGGAGACAGGCATGGCTGAATCTAAACCGGTATCTACACCAATGGATTATCACATCAAAGAGGTGGTTGATGATGCTGAGTATCAAGATCCAGGATATTACAGGAGAATAGTGGACAAGTTAATATATCTAACAGTCACTCGACCTGATATTTCTTTTGCTGTAGGCGTGGTCAGCCAACATATGCACTCTATGCGACAGTCACACTGGACAGCAGTCTGCAGAATCCTGAGGTATCTGAAAAGTGCTCCTGGTAAGGGTATCACATATTCTAGACCAAAGGCACCTCCATCTACTCTGTCTCTCACAAGATATTCAGATGCTGACTGGGCAGGTGATCATACTAATAGGAGATCTACATCAGGCTATTGTACCTTTCTTGGTGATCATCTTATCACATGGAAAAGTAAGAAGCAACATGTGGTTGTTAGATCTAGCACTGAGGCTGAATACCGTGCTATGGCCCATGCATGCTGTGAACTAAAATGGGTCAAATATGTTCTATCTGAATTAAAAATTTCTCTTCTACCTTCTATGGAGCACCTTTCTTGGTGATCATCTTATCACATGGAAAAGTAAGAAGCAACATGTGGTTGTTAGATCTAGCACTGAGGCTGAATACCGTGCTATGGCCCATGCATGCTGTGAACTAAAATGGGTCAAATATGTTCTATCTGAATTAAAAATTTCTCTTCTACCTTCTATGGAGCTCAAGTGTGACAATCAATCTGCTATGCACATTGCCAGGAATCCTATCTTTCATGAGCGTACAAAACACAGAGGTTGATTGCCATTTTATTCGTGATCAAATAAAAGATGGCACTATTGTGACACCATATGTCAGATCTGAGGATCAACTAGCAGATATCCTGACAAAGCCTTTGGGTTCAGCAATCTTTCTGAGACTCTGTGGCAAGCTGGGCATACACGATGTGTACTCTCCAGCTTGAGGGGGAGTGTAAAGCAACCTGCATCCCGGTCGATACTATCGACACTCTGTCGATAGTATCGAGATCAGTTCAGGTTCAAGTTGAAGCAATCGGCATCCCGGTCGATACTATCGACACACATGTCGATGGTATCGAGACTGATTCAGGTTCGAGATAATGTTCTGTCGACTCGATGGTATCGACACCGGCGCAGCGGCGGCTCGGCAATCCAACGACGGTTCTATTTTATTTATAAAATTTATTTTTTATTCCTTTTCTCTCTTTGTACCTCATGTACTTACCCTAATATATAGATACAAGTGTGTAGGCTCAAGCCCTACTCACGTTTGCTGCATCTTGCAGCCGACATGTGATCGGTGTTCCTGTCTTCTTCCCTTCTTCATTTCTTCTTACATTTTTCTTACATTATCGACCGAGATGCCGATTGCTTCAACTTGAACCTGAACTGATCTCGATACTATCGACAGAGTGTCGATAGTATCGACCGGGATGCAGGTTGCTTCACACTATCCAAATGAGGTCAAAAAGTTTGTAAGCCACAATAGTCAATCTACTGAATTAAGCAAGTACCTCGAAGTTGAATCTTTTTTTTGATGAGACTGTTAAATAGTTTGATTTAATTAACATGAAGATGAACTTTGTGTTTACAAGAAGGTTAGTGGGAGCATAATCATGTTCTCATATTGTATGTAGATGACATACTATTGATGAGAAGTAAGATACCTACTCTACAATTAGTTAAGACTCAGTTGGACAATACCTTCTCTATGAAGGACTTAGGCAAAACATCTTATATACTAGAGATCAAGATTTATAGAGATCGATATAGAATGCTTCTTGGTCTAAGTCAAAGTACATACATTGACAAAGTGATAAAGAGGTTTCGTATACAAGACTCTAAGAGATGAAATTTACCCATGTCTCATGGAATAAATTATTCTAGAATTCAATGTCCCAACTTTTATGAGGAGGGGGCACGCATGAGTAAGATTCTATATGCCTTGACAACTGAATTTTAATATATGCAATGATATGTACATGCCCAGATATTTCGTATGCTTTTAGCATGAAGAGAAGGTACCAGTCGAATTCCGTTGATGGTCACTAGATAGTAAAGAACATCTTTATGTACTTGAGAAAAACTTAGGTTCAATTCCTATTTTATAGAGGTGAGAAAGAGATGGTTGTAAAAGTTTACCCTGATGCAAGCTTCCAAACTGACAAGGACTATTCTCGATAAAAATCAGGTTGTGTTTTGCCTAAACGAAGAGCTGTAAGCTAGAAGAGTTTCACACAATAGACAATAATTGATTCTACAATATAAGTCGGAGTACATTTCTGCCCCCACTGCAGCAAAGAAGCAGTATGGATCATAAAGTTCATTAGTGAACTTGGGGTGGTTCCAACCAGTGTTTTAAAAATCGCCCTAGGCGGCCGCTTAAGCGCCACAAGGTGCTGGACAATTAAAATGTACTATAAGCGGCGCTTAAGTAAATTTGAGAAAAGCGGCCGCTTTTTGCCCGCTTAACCCGCTTTTTTCCCGCTTTTTGCCCGCTTTTTTCAGAAAAACTGCTGTAAGCATATAACATTAAGTACATTATATGCCATGTTTAGTATTGACTATAATATATTAAATTAGCATACATTAAATGTTCTATGATATACTTAGTTCTAATTTAGAATGCATACTTTGTATGTAAGCTGTAATGATATGGTACTTTTGTGATGTATCCAAGTGAATTATAGGTAACTATTATCTAATTTAGAATGCATACTTTGATTAAATGTACTGCTGTAATGTATGCCTATTTGATGATGTGCAAATGTAACAATATGTTTGTTAGCTAGCTATGATAGGTCTATTATTTACTGTTTAGCTATGTAAACATGATACAAAATTGTTGTTTCATCTTGTATATACACTTATTATTTTATGTGTAGGCTGCTTTATCTATGACAAGTATATTGTTTACTATATTATATAGATACAATCGCTGTTGTATAGTTGTATTCTAAACTATTTGGGTGTTTTATATTGTCATGTACAATGTTTAGATATGTATAAAAATTTCAAAAATATAGTATTTATATACATATGTATGTAATTTTGCATAAAAGTTATAGGAATTGGAAATCCTCTTTTCTAAAAAGTGCCCGCTTAATCGCCCGCCTGGCGATTAATCGGCTACAAGGTCCCGTTCACACGCTTCCCACTTCGCGCTTTTTAAAACCTTGGTTCCAACCATTGAAGACGCAATAGAGCCTAGGAAGCATGGATGCGGACGTGAGACACAACATGGACACAGACACAGACATGTGACACAACAAAAAATATAGGACACATACACGACTTTGGGCATGGCATACACATATATACATATACATGTACATGTGCATTCCTATCCTGATATATACAAATACATATTTATACAGATTATTCATACACATACATGTACATAGATTTTCACATACATAGATCTACATACACATACAATATAGATTTATACATATAATACCATCTATCCAAATGTGTGAATTCATAACGTGGGATTTTAAGAAACAAACATAAAAGAAATAAAAAATCAAGCCGAAAGTTCACTTAAGATCTGAATGTAGACTTTATAATATGAAAACTGATGAAACTATTCATATTATACATAATGAAATAATAAATTAATAATAAGGATAAGTAATCTGGAATACATTTGTAGTATGAAATCAAGTCAATAGATATAAAGAATGATGAATTAATTAAACTTGTGGGTCAAATTCTGAGAACAATTTTTATAAGACTGATGAACTATATCTACAAAGATGGTGTACATAGAATATCATTCAATAACAGTTAGGAGTAGGAGGGGTACGAGAAGTAATTGTAGTGTTCCAGATTAAAAGGATGGAGAGGGGAGATGCATAAATTATATTTCTTTCATATAGGAAATTGATTTGGGCTTGATGTGTTCACGACGTGTCCAAACCGTGTCCATGCTTTGAAAAAAAGTGGATACTTCTGATGCATGTCCACGATGTGTCCACCCTTAAAAAAACTAGACACTTTTGAGCCATGTCCCCCGCGTCCACGCCGTGTCCACCGCTTGTCCACGCCATGTCTGTGTCGGCGCGTGTCCAGGACGGCCACAACTGCTCTGGGGAAGTGTTTGTGCTTCCTAGAATAGAGTTTTATTGTGACAATGGAGCCATTGCATAATTAAGGAACCCAGATCGCATCAACGTTCTAAACTCATACTTAGGCATTATCACCTCATACTAGAGATAGTCAAATGAGGAGATTTAAAGATTTGCATAGTACTAACTAATAACAATGTTGTTGATCCCTTAATGAAAGCACTATCGTAGCAAAAGAATGATGGTCATGTAAGATCACTTGGAATTAGATTCATGAGTGATTGAGTCTATTACAAGTGGAAGTCTGTTGGTAATGTGTTTGAGAGTCATTATGTGATGACTCTAAAAGGTGGATATTTTGTATTTGATTTGATTATTAATAAAAGGAAATTTTATTTATTATGTTTGTTTAAATATTGAGATAATAAATAAACCTAATATTGTCCTAAGAATGTTATGACTTAATGACATATGATTTGAGTTGAGAACCTGAACATGGGATCTTATGTGTACTTAGAGTACTCATCTTGTTATGTCTCTAGTTGGTTATTGTTAACGAGAGAGAAGGAAGACGAACAACGTTGGCGGCTGCAAGGTGCAGCTCTTGTGTGTGAGGGCAATAGACGTCTCACTCCTTTTTATATATTAGGGTAAGATACAAGGTGGTACAAAGGAGTAAAACCTAGAAAAACAATAAAACAAATGATATAATAAAAATACAGTTAAGTGGCAGATCGTCGGTTTTCGCCTCTGATGTTCTGTCGATGGTATCGACGGACTGTTGTCCGGTGGCTGTGATAATCTCGATCAAGGAAGAAAATGTCCGATTTCGATGCCGTTTCGGTGGCCACAGAAATAGAAATTTCGACAAATTTCAACAGAAATTTCGATAAATGTGTTCCTTGCGTTTCGACGGCAAAATAAACGAATTAATTTATGAAATTTTACCAGAATGATCTACTAGTGTAGATCTACTCAAATATGTAATAATATTTCATATTGGATATGTGGGGGGTGGGGTCTCATCATTTTTTAGTGAATGACCCTGAACAGTTTCGATGGGCATTTTGATGGGGATTTTTTATGTTAATTTTCAATGGTGAAATCAATGAATCAAGTCATTATAGTTTGCAAGCACAATATATAGACTTAAAAACACAAAACTGTGCAAAAAAAAGCTCTAGGTAATGCATGGTATATGAAAACGTAGAAAAAAAATCGATGATCTTCCTGTTTCGAGAGTTTCGTCAGTCAATTTCGATGTCCGATTGCCACAGAAATAGAAATTTCGACAATTTCGTCGAAATTTTGAACATTGATCTCGATGCCATCGACATGGATGTCGATGGTATCGACGGGCTGTTGTCCGGTAGCTGTGATAATCTCGATACCATCAACCTCCTGTCGATGGTATCGACCGGGAAGCAGGTTGTTTCACACTCCCCCTCAAGCTGGAGAGTACACATCGTGTATGCCCAGCTTGCCACATAATTTCTGAAAAGCTGCCGAACCCAAAGCTTTGTCAAGATATCCGCCAGTTGATCTTCAGACTTGACATATGGCGTCACAATATTACCATCTTTGATTTGATCACGAATAAAATGGCAATCAACTTCTATATGCTTTGTACGCTCATGAAAGATAGGATTTCTGGCAATGTGTATAGCAGACTGGTTGTCACACTTGAGCTCCATAGAAGGCATAATAGTGATTTTTAACTCAGAGAGAACGAATTTGACCCATTGTAGTTCACAACATGCATGGGCCATAGCACGGTATTCAGCCTCAGTGCTGGATCTGGCTACCACATTCTACTTTTTGCTTTTCCAAGTAATCAAATGGTCACCTAGGAAGGTACAATAGCCTGATGTAGATCTTCTATCAATATGATCACCAGCCCAATCTGCATCTGAGTACCCAGTGAGAGTCAAAGTAGATGGAGGCACCTTGGGTTTGGAATATGTGATCCCTTTACCAGAAGCACTCTTCAAATATCTCAGAATCCGGCCAACTGCTATCCAGTGTGACTGTCGTGGTGAGTGCATATGTTGACTCAACTCCCACAACAAAAGAAATGTCAGGTCGTGTAACAATCAGATATATTAGCTTGCCAACTATTCTCCTGTAATATCCAGGATCTGAGTACTCAACATCATCAACCGTCTCCTTGGTGTGATAATCCATAGGAGTAGATACCAGTTTAGATCCAGTCATGCCTGTCTCCTGTAGTAAATCCAGCACATATTTCCTCTGAGATAGATTGATACCTGCATGAGATCGAAGCACCTCAATGCCCAGAAAATATCTCAGTTTACCCAGATCCTTCGTTTGGAAGTGTCTCTGCAACCCTTCCTTCACACGAGATATGCCTGCAGAATCACTTCCAGTAATAACTATGTCATCAACATATACTGCCATAATGATAGAGCCACATGAAGAGCTAGAGTAGAATAAAGAGTGATCAGTCATAGAGCGAGAAAAGCCCATATGGAGTACAACCTCACTGAACTTGTCAAACCACGCTCGAGGAGACTGTTTCAAACCATATATGGCTTTCTTCAATTTACAAACCTTCTGACACTCCCCCTGAGCAACAAACCCAGGAGGTTGCTCCATATATACCTCTTCCTGGAGGTCACCATGTAGAAAGGCATTCTTAACATCAAGCTGAAATAGGGGCCAATCAAAAGTAGTAGCCAAAGAAATAATAAATCGCACAGAATTTAGACGAGCTACTGGAGAAAAAGTCTCAAAGAAATCAACTCCATAGGTCTATGTGTAGCCTTTTGCCACCAATCTGGCCTTAAACCTCTCAATAGATCCATCCGGATTATGTTTGATGGTGAAAACCCATCTGCAACCCACAACTTTCTTCCCTGTAGGTAATTCAACAAGATCCCATGTGGCATTATGCAAAAGAGCTGACATTTCAATCTGCATTGCCTGTTTCCAGCCACTGTCCTTCATAGCATCATAGTGATTCCTTGGTATATCAACAAAATCAATCCCAATAGCAAATGTGCGGGCCTGCTTAGATAAGTGGGACAGACAACACACATTTGTAATAGGATGTCTAATAGTACAAGAACGAGTACCTTTCCTAACAGCAATAGGAAGGTCAAGATCTGATGCTTCTGCATGAATCCCATGAGTAGAAGACGAAGATGAAGGCTCAGAGACTGGTGTCGCTACCATTTCTGGTTCTGGTCTGCCTCGCCTACTATAAACATGTGTGTAATGCTCAATAATAGGCCTGTCTGTTGCTTGCTCATCCGGAATAAAAGTATAATCAGGAATGATGGGTGGCTCTCCCTCACTCTGCACAGATGGTGCCACTCTATCACTCTGAAAAGCTGGTGGCACTCCCTCTCTCAATTGCTCCCCCTTAAAGCATCAGAGAAATATGGAGTGGTCTCATGGAAGATAACATCCCTAGACACAAACATCCGACGAAGACTAGGACAGTAACACTTGTATCCTTTGCTAGTACTAGAGTAACCAAGGAACAAAGTTTTAACAGACCTAGGAGAAAGCTTGTCTGCTTTAGGGTCAACATGATGGACAAAGGAAGTGCAACCAAACACTCTAAGGGGAAGAGAAAAAGGTTGGTCCGTGGGTCGCAACACAGAGAAAGGAGTTTGTCCTTTAAGAACTGAGAATGGTTGTCTATTAATTAAGAAACAAGCAGTTAAAAGAGCTTCAAACCAGAATTTCTTAGGTACATTGGATTGGAACATAATAGATCGAGCAATATCAAGAAGATGGCGATTTTTCCGCTCAACCACCCCATTCTGCTGAGGGGTGTAAGGACACGATGTGCGATGGATCATACCTACAGAGCTGTAAAAATCAGACATAGCCTTTTGGACATACACTAAAGCATTATCAGATTGAAGAATTTTTATATTGCAGTCAAACTGGACTTTTATTTCAGTGTGGAAATGTTTCACAATAGATAGTACAGACTCTCGACTTTTGAGAAGATAGATCCATGTCATTCGAGAAAAATCATCCACAAAGGAAATAAAGTAACGAAAACCATTATAACTCTGGTCTTTGACAGGACCCCACACATCACTATGGACTAACTCAAAAGGACAAGAAGCCCGTTTATTGACACGACTGGGATAAGATAACCTATGATGCTTTCCCAGCTGACATGATTGACATTCTAAAGATGATACTTGAGACAATTCTGGTTCCAACTTGCGCAGGCTCTCTAAGGAAGGATGTCCATATCTGCAATGCCATAGTAAAGGGGAACCACTCAACAGGATGGATGGAGAAGGAGCAGATACTTGGCGAGGCAGACTGTCACCATGGAAAAGGTAGAGATCACCTTTCCTAGGTCCCCCACCAATCATCCTCATACTCTTGAGATCCTGCAATACAAAACAAGAAGGACCAAAAGTTACGGTACATTTTACAGTGTCAATCAGTTTTGCAACAGAAAGAAGATTAAAAGGAAATTCAGGCACAAAGTGTACAGATTTGAGATCAATCTTGGGTGTTAGAGGGACAGATCCACTAGCTAACACTCTCCTTACTGAACCATCTGCCAGTGTAACAGATTTGTGAGGGATATACAAGTCAATAGTGTGGAGCAATCTCCTCATACCAGTCATGTGCTGTCACGCGCCAGAATCGACCACCCAAGATGAAGTAGAGCCAGAAGCTATGAGAGATGTAGCCTGATTACCCGCAGTAGATGCCAGGTTTGTTGGCGATGATGATGATCCCATACTCATGTGTTGTGTAGCCTGAATAAACCGATCATACTCCTCTTGAGTAAGAGTGATACCGGTTCCAGAAGTAGTTCCCACAACAGAAGAAGAAGAGGAATCTGTAGTAGTGGCATAATGAGCTGTCCCTACAGGTGGTGCAGCAGGCCTCCCATGTTTCTTCCAGCACTTCTCCACTGTATGTCTCAATTTGTCACAGAAGGTGCACTTAGGACGTGTCCCACGTCCTCTGCCCATACTAGTTCGTCCCCCTCGTACCGCAGCAGCTACGGATGCATGAGACTCCCCAGAAGATATAACAGGAGCAGGAGTAGCAGACTCAAAGATAGATTGTTGTATTCTTGAATAGGCTTTCATAAAATCGGGTAATTTATCAGAAGCCAAAATGACACTCCGGGCGGATCCGCACGAAGGGTTAAGCCCGAATAAAAATTTAGCCGTAACTAGATCATCCCTGTCCTTGATCTGTTCAGCGACAATCACTGGATGATAATAGCTCAGCTCTTGAGCAAGTGCCTGAATAGCTCCAAAGTACTCCTCAAGAGATTTGTCACCCTGCCTCTCAGCAAACAAATGATCATAGATCATGAATTGGCGAAGCACATTTTTTTCTTGAGAATAATGCTGCTTCACTGCGTCCCATATCTCCTTAGTTGTTGAATAGAACATGAACCTTGCCGCAATAGTAGGTTCCATGTTGTTCCACAACCAAGTCTTCACCAGACTATCATGACGCTTCCATTCAGCATATCCTTTGTCAGTAGAGGCCAGAGGACCTGAGTCAACATGTCCCGCCTTGGCACGAGACTCCAGGACAGTGTGGACGACATTCATCCATAGAAGAAAATTCTTCCCGTCGAGCTTGATGGAGGTGATAGGTGACACCTCGTTGTAGATCATAGGTGTCTTGATATCCCCCATTACAGAACGGGACTGTGTGACGGATTGATACACGCCACAAAGAAGACTGAGGTGACGGAGAGATACAAGTCACCCAAGAAAAAAATAGAAATGCATTACTGACGCATTCACAGCCTCCAGATGATTTTCCTAATCACACATGGAGGATGTGTGACTAGGAGAATAACTGTGGAGAGACTAGTCCTCTGATTTAGATTTTAGATCGCCGTTGGATTACCCGAAGATCCTCAAGGCGGAAGATTACAGTTGCACGCCGTGCGGCGGCTCAGCCACATCTACTGCTGTCGGTGCCGCCGTGAGAAGATCCGGAGGAAGGAAGGGGAAGATCCGGCGGGCAAGAAGGAATAAGGAGGAAGAGAGGAACAACCGGTGGAGAGAGACGGCGGCCTAGAGCAAACCTTGCTCTGATACCATGTTAACGAGAGAGAAGGAAGACGAACAACGTTGGCGGCTGCAAGGTGCAACTCTTGTGTGTGAGGGCAATAGCCGTCTCACTCCTTTTTATATATTAGGGTAAGATACAAGGTGGTACAAAGGAGTAAAACCTAGAAAAACAATAAAACAAATGATATAATAAAAATACAGTTAAGTGGCAGATCGTCGGTTTCCGCCTCTGGTGTTCTGTCGATACCATCGACAAGGATGTCGATGGTATCGACGGACTGTTGTCCGGTGGCTGTGATAATCTCGATGCCATCGACATGGATGTCGATGGTATCGACGGGCTGTTGTCCGGTAGCTGTGATAATCTCGATACCATTGACCTCCTATCGATGGTATCGACCGGGAAGCAAGTTGTTTCACAGTTATCATTATGGATAGTATAAGACGACAATAATACACTAGAATAGCATATATGGTGAGTGATGACTATGTCTCATAGTCATGATATTGGATATCAACTCAGATACATGGACACTTGTTAGAGAACAAGTTGTACTAGACAGACCCACCTTGAGAATGACACATAGATGTAATGGCATGTCAGAATCATATCACAATGCAACAGTGGTGATTGTGATCCTTTGTCCTCAAGTTAGTGCAATACTCACATGTTGTTCTGTGTACCTTGACACTAGCCTGACGTATCTCTGAAATAAGGGTTTCCAGAAAGGTGGTGATTGGGTGCACGATGACACATGAGAAAACTGTGAGTGATGTGGATGAAATTTGTCTTTCCTTTGGAGCGATATCCTGGCCACTTGATAAGTGAGATTGTGAAATGTGTGGGCCTGCTCATGTGAGTTAATATATGATACTGAGCTCACAGTTATCTCGAATAGTCTGCTCTAGTTCAAGAAACATAGATTGAATGTTAAGATGATGGCACTCCATGCCTCAGTTTCATTCTGGGTATCTGTGACAAAGGGATTATACCATCATTGATAACATCACTTTACAGGTTAAAGTTATTCTCAAACTTACTCCTGTTATTTGGTTGGCAATGTTGTCTGTCTAGACATCGATTTTTGCTTGTGAGGTTTTGAACATTACAACCAATGTAATTAGGAACCTACCCAGTCACACACACAAGGATGCATAAGGGAATTGAAGTTCGCAATTAAACAAATGATGAAAATGATTTTGATTATTAACAGGCTGATTTCCTATCCAATCGGGCGACTTGAATGTCCAGTTGACCAATTGGATTGGTTGTGTCAATAGATCAATTGATTGTCAATTGGCGACTGAATTTTACTTTGGACTGACACCGTCGACCGATTGGCAATCACAGTCGGTTGATTCAAATTCTCAATTGTTGTAATTCAACAAGGAAGGTTTCAATTTGGAAACCAATTCAGATTTGGATCTGGACTGACCTAGGCGGTCGATTGGGAAACCCAGTTGGCCGATTGGAATTCAGCAATTCTGTCATTCCGCTGTGCCCCCTTCCTGAAAACCCTACACTATTCCACCTCCGCGGCAGTATTATACTACCTCTTTGTTATTATATACATTACTTTACCAACAAGGGATTTTGTGCTTAACCAATTTCCAATTTTCCACCCCAAGTACTCCCATTTTGTGAATAGTTGGGTGTGATGGGGGAGATATAAAGGAGAGTGTGGAGAATGACAATTGTTCTACTCTTATTATTTTACTTTGATTTTAGTACCATTTCATGAGCCTCATCCTTGACGTTTTTTTGCTGCACTGGCTAAAATTATGTCATATATCCTAATTAATGTTTTTTCACTTATATCACATTGAATACAACATTTTTGAATGAATGGGGCCATGTCACATTATTAACTTTCTCCATGTTCTTTGTTGGACTAACACTTTCTAGATTAGAGCTATGTTGGTGATTAATTTGAGGTCTACAGATAGTGCATCCTGTATCCTTTCTGCTCTAGATGCGTTGCTTCATTTTTGTTTGAAAGGATTGCCTTTTACACGCTGGAATTATCTCAAGGGAAGTGCTTGTTTCAAGAGATGCAGGGGTGTGACATATATTGACATGGGCTGAGTGTTTGATTATAGGTTAGGTGTCCAAGTTGTATGGTGTCATTTATTTGAGTCTTGACCTCCAAGTTGAACTCAAAGTTCATCTTGTCCAGCTTGACGAAGAATATTTGATTATAGGCTAGGTCTTATTAGTGGATGTATCTGAGTCATGGGCTGGTACCCTGTTGTCTATTGAGTTTGCTTCTGTACTCTCCCATACATACCGGGACTGGGTAGCGTGTCCTTGTTAATCACTAATTATTTCCCTTCTATTCTTTCTAATTCTCTCTGTTCTATTTTCTTAACAATGTTGAATAATTGGATCCCCTGGTGTTGTGATGCTTGCCTTTCGTTATTGCATTTACGTGGGAGGAATTGATTACTTGTACATCATCATCATCATCATCATCTAAGCCTCAATCCCAACTATGTTGGGGTCGGCTACATGGATCCTTCGTTTTCATTCAGCTCTATCATGGGTCATATTCTGATTGAGATGTAGAGATTCAAAATCTCTCTTTATAAGCTCATCCCATGTTAATTTAGGCCTTCCTCTTCTTCTATTTATAGTGTTTGGCTCAATAGCATTGCTTCGTATAGGCGCACTAGTAGGTCTGCGTTGCACATGTCCGTACCATCTGAGTCGGCCCTCACGCAACTTGTCCTCAATGCTCGCCACCCCCACTTTATTCCTGATATAGTCATTTCTCAAACGATCTTTTCTTGTCTTCCCACACATCCATCTCAGCATACGCATTTCGGCCACGTTCATCTTGTTGAGACCTTGTTTCTTCACCGCCCAACATTCACTCCCATAGAGCATGGCTGGTCGTATAGCTGTTCTATAAAACTTACTTTTTAACCTGAGAGGGATCTTCTGATCGCATAAAACTCCAGTTGCACTCCTCCATTTCAACCATCCTGCAGTGATCCGGTGACAAACATCATTTTGGACATCCCCGTCTATTTGAATAATAGAACCTAAGTAACGAAATTTGTCACATTTTGGTATATCTACTCCGTCCAACTTGGCTCCATCATTCACACTGCGAGATTGGCTGAAATTGCAATGCACATACTCAGTTTTGCTCCTGCTAATCATCAATCCATTTGATTCCAATGCCTTTCTCCAACATTCAACTTTATCATTCAATCCATCTTTTGTTTCGTCAATCAAAACAATATCATCAGCAAATAACATACACCAAGGAATATCATCCTGAACATTCTTTGTTAACTCATCCATAACCAGAACGAATAGATATGGGCTGAGTGTGGATCCTTGGTGTACCCCAACTGTAATAGGAAAAGTTGGTGTCTCTCCTCCAGGAGTCTTGACACTTGCAGTAGAGCTATCATACATGTCTTTGATCAAGTCAATGTATTGGATAGGCACACCCTTTTTCTTCAAAACCATCCATAACACTTCTCTGGGTACTCGATCATAAGCCTTCTCTAGATCGATAAACACCATATGAAGATCTCTTTTGCTTTGTCTATACTTCTCCATAAGCCTCCTTATCAGAAAAATAGCCTCTGTTGTTGATCTTCCAGGCATGAAACCAAATTGGTTGTTTGATACTTGTGTTATAGATCTTAACCTCTGCTCAATAATCCTCTCCCAAAGTTTCATCGTGTGACTCATCAGCTTGATACCTCTATAGTTTGTACTACTCTGAACGTCACCTTTGTTCTTGTAGATTGGGACTATAATATTATTTCTCCACTCATCCGGCATCTTCTTGGTCTTCATAATCTTGTTAAAAAATTTGTTAACCATGTAACTCCCTCATCCCCCATACTCTTCCATACATCAATGGGAATATTGTCTGGTCCGCATGCCTTTCTCATTTTCATCTTTTTCAAAGCATTCTTGACCTCAAATGGTGAAACTCGTCGTGTGTAAATGATATCTCTCATATTCATGTCACACGAGTCGCTAACATTATATGCAGTATCTCCATTGAAAAGCTTATGGAAGTAATTTCTCCACTGGTTTTTGATATCATCGTCCTTCACCAATACTCTACCATCTTCATTCTTTATGCATTTTACTTGACTCAAGTCTCTTCCTTTCCTTTCTCTTATACGAGCCATTTTATATATATCTTTTTCCCCTTCTCTAGTATCCAGCTTCTTATACATATCATCAAAGTATCTAGACCTTGCCTCCCGAACCACCTTTTTAGCTTCTTTCTTTGCTTGCTTGTATCTTTCGAACGTTGCATCATCTCCAGATTTGGGCAAGCTCCTATAGATCTCCCTTTTCAGTTTAATAGCCTTTTGTACTTCATCATTCCACCACCAAGTCTCCTTCTGTGGAGGTCCACAACCTTTAGACTCCCCCAAAACCTCTTTGGAAATTTTTGTTATGCAGGAGCTCATGTTATGCCACATAGTGTTAACATCAGACTCCAAGTTCCAAGTTACCTCCTTGATGAGTTTATCATGAAAAGTCAATTTCTTTTCTCCTTTAAGATTCCACCACTTGATCCTGCTATCTTGGTTTCCGTTATGTTTGCCTTTATTGATCTTCATGTTAATATCCAAAACTACCAACCTATGTTGGGTCGTGAGTTCTTCGCCAGGAATCACTTTACAATCCTTGCATATGTTACGATCCACCCGCCTTGTAAGGAGGTAATCAATTTGGCTACAGTTGTGCCCACTCTTGAAAGTAATCTTATGAGATTCTCTTTTCTTGAAATGGGTGTTTGCCAAAATCATATCATATGCAACTGCAAAATCTATGTTAAAGTGTCTATATTAGTCTATTAGTTAAATAGGCTAATTAGTTTAGTGGGCCTTTATATTCCGGCCCGTCTAGTTTAGATTACTTGGGACACAAGTCTCAGGGTTTCTCCCTTGCTCCTATATATAGGACAGGGGTGTCCAGTCTTTGTATCAATCACAATCTATTCATATTCAAGCAATCTTTTATTCTAACAATCTAATATCCTCTCTCCTTCTCCGCCACAGGATTCTACTTTTTTTTTCATGGATCCAACGATATTCTTATAAGGATCCATGTCATAGAAAGAGTGACAAAGTTTTTATAGGCTGGCTGTCAACCTACCACCAACCCTCCTCCTTTACCCGGGCTTGGGACCGGCTACATTTACACACAAAAATGGAAACATAGGCGGAGTTAATTGATTACTTGTACAAGCGTGGAAAATAGTTGCTCTTCATATTAGCATTCAAGCTAACTACAGGGATGACTAATTGTTTCATGAGTTGATTTTTGAACATAGTCCAATCAAGTATAGACAAATCTCAAATGTTGAGCTTGATCTGTACTTAAGTTGGAGAATGTGTATCATAAGTTGCCAACACTCTCTCTAGATGCTCTATTAGGGATTAACCGAGAGATTGGTGCTGCCAAACTATGTAAAGGCCGAGCTTTGGAAAGTATGTATATGGCTTCCCCGACATAGGAACTCAACTTCTGTGTCGACTTTCCTTTTAAGTCTCTCGTATGAATATATTATATTCTGATTTTCGACTTTTAACTATGTTGCAAACTATATTTTTGAAATATTTTGCAGCATTCCTTTTGTGCATGGTTGCGGAATCACCTGTTTTTCCTTTCTCTAGTGAAGTTGCTACCTGCTTTAGAAAATACATAGAATCTGCCTGATATGCAGAGACAATTGCATATGCATATCTGTATATCACAGAAAGATTATGCATCTATTGGCTGACTCTTTCTTGGTTTTGCAGGCGGAGTTCTTTGTAACATACATTTTGACGGATGGATTGTCAGGGTTTTCTTTAGAGATTCTTCAGATTGGCATGATTATGTGGCATTTCATAAAGTCCCATTCATTTGGTCGAGACACAAAGGATGAGCCACTCCTATATTCTTTACAATATTACAGAGTTATTCCTATTGTCTCACTTGCTGTTTTGATTGGGACTGTCTATGCAGTGATTGCTCCACTTCTGCTTCCGTTTCTGATTGTTTACTACCTTGTGGGGTATGCTGTGTACATCAACCAGGTTTTTTTTATGACCTCACTTGTGCACTTCATAATGTAAAATATTATAGAGTAGTGAAAATTTTCTCATTGCTTTCAATTTGTCATGTCTTTATTCTTCATGCTCCTTTTTCACTGTTCATGTCAGTTCTAATATTTTTGTTGTTCTCATGAAATAGAGATTCCATGAAAGAGATATTATGAAATGACATATAAGAAATTTACACTTGCATATTAAGAAAATAGTATTTAATATGAATTGAGATTTTATTGTGGCCAGTTCTTTTTATGCTGCTTAAACCCTGAGGTAACTGTAGTTAAATTAGGGTGTCTGTGATCCGAGCAAAAAAAAAAAAAACAGAGTACGTGGCCCTTTGTTAAGTAGGGCAAGGAATGGGAAACATAATATAGGCCATATGAGACAATAAATTAAACAAAGATAGAATAAGAATGAACACATATTCGTAGATCCCCAAGCTGGAGCTTAGATGTCCGTCATGCCTAAGTTGTCAATCAACATGATGAAGGACTTGCTAATCAAAGACTTAGTGAAATAAATGATAACTTCTTGTGCAGACTGAAGTGTGAGCAGTGCATGTCTTTTTACTCAAAAGTTTCCTCCCCAACTAAATTTATCTACCTGTATATATTTTGTCCTTTCAAGAAACACGATTACTGGGATGAATTTGGCATCTTTGATTTCACAAAACTAATGATTGAGCTATTTGGATGACGATCAAATTCTTTCACTAAAGCCTTGACTTGCATGAACTGACAAGTTGCATGGTCGCTCTAAATTCATCTACAACACTGGACCTGAGCACAACATTTGCTAACGTTATATATTAACCTTTTTTTATTTCTGAAGTTCTGAATTAAACATTTCGGATTATGTTGATATCTGGGAAGCTGAAATTATTATGTTGTCTATGACAAGTTTGATGTTAATTTTATTTTGTTATTTTTTATTATATTTAGAAAGTAGTGTGATCTTTATTTGTCAACGTTTTTATATGCTTGAGTATACAGTTCTTTAAGCGGTTGCCTTTTATTCAGATGTACGATGTGTATGAGACTATCTATGAGACTTATGGACAATACTGGCCACAGATACATCATTATGTCTGTGTTGCTATTGTTTTAATGCAAGTCACTATGATTGGGATGTTTGGTCTTAAAGCAAAACCAGCAGCGTCTGTGTCAACTGTACCTTTGCTACTTATAACAATATTATTCAACGAGTATTGCAAAGCACGTTTCTTTCCAACATTTTACCATTTACCAGTACAGGTAAACTCAAGAAGCTTTTTTCCTGTCAGCTTCTGATTTTTCCTATCAGTTATGTATATGCTTTCTTGTGGATCATAGTTAAATTGTTTTGAAGTTTCAGCATAAAAAGGAATTCAATGTCTTTGGCAGTGTGTTTCCTGTATATATATTGGAGGTTAAGGCTGCGTTTGGTACATGGTGACAAACTACATGGTGATGGTGAGTGTGACAATGATAGTGACGGTGATGGTGAAATTGTTAAAAACTGTTGTTTAGTAACACCTGCATGGTGATGGTGAAAGGGATGGGAAAATATTTAAAAAGTGTTGTTTGTTACATGATTACGGTGATTGAGATAGGGAACTATTTTTATAGAAAATATCTCATACAAATATAAATTATATTTATACAACACCTCATATAT
The DNA here is from genome assembly GCA_963693085.1 of Alisma plantago-aquatica. Taxonomy (NCBI): domain Eukaryota; kingdom Viridiplantae; phylum Streptophyta; class Magnoliopsida; order Alismatales; family Alismataceae; genus Alisma; species Alisma plantago-aquatica. Next base: position 196,819,486 of record OY856410.1, read on the forward strand.
GAAAATTTCTTATGGCATGAATAACACAAACATTCTATCGTCAAATTTTAGTATGAACTATTTAATTTAATGAACTGTCAAGGATTCCTAAAAAAAGAACTGTCAAGGAGACTCTTTTACATGCAAGTTATATTTCTTAACAATCATTGCAAAGAAATACTTCATTGAAAAATTATGAAAACCAAAAGGTGTTGCGGAAAAGTTTTTCTTGGTGGGAAAAACGTCATCTTGGAGAAAAAAGGTGTTGAATAAAAAGGTGTGGCGGAAAGTTTTTTTGGAGGAGAAAAGGATTTGACGGGAAACTTTGTTTTGCAGGAAAAAAAATTTAGTGGGAAACTTTATCTTGGGGGAAAAATGGTGTGACGTGAAACATTGTCTTGGAGGGAATAAGATATCTTGGGGGAAAAATGTGTGACGAGAAACTCTTTCTTGGAGGGAAAAAGATTTGACGGAAAATTTTGTCTTACAAGAAATCTGAGGGCCGACTCAGATGGTACGGACATGTGCAACGCAGACCTACTAGTGCGCCTATACGAAGCAATGCTATTGAGCCAAACACTATAAATAGAAGAAGAGGAAGGCCTAAATTAACATGGGATGAGCTTATAAAGAGAGATTTTGAATCTCTACATCTCAATCAGAATATGACCCATGATAGAGCTGAATGGAAACGAAGGATCCATGTAGCCGACCCCAACATAGTTGGGATTGAGGCTTAGATGATGATGATGATGATGAAGAAAAAAGATTTAGCGGAAAACTTTATCTTGGAGGAAAAAGGTGTGGTGGGAAATGATGTCCTGGAAGGAAAAGAAGTGTCTTGGAAGAAAAAGGTCGCGGGAAATTTGGTCTTGGAGGAAGAAAACTCGTCTTGGAGAAAAACGTTGTGGTGGGAAATTTTTCTGATAGAAGGGAGATTTTTAACGATAAATATATATTTTTAGTTGGTAATGGGACATTAACAAATAAAAAATAATGGATTTTTTTTTCTCAAAAAAATAAGTTATATAAATAGTATTTAGAGTAAAATAAATTTTGGTGGGAAGTCAAAGTTTGTTGGCAGGAAAGAAATCTTGAAGGGAAACATGTTGTATAGGGAGGGAAGGAAAAATATAGTAGATTTTTTCTTTGCACGTGTGTCCATATATTGATGGAGACTTAAAAAGAATTTTTTTCACCATCATTCACCATGCTTTTCCATGGGACAAAAACAGACCAATATTCACCATGAATCCACCACGGAAAATTCCCTATCACTATCACCATGCGTACCAAACAACATTTTTGTTTCACCATTATTTCCTATCACCATGATTCAGTACGTACCAAACGCGGTCTAAGTGAATGTATATCTAATACATTCTAAAAGAATAGAGCCCTTTTACAGAAGTAGCACTATGTAGAGATAAATTTTTAACACTACATCTGCTTGCAAGAGTTTATATAGTTCAGATTCACAACCTTGGACCCCTGCATCAACAAAGCACAGAGTCGTCCACCATAAGAGGTCTGTTGGTGCACTAGTTAAATATTTACCACATAGGACAGATAGCTAGTAACACATCAAAGTTTGTTGGTCATGACAGGGACGATGCATGGTTCGACATGTCAACCTGAGATCCTATTTCATGGAGGATTACCTAAAGATATTGCTCTCTCTGTTTCTCATATTCTAGGATAGCACACGCCAGCTCATGTTTGGAAGGCCTATGTTAAAGATACAATTTGCTAAAAGAAGTTATATTCTGTGAATGCCTTTAGTAAGAGTTTCAGCTAGATGATCCTGTATTAAACGATGTACATGTCTACTTGAGGATTAAAGTAGCTAAATGCAAAAAACATCAAGAGGACTTTTTCTATGGAATTGGAAATCAAATAGAAACTACACATCTTCTATGAGATTACTGATCTCACCATGGGATGTCTTTTTTCCCTTGTAAATTAGCATATCATGTGTCCCTGAGCCACTGATATCAAAATATTTCTTTGAGCGCCCAATTGAGTAGACTTGCGACCATGGAAATCTGAGCAGATTTTAACTGTCAAGTACATAACCAAACACTACGCTCTCTTTTAGGCATGGAACTAAACTTCGGCAAAGTTTCGCCGAAACTTTGAACTTCGAGCCTAGGCGAAGTCGAATCCTCAATAATTCGGCTTCGTCTAAACTTCGGGGCGAAGTTTCCCTGATTTCGTCGAAGTTGGTTTTTTTGTATGTATTTTCATCTCAACTTCTCCGAAGTTGTCGAAGTTTCCTCAAAGTTAGCAAAGTTGGGGCGAAATTGAGATGACCCAGAACATTAATTCTAACTGTTGCCTCCAACCCTTTTCACAACTTCTAATATCAACTCCTATGTTTGTTGCTGCCACTCTTTCCTAGAGAGGGTCTTGTAACTACTATTTGGTTGTATATTTGTATATAATACATATGTTCAACACTTGAACTGTATTAGTACGTGTATTGCATGTTTGACCATTGCAGGCGCACATCATATTATCAACCTACTTAGGGCTAAAGACTCATGAATCGTGTATTTTTGTTAAATTAGCAATTATAAGAGAGAGGTATAACATAATTAGAAATTTTCAATCAAAGTTTCCTTCGAGTTCACATCATTTTCTTCAAAAATCGGCATCGAAGTTTGTCAAAGTTTGCGTCTAAACTTCCGCGAAACTTCCTCAAAGTTTCCACAAACTTCCACTTTCACACCTGGCGAATTTGACACGAAGTCGAAGTCCTGCACCATGCTTTTAGGATTGGATTGATCAGTTTTTCCGAGGTTGTTATATGACAATGACGAGGCTGATGGTAATATCATGCGACAGTATCAACAAGGCTTGGCATTTGTAAAAATGTAACACCAGAACCATACTGCTGCTATTTTTTATTGGAGACGTAGGATGATTAGGAGAAACGGGATATTGACGAAGTCCTATTGATATATAAAACAGATAGCTATAGTCATTGTTATGTAGAAACTCTAATAGAAGATGTTCAACAAAATAATGAACGTTGTTGGGTACTGAAGTATCTAAATATTACTCTGGAGAAATATTGAGATGGATTTTAGTCAAGGTCATATGGGCCTTGCAATGCTCTGTAATGTCAGTGTAAATATATGACCTTAACGTCGGTTCCCTAAAAGTGGCCTAGCTCCAGGGGGGAACTAGCTGGCTCATTTCTGCTGGTATTAGGTAAATGACCATCCCTAGGGGGATTTCTAACAAATGAAATTACAGAAAACCATTAGGGCCCAGGTCAAAGGAAGTGTTCCATAATGCCCCCTTGGTGAATGTTGGTTTTTGAAGATTTAGAAAGGAACTCGGGAAGAAAAATAAGAATGACGTCCCTGAGCCAATAGGGAGAGCTGACGATAAGATGTGCTATCAATTCGACAACTCAGATGGTATTTGGTAGTCAAGCTCTTTGAGACAATCATGTTCTCAAAGAATTTTCTATACAAGTGCAGCCTTATTATTATAATAGTCTCATTGGCCCCTTGGGCCAACCTTCATCATCAATCCAGCCTTCAGCAGAATTACATGGTATGCCCTAGATTACCATTTTCCCTTTTGCATTTGAACTAGAACAAACAATGTGCTTCTTGCTTCCCCAATAATAAAGCTATGCATATATATATATAATTATGGATAAGGAGAGGTATAGAGTTTTGTTTACAAAAGCTATCTAGATATCTCAATGAAACCTTTGTATATAATTTGGCGATGGAAAAGCTAGCAATCCAGAAGAAGAAGCAATGCGTCTTCTTCAACATTTCCACAAACCTAAACCAAAATTTTATTTTCACCTACTCCGAATGGATATATTTAAAACATTCTTGTCAATCAGTTTTCAATTTAAATTTGGAAATAAAACAGATTAAAGATAAAATAATAACCAATTAAATAAAGCAAACATATCAGCAATTCATTATTAGTTTTTTTGTGTATAATTTCTGTTTTCTCATGTTGTAACCTTTTAGCTTCATGAATGTTTGAGAACGCCTTACATAATCATTGATTATGAGGTAATGGATTTCCCTTTGCAGAAATTAGCTAGAATTAGAAACCAACATGGGGATGGGGGTGTCGGGAGAGGGAGGGACCCATATCAATAGAAAGTTGCTATTGTAATGGATCTAATGAATACAAAAGCGGGTGAAGCGGCCGCTTAATGCACATGTCCCGTTGTAGTTTCAGCTGAAGCGGGCTTCGAAGCATTTTGGAGTGAAGCGGTCGCTTTTTTGGACGAAGCTGGGGTAAAGTTAGCGGTGAGCATTCGGTTAATTCGGTCGGTTACGGTTAATTTGGTTCAGTTAAATGGTTAATTTGTGGTTTAAGATTTTAACCGTTAACCTAACCAAATTAGTATTGGTTAGTTTGGTTATGGTTAACTGATTAATGGTTAATTTTGTCGGTTAATTTGGTTAACCAAACAACACTCTTATAATATTGTATGAAAATAATTATAAAATTTTGAACAGATATAATAGTTATATTACATATAAACATAGTGATATATAGTTCATAAAAGCCTGATTAGTTTTTTAATGGGACGGTTTTTTGAAATAAAAGTAAAATTATATAGGTATATATATGAGCAAGATATTTCTTTTGAATAAATTATGATTATTCAGTTAACCAAACACTATATTTTTAACCGACAAATTAACCGTTTAACCAATTAACTGAAATAAATTAACCAAATTAACCGAATTAACCAAATTGTCTAAAAAAATGATCATTCAGAGTTAACCATTTGGTTAATCGGTTATTAACGGAATTCTGCTCTCCCCTAGTAAAAGTAGAAGAAATAGATGTAGATGGGAAGGGGAGAGAGTAAACTTACCTTAGATCCGAAGAACAAAGCCTTAAAGAGCAAGAGGATGCAAACAAATCACCAAAGAAGTAATTATGTAACTGTCCAAGTGCAGCGGTCTTTGGGCCGTTGATTTTTGAAATTGTGAACCCATTTCGGTTGTGTTTCGCGAAATGTATGCCCAAACTGGCATTTTTTCAACAAAATTGTTGTATTTTGTTGAAATCTCAACCCCCTTTGCGAAATTTTGATTTTCAATTTTTTACTTACCTATTCCTGGATGTGTGCATTTCTATGTCTGATACCCGTCAAAACCGGATTTTGAGTGAAATTTTGAGATTTCGATCGAAATTTTGAACCATGACTAAGTCTAGTTGGTTATTGCTCTTGATTCTATTATTTTGTCATGTATTTATCTCTATTACTGTTTAAATGTGCATCTAATATTATGCTAAAGACTACCTTAGTCAACAATATTTGTACAAAGTACTAGTATCTAACTACTACTACCTACTAATGTTTTTTTTACTAAATGATAATTTCTAAGCCAGTTGTTCAAACAATATTAAGTACATAGTACTAGTATGATACTTGATTGTTGAGCAAGGACTATGGGCTTTTATGATGTTTGAGTGTTTTTAGGTTGTAACAATTTACTTTAGTAATTAGGACCCTTTTTAAATATGTGAAAGTCATTCTAATGCAATGAAATATCATTCAGAATGCTTGATAGTTGAGTACTATTTCTTTATGATAGCAGTATGGCGGTCACTAAATATTTCTACATTTTTAAGACGATGCATACCGCTTTTTCAAAAAGCACTCGCTTTAGTCCGTTTTAAAGCCCGCTTCCCGCTTCATGGGGTCTATCCGCACGCTTGTCGCTTTTCAAAGCCTAGAATGGATCAATGGACAATGAGTACTCGTTCTAATTGTTGGAAGTACATACTATGTAATCTTGTCAACTTGGATTTAGGTTACTCTACCTTTTAAATAAAAGAGTTATCGGTGGATGGGGGTTGGTAAGACAAAATTTAGTCTTATAAGACTTGACCAAAATCCTAGGAGATGTCTGCTACTCATAAGAGCACAACTTGAGGGGTACTTGTTTCTTGCCATGTGTCAACAAGTGATATGCCTTAGTCATTTTAGGCTGCATGATCGATTGCTTATGTGAGGGCTCCACACACAATATTGATGCAGACCAAGCTCAGTAAGGCAAATTTAACATCTATTACTATAAGAAAAAATTACTAGTGGAGGATCTGTAGCAGATGTCACCTCAATATATAGAGAACATCTGTAGGAGCATTTACAAGAAGAAAATGAATTTAAACATCCATGGGGCATTTTCTATGAAGGTTAGTTTTAATGGCTCTGTTGCCAGACTGAGGGAACGATTGGTCGCTAAGGTTACACATTAGTCTATGGTGCAGACAATTTGGAGGCATTCTCCCTAGTGGCAAAAATAGCATTGAGCATATTTTCTTGTATGTAGCTACTCAAAATGTAGATCTTGAGGAAGATATATATATGGATCATAAACCTCATTTTGTTGCTCATAGGAAGTGTAGTTCACTTTGCAAGTTGCATAAATCCTAATATGGTTTGAAATAGACTCCCAAAACTTTGTTTGTTCAGTTCAATCATACTCTTGCTTAGTTTTATCTATATAGATGTAGTGTAGATCATTCTATTTTCTACAACATAGTACATTTAGATGAATTTTCTTGATTGTATAAGTAGATAGCATTTGCATTACTAGTGGCAATCAACATGACATTTTTCTTTTGAAAGACTTTCTTAATGGAAGTTCAAAACAAAGGACTTGGGCAATCTCACACTTGTTAGTATTGAAGTTTTTAGGGAGGATATTATTATTTCTCAAAGGAATTATGTTTATGGATTTACTTGAAGAAATATAATGTTAGAAACTATATCTGAAGACGTTGTTATGAATCCTAGAGTACTCTTTCTGAATTTAGTCTATAAGGATGTAGTGTAGATCATTCTATTTTCAACAGACATATTTCCTCTATGTGTATTTTCTTGATTGTATAAGTAGAGGATATTTGCACTACTTGTGATGACTAACATAACTCTTCTATGTTGAAAGTCGATTTTCAAGGGAGGTTCAAACAAAGGACTTAGCAATCACAAATACTTGTTAGTTGCAAAAGTTTCTAGGTCTAAGGACGGTATTGTTATCTTCCAAAGGAAATATGTTGTAGATATACTTGAAGTAGTATAATTTTCAGAACCAAACACCATGAATTAGTGGGTACAAAGATCGAGGGATACTTTGATGTAGATTCTGTAGGTTCCAGTATGAATGTGTTTCATCATCTACTACTACATATTTTAGTGGGTTGAAACATGGTATTTTGGTGAAGCAATAAGTAGACAGATCTGGCAAAGTCCATTGTGGAGTTAAAATTTAGAGCCATGTCACTTGCAATATGTGAATTGTTGTGGATCAACCATTTCCTGGAAGTGTTAGGCTTCCTAAATATAACTCTTATTAGTGTGATAACCAGGCTTGTGTCCAAAATTGTGTCCAATTGTTTTCATGTGAAGACAAAGCATATAGAGGCTTGGAGAAAACTTCTGGATTGTTTTGGTTCAACTTAACCCAGTCATATTGGAAGATTAATTAATGAATATTTCCACTAGATCTTTATATGATCGTCGGGTTAAATTATGTCTAACAATCCGATCACATAGGATGTATGCTCTAACTCTAGGGAAAATGTTATATTTAATGTACAAAGGGTGTGTATACAATTGTTTGTACATGCGAGGATTTTTATGTAAGTTGTCCCTCTATACTTTGTATATGTAAAGAAATCAACATAGTTGACCTAAGTCAAGTCAGGCTTCCCCATATTGTGTGTGTTGGAACAAAAAGGGGTCTTCGACCTTTTCCCTTGCAATATAGAAAGTTTGGGTGCACATCCTAGATGAGAGATTCATCCCTGAGAAAGATGCTAGATGGGTTTACTTAGGTTTGAGTACGGTCCCATGTAGTAACATGTAGACATTGGAATGTTGGTTTCACAACTTCTTGTGGCATTTTCAGTTCTAACCACAATAGAAGTAAAAAGGAATCTTGGACTAAGGCCCATTGATCAAACATTAGTGTTTATAAGTGAGGCATTTTACAAAACAAAAGTGATGCATTTTACATGTGAGGGTTTACATAGGGAAACATATAAATAGAACCTTCACAAATAATTATATGCTAGTGACATGGTAATTTGACTAATTTCCCTACCATAACCTGATTATGAGACTATTGTTACACAAAAGCTATTCAGAAACAAGGTTAAAACTAACCCCAACGCAATGCTTACTGTTTATTTATTTTTCATCACAAAAATTAAACGAATTTGTAGTTTTATCTTGTAGCTTGTTAATTCTTATACATGAACAAAAAGAGGGTAAGCCCTATAATCTCCTTTCTTAGTTGGGGGGGGGGATAGGCCTAAGTGGAGCGAAAAGGGTTTTCCATGAGATGGAAAATGAAAACGATTAGCCCCAGACGAGGTTTGTGAATAAGTGATTGTCTGATAATGAGCAAGGAATATCCACCTTTCTGCTAAACAAGATCTATTGAACTTATAATTCATTAGATCCTTTTTATGAATGTCAACTAAGTATCGTAAGTAAATTGATCCTGGTTGTTCAATCATTGGCACATAATCCTGTGGAGATCTAATACGTATAGGTAGGGAAGTTAAATGTTAGGGCAATGCACCAGTAGTGCAAACCACTCGATAAACCATAAAATCCCACAATAAACTCGAAGTTGCAAAGGGAAACAAAGCCTTCATTAATGACTATGGTTTGACCAACACCATCACACTCTTGTGGGCTAGTTGTTTCTCAAAGTTGATACATTGTAATTATGCTGATTGTATGCGTGAGTGTTCTTTGAAATTTACATGTACATAATCTGTTCTGCACCGTTTGCTTCATTAAAGAGAGATGATTTTTAATTGCCGGTCATTTCTAAGATAGAATGTGAAGATTGGTTTAATGAACTTTCAATTGCAGCTTGCATGTGTGGTATCTTTCGGATAGTATGTGTTAAATTTTTGTGACAGATATCTATTTTCATGGATCATAATTTAATAATAGTGCGTGTATATTAATCTTTTGTTTTTTAAAATGCCAACTCTTGTTAGAGCGCAATGGAGAATGACAAGCAAGATGCATTGGAAAGCTGCACAGAATTGTATGACACACTGAATAATGCTTACCGTGCTCCTTGGCTGCGACCAGTGAAGATCACTATAGAAAGCAGCTCAACTGATCCGTTGGTTATATCATCATGACAAGTCAATTACCCTTTTCATCAAGACTGCGGTGAAGATATGAAATACATAGCTTTCCACCCCAGCCCTCAACATATGTGAATATCGAAGAAATGGACGGTTTGTAAATTCTGTTATATATATATATATATATATATATATATATATATATATATATATATATATATATATATATATATATAATTCTTGTATAGTCGCTTGTCCATGTCTATGTCTTGTTTTTGGAAGATCTCCCATGCATAGTTGTGTATAGCTAGCTATGAGGTATCTCCCCAAATGTCTGCATTCTTTTTCTGAAGTGGAAAAGTTTCTTTCATTTTGGTTCATTCTCTTCAAATGTAGTCCACTTATGGGTCTTTTATGGCATGCAATAAGCAAAGTAGTATCACCAGATAAAGTGCCATGAACTTTACTTCGAGACAAGTTAGGTTGGCTTTTAGTTCTACATTGGTTACTTCATAGTTACTTAGTTTAAGATACATGGCCATAGACTTTGTAATTGAGTAGCTCAAATGATCAAAGACTTTGTGATATCTTTTGTTCAATGAGTTTAATACTTCATTTAATCATTATAGTTTGTTAATTTGGAATTAGACACTTAAATCCCAATTAGGGTTACACACTACCATGTCTCTGTCTTTCTTTTCACGTATTACTCCTTCAAGCTTAGGGTACTAATCAACTCTTGAGATCGTGTCCAAAATGAACGTGGTCCTTAAGGATCATGACTTTAAATTTATAGCCCGAAATCCTTGGGACGTTCTCAACATCGTGGGGAATGTGGGGACATTTAGTGTCCTAATATATGGCTTTGTACTTAGGTAAGTAAAATGGATGATAGGTATATCCATAAAATTGGTAGAAGAGAAAAAAAAACACAGAGAAAATGTGTTGTCAAATCCTATTAATTGGGAGGAGTTTCAAGCTATATAACAATGTGTTGGGTAGATTATGCAATGTGTCCCTAGATGTGGACGACCGTCGAACATCTTAGTTGGAATCTAACATCTTAAACCAACATGTGACATGATAGCTACTCATGTGGGGTTATCTCACTTGCTCGCGCATAATGTCACCAAAATCCCATTATGAGTCCAATATAACACTTGAGGATCATGGATGAACACTCCCATCATGGATTACTTCTCAGGTATAAACAACTAGGTGTTTTAGGAGTAAAAAAAGACTGCTAGGAATTTGGACATGACGAACCTGATCTTGGTTGGTGAATTGGGGTCCATTTGGCAGTGTTAGGTCATATTTTTTTGACTTTGGATTCTAGCTAGATCCTCCTTTGGAATCCATCCTCTTTACCTTCTGGTTCAAATTATCTTCTTTCCCTGTTCTTATCACTTAAATCTTTTAAGAGTAAAGATGCAATTTCATACAACAAAGACATAAACTAAACAATCATAGAAAAGAGAAGATAGTCCAGAACATGTTAGATTTGAATATCAACTACTTTTGTAGGGCCAATGTGAAAAAACTTGCCCAAAATGAGCTATAGAATCTAGGAGCTCAAATGGCCATATATGAACATAGTTCACATCGAACAAGGATGTAAATACATTGTTTGTATAGAAACAAAGGAGAACATTTGAAGAAAAATGTAAAGGAAGAGATTAGCACGTGGAGATTCGACTCTTGCTCCCTAGCGTCAATATATGTTGGCATTGTCCTCCTTGATCCTCTAAACCCCTTAGCCTCCTTCCTCTTAGATTCTGTCCCAAATAGCATTATGTGCATATGGATGGCTGCAAACTAGGCATGTTTAGACAAACTAGGGTTGGGTTCATTCGGTGGTAGGATGGGTGGAGGTAGAAATCGATGGAAGGGAGTGGAGAATGAAGGTAGTCAATGGAGAATGGTGTAGTTCGATGGGGATGGATGCAAATTGATGGGAATGAATGTAGGATGAGATTTTTAGCCCTCTCTGATCTCAGAACTCTGAGACGGAGGTCTCGGAACCAAAAATGTGGAAGCCTTGGTCGGGTGGCCAAGGACATATAATTATAGTGGTAGTTGATATATTAGTTAATGGGGGAGATTCGAGTTCAGTTTGCACAAATTGGGATCAATTTTGCCTGGAAACTAGATTTGTGAAGAAGTGAAACCGGTCTGGCCTGTAGGAATCAGGCCCAAGTATGTGGCATTGGTCTATTAGACACTAATCTCCATCGACTTGTGAAGTCGTTGATTGGTTCTACGGTGGTCACCATAGGTAGGTGCCATTGATCGGCTTGTGTTTTGTGAATCAAGTCAACTTCGTAGCATCTGTTGTGGAAGTGGCAAGTGGGCGTGAAGGTTGATGAAGTGGTCTATCAGTGGCACCATTGGTGAACAATCAAAGATCAATGTTTCATCGGTTGATGATTCATTTCATGGTGTTCATAGCTTGTCATCAGTCAAAGTAGGTTTATGAAGTACCAACACAAATCTGATTTGGGTTCGTTGAACCAGGGTTGATTTTGTACCATTGAATCGGTGGAATCAGGTTGATAGAGATGATGGCTAATGGTGTTGTATTTCTTAATGCCATACTATCAATTCATTTTGAATCTTTATCGGTTGAAGGAGGTCGATGAGTTTCTCAGGTTTGGTTTGTTGAACCTAGGCCAATTTTATACCATCAACTTGGGGGAATTAGGTTGATGAAGATGATGGCTACTTGTGACGTCTCTAGTTGAAATCGGGATAGGTTAATTGAATGAGTCTGATTCTTCATGTCAGACTGTCAGTTCATTTTGAATATTTTTAGTCTTCATCTTGTGAATTGAGGGAGTTGATATCTTCTCAATTCGACACCTACAACTCTCAAAATTGTCTAGTTGAGTAACTAATGTCTTCAAAGAGGGGTACATTAGGAAAAGCTAAGTCTCTAGAGTTATTTGGGCATATATCAAGGCTATTATAGGTACAAAACTATAAATAATTACTTAACATTAATGTCTATATTTGGGTGTTATTAACGACCCTGAGCTTTATCATTTGTTTGTCCTCAAGCAGGAGTTAATTCAAAAAACAAAAGATAACATCCAAATTTAGCTTGACGATAGATGTCTATATTAAGAAAAATAGTCTATAATTGTTAAAAATTGGTTTTTTACATGTATTTATATAATTGAAATGTAATTATTTGATTAAAAAGGTTGTATTGAAAACTGTTGTGCTTCAGTCTCCACATTGTTTCTAATAGGAAAAGTAATTGAAATGAAGGATATGGGAAAAGTAGAAAGAGAAAAGGATAGTTTTGATGCCTTAAATGATAAGTTATAACAAAAAACTTGGAGATAAAAAATGTACCTTTTACATTGATATTTTGGTCTTCAATCTTGCCCACAGTTAGATAAAGTCATTAAAGATTTTTCATCAAAATTTGGGATAAAAAAGATAAAAGGAGAGAGAGAAACGAATTAAATGGTTTTCTCTAAAGTGATGGTTTAAAAAGGAATATACATAAATGCCACAATCTTTCTTAATCTAACCGGGAAACTAAACCCACCCCTTTTCTCCGGTCACACATGATCTCAATCATAGGATCGAGATCTGATGGTCAAATGACCATCACCTACCTTCGGCAAAATTGGGAAACATGCAATAGGGTTTTCGATTGCTACTCCCACTCTCTCCTCCCTCTCTCTCTCTCTCTCTCTCTCTCTCTCTCTCTCTGATCCATGTGCTTACCTAGAGACTTTCCCTTTGTGATTTGGAGATGATTCCAAATCCATTACATGCTGGTTTCATTCACTTTGGAAGGCTATTACTGCATTCCCCAATTTATGTTCTCAATCGTCATCCAACGTCTATAGTCTAGGGCTATATAAGGGGTAGTACCCCTCTACAGAACCATCATCTCTTGGGTAAAACTCTACTAGATGCGAGGGACTTTTCCCTTCACCCAATTCGTATGCCGCACTATGTTTTCTCTCATTTCTCCTTTCTCCTATCTCCGCAACCATAGGAATTCGTTTCGATTCCTTCTTTCCCTGACTTCCATTGGCCAATTGTGACTGTTGACAAGTTCGACAAAATGAGGCGAAGAGTACCACACACTCACCTACTTCTCAGAGCCATCACGGCTCAAAGTCAACCTTCTCGTTGACTCACTCGAGCTTGTTCACGAACGAGCGAACGAGCAGAGGAAGAAAATGATGACCTGGGAAAGGTCTCCTTTGCCCCCCGACTTGACTGTTGCAAGGTGTGTGGCAATTATGTCCTTTTCCCCCTTTTTTCGCCTAGATCCAACATGCCCAGGTGCCACCATTGCACGAGCGGATTGGATCGGTCGTTGCTCCTGTGGTGTGGGTCTTGCTTACTGGGCGGCCTATGTGGTGAGCATTGATAGGTTTAAAATGATTTATTTTGTTAAAATTGTAGTAATTAGTAGGATGATCCAGTTCGATCAGAAAAATGCAAGGGGATGTAAATGAAATAGTTTTAGAACCTAAATCTACCTCCAATTAGAAAAGTGTCTAAAGTTGCTACTTCTCGGAGCCATCGCCGCTCAAAGTCAACCTTCTCGTTGACTCACTTGAGCATGTTCAAGAACGAGCGAACAAGCAGAGGAAGAAGATGACGACCTGGGAAAGGTCTCCTTTGCCCTGACTGACTGCTGCAAGATGTGTGGCAGTTATGTCCTTTTCTCCCCTTGTTTTTCACCTAGACCCAGCAAGCCCGGGTGCCACCATGGCGCGAGCGGATTGGATCGGCCGTGGCCCCTATTGTGTTGGTCTTTCTTATTGAGTCGCCTATGTGGCGAGCATTGATAAGCTTAAATGATTTATTTTTCTAAAATTGTAGTAATTATTAGGATGATATAGTTCGATCAGAAAATGCAAGGATGTAAATAAAATAGTTTTAGAACCTAAATCTGCCTCTAATTAGAAAAGTGTCTAAAGTTGCTATCTTCAATGTGTTTAATATGTAAAAACCCTAATTCCTAGGTTTTGATGATCTTAATCTTTTTAATTGATCTTAAAGTTCAAAGACTGATCTTCTTAGATACAAAGGGTGTCTTGGATCTAATTTGAAATTAATAGATCATAAATTAAAAAATATGATTTTCTTGAGTTAAAAATGTATATGATGGTAAAATAAGGGTTTGAAAAATAAAAGGCATTAAAGTGGCAATTAGGGTTTGGGAAGCCAAAACCCTAATTTGACCCCAAAACCCTAACTTGGACCCTAAGTCAAGTTTTAATGGTAGATTTTGGATAAAATAATAATACATGGATAATATGCTTTTATTTCAGGATAGTTGCTTGATTGGTTACTTTGTTGCCTTTTTGCTTGGACATCAAATTACTCATCAGAAAGGTATGTAATTACACCTATGACTGCCTGACTTAAATGATTTTCATCATTTTACGAGGTATGTCAAATTGATTGCAAATTATACAGTTAGATGTTTATTTAATTTCCTACAATCTATAAAGCCCATGTGAATATTACATTATATGTGAATAACTTGGTCGAACCCCTCATACCAACTCTAGAAGTTTGAGAAATGAATAAGAAAGTCATTGCGAAGACTAGGATCAAGCCCCAGATTAGGATGGTCATATGAGGTTAGACCCCAGATTGGGAAGACCAACATGGCACCAAGCCCCAGATTGGGATGGTGGCCTAAGTCCACAGTATGGACATAATCCTATGAGATGATATCCTAGAGGTTGAGTAAAAAAAGGATTGATGAGTTATGAAAAAAATGTAAAATTTGATTATGTAACAATAATTGATTATATTGTTACACTTAGATGCAAATATTTTATTTTCCCTGACATACCAGTATAACTTGTTATACAGACCGTGTTATGTTTTATGACGTTTTATGTTAATCTATTATTATTCTGCAAGTATGATGAGAAATGGACATCCAGAGAAGAAGGCACCAATTGAAAAGATTAAATGGAGGATGTAGATAGATAATTTCTATTTTCATTTGTAAACGGTAGTTTTCCCTTTTCAATAACTCTGTAGTAGAGGGTTGATCGTTTATATTGTTTAAACTCTTTTCCATTTAGTGAAAATTTGATAATATCCTCGATCCCGTAAATATGGTAATGGCCCTTGCCCTCTCGGTCCACCTGAATAGGGGAGAACATGGGAAGGGGGTCGTTACAATAACTATGAGCTTCCTGAAACATGTTGTTTCAGGATAAACCCCTTCTATTCAAGCAAAATCATCTAAAGTAAGATCAACAGAACATCCAAGCATGTTTAAGAGAATTCATTGCAATCCAACATTGGTGATGGGAGCTTGAACAATAAATTTGAGAATTAAGACACAATTACTTAGATAAATGGGTAATGAAGGTGAGTAATGAGCTCTCATCACGTATTATGTAAACCAATAGGGAACATTGCGCCTCCCACTTATTGTATCCCTAATTTAGAATTAGAAAGAAAAGACACTAATGGATTATGAGGATCCCAATCTACATCAGGTCGGTCCATGTAACGAGAAAACGTTTCTACGGTTTGAGCTAGTTTGCCAGAAGTAGTGAGACAAACTCCTTGTCTAGTGCACGAACCAACCGTACTATTAGGATGACCTTAAAGGTCTCCTAGGGTTTCCTAAAGACTCTCTAATGAGCTTTAGGGGTGTCACTACTAGGCACATCATACCCACATTTGTGAGTGTAGTTGCATGCCTATTGGAAACTATCCTCAACTCTCTTAAAATCTAAAACAAATACTCATAGTTTTATTCACACTCAGTCATTTATTGTCTTGGGACCATTAATCTGGTGTACTCTTATGTGGAATAATAGGTGTATGGTGTAGAATCAATGGCCTTATGACTATAGTTGTCTGATTATATGATGATGGTCATGGTGAATATAGGTTGAGTAACTGAAGTGCACAACTCTCAATTGTCTACTAATAGTCGATCTGTGAAATAATTTAGGTGGGCAATTGATATAATCTAAATTTTTTGGTTAGATGCATGGTTGTAAATAAAAAAGAAAGAAAGAAAAATATCAATGTGTATGGAGAAGTATGTGTGACAAAAAAGAAAAACTATGCATGTATATAGAAGCTTGATCTAAACAGAATAAAATCAATGGGTTTTAAATGTGGCAAAAACACGTCCCTGACAACAAGGCATAAAGATGATCACCCTCAAGGTTGATTCTGGGGACACCTCCTCAACTCAAAATCTAGGGTGCTTTCTATCCTCGACAATGATGTAAAAAGTTGATTGACCCTCAAGATGTGTCCAAAAACAAACACGGTCCTTTAAGGATTAGACTCAAAATTTATAACTTAAAATCTTTGGGACGCCCTCATCATTATACCAGGTCAAAGTAGTGAGACAGAGTCAAACCAAGGACATGGGGACGTGTTGTCACCCAATATTCATCTCTTGCTTAGCTAAGAAAAACAATTAGTAGATATATGTATAAACTAAAGCTAGACGGGAAATAAAACAAAGCAAAAGAAGATAGATTTCATCGAATCCTATCAATAAAGAGGAGTTCCAAGTTATGTAACCTCGAATTTTAGCAGCCTATTCACCTCAATTTTAGGAATGGACAACCTTCGAACACCCTAGCTATAAACTAACATCCTAGCCCATCATGTACCACGGTAGCTAATTCTGTTGGGTCATCCCACTCTCTCTCATGTGATATAACTAAAACCCCATCGATAGTCTAATACCTCTATTGAGGATCATAGAAAAACACCCCTAAAGGTCCAAAACAACTAGATGCATCAGGAGTGGCACAAGTTCTACTAGGAATTCAAACATAGTGAACTCGGCCTTGGTTAGGTGAACTTGGTTCGATTTCACGATGTTGGGTCAGATTTCTCTTCCTAGATCTGTCAAACATGTGGGTGGGTTGGGTTTGCGTTGGGTCATTTTGGGTTTGGGTTTGGGTTTTGCGGGTTCATGTTAAAAGAACATAATGTTAAATGGGTGGAGCAATATGATACTCAAATCTAAATCAGTGGGTTGGGATTCAACCCGTGGGTGCCCAAAAATCATTACAAGATAAGCACATTCCTAAAAATTCAAGCCTAATTGGTAAAAAATTGCTAAAAGGTTGGTGTAGTATGAAAAAAATGTGAAATTGATGTTTAAACTATCATTAAGAGTAACCAATATCATACATATCATATTTTACTTATAAGGAGCCAGTCATTGCATTCATATCATTTTTTCTAAACAAGTAGAAACAACTAAATATTATGTACAATAAAGAAGAATGGGTGAAATTTATGTTAGACAACTCATTACTAATAGGATTAGTTATAATCATCATACTTGAGGATAATACTATAAATAAGACCTAAATTTTTTTATCTCAACATGATTGTTCTGTTTCCCTCAAGAACCCTTAGAATTGTCAAATTTCACCCCACAAATAAAAGCAGTAAGTATAACTGTAGATAATTTGGTATTATAAATCTTAAACATATGCAAATCACTAAGATGGGTTTAAAACACTAACAAATAGTGTACCAAGAAGTTGAAATAACACCCAATAAAAGTATTCTCCAAATTCCTTCAAAACCAAATTCCTCCACCAAAGTGACCTCTATAGATCCATATTCGAGCATCCATGAAAGGAAAGAGGAAAAATAAAGATGTAGATCTAGTAAATGAGTTATAGTATTATTCCACGTTGTGTATTACAATAAAATTAACATAAATACATTATTAAAAACATTAATAACACCCAATTCTAGTGACAAACCCTAATTCCTCCTTGATTAGGGAAAAAACACCCTTTCAAACATGAATTCACTTTTCCTTTGCTTCAATGTAGAAATATCAGGGATGGCCAATGATTCGAGGTTCTTGTACTCACGTTTGAATATCATCCATTCAATTAATGTGCTTGGGTAAATTTCATTTTGGCTTCTTTTTTAATTCTACCTCCAACTGTCGACTGACTTCAAGATGTCAATCGTCCTTTGGCCCCTATTCTTGCCAAAGTTTGTCATCAACTTTGCACAAACAACCTTTGTTTCAAATTATATAAATATACAATATTTTAATATCATTATAAAGTTTCTTATTGACCACAATCAACCCCTAATATATTATAAACATTAATCATAATTGCATCATCATTATCTTGCTTAGCATTTGAAGCCCCCCCAAAACCCTAACTTGCCCAAAACTAGGATTTTGCTTCAAAAAACCTGAGATAAAAACACTAACATGAATGGAACGTGCAGATGAACTAGTAAGCATGTCAAACAAGCATTTAGCATCATCTAGTCAATATTTCATAATAGAACATAAACACTAAAGTTGGGTTTTGGGTCTTTTAAACCCCCTTCATTTTGTATTATATCCTAGTGACGAAAAAAGGAGTGAAAGATTGACAACACATCTAGCAATACAAATCATGCATCATATTCTCTTATTACCAATTTATCCTTCGTTCTTCAATATATCACATTTTCTTAGCATTTTATACTTTACCAATTTGTTTTATTATTAAATGAGACTAGAAATATTTTCAATTTGTAAATCTTGTTATATTCAATATATCTTGAAGAATGTCATCAATATTAACCTTTTCTAGGCACCACTTCCTTGTTTCATCATTTCTTGTATTTATTTTCAGCCTAGTTGTAGTTTCTCGTGTATAGGGAAATACACTAATTATCTTTATTATCAATATTAGCTTAAACTTTCATAATATACTCCATTTTATTTGATCTTATGTATTTTTAACTTATCTTACATATTAAAGTTTGAACTCAAATTTTGTGCATCGAGCACTAATTCCTAATATGAAGTTTATTTCATCATTTTATGCTTAGTTTTTCTTTTTTTCCTTTATTTTTGATTATCTTTATTTTCTCTCCATTTCACACTTTTATATTAGTCTTAAATATGATTATTATTGGGCTATCTTTAGCTATATATTCAACATGTGGGTTATAGTTAAATTCTAAATACTATCTCCCATGCAAATGCACTATTATACACACTATAAGGACCTTTTTTTGTTAACTCTAATGTTAGCCTTTAGGATATCCTTAGACTAAAACTCAATGTTATTTAACATATGATACAATCTTAAGAAACACTTATATAGTGACTAATAGAAAAAGTGTATTTTTATATATTTTTTCTTAAAATTTGAACCCAAACACCACAATTTTTAATATACTCGATTTATTTACATTAACCAACATCAGCATTCTACAAGTACAATAATGACAACCCACCACATGAGATATGAAAAATCATACAATCTTGACTGTTTGAGTTAAAAGGGATAAGAAAGCTTTACTAGATGAGTAAACATATACCTAAATTCAATAAATAAGGCTTAAGCTTATCATTCATATATGGTTTTCTTTACAACCGTTCACATGTATAGAAAGGTAAAGATATATGACAACACATACACTAAGAAAGTGAAACTACATGGACATTCTATTATAAATTGCATTTAAATTTTAATCCGTTCTCAAATAATCCTTTACATTACTATGATAATATATAAAAACATTAAAACATCTAACTTGAGATCTCGAGAGTCCCACCAAGTGGATATAATCCCACTCTATCAGGATAGCATGCCTCTATAATGAATTAAGGATATCAAACTTGTATGGAAGTCATCACTTAACTACTAATAGTAATATAGAACAAAAATATAATAATGGAGTAGACTCATTTTTATGTATTATTAATAAAATTAATTCATCTCGATCCACAAAAAATACAAATGTTAGAGATAAAATTTTCATAGTAAAAATGACTAATAAGAATACTAAAATATCATGTATAAGTAAATATGGTATACTCGTTACACCAAGCATCAAACATCACTTCTACAAAATATTAAATATCACTTACAACACTTGTCATTATCAATTTTCATCCACATTACTTCATTTATTCCATGATATATTTCATTTTATCAACCAATCTAAATATACATGAATGTAGACCATGTATTGCACCTTGGCCTTAGGGTAATAGTCCTTTAAAGACCCTAGAAATCAACCTCGTATGCATTGAGGTTATTACAAGGACTCGCGAACCATTCCTATGAAAATCTTTCTCTTAACTCCCTAGCCTAGGTACATTGGGAGGGAATACAATAACAATATAGAAAATGTCAAGGATGTTTAAATTCAAACCTTCCAAAATCTAAAAACGTAAAGAATATATCTAAAACTTCACACTCAAAAAGAAAAAAAAACAGCTAGATATTTGATTTTTCACACACCCACAGGATAGTCGATCAGAGATATCAAGGAACATCTAGATCACCCTAAAAATGAAGCTCCATAGGCCCCCACACAATCCCTTGAGTTTGCAATTTTGAGAACCTTCTCGTGGCCATTTGGACTTCTTCACAAGAAAATATTCCACTTTCCTAGTATATCCTTAATATGAAACTCTCAATGCTATGGGAATCTAACATACTATGGCTGGCGGCGCATCTCGTTGCGTGTCTGCCTTCTATCTCATTGTAATTGTTTATTTTCTAAATAATTTAATGAACTATTAATCTGTATTAGTATTAGTTTTTGTTATCTACTTATTTAGTCAATGAACTGAAGTTAGTTAAAAAAACTCTAATCTAGTTAAATATTCAATTTTAGTTAATAATATAATGAGATATATGTTTATATCATTTCCTTGGGGTGAGTGGCATGTTATTTGTGTTCTTTTTATGGTTGTGTGGATAGAAATTATGATTATGTGAGAATTGGGTGGCTTTAAGGTGCTTAAAGTGCTTGTATTCTATTTATTATTTGAGGAGCATGCAAAGTGTATGGGCCATGTTGAGGATTGGTTTGGTTGGTTTTGACCAAGGTTGGGTTTGAATAGGTTCATGGCCTCTTCTGGGAAAGTTCAATAGACTTTTACCTTCTCATGGTTGGCCGTTGTCGACTAGACTTCAAGTCAGATCAGTGTATATAGTTATGTGGAGGCTAGTATACTCTAATTATTAGGTCATTTTGTGTATTTTAGTCTAATCTTTAGTTGGATAGACTAAGATTTATCAGGTGGAAATCTCTACTAGTTTTATGTGTTTTATCTTAGTCATGTTGTTTTGGGGTAGTCAGATATGTTTAGTCAGATTAATATACCCTAAGTAATCTAGCTAGAGAAATGTTGTTGGTAGACTTTTTAGTGGAGTTGCTTCTGGTCATTTTATACCCTCTATATGAGTTCCCTTTGCCTTAAATTAGGATTATTCTCTATTTTCTTGGTGTTCTACCTATTTGAGTTTGTTTTGGCAATTAGAATTGTGATCATGTACTGTTTTTGCTCTCCTTTTACTCACTGAATCTCCTTTTAGTGGTTCTAGGCCGTTGACTCCATTTGACGTCCTCTATTCATTTCTTAATGGTTTCTTCTCATTTATCCTCTCTTTGGCACCAAGAGAGACCCAAAAAAGGTCTAGTTCACCGATGACCAATTCACTTAACTTCTTTCCTCTTTCTTTTTTCTTTGCCTAGATTTAATATAGATGAAGCTACCTTGGCAGTTAGGGTTATCAATGGGGAGGGTATTACCCATTCACTCTTTATCCATACCCTATAGGGTAGGGTAAGGGTAAATGTTTTTTTACCGGTTCCCCGTTTACCATTTCCCCTTTTTCCCGCCACATTAAAAGGGAAGGGTAAGGTATGGACATTATTCATACCCTTTTACCCTTTTACCCATATTTATTTAATAAAGATATATAACTTTATAGAAGCTTCTAGTTCAATTTCCAACCTATTTTTCGAATAGGAAAGATTTTGGGTTGTGGCTTGCTTCCCACCTGACTCACACTGTAATGTTTTGTAGTATGTAATTATTAAATGTAAAACCCATTGATAGGATCACAGAACAATGGGAAAAGGATGACCGCTCTACCTTAAACTAATTTATTCGTGGACCAATGTCTAAACATATTATACAAGTATGATATTGTCCTGTTTATATTCAAATTTGTGAAATTGCAAGTCAAGAAACATGTGACTTAATCTTTATCACCCTACACCACCTTAAAAATAAGTTAGATATTTATAAAATTCTTTTTATATCAAATTACCTATTTACCCTTTATCCTTCCCGTTTACTTTATGGGGAAGAGGGTAAGGGTAAGGGGAGGGTAAGGGGATTGTTGAGAAGGGTAAACCCTTATGCTTACTCGCTACCCTTTGGAGGGTAAGGGTAAGGGAAGAGCCTTACCCTCCCCATACCCTCCCTGTTGACAACCCAATTTGCAGTGGTTGGTGATCTCTTGTATGTTTGACATATTTTGGTACTTTTTATGTGTGTTCCATATTTTCATGAATTTGTGGGTGGATACTCTTCCTTTTGTGGTTTTACACAAACCTGAGTTGTCATTACACAATCTACACGCTTAAGGGGCTAGAGATGCTACTATGGATTCCATTTGATATCTTATTTTAATAAGTAGATCAATTATCTATTTCATGTTATAGGAATATTGTAAGAATAATAAATGAATTGTTGTTTTAAAGGTTTTCACATATGAATTGGTACTGAATCCTAACTGCTCATGTATGTTGAAGCATTTAATACTTATATTCCTTGATCTATAATGCACATTTTGGATGGTGAATCTATGTCTTTGTCTAATTAATAATTATAATTAAGTTTCAAAAGTTACATAATAATAGATAAACTATCAATCTTCATCATGATGAATTTACCTTGATGTGTGTATTTCTTGACTTATCCCCCTAATATGTTATAAAATGAAAGTGAATGCTTAAGTATGTAAGTTTTTCTGTAATTGTTGTGAATATAATATGAAATCTAATGAAATCCTATGTTGTTTAAAGACGAGTTTGGTGCATATATGACCCTAATGATATTAATATGCTCTATTGTTATGGTACATGTAGTGCATACATACAAGATTATGTTATGAGATGGGGGAATATGTCCTAAGTACACAAGACACAATTATGATTAAGTATGAGAGAAAATACAATATTGTAAATTAATGACCAACCATGTCTACATGTAGACCTAAATATTAGTAAAAAGCCTACATAACCATGGAACATGACGTAAATTCTTTTCTATGATACTAAATTTCTTGTGCTAGTTGTGTTTGAGGATTCGAGCCTACCCCACAACTTACAACCTATGATTCGTGCAATCTCATCGAGAGAGGATGGGAAATTAACACTCTTAAGTGTAGGATAAAAGTTGGATGTGTTGTAAAAATAGAACTTACCCTCATGTATAGAAGAGGAAGGGCCCTCTTCACACTTCTATATAGGTAAGAGGTGATGGTCCTTGGTCATACTCATCATAATCATCATCATCTAAGGCTCGATCCCAACTATTTTGGGGTCGGCTACATGGATCCTTCGTTTCCATTCAGCTCTATCATGGGTTACATTTTGGTTGAGATGTAAAGATTCAAAATCTCTATAAGATCTTCCCATGTTAATTTAGGCATTTCTCATCTTCTATTAATTGTGCTTGACTCAATAGCATTGCTTTAGATAGATGTATTAGTCGATCTACGTTGCACGTGTCCATACCATCTGATTTGGCCCTCACACAACTTATCCTCAATGCTTGTGAACCCCACTTTATTCTTGATTTTGTCATCATTCAAGAGATCTTTTCTTGTCTTCCCACACATCCATCTCAACATACACATTTCAGCCTCGTTCATCCTATTGAGACATTGTCTCTTCACCACCCAACATTCACTCCCGTATAACATGGTTGGCCTTATAGCTGTTTGATAAAACTTACTTTTTTAATCTGAGAGGGATCTTCCGACCACACAATACTCCACTTATACTCCTCCATTTACAACCATCTTGTAGTGATCCTGTGACAAACATCATTTTGGAAATTCTCATCTATTTGAATAATAGAACCCAAGTAACAAAATTTATCACATTTTGTTATATCTACTCCATCCAACTTGGATCCACCATTCACACTACGAGATTGGCTGAAATTGCAATGTATATACTCAGATTTGTCCCTGCTAATCATCAATCCATTTGATTCCAGTGCCTTTCTTCAAAGTTCAACTTTTTCATTAATTCATATTTAGTCTCATCAATCAGTACAATATCATCAAAAAATGACATACACCAAGGAATATCATCATGAACATTCGTTGTCAACTCATCCATAACAAGAATGAACATATATGGGATGAGTGTGGCTCCATTGTGTACCCCAACTGTGATAGGAAAAGTTGATGTCTCTCCTGCAGGAGTTTTCACATTTTTGTAGAGCTTTCATACATGTCTTTAATCAAGTCCATGTATTAGATTGACACACCCTTTATCTTCAAAACGATCCACAACACTTTCTTGTTCACTCGATCATAAGGCTTTTACAAATCAATAAAACCCATATCATACATGTCCTTGGCCTTACTACCATGCATAATTTAAGAAGGGATGTTCAACCTTAGACATAGCCCTTTCCCTTTGAGGTGTTGGGCCTTGTCCATGACTCTAGTTGAGTTATATGAATAGTGAAGAGGAGTTAGGTTCTAGCTACAACTCCTTCACTATATATATATATATATATATATATAGAGAGAGAGAGAGAGAGGCTAGAATGCACTCGAGTGTATTCAAAGCAGAATACACTCAAGTGATTTTTTATGATGCAATATTTTTTTTTCAAAAATCTAATCCGTTGATCTTCTTAAACATCTTGTGAATGGCTCATACGCAAAATTTGAGCACATTTGGACATTTATAGGTCATGTTATAAAGACCGCAAAAATTATGCATTTCAAATTAGTTTTGCGTGTCAATTTTGTTGCCCTTGGATGAGTGACTTATACTCATCCAAATGGGCTCAAAATTTGTATGTAGCCTAGTTATAGTATGACGGTGAAGATCAATGGTTTACATTTTGCAAAAAATAGTCTTGATATGCAAACACACTTGAGTGTATTCGTGCAATCTATACACTTGAGTGTATTCTAGCCTGACTATATATATATATATATATATATATATATATATATATATATATATATATATATATGATAACAAGAAATATAATAATAATTGAGAATCACAATAAAGGAGGAATTATATACTCAAGTGAATGAGATATGTTTTGTGTAATTTATTAAAGATCTCTAGAGAGAGTGAGTATATATAGGTAAACTAAATTAATGCCTTTAAAACACAAGATGGTTAAATGCTACTTGCTTAAAGAATAATGAAATAAAAGGAGTCAAGCTAGTAATCGACGTTTAAAACAACTACAAAGGACATAACGTCTTATACCAATTTCATTTTGAAATTCCACAACTCCACTACCTAGCTGTTTGTAGAAATGATTTATCAATCTATATTTTATACTGATGCAACTTACTATGATTAATGACTTTAAGGAAAGACCAACCTTATTTTTTAGATCATGGGAAAATGTCACTTTATTTGTGGGACATTGAGAGACCACCATCTTAAACAAGGTCACATCTCCTCCTCCACCTTTGGAAGAAAAATTCTCTCAAGAAGTAGCTCAAAGATCTTCAATACAACCTTCTCGCAGGAAGTAGACTTTAAAAGAATGCCAAACATGGAACAAGACAGAAGAAAGAAAAGTACAACTCTATGACAAAATATTATAATTCAAGCATTGTGGAACAAATGATCAATGCCACTAGGTTCAGGAAAGGTTGTATATGGTAGAGTAGGACTATATAGCTAGGCCGAAGCTTAGGCTAAATTGGAAGCATTTCTTAGTACAACATGATTCACAAGCATCCAAACACATAATTAATTATACATCTTTCTTTGTGGATCTTGTCTAGGCTCCTTGATCACCTAAAATGCTTAATGCACATGTTATTAACATAAGTGGGAAATGTTTGTGTAATTGAAATTAGAGTGTCACATATCCAAAAAGTCAACAATTTACATGTAGCCTTCTTAGTTGAATGTTTAGACTCTACTTCATAGCACTAATTTTCTTGTATACATTAACTGATAGTAGAACTATCTATTTATGGTTAGATGGTATGACATGGTCATTCCTACTTTAGTTGATATAATAATCATATGACATCTTAATATCATGTTAATTTTCAAGTGAGAAGTACCTACTCACTAATGTAAGAATTCATATAAAACATTAAACATTTTCCAAGTACCTTGAAGTAGTTAATGCATAGTTGTTGATGGTCTATATAGACCTCATGGTCACACTTGCACACTCATGGTTCACAAAGGATTATGAGCTAGCCATGCATTCTTGGTATTGTTTATTTCTTATCTAGAATTGATATGCGATGGAGGTAGTTTGTTCAATGTCAAAATAATGTAGAGATATGTAATATGAGGTATAATGGAACTCAGACATAATATAAAAGTAACTTTGTTTCTCTTTCACTTTATAAATATATGTATAATGAGATATCTAAGCTTAAGTATATTTAAAAAAAAGATCCCATTTGTTGTGGTTTGTTTGACATTACTATGACAATTGTTTTGATTGTTTCCAATTACATTGACCTCTATGCTTTTGGATTGTAGGTATGTCCTTGTCTTGTCGGATTATGCATTGATTATTGGCTAGAGATATGTTTTGTTTCTCCAATTTTTGTATGAATTGTATTTAGTCCCTATTATGTTCTAGTTTGGGGGAAGTCGTATTTACCATGCCAGTAGAATACACATTTACTTTTAACAATTTCTCAAACTTTGATATCAGGGTGTCACATTCATTGTAATGAATACATAAGAATCATCATTCAAAACAATGTCACATGTGTAGAGCATTTATCATTATAATGATCTACAATGTGTTTTATCCATAAAGATTACATGTTTGAATTATGATTTAAGAAAGTCTAGTTCAATGCATATGTAGATCTATGGCTAGGGAATAGTTATTGGACCATCATAAAAAGAAAAAATCTAAGTGTCATTTCATTTTCACGTCATGTCATTTGAATTAATTTGACTATATCACTTGCCTTAGCAAAGTTGGTATTCTCATGGGATTTTTCATGGATAGGCATGTCGATATCATTCAATCTCTACTTCTCATCATTTCTCTCAATTTACATTTAACTAATTAATTGTGACAACATTAAAGACAACAACAATCTCAACCTAGAAGTTATCTTTTATTTCTCAGCACAACAAGTAGGGCTATTGTATAATATCCTATCCATCTTACTCTTTCCATCATCAACTTTATAAAAATTCACTTTAAAATCATATGCTAACAATTAATGACTTAGTACATTTCAACTTCTCCAAATACTCATTTATTTTCTCAATAAGAAGAAAACTTCTAAAAGTTCATCCAAAATAGGACATATCAACACATCTGAGTACATACTACACATTACGTCATAAAGGGAAACCATTTTATAAAGTAGAGACATACCATTCCTCATTAACAATTTAATAGAAATTCTAAATTGGTGACTTAGTGATGATTATGATCATTTTTAGGTATTCTAATATATTATCAACATTAAGTGCCTCATTGTTATTTTTCAAATCACATACATATGGTTTCTAATGCATGCTATATGAATTTTCTTATTTAAAATGTATTACGGTCCGCAAAATCATTTGCATTGATTTATTCGTCTAACAAAGTTTCTAAGCTTTACCATTATAAGAATTGACATATTGCGTTAATTATGATTTTAATAAGTCAATATTTTTTTCTAAGCATTGTTAATTTTTCATATATCTCTTATCTATTATTATTTAGATCATAATGTCTCATTCACTTGGTATGTGTATTACTTCTCATAAGTATACTCAAAATCTTGGTTTAGTTGCATCTCCTTCTAATTAGGTTGAAACAAGTAATATTTAAATAATATCATAAAATAATTCACTACTACAAAATGGGGATATGGCGTCAACTATTTTAGGCATACAACATCAGTTGTAAACTGATGACCAAGTGAGATACGCTAAAACTCAAGCCATTCTTTGTCAGTTCAAAAAACGAACAATAATACTTTTTGTCATCGATTTGTGTTACAGCAAAACTGACGACTTAACACACAGTGGGTGACGTATTTGTGGTCTGCTTTGACTTTTGCTCCTCGGTTGCAAGAACAACAATCGACGCCTTTAACATTACCCTGTCAGTTGTGTAATGATAAATAATCAACACCTAATAGCTTGATGTCAGTTTTATCAGTGATTGAACAGTGAAAATTTTAGATATACCCCATCGGTTTATTGTAGATAACCGACACATAATGGATATGTAGATAGTTATTTACAAATAACTGACGAGAAATGTCTATTTTTTTATATAGCAGGTCTGCAGACCTACTCTCGGTCTACTAGCCTATTTTTTGCCTACACTTCTTCAGGGTAGGAAAGTTCTTAAAAACTGTAAGCCTTTGCAAGTATCACATCTTAACAACAGGATGACAAACCTGTAAGAAAAAGATATATATACAAAATTGGTAAAAACATGCCACACATTCTATTATTTTTTCACTTCAAATGCACATAAATCCATGAACTCACAACTCACTTTTTTTCATTTCTCATCCACACTTCAATTTCATATATATACACAAATGCACATCATTGTCTTCCTCATGCCTTCACATTCAATTCATACACACATATACACTTTACGTTCAATTCACACACACAAATACTTATCAACATTAGCTGCCATCTCATATTTTTAAGTCCCAGAATGTACAATAATATAACAAATACAAATCATATATCAAAGTTTGAACTACAAAAAATATCAATCAACCCTCCCATTTTTCATTCAAGTCTACATTTTTCATGAAGCAGTCTTCCCATTGTTCACATAGCTCATTCAGTTACTCCAATGTATAGGATTTAGTATTCTCAAAAAACTGCAAAGAGAATGAGACTTCTAATTAAATTTGATTGTTTGTAATTATCAAATGAGACTACTTCATTATATATTATGACCCAAGACTAATAACATACATTCTATATACATTTGATTTATTGTGCGTGATTGACAATTGTCTGCATGTACAACATCACGTAATATGTGCATGCCCAATCATTATCTCATATAGGGCCCTGTAGATTTACAATTACGTTAATAAATGTAATTAAACAAAGTTGGTAATATATTATGCAATTAGAATGAGAAGACTATATACATCAAAACTCTTTCAAGTTATTGGTTTCTTTTTCTTATCTACTTTTCCTCCGCCGCTATGAAATTCTTTCACACCCTTATAAGTTAAATTAATAAATATGTTGCATTATTAAACTGTCATATGATGCAAAAATTAACAAATATGTTGGGCACCGAACAACTATACTTACACATGAATTGTCAATTTCATCGGGTGTCTCTCATTTGCTGTAAATTTTATACTTGAAGGATAAAAAAATACACAGTCCAAGTCTCCGGAACAATCACTAACAACTACCGATGCTTATTTTTGAGTAAATAGCAAATAAATTAAACATTAAATCCTAAAAAAATGGTATTCATAAGTTAGACATATAAACAACAAGTCTAAATCTTACGTAATGTTGAAGGGAGCTAAGATCATGTTCCCCGAAGTACCAAAAAATTGCATCACAGTAATGACATAATCTTTGGCGTCACTCAGATCTTTAAGTGCATTGGTAATCAATGATGGCATTAGAAATCTCACATTTGTTATTCTGAATGCATCAACTGCGTAATACAAATGATTGCACAATATATATATAAATACTCAGTTAATATATAGGAAATGATTAAAAAATTCTTGACATATTTCGGGTAATCAGTCTCGTTGTATCTAAAGTTCTATCACTGATGTGTTCAATCAATCATACTAAAATAACTCAGAAACATCTAC
This sequence comes from Alisma plantago-aquatica, assembly GCA_963693085.1. Classification (NCBI taxonomy): domain Eukaryota; kingdom Viridiplantae; phylum Streptophyta; class Magnoliopsida; order Alismatales; family Alismataceae; genus Alisma; species Alisma plantago-aquatica. Next base: position 196,849,437 of record OY856410.1, read on the forward strand.
TAACATTATAATATAATAGTGTCGCGTACTATACCTACGATCTCCTCCCCAAGGCTGACCACCATGGTATATGTTTGGTCTATAATGTCTAACTATCTTGTCAATGTCTTGCAGCAAGGGTCTAAAGAGTCAAACAACTCATGTGAAATAAAATGCGGGGTTGGAGGCTTCAGAACCCTATGAGGCTTCTTAGTTGTTGTGGGCCGCATGCATTCTCATAAGATTCGATATATTTATAATAAATTTCAATATATAATTGTCATACCTCAAAAATATACCAAATCGTTTGGGCCACCCAATAAAGTTGCCTTCTACCTCTCCGACTGTGGTGGCATCCGAGTGCTCATATGGGAGAGGTAAGTCTCTCATTTTTAGAAGACATGTATGACTCTCACACGAAGTTGATTAGTGGGAAGGAGAATACCATGAACCATATTAGTGATAGAAGACTCGACATATGTCATGACGTTGTGTGATGGAACATCGATGGCAAGACAACATTTTTTGGCCACTTAAAATTTTATTAAACACAAAATTTATATTGACAAACATAAATATTGACTTGAGTGATATTTTATCACAATGTCTATATAAATTTGACTTGATTCGAATCTTACCCCGGTTGTGCCATGCGGGTTTGAATGACTACTCTCAATGCATTATGCGGGTGAGTGATGAACAAGTTTTGTGACTGCTAGAGAAGCTTACATCGCCTGAGAAGCCTTGAAATTCTCCAAGGTTGTATCTATCAATCTTTGCATGTACTCGTGGTCCACGTATCCTTTCTTGGCATGTTTGCACTCGTGTTGAGATGTGCCAAAATAGTTTTTATCTCATACTCAGCTCCAACGCCCCTAACACGTCAAGGATGTTCTTCTATTCCTATAGCAACTGTCAAAAATTCATCGTGTGTTCCCTGAGGGGTGAACTTGCCCTCCTTTATTTAGGCACCCAACTCCAACTAATTATCTTCAAAACTGACTAATAGATAAAACTTAACAATCCAGTGAAATAAGAACATGGACATATTGTGAGACTAAGAAATTTACCATTTTGAAGCCACCTCCCGTGTTGCTTGGATAGTGATTTCTCCGTCTTTATTTTTCCTCGCATCTATCCACTTAATATAGCTAGGAAACTATTAAAAGCACTAGAAGACTCAATAGTAGGAGGAGTAGAAGTAGAAATCCCTAGCTCTTATCCTTGCTCTTTCTCTCACTATTTCTCCCTCATCCGACGAAATTTGAAATAACCACCTGAACCCAACTGGTGGTTGTGTATATTCGTGTCACACCTGTCTTTTTGAGATTCATGAAGGGCCTGATTAATTCGATAAAGAAATATTATCAAGTAACCATAAGAAATAAAAATTATAATTAATTTAATTAATTAATATTTTAAAATAAATATAAGAAATCATAAAAATATAATTAATTCAATACTTTAAATGCATCTGTTTTTCTCCATGCAACAAACTCCTTCAAATCATTTTTATCAATATAGTTCCATTTAAGACTGGGGTCCTATTCATTCTTGTCTCCAAAGATGTCATCTCTTATGAGGATTGTCTTCCAATCTCTATGTCTTTTCTTGACGAGCTGCATAGTAGACTTGCGATGTAGCTTTTCATCAAGCTCACACAGTCCCTAAAAAGCTTCAACATTCACTACTATTTAGAAATGTTGAAAGAAATAATAGAAAAATATTGTTAAAATGTAAATGCAATTATCTCACCTCTAACTCCTTCCAGATGAGGTCTTTGTTGGCCATACTAAATTGTCTTCAATCCTCAACAAGGAGAGACACTTTTCTTCAACCAAGGACCCCACGATAGCTGACACACTCTTCAATAATCCATGTACCTACTTCATTGAATTCAACGACGCCCTTCCTCCCTTGCCTATTTGCGGTATTTTTCATCACAGTCATCCCTCTGACTCCCTTACGTTTTTATTATTAGCACTGTCAACACCTGGTCAAGATGCTCATGATCCTCACACTAAGGATCCTCACGCTCATGATCCTCACAGTCAGGATCATCATGCTCATGATCCTCACACCCAGGATCCTCACGCTTGGGATCATTGTTCTCCTGGTCAGATGTTGTCTATAAAATCAAAAGTAAACATATAAAAGGTAAGATTACATATGAAAATTTTAGATCACATATGAACATCTAAACATATTATATAATGCAAAAAAAAGCCAGATCACATATGAACAATATATCTTAAATTAATATCCCTTCTCAATGATCTTCATGTATATATTCATCAATATTAGATTCAATATTTATAATTGGTAAAAAAATAAAAATAGACTAGAGTCATCATACTTTTCATAGTACTATTCTTCATCAATAGGATCTAAAATTAACTATCTTTTCCCATGAAGAATGGCATACCGGATTTCTTTTTTAGGATTGTCGATATAGAATACTTATTTTGCTTGTGATGCCATGATGAAGGGTTCTTCCATTTCACATGTCCACTCAAAATTCATTACTGTTCATCAACTACGACTCAATTGTTGTTATCAACCCATTTACACCTAAATAATGGAACTCTAAACTCAATGTAGTCAATTTCCCATGTGTCTTCAATGACACCGTAATAAGACATCTTTCCTTCACGTGAAATCTTATCCTTGGAACTAGAAAAAGACAATAAGATGCCTGAAGGGTGACCCCCCTATTTGGATGCCACTTTTATCATCTTGACGTTTTGTGTAGTATGAAAATCCATTTTTGTCAAAACCTTTGTAAGATGTAGTGTGGGTCTTTGGCTTATATGCGAGCCATTTGATGGTTTCTGTAAAACATTATTTGGTGTTTGAGATAGTTGATTGAATACTTTTGTGATAACCTTGGATTTAGGGTTTTGATAACCAATATATTATCTTAAGAGCATATGTGCCATTTAGATGATTGATACCAAATAGCATAATTGATTATTCAATTATTGACTCTTTGGTCAATTGATGAACCCAAATGGTGAAACTAGATACCCAATTAGTGATTAGAACATTAATTGTTTTCAAATATGATGAATATATTTGGTTAAATGATTTGTGTACTTTTAAGGCCAAGAGGTCCATTGAGTAGTTGTAACAAGCTCAAGGGGGTCAACTGATGCACCCCGTGGTTATAAGGATCATACAAAGTCTTTTGAGGGTTTTTTTAAAATCAAGATTTGAGGATTAATTAAACTTTGTTTAAGGTCTATACACTTATTTATGAGGTTACTTGAGGAATTAAATTAGATAACCACATGGTATATTTCTAGTTTTAAACTTGTTAATAAGAGGGTTTAGGTGATGATGAAACCATGGTACAAATTCAGATGAATTGGATTTTTGTGCCAGAATATACAAGAGTGTGAAGTTATAAAATTTCATTTGAATGATCATGGTAGCATATTTTTTAAGGGCATAGTTTGATCCAATTACCCTATCACGCACCCAATTTCCTTGGCGGGCTGTGTGGCACCTTGCTGCTGGGTCCAAGGCTACCTGGTCGTCCTCTCCTCCAAATATGGAGGAACAACACGTCATTGAGGTGTCCCCCTAGATCCGATGAAGTTGGGATGATTACTAGATATGTGACTTGCAAAACAAACACCAGCCTGCGAGATATGAAGGGGAGGTGAGAGAGAGACATTTGCCTTGACCTCCTCCTCCTTTGCCCCATTGCTTCTAACAACAGCCTACCCTAGATATGGAGGGAGTCGTCTGCTAGATTTTGCTCACAACTGTCTCCAATCGGCATCAAAAGGGTTTAGAGAAGGTTCTCTATCTTGTCTTGGTCAAGCATAAAGTTTGGTTCTAGGATCAGGCACCATCAAGGCGATCAATTCCCTAACCTTAGTGATGGATGTTTGGGCTACAGATGGAAACACAGCCGTTAGAGAGGTGAGCTTAGTCTGAGTGCTCTGCCATCCTCACCACCTGTTCGGCGTCTTCCCTTCACCTTGTGAGTTCCATGTTACCTTGGTCACAGAGAGCAGGCGTAGGCCTACCACTCTGAATTTGAGAAAAGGAAGATCAACCCACACACCCCTTCACAACTTCTCGCGAGGTTGCTCCTGGAGCGGGAGATCTTGCCGGCAGTACTGTGATAGAGTTTCAAGCAGGCGGTCATGCAGAGAGTGGCAGTGAACAGGAAGGAACTAAGAAGGATGAACAACCCCCGTCGGTGATGGATTCATGATTCGGCTCATCTACAATCACTGAGATCTGGGGCATCATCGTCTCCTTTGCTGCGTCCTTTCTGTGCGCCCCCCCCCAACTGGCTAGCATGTAACTCCACCGTCTCTCCTCTCCCTGATGAAGATGGGGTGACCGAAGGTGAGTGCTGGAAAGGAAACCCCCAACCTTCCCACTATTGTTCTCCGCCACCACCAGGTGGACGAACCAAAGGGAACTGCAAGGCGACTTCTGACCGACTTGACTCTAGAAGAACCACGGTGCTGGTAGTGGCAGCATGATAGGACGACGCAGACCTTTAGCTCCATTGGAATTAATGTCGGCGCCCTTTCATCACGGTGGCACACACAGGAGCGGGATGATGGAGTCACATGACCGTGTCCAGGCAATCGGGACTTACGATTCGCGAGGAGTAGAAGAAAAGGGTGGCGGATATCCGGATCCACCTACCAGTGGATCCCTTGTTGGACCCAGTGAGTGTCCCAAGTGGAGAGACACGTGGTGCACATCTGCGAGCCTGAAGGGGGAATCTGATGGCCCATATAATTCCCATCCAGGTAAATCAATGCCCTCATTCTAGAAATAGATCTCGTACTTAGAAAATCCATCATAAATAGCTCAAGTGGCCTATAAATCCCCCCAAAATACCCACAGACTCAGAAAATTACCCTCCTTATTTTGAAACCCCTATTTCAGACTTTTGAGATGCTATTTTTGATGATATTTAATTTAGATGAGAATACTTCATTTAAATGGTATAATTAGAAAATGGTTGAGGTTAAATCTGAGAAAAATAATTTTGAACTCTAATATCATCTGGAAATTAAACGTGGACTCTGATCTTAATATTATTGAGAAATTTTAGGTCTTTTATCACCTAATTACATGTTTTAACCTCATATTAATTCTAGAAAATAGACCAGTTATCATAAAAATATAAAAATCATACCAGACCTTTTTAATGATATATATATCAGACTAAAAATATTAAACACCATCCTAACATCACATTGACCTAGGTTTGACCAAAACCCTAGCTTGGACCTAAATAATCAAGACTAATGATGTTCTTTAATTAATGATGATTAAATTTGCTATTAATCGGGTGATGACCAGATATCTAGATGATCGAGGATTATTAGGAATCTCTGAACTCAGGTACGTGGGATTTATTAAGTATAAGACTAGTTTTCTGGTTGCCTATGATATGTAATATCTTGAATGCTTGTATTTGGATATGATTGCTTGGTTGAACTAGTATGAGTTATACTTCACCAAATCTAATAGAACATAAATGAGTATGATGGATTGTAGCTACTAGAGCACATAGCCTGGTGTGGATGTATGTTGCCTAACATGGATGTATGATTTCTTGGCCCATGTTAGATGTATGATGATACTATATTGCCCACACTAGATGTAAGTCAAGTGCAAGTATGTGTAGTACAACCACATCAAAGTGAATGTAATAAAAGGAATGTTTACCTGATTATCGCTTTAAACAATATTTTCTTTTAATCTTTCTTTCTCAAGTTATTTCAATTATGCAAATATATTAGTATGTATCATTCTACCCACGAGCACAACACCTTGTGTGTTGATTCGCTGTTTCACGTATGTTTTAGGTTCAGAGATAGCATGGGAGGAAAAAGATGGGAGTCAGCAGTTGTTCAGGTTTACCTATTGTGTTAAGATCCTATTAGCATACATGTTCATAGATTGTAGAATCTTCATTCAATATGTAATTGTAAATCATTATGTAATAATTCATGCTGCATAAATATACATGTTGAATGTTGAGAATATTATGGTGTATGTTATGTTGTATGTTCATGTATGCGCAAATATGCGTTCGCAACGCACTCTGATAGGATTGGATGATGTTTTCAGATTCTGACATCTCATTCCCAATAGGGTTTGGAGAAATCAAAATCTGGGGACGTCACAACTTTCTTTTCAAACTATCTAATAAATGTACGATCATGCTCTCTAGCAAGCCACATCGAACTGACTTGGGGATAACCTATCTTGAGCTTGTTGGCGTGTTTAGGTATATAAATATCCACATCGTCAATGTTATGTAAAACATACAAATGTACTTGTTCCCACTACTCACAACTAATATTTATCTATTGTTCTCCCAAATTACCTTTTCCAGAATAAACATTAGGATTCATAGTATTAGCAGGAGTTTTGTTGCAACTCAAAGTGTAACATCCCAAATTTTAAGCAAAATAAATTTAGGGTTATAACTGAAAATTTTCTAGTAATTAAAGCCAAATTCCGGACCTTAATGCAAATAACCCGAGTAAATGATTTTACATTTGAATATTACAAAATATGGGTAAACTAATTTCTCTCTTCAACTTTCGAAAATGATGTCAATTAACATCTTTTGATCTTGAAGAATAATCAAATAAGCCAAAGCTTCACTATGATGTACTATCTCTTACTTTAATGAAGTTTCATCACCAGATGAACCCTAATTGGGATAAGTTCGTCCAATAAACTGAAATCCACTAAGATAAACCCTAGTCGAACCTAAAACGAAAGTCACTTTTACTAGGGGTCAATCGTAACATCTAATGTGTGTAAGTGATGAAAACTACATTGTGGTAATAATTTAAATTTTAGTCCTCCAATTCGAGAAGTACCTACATAGTATTGTTTTAAACCCTCTAATTAACTAGTGGGACAAATTTGAGATGAAATCAACCTCTTTTGACCATCTAAATAATGTAGAGTAGTTTTCTATATGATTTGCAAATTGATTTTAATCAAATAGCCAAGGTAATACTAAGTCTTGTTTAATTTTTAATGTCATGTAGCTGTTGGGCCTGAAGTCAGATCGGTTCGGGTTGGTCCCAGTTAAGGTGAGTCATCCTCATGTTGGGAATTCACCTTCCCAACCCGACTCCCTTTTCTTTTGGGACTTTGTGAGTCCGCGGGATTCTCCTTAGCCCTGACCATGTTGTCCTTTTCTGCTGGGTCTCAGCACAGGGGGGTGCTTCAGAAGCAATCACCATAGTTCTCTATTTTGAACCATCCCAAACATGATGGGATTCTTAGAATTAGAAACCCCAATCGGCCAAAGTCTCTGTTTCCTTCTTGAACTCAAATCTCTAGCTTTCCCTAGCCCTCAACCTATATAAGAAACAAACACACAACTCTCGAGAAAGGATTGTTGTCCACCCAGAGACACTGACCCATCATCGACTTGCCCTCAGGACCTCTTATTTAGTCACCCCTCAAACATCAACTGACTCCACCCCCTTATGGCCCATGGCGACGACCGAGATGACAAGAGGACCACCAACGTTCTAGACCAGTTCCAGAGACCCCTATATAGCTTTCTCAGCCTCTAGTTTCTCCTATTGTGGGGTAACCTGTTGATACCCCTTTTTAATTCTGTGAGTGATGAATCCATGAAGGTTTGTTGTACTGTAAGTTGTGTTCTTGATTTATTTATGTATCGTTGGCTCTGTCAGGACTAATCGAACCGGCCCAGAGTGTTGGTTTGTCTTAAATTTGCCTCTCTATTTTTTCTATCCATGGATCTGCGATGGTTGTACAAGGCGCTCATGCCATGACCCTCCTCAACTTATCTCTTGGGTGTTTATGTGTATGTGGAGACACATCGAACTCGTTCGGCCTCTTCTAGGGCCATGAGTTGGTGCCGCCTTGACTGGAGCCCTCTGGCTAGGAGGTGTAGCAGGTGCTCTGTCTGCTACAGAGGAACACAACACATGTGTGCCTACGGGGAAGAGAAGAAGGGGGAGGCCGGTTCGGGTTGGTAGTTAAACGGATCCAAGAAAGAGATCCGCGAGCCCAAAGAAGAAAGCTGATAAGAATAAAAAGGTATTAATCACTGACATGTCACCTTTTGATTGGTTGATATATGTTTAACTTGTTAATAATTTAGTAAATTAATGATGGGTTGAAATATAGAAAAATTATATACCAATTTTGTCAGAAAATAATGTAGAATCCAAATAAAATACTTTCAATGCCAAATTCCAATCCTAGTTCAAAAAGTAGGTTAATTTATGTGTATAAGATGATGGATACAAGTAAACCCTATAAATCAAGTTGATGCTAATTATTAATGGATTATAATTGTCATAACAAGGTATTTACCTATAAACTCTAGGAACATTACTAGAGTTTCTTCAACATAAAAGGAGAAATAGAATCTTCTCTAAGAGAATGGTAAATGGTCCATGCACTTTGAACATAAGTACTTGATTGATTGTATATAAGTATGTAGAATGAATGCTATGAATGTATTATTTATTATTTCAATTGTTAAAATTCAATGAATTTATGATAAATTGAATGTTGTGTTTGTATCATCCTCATGAACATTAAGAGTAAATTCAAGAATAATGTTAAGAGAAACTTAAGAGTTTTCAAGAGAAAGATAATCATAAAAGATAACTCATAGAAGATCCTCACCAAGAGGCTCCTTGGAGAAAAACCCAAGAGCCACCTTGGTGCATAAAAGAATATGAACTTTGGTGCAACCTAAGAGGCACTTCGGGTATAAAACTCGAGGATTCTTATATAGGTCAAGATAAAAATATATAATTTAAAAGAAATTGTGTCCCTTTTTCAATGTTTAATATTTAAATTTTATTTTCAGTTTACATGCTTTCTTTAAAGGTATAATATGTTCAATTCCACTTACCAATTTGTTTGATGCATGGCTGGGGACGCGATTGTTAATGTGTCGTTTAGCACTTATAATCACTAAGATTATTATCTTAGAGTTTAATACTTTTCTACTTCTGATTAAGGCTAGTATAGAAGGGTCGATCCCACAAGACAACTTTTTAAGATTGCTTCCTTTATCCCAATTAATTTTGAAGAACTATTTTTTTTTGTATTTTCAGATTTTAAACGGAAAATAAAGATCGGGATGGGGGTTGGGTTGATTATACTAAAACAAGAAATAAACACAATGTAACAATGTAATAACAAGAATTTATTTTGCCCCTGTCACAAGGAAAAGAAACAAATAATTGTTAGCACAAGTAGACGGTTGTGAATGGAAAAGACTAGAAGTAAAGAAAGCAAATCAATGAAGGTTGAAATCAAGGGAGAGAATCGAGACTCTTGGGGTTTTCACCACCTTAGCCTAGGCAAACGATTAATCCTTAAACGACGGGTTCGATGAAGGCAAGTGAATTAGAAATCCACTAAAGATGATCTCCACATGAGCCAATTGGTCCTGGTGCTCATGTTTCTTGGTTCATCATCCTAAAAAGAGAAAATCCGCGGTCGTTTCAAAACTCTTATGCGATTGAGATTGTCATTCTAAATTCAAATTTCCAAGGTCAAATCCATTCAGATTAACTTTTGATATTATCAATTAATCACTTTGATATATCAACTAGTTATCAATCTCAAAATCCATCTAGAATCGTTTAAGGAGAAATCAAAAGCCATAGCTAAGGGGTTATTCCCCTTGCCTCGATAAAGAACTACTCACTCATGGAGAAGGAGCAAAGAGAGACGGAGGAAGGAAGTGATCTAGCCATCTTCGAGTCTTACGACTACTTATCCTCAATTAGAGACAATGAAGATGGTTGTCTCTTCCTACCTTGCTCGATTGCTCAAGAGAGGGGAGGAGGAGAAAAGTAAGTACTAGATTTAAACACAACGGAATAACGAAATAACATGTAACAAGATGCAAAGCCACTTTATTCAGATCTAGAAGGAGAATACAAGGAAAATTGCTTCAGAGCACTAATACAAGAAAACCCGAGATGCCCAAGGAGGAGGAAGTGCCCCTCCTTTTATAGGAGAAGGAGGAGAGTATACATTAGGTTTAGGGTAAAAGAAATGGCCGCCGGCGGCTTCTAACTTTCTAGATCTAGTCAATAGAGGAAACAATTGATTACTTTGCATTCCTTTTGCAGTAATTTCCCGCAACAACGATTTCGAGCGTATTTTTGGACCAGTAAAAAATTCGGAAGCGGCTCTAAACTATAATTTTCATGTAGATAATCGAATTATCTTTCCAACGCATACTTACACAATGAATTCCGCCTTGGGATGTGGGAGTTATACCAATTTTGGTGAAAGGTATATACTGAAATCAGACTCTGCGGGAAAACGTAAGGCTACTTTCACCGGTTAATTGTGCAGCCAAATAAATACTAAAATTGCCGCAAAATATGTCTTTTTTATAGCCAATAAAATTCTATTTTCATTCCATACTTTATCTTAAAATTCCGCCTTTAGACGTAAAAGATATGGCTATTTTGGTGACGAGTATCTCAGACACTACGGGAATATTTGAAAAGCCTCATATCTTCATCTTTTATTTTCTCGGTTTAATTACTTAGATAATTCCTAAAAATTAAGAAAAATAGCATAAGAATTTAGAAAAAGTATATCAAGAAGATGAAAGTGCTATTTATTTTTTAATTAGCTAAAATTAACAAAAAAAGTCCTAATTAATTATTCTAAATGAAGCAAAAATAAGAGATGAATATGCATTCATCAAAATACCCCAAACTTAAACTTTGTTCAACCCGAGCAACATTAAAATCAAGAAATACTTTCAAGACATACTCTCAACCTATCATCCTCACTCTCCTAACAACCACTTGATTCCTTCCACCAAAATATGGCCAAGCGACCCTGACTTCCTGAATTCACAAAAAGTGACTTTTATATTTCCTACTTCACAAACTTGCATTTATTCAAGACATGCAATAAAACAGATTTTCATTTCACCTTTGCATTTGGTACTCCAATTTTTTTTTTAAAGTTTTACACAAGAACATGACTGATTTTGGATGGTTGGGGTTTGTAGTTTTCCCCTGGGTAGAAAATTAGAGTGAAGCAGGTATGGAAGAAGGACAGTCTCTCCTCTATTCGACTCGAGACCTTTTTATTTAGTGGACATGCAGTTACATTGACCACATTTTTTTCTTTGATTTTTGGTGATACACCCAATTGCGTGGGTATGGAAGAAGCGGAAGAGGGGGAATGGGTGCCACCCCAAACTTAGCGTTTTGGGCACTATTGGCTTTTTTTTTCTTTTTGACGAATGAAAAGATTTGGAAGTGGTGGAAGAAGAGTAGAAGAGGTTGTTCTTGTGCAACTTTTTTTCATCTTTTTTTAGAGTACCATGCATTGGTTCAACTATTACCGAATCATGCAAAAAATCAAGAAAATTTATACAAGTTGTACATGATAAGAAAGCATCACTCTTGAATCCTATCAGTCCTCTATGGCTTGCCATCTTTTCCAAGGAGTGATTATTATTTGAGGTCCTAAGTTACACAAGGATTTCTAGTCATGAAAGTTTTAAAATTTTAGTTGCAAGGAAGTTACATCATTAAGGGGAGTATTTTGACAGATGATCATATCAAGGCCGACTAGATATGGGCCAATTGTACTATGAAAAGAAAGAAAAAAAATAACTACATGCAATATGTAAAACAAAGAAAAAATACTAAAAGGGAAAGAAAAAGGGGTGGAAACGTACCACCCATCCCCACCCCAAACTTAAGACTTTGCTCGTCCCGAGCAAAATCAAAATTAGAGATCGGGGAAAAGAATCTCTATGGTGGAGGATGAAGGATGATGACAGCAACTCCCCAAAAGAGAAGAACACAAAAAATAACAAGGGTGATGATATTAGAAAAGAAGGGAAAAAATGCAAAAATTATTTGGGTTGCCTCCCAAAAAGCGCCAAGTTTTACGTCATGGCCTGACAAGAGATGGATCAGTCTATTGGGATTCTGGGGAAGTTGTGGGGTCGGATAGGTTTAGGTCTTTCAAAGATGAACAATTGTTTGAATCTAAAGCGACAAGGTCTTCAGTGATGATGTATCTTTTAAGTCGGTGCCCATTAACCTTAAACTCACCCAAAACTTTATCCCAGAGAAGAAAAGCGCCATGCGGATAAGCACACTGGACAATGTAGGAGTCATACCATCTCGACCTGAGTTTTCCAGGGAAAAGTCGTAATCTTGAATTAAAAACTAAAACTTGATCCCCTTCTCTAATGTCTTTGCGCTTGATGTGACCATCATGCCACATTTTGGTTCAGTCCTTGTAGATTCTTGCGTTTTCGTAGGCACTCATCCTAAGTTCATCAAGCTCATTCATTTGGAGAAAACATTTCTCTCCAGCCATGGAAAGGTCAAAATTCAAACTTTTGATGGCCGACTGGCTTTGTGCTCTAGTTCTATTGGTAAGTGACATGACTTACCGTAGATCAATCTGAAGGGGGTGGCATCAATGGGTGTTTTGTAGACAGTACGATATGTCCACAGAGCGTCATTGATTTTTAACACCCAATCTTTCCTAGTTCGTCCAACAGTTTTTTCTAAAATGGATTTGATTTGTCTATTGGATACTTCTACCTGTCCATTGGTCTGAGGATGGTAAGGAGTGGCGACTTTGTGATAAACCCCATATTTTTTCAATATTGCCTTAAAACTTTTCTCCAAAAAATGGGATCCCCCGTCAGAAATGACGGTGCGAGGGACTCCAAATCTAGGAAAAATGACATCTTTAAAGAGTTTCTTAACAGGTTTAGAGTCACATGTTTTAGTAGGTATGGCTTCAACCCACTTTGACCCGTAACCGACTGCGACTAAAATGTAAGCAAACCCATAAGAAGAAGGAAATGGGCCCATATAGTCGATTCCCCAGACATCAAAAATCTCTAATTCCTGCCAAGAGGTGAGAGGAATTTGGTCACACTTGGAGATATTACCCGTCCTTTGACATTGGTCACATGAGAGCACATAATCATATGAGTCTTTGAAGATGGTGGGCCAAAAGAATCCGCATTGTAGGACTTTTCTAGCCATTTTTTGGGAACTCATGTGACCACCATAGGGGCTAGAGTGACATTGTTCGAAAATGGCGATGCTTTCTTCGTGGGATACACAATGACGATATAAACCATCGGCATGAAGTTGAAACAAATAAGGTTCGTCCCAATAATAATTTTTGACGTCATGTAAAAATTTAGCTTTAGAGTGTCCCGTATACTCGGGGCGCAATACACCTACAACTAAATAGTTTACAAAATCAGCAAACCAAGGAAATTGGGAGTCTACCTTGAGCAATTGGTCATCGGGTAAGGATTCATTTATGGGATTTTCATCAATGGGGCTATAGCTAAGTCTACTGAGGTGGTCATCCACGACATATTCAGATCCCTTTTTTTCTAGGATTTCTAGATCAAATTCCTGCAATAACAAAATCTATCTTATAAGTCTAGGCTTGGCATCTTTTTTGGTCATGAGGTAGCGAATAGCTGCATGATCAGTGTAAACAACAACCTTTGAACCGACAAGATATGAGTGAAATTTATCGAATGCATAGACAATGGCTAGCATTTCTTTTTCGGTGATTGTGTAATTTCGTTGAGCTTCATCTAATGTCTTGGATGCATAATAAATGGCATGGTGTTTTTTGTCAATTCTCTGTCCTAAAATGGCATCTAGAGTAAAATCACTAGCATCGCAAATGATTTCAAAGGGTAAGGCCCAGTCAGGAGAACGGATGATAGGAGTGGTGGTGAGAGCATTTTTCAAACATAGAAAGCTCTCCATGCATGTCGTATCAAAATGGAAAGGCACCTCCTTTTGAAGAAGATTGGTGAGAGGTTTTGTGATTTTGGAAAAATCACGGATGAATTGCCGATAGAAATCGGCATGTCCTAAGAAGGCTTGGATGTCTTTGACTGAGGTTGGGGGAGGCAGCTTGGTGATGACCTCAATCTTAGCTTGGTCTAATTGAATGCCCTGGTTGCTCACCTTATGGCCTAGAACAATACCCTCTTTGACCATGAAGTGACACCTCTCCCAATTAAGGACTAAGTGTGATTCAATACATCTATCAAGGACAAGGGAGAGGTTTTGAAGGCAAGAATCAAAACTTTCTCCATAGACAGAGAAATCGTCCATGAACACTTCCATGACATTTTCAGTTAACCCTAAAAAAATAGCAGACATACATCTTTGAAAGGTGGATAGTGCATTGCACATACCAAAAGACATTCGTCTAAAGGAATATGTACCAAAGGGGCATATGAAAGTGGTTTTCTCTTGATCTTCAGGATGAATGGGAATCTGATAAAAACTTGAGTAGCCATCTAGATAACAAAATATTGTTGATGGGCTAAACGTTCAAGAACTTGATCTAGGAAGGGAAGGGGGAATTGATCCATCATGTGACTGTGCGAGTGGGAATGAGTTCATTCTTCTCATTACGAATGATAGTAGTCCCTCCCTTTTTGGGAACAACTTGAACTGGGCTGACCCATGGGGAATCAGAGATGGGGTAGATGATTCCTACAATTAAAAGTTTGATCACCTCTAGACGGACTACTTCCTTCATATTTGGGTTGAGTTTTCATTGTGGATCATGAGAAGGTTTGTGGTCTTCTATCATAGGGATTTTATGGATGCAGATAGATTGATCTATTCCAACTAAGTCTGTCATTTTGTACCCCAAGGAAGCTCTTTTTTTCCTAAGTTCACCCATAAGTTTGGTTTCTTGTTCGAGGGGAAGGGAAGAGTTTATGATGACAGGGCATAGTTCTATCTCATCAAGAAAAAACATATTTCAGACCTATGGGGAGAGTCTTCAATTCTGGGGCCTTTGGTGGTTCAGGTTTTTCTATGGTGGAGATCATTTTAAGGTCCTCAATCTCAGCACATGGGATTTCCTCAAAATTATCCAAATGAATCTTGAGTTGATTTGATGGTTCACTGTCCAAATCACATTCAGCGGGGATAGTGAGGGCGGTGTGTAGGGGGTCATCAACTAATTCCCATTCTTGCCTTTGTTGGGATAATTCATCAATGCAATCCAGGAGGTAAACTTCTTCCTCAAGACTAGGTCCCCTCATGCTTTCAAACACCCTGAACTCTAGGGTTTGCTTCCCTAACCTTAACAAAATGGTACCACCCTCAACATCAATTAAGGCATGAGCAGTGGCTAAGAAGGGACGTCAAAAAATGAGAGGGTAGCGTAAATCTTCCTTGATATCCATGATCACAAAATCACAAGGGATGTATGCATCATTTCCAACTTTAACCAGAATGTCTTCTATGATTCCCATGGGTTTAGTTGAGGATGAGTCTGCCAGTTGGACGGTCATGGTTGTGGGTAACATGTCATTGAATCCTAGTCTTTTGCAAAGACTATATGGCATGATGGATATAATGGATCCTAAATCTGCTAGGCCTTTTCTACAAGCATTGTCACCCAAGTAGCATACTATTCCAAAAGAACATGGATCCTTCTGTTTTTTAGGCATCTTACTTAGGATAATGTTTGATGTGGTCCTAGTAAGTTTAACAGTCTCGTATTCTTTAGTAACATACTTCCTAGTCAAGAGAGATTTCATGTACTTGGACCAGGCGGGCATGTCTGCCAAAGCATCAAGGAAGGGAATGTCAACATGTATTTTTTTCATAGCATCCCTAAATTTCATGAAGCGGGCATCAAGTCTTGTTTTTTTTAGGCGGGCTTGATAGGGAGGTCGGGGTTTGTAGATTGGTTCTTCATCTTCTACTTGAGGGGTTTCGGGGATGGATGGTTTGGGTGTAGCTTCAAGTTCGACAACTACCATGTCCTCATCCTCGAATTCTAGAGGTGGGTCTGAAGATTTTTCTGGAGGGGGAAGGGCGTGCACTTTTCCCGAACGAGTAGAGACAACCTTGAGTTATTCAGGATGTTTGGGGCTGTTTTCAGGATGCCCTGCAAAAGTCTCGATAGGAGGTTTTTGTTGGGTAAACAAACGAGCTAGTTGGGCGTCTGTCGCCTTTTGATGAGCTTGTTGAGCAACGATGATTTGCTCCAAGGCAGCTATCCTTTCGTCAGATGTAGGGGTGGTGTAGGGACATTTGGTTGAGGAGGTGGTTTATTGAGGTTTTGAGGGGGAAGGTTTAAATTTTGAAATTGTTGTCCTTGATATGGTGGTCGGGTTAGATGATTTCCTCAGTAATTTCCTTAGTTTCCAAAGTTCTTTTGATTGTTGTACGGGAATCTAGGTGGTGGTCGATTGTTACCTTGAGGGTAGGGAGGCCTTTGTTGGGTTTGGAGTTGGTTAGAGTTCTCGGCACATGAAGGGTTCCCATATTGAAAACTAGGGTGGTTTCTAGTTTGGTTGGGATTGTAGTAACCTTGTCCTGGTATGGTATGGATTGAATTGAGGTCTTCTGGTTGTTGTCCTATTTCAGGTTGCATGGGCATGTTGTAGACATATTGACAGTGGAGGGTGGTATGGCCGTATCCTTGGCAAATACCACAAAGAGAATCCACGGCTTTTAGTTGTTGGGGTGACTCTCTAAGGGTGACCAAGGATGACTCTAACCGATCTTATTTTAAGGCAATTAATTTGAGGCTTTCTGCTATGCTTTGGATATCATTATTAACTTCTGCCTTGGCTACCTTAAGAATTCCACCAATTCCTCTTCTAGCCCTTGTTTCGGAATCTCGTTTGACTACTTCCCATGCGGTAGTCAAACTTTGATGCATGAAATTTCCTCCAGATGAGGAATCGAGAAACAATTTGGTATCATCAACAACACCACGGTAGAAGATCTCTATGAGTTGGGCTTGAGAGATATCATGGTGGGGGCACTTCCTAAGTAAGTCTTTGAACCTCTTCCAGGCTTCTCCTAAAGACTCTCCTGGGGACATAGAAAAGTGAGTAATTTGACCCCTAAGTTCGTAGGTGAGAGAAGGGGGGTAAAATTTCTCAAGAAACTTGATATGTAAAACTTCCCAAGTTGTGACATGTTCTTCGCTCTCCATAGTGTAGTACCAGCTACTAGCTTGGATGGAGAGGGAATACTTGAACAACCTAAGATGAATGGCATCTTCAGAGACACCCGAAAGTTTGTTCAAAGAGCAAAGGTCAATGAACATTTGAAGATGATCTTGGCAACTTTCCCCATTGTTGCCTGAGAAGGGGTTGGCTTGCATCATGGTGATCCATTGTGTTCGGATCTCAAATTGTAGAGCAATAATGTCAGGGGGTATGACCGGATGTTGCGCATAGGCAATTTTAGGAACAGAAAAGTCCTTTAATTGTTTTTTCCTTTTGGCTTCCCTCCTATCAGCTTCTATGGTTTCTTGTTCAGCCCTAAAGGTTGCTCGCAAAGCGGCTTCTCTTTCTGCTTGTTCGGCTTGGATAAGCTCTCTTTGAGCTGTGAGAGCTTGGTCGATCCTACGGGCAACTTCCTCTTCATTCATTCTTGCTATATTTTGACGGTTTGAACGATGGAAAGTCCTTTCTATTTCCGGGTCAAACAGTTGAAAATCGACGTTCGAGGGTCACATGCACAAATAAAGCAGTTAATCGTGTGCAGAAAAAATAGACTGCCGGAATGGAAACTCGGCAGAAAGAGGAGTAGCACTTCCGGAGTGTTACTCGGAAGGCATAAAAAAAAGTTTTTTAAAAGATTTTTGGGTGTTCGAAAAAACAATCTGTTGTCCTCGGCAACAGTGCCAAATTGTTAATGCGTCGTTTAGCACTTACAATCACTAAGATTATTATCCTAGAGTTTAATCCTTTTCTACTTCCGATTAAGGCTAGTATAGAAGGGTCAATCCCACATGACAACTTTTTAATATTGCTTCCTTTATCCCAATTAATTTTGAAGAACTATTTTATTATTTTTTTGTATTTTCAGATTTTAAACGGAAAGTAAAAATCGGGATGGGGGTTGGGTTGATTACACTAAAACAAGAAATAAACACAGTGTAACAATATAATAACAAGAATTTATTTTGCCCCTGTCACAAGGAAAAGAAACAAATAGTTGTTAGCACAAGTAGACTGTTGTGAATGGAAAAGACTAGAAGTAAAGAAAGCAAATCAATGAAGGTTGAAATCAAGGGAAAGAATCGAGGCTCTTGGGGTTTTTACCACCTTAGCCTAGGCAAACGATTAATCCTTAAACGACGGGTTCGATGAAGGCAAGTGAATTAGAAATCTACTAAAGATGATATCCACATGAGCCCATTGGTCCTGGTACTCATGTTTCTTAGTTCATCATCCTAAAAAGAGAAAATATGCGGTCATTTCAAAACTCTTATGCGATTGAGATTATCGTTCTAAATCCGAATTTCCAAGGTCATATCCATTCGGATTAACTTTTGATATTATCAATTAATCACTTTGATATATCAACTAGTTATCAATCTCAAAATCCATCTAGAATCATTCAAGGAGAAATCGAAAGCCATAGCTAAGTGGTTATTCCCCTTTCCTCGATAAAGAACTACTCACTCATGGAGAAGGAGCAAAGAGAGACGGAGGAAGGAAGTGATCTAGCCATCTTCGAGTCTTACGACTACTGATCCTCAATTAGAGACAATGAATATGGCTATCTCTTCCTACCTTGCTCGATTGCTCAAGAGAGAGGAGGAGGAGAAAAGCAAGAACTAGATTTAAACACAACAGAATAATGGAATAACATGTGACAAGATGCAAAGTCACTTCATTCAGATCTAGAAGGAGAATACAAGGAAAATTGTTTCAGAGCACTAATACAAGTAAACCCGAGATGCACAAGGAGGAGGAAGTGTCCCTCCTTTTATAGGAGAAGGAGGGGGGTATACATTAGGTTTAGGGCAAAAGAAATGGCCGCCAGAGGCTGCTAACTTTCTAGATCTAGTCAATAGAGGAAACAATTGATTGCTTTGCATTCCTTTTACAGTAATTTCCTGCAACAGCGATTTCGAGCATATATTTTGGCCAGTCAAAAATTCGGAAGTGGCCCTAAAATATATTTTTTCTGTAGATAATTGAATTATCTTTCCAACGCATACTTGCACAATAAATTCTGCCTTAGGATGTGGGAGTTATACCAATTTTGGTGAAAGGTATATACAGAAATGAGACTCTGCGGGAAAACGTAAGGCTACTTTCACTGGTTAATTGTGCAGTCAAATAAACACCAAAATTGCCGCAAAATATATCTTTTTTGTAGCCAATAAAATTCTCTTTTCATTCCCTACTTTATCTTGAAATTCCGCCTTTAGACGCAAAAGATATGGTTATTTTGGTGACGAGTATCTCAGGCACTGCGGGAATATTTGAAAAGCGTCATATCTTCATCTTTTATTTTCTCGATTTAATTACTTAGATAATTCCTAAAAATTAAGAAAAATATAATAAGAATTTAGGAAAAGTATATCAATAATATGAAAGTGTTATTTATTTTTGAATTAGATAAAATTAACAAAAAATTCCTAATTAATTATTATAATTGAAGCAAAAATAAGAGATGAATATGCATTCATCAGCGATGCTCGTAGGTATAGATCAATGTCAAGGATAGAGCCATGCGAAGATCAACTTAAGGAATAGATCAATGTTTCCCAAAATGTCAAGGTGCCATCTACAATAGAAGATCCTAATATTTATATATTTATTTCACGTACATCTCAAATGAAGTTTAATCATGATTGGCTTAGTTAGTTTCAATTCAAGAACACAACTATACAAGTTTGCCTTTGAATAATGTATAAATCAATGTAAATGTTAATACACTGTGATTGTTTACTTTATTTACAATGTTTATCATTCTTGTGAGACCCTTTTGAGCTAAAGTCTACCGTGTTATGGAAAACACGGGAGTTTCTACCACTAATACATGTATGCTTAAGGGTGTGTTATACAAAAAAAATTATAAAAGTCCATAACCTCCTTTGAAACATAGCCCTCAATGATACTCCCTTTGGGGCAACAACAATTTAGAATATCACCTTTAAAAACACTCATGTATCACTCAAAATGATATATCAAATGTAAGAGAACTGTCCCAACATTTCCACTTTCCTAGTCAAATGGACAACTAGATGTACCATGATATTAAAGAATGAAGGGAGAAAATATTGATCAATTTGACACAGGGTGACGAACACTTCTCTTTGCAACTTATCTAGAATCTCAGAATCAATTACTTTACTGCATAACATGTTGAAGAAGAAGCAAAGCATAGTGATTGCAAACCTTACATGTTTAGGAATGATAGATTGAATATCCACTCACAATATATGTAGCATTAGAGTGTGTCAATCATGAGATTTAAGACCTATCAACTTCAGATGCTTCATTGATACCAATCTGTGGATATTGGTTTAATATCCCTCTGGTACCTTAACATTAGATAAGCACTCGCAAAAAGTTATATTTTCCTTTGTAGACAAGGTGTAACAAGTAGGAGGTA
Organism: Alisma plantago-aquatica; assembly: GCA_963693085.1. Lineage (NCBI taxonomy): Eukaryota > Viridiplantae > Streptophyta > Magnoliopsida > Alismatales > Alismataceae > Alisma > Alisma plantago-aquatica. The sequence goes on from OY856410.1 coordinate 196,869,866, forward strand.
GATATGTGCAGCTACCTTTAGTAAAAAAATTTGTTAATTCTTTCCTTATACAATATTTAGTCTTACTGGGTATCTTCAACAGAATGCCAATAATTTTATTAGAAATATTTTTCTCAACATGTATGACATTGATACAATATCGAACTGTCAAAGAACTCCAATAAGGAAGATCCCAGAATATTGACATCTTTTTGAACAAATACTTTTCACCTACGGAGTAGTACATGGTCTCTTACCAAATTGATTTACAATGTTCTTTACTCTTGCATAAACATCCTCCCATAACATAGGTATAAGGGCACCCTATTCCTCGGTTGAGCCATTAAATGTTTTGCGCAACTTGGTAAGGATGAACCTTTGGAAGAAACCTTTGATGATCAAGATGTACAGTTTTATCACTATGTTTTAGTCTGATAGAATCTATATTCTCCTCACATATAGAACATGCCTTGGTTCCTTTGATGATGTATCCAGACAAGTTCCTATAAGAAAAAAAGTCATTAATAGTGTAAAGCAGCATAGAACGTAAATTAAACATCTCTCTACACAAAGCATCATAAGTCATCACACCTTCTCCCCATAGTTTCTTTAGGTCATCAATCAGAGGTTCAAGATAAACATCAATATCATTGCCAGGTTGTTTGGGGGCCGATATCAACAATGACAACATGACATATTTATTCTTCATACACAACCATGGAGGAAGATTATATACAACAATAATGACAGACCAAGTGTTATGTTGGTTGCTTAATGCTCCATATGGATTCAACTTGTCAGTTGAAAGTCCAAGTCTTAAATTACTGGCTTCTTCACCAAATTCATGATACAATAAATTAATCGTCTTCCATTTCAAGGAATTAGATGCATGTCGTAGCATACCATTGTTGTTTTCTTTACCTCTGCATGCCAAGATAATTTTGTATATCTACAGTGTTAGAAAACAAGCGTTAAAATTGTGGTATTATAGACAGATACCACATCATCTTGGCAGGAGACTCGGTTTTGGTCTTACCCCATGTCATCCTTTTATATCTAAACACCCCACATTTTAGATATTCTTTCAAATCGATATAGTCTTTTTGAAACAACACACAGTCATTCTGGCATGCATGTATCTTCTTAGCATCCATTCCCATCAGGAACAACACTTTTTTCATTTCGTATGTTGAGATTGGAAGCGCGTTGCATTCAGGGAGAATTTCTTTCAACAAATATAACAAAAAAAGTGGAGTTTTTGTTGCTCCATTTATTGTTAGCCTTCAGAGTTTACAATCTCAACATATCACTCAATTTTGTAAACTTAGTACAACCTAAGTATAATAGTTTCTCAGCATCGTGCACATTATTTCTAAATAAGGGAGGTGGGTCTGTAATATTTACCCCCCAACTATCTAGCATAGCATCAACCATGTCTATTGGAATTGGTTTGTTTTCATCAACATCGTCAGTCATTTCTTCTTCGACAAAACTACCACTCCCAATATTTTTTGATCTCATACTAGAAATCTATCTATACCAGTACCAATATGTATAGCCTTGTACAATCCCATTTCACATGACATGATCTTTGATAGTGTGAACAACGTCAATTTTCAGGTTGTTACTACAGTTCCTACAGGGGAAATGAAACCTATCTCCAAATTGTTTTTTATGTTCCTCTCCAAATATTGCAAACTCATGAAGACCATTAATAAACTTCGGAATGCAACGATTTGGTATAGACATCCATGATCGATCCATTTCTATGGTCAGATGGGAGACGAGTTGCTCATTAGGTTCTAGCTAGTAAGTTAATTTTAGAAGGAAAAAAATGTTGTTTCAATTGAGCCCTAATCATCTAGTAGTATTCACATTCATGAATTTGTACAACCTATCCCATTCTTGAGCACTTAATCTTACTAGTAAGTATATAATGTGTGTTTGATTTTAATAAATTTCAACAACATTTCCCCGTAGTTCTCCAAGTATACCGATAAAGATGGGAAAACACCCACCTACATATGTACCCAGGGAACAAAAGGGGAAACATTGTTGAAGTTCATTGAAATTAAACATGCATTATACACTTACATCCTAAGCGAGATGAAGTGCTCAAGAACAGTCCAGGATTAGGGACTATCCAAGGTTTACTCCTAATGAGTAAATCTCAGATGGGTTTCTAGGCCAACAACATGGTTTAGAAACTAGGGCTTTGAATATAGGGTTTATAGACTAGAGTTTATAGATTAAGAATTCACAAATTAGGGTTTATTTACATATTTAAATTTATAAATTAGGGTTTATTCACATATTAATTTCAATATCTTAAACTAGGTCATGCATGTTCATTATCATGTTACATCATAAAACATGGATTCATTTAGACTTACTGTGACACATCACAGTTGAATTAGGGATCTAATTATTAGTGTATCTACATATTACATGTGGGAAATCATATGATTTGATCAAGATAGTCAACATAAACATTGCCATTGTTAATTCAAGTTATTTATGGTCATTTTCATGCAAGAGTAATCATTAGAGAATAGATGAGATGCATTTAAAGTAGGTGTGACAAAACTCATTAATGAGCCCTAGACTCTCCTCATCTAAGTTATACTTTCATTATGAGCATGTAATAATCCTAAAAAGCCAAATAATAAATAATGAGCATGTAATAATCCTAAAAAATCCAAATAATAAATAATGAGCATGTAATAAGTCATCACAATCTCCATTAATTCATCACAATTTTGATACGATTTATGAAATTCACTACAAATTGAAATGTCCATTAATTTAGTTTCATCACAATTAACAATTTTGACAAACTTTATATCAATATCCATCTCCCTCCTTTTGGATCTTAGGATGGGTGATTGGATGCTCTAGAGGGGGGTGAATAGAGATGAATGCACTTAAACAAAATTCATTATAGCTTCAAGTTATATCACAAGATAAGGTTGCTAAATAGGAAATTTGAGTGCAACTAAAACATACATAGAAAGGGAGAGAGAGATTGAACAAGCACCAAGTGTCAAGATATATAGAGTGGTTCCACACTCCAAGCTAGGAGTATGTCAGTCCACTACTGAGAGAGGTCAATCCCTAGGATTTCTAAGTGTCTTCCTCTATATATTCACTTATAAGAGTTACAACACATGAACCATCAAAGGACTTACCTATCCAATACAAAGAGTCTTCAACCTTACCAAGGACTTACCCACTTTGCAACGAGTCTTCTTCCTTCTCTAAGGACTTACCCACTCTTACACAAGTCCTCAACCTTCTAGGAATTACCCACTCTTCTTGGATCTTTAGCCTTTGGCTTCACCTTCACTCAGAGAAGCTTTCACCAAGGACTTACCCACTTGAACATGGAGTCTTCTGCCTTCACTAAAGGCTTACCCACTCTTTCTCCAAGTCTTTGGCCTTAATCTCCACCAAGGGAATCCTTCCCTTGTTCTTCTTCACCTCTCTTAGCCAAGAGAGAACCTTCGTCTTCATGGTTGAAAGAGAGATTGGGAGGTAGTGGAAGTTGGAGCCTCAAAAGATATACATGTAGGACTATCTCACTTACAAATCTCCTACTAACTCTAATAGATGATGCAATTTATTTATCTTAGAGAGAGAGTGGAAGCTATAGGCTCCCTCAACTATAGAATAGGGACCTTCATAGTATTTTTCTTTGAATGCTCAACCTTGAAATGAAGTCCAAGGGGTCGTATTTATAGTTGGAATGTCTCTTAGCCTTTGGGAACACTTAAGAACAAAAACTAGTCATTTTGTGGCTTGCAATAGATATATTTTTTATTATAACAACTCCACAATGGCTAGAAATACTTTTCTATACTTTTCCATATAGTGCAATCGCTCGAGTTTCTAAAAAGGTAACTTGACCGATCCCACTATGTGACAAGATCAATTAAAGCCATCGATCGAGTTTTTCCTGGGTTAAAGTAACCGATCCACATAAATCAGTTTTGGTCTATAGAGGGATCGATCAAGTTCTGTGAAATGGTTATTCGACCAATCAAGATTTATTTTTAAGATCCAATCAATTTCGGTCAAGTTTGAAACTCGATCGATGAACATCCTAATGTGAATTTTTTAAAATGACTTTGAGTGCTTAAATATTCGACCTAATTGCTCCTGATTTTTTCTAAGCTTAATTACAAGTCATACAATCATTACAAGTGATTTACAATATGATTCTAATGTATTTACATCATATTTCAAAAACTTGCACTTGTATTGGGTTTGGCACTTTCATTTGGTACCTCTATATATACATATTGCCATGCTTTAAATTGCCTATCTTGCTTACAACTCTATCTTTCTAATTGTTATAATTTGGTATCCCACTAGTGGTATTCCTATATCTTGCAATAACTTAGTTGGAGTTGTTTTGCATGTTTTGATGATGATCTCTTTGGATCTCCTAGTTGTGTCTTAAAATGCTTCCGTTGTGCTCTAACTTGCTACATCTATATAGTTGTATATCATGTTTTGATACAACCTTGAGGTTCTTAGTGGTAATCATCTTTTGATAATGATGCATATTTGATAGTGAGTTATATCCTTTCATGATTCTAAAATTGTATATCTCTTTATTTGGATATATATCTACATCTACTCCTAGCTTGATCTTTAACTTTTGCATCATTTGCTATGGTCTAGATCCTACTAGTAGTCCTAATTTGTGATAATATCTACTAGTAGTTCATATACATATAGTTCTAGCCTTGTTCATCAAGTAGTATTTAACTATATGCTATTCATGTATCTTGTCTCATGCTTGAAAAATATTATTCATTAACTTGCATATCTACTATCTTGAGTTGCTTGCATAAAATTGTGATGCAGGATATATAGAACTACATTGTATGTAGAATTTGGAGCATACTTGAAATTTTATGTAGATTTTGCTCCAGTGTCAGATTTTGATGCAAGACCAGTGTTTTTTTATACAGAAACGGTCTTTTGAGAAAGACTCATTGCATATAAATTATCGCTGACACTTTTTGGGTGAATTATGTTATCTTGAGGATCAAAATTGCAATTTATTGTTTTTCTACAGTACTTTATCTTACATTTTGGGTTGTTCAAGTGCATGCTTTAACTTGCTTTTATTCTATCCTTGGACAAACCCCTAAATGTGCTCTTCTACTCTTCTTATAAAACTTTTTGTTATCTCCTTTCTTTTAACAAGTGGTGTTTCTTATTTCTTCATACCTCCACTTTTTGAAATGATAAAGGGGGAGAAAAGTATGTCTCCTTTTGACAAAAGAGGGAGAAAGCATGTCTTACATGGAGAGGAGAAGTATGTCCATGTAAAGGGGAGATGGTAAATGAGTGAAGACATATATGTGTAGAACATATATGAGTAGAATACATAGTATTCTATAAATGTAATAAAAGCTAACCATGCATGAGAAATAGTATCAATTGGGGGGGAGTACAAGAACTCCATTAGCATTAATTGAGGGGGGAGCATATGAACTCAATTCCATTGAAACCCCTTAGTTTCTCAAAAGGTTGACTTTACTTCAATGCTTTCAATACATTTATGGGATGGTTTGTCATCTTCAAAAAGGGGGAGAATGTTGACTCAAGGTCTAAATTGAAAAAACCCTCATTTTGATGATTACTAACCATTCCATTTCTTTGTGTCTAATTCTTCTTCCTGAGTGATTTCATCTTAGGTATAGACACACTCCAAATGTCCTAACTTGCGCATCTCAACTTGGAGAAAAGTCAAGTTAAAGTCAATACAAGTGTTTATCAATTTAGACCTTGAGTCAACACCTTCCACCTCTCCTTCTTCCCTTGCCCTTCACGATTTCTTCTCAATATTGGGAAGAAATTATAGCACATGGGAAGGAGGAGAAGGGAAAGAGACAGGGAGAACTGAGGGAGGAGAAAGGAGCAAGGAAGAGAGGAAGAAGGAGGACACTTGTGTTGGAGGAGGTTGTCCTTGGAGGAGGTTGGGTTGGAGAAGGTTGGCGCAAGCAGCAGTGGCAGTGGCGGTGACAGATGAGCTCCAACTGGAGGAGGAAGCAATGGTGAAGGAGGAGCATTACCGACGTTGGAAGAGGCAAGGAGGCTGGACAAGCGGCATCGACAACACCAGTTGGAGGAGGAGGAAGCAACAACAGAGGAAGAAGTAGAGATAGCTCTGGCGGGATAGAGAATTGCAAGTAAAAATCACCAATCGTTCGAGCACTATTTCTTGAGAAATGCAGGTAGGGGAAAGAGGAGAAGAGGATTTCTCACGGGGTTAACTAAGACCTACCCCATCAATTATTTACACAATCTATGAGCTAGGGTGTAGGTCATTGGCTATAGACAAACAACCATTGATAAAAATACAACTTTGTCTTTGACTGCCTATAACAAAATCGACGTCTAATCTCGCAATCCAATGATACCTAAGTCGTCGATTATGGTAGATCAACTGACGAGAAACACCAAGTGGGGGTGGGAAATTTTTTTCTTAACACATGGTGCAAATATATTTCTCGTTGGTCATTGTAGATACAACTGATGAGAAATGTCAATCGATTTCTGCATAACACATGGTGCATGCACCTCTTTATCCAGTAAGATATTTAAAAAAGAACCAACGATATAAGTTTTTAGAGGAAAATGAAATGCTGTAATTTTTTTTCATGAAATTCTATTTTTGTAGGTGAAATATAGTATCAGTTTCTTTGAGAAGTGACCAGTGATAGAAAAAAGTAGATCTCATGCTTTCTCAACTGGTCAGGCCGCGATAGTTGTCTTTATAGAACTGACGCTAAAGATAACACCATCAGTTTGTCTTGAAAAACAATCGATGCAATATGTCATATCTATAGTAGTGATTGAATCTCTTTCCACGAGATTTCTTCATTTATAATCATTATTCATCTTAAACCATCAATGCACCTATTTTCTTTATCTCAAAATCATCATATTGTATGTTATTCCTCATTCAATGCCATTTAAATAATTAAGTAAATATTGTTCATTGTTAGTAAAAACTTAATAAAACATAACGTATTAGTATTTTTTGACTACTATTCATATCATTTTATGCATTCTCACTTGAATCTTATTATACACTATGTAAGGTGAAACTTGCATTTAAGTGTAAATCCCCACTTATTCCCCTAGAACGAGCCAAATAAGAGATACTAGAATTAAGACACCTAAGTATTACTTTACACATATGAGATAGGTAATTGATTCATTATGTAACCATATAATCAAATTAGTTAATGGACCGAATAAGATGAACATTTCATACATTTAAATTAAATTTGGTATTAGTTAATTTTAGAAAGCATGATTTGATTAATATGAGGAAATGATAACATTAACAAATCAAAATCATAATTTAACCAAAACGCTATGTTGGCTTACAAGGGTCCCATACTCAGTCGATGTTAGCTTTGTAATCCATTTTCATATGTGACAAAAATTATTAATGAATATTGTTAAAATTATTAAAATTGCACTTTATGAATGGTAAACATTTTACAAACTTCCACTACAAAGTTATCACATTTGAACATATTCTTTCCTAAATGGTGAAAAACAACAAAAAATATGTAATATAAAAAGTAGAAAATGTTATTTTAAAATTCTCATTAAGAACATAAATATAATTAACACCACATTTAATTGATAGTAAACCATTGTAAGCCATTTGCATTTAAAACAATGACATTTGAGCGTTTACTAGCCTAAACAAGTGAAAACTACTAAAAATGTATAACCAAGAAAATTATGTATATAACCATGTTAAGAAAGCTATTAAATATATGATTTTTTTGGTTATATTAAACACAATTAATACAGTGCAAAAATACATAAATTTTTAATAGCAACATCATTTTCCCATTTTTTCAAATAATCCTCAATTTTGTCCAATTTACCCCATGAATTCAAGAAATTGGCACAAATGGATTTTATTTAATGTACTTAAGATTAAACATGTTTAAATATATAAAATGGGATTATATCACTCTCCATAAATATACTAAGTAGGTGAAATCTTATTCCCACTTAAATATTCTCTAAAATCCACCAAATCCTAAACCCCCACCGAGGTCACCTCCATGGATCCATACCAGCTATTAATGGAAGGAAAGAGGGAACATGGGGGTTAAACTAGGGTTTCCAAAGGGGCATGTTGAATTCATGCATGAGGTGTTATGATATTTAAAGTGGATTAATTTCATGCTTTATAATATCACTTAGCAAATATTAAACTCAATTCCAACTATAACATTCCTCACGAAAAAATCACTCCTTCAAACCCTAATTTACAGCTCCTTTTCAATGAAATTTGTTTAGGGGTAATTATGGATATATTTGTTCTTGAGTTTATACTTTTAACTTGATGTTTGTTCTTTTAGCTAAACCTTTTAACTCGAGTCACGTTATTGGGTTAATATAGCTTGGATCTTTTTCTTTTTTTATTTTATGCCTCCAAAGGTAACAACTATATAGAGAAACTTCTACTTTACACTCCATTAAGTTTTGCTATTTATAACATAACTATAGGATTTTTAACTAACCCTAGTCTATCTCCAAAACTTTTAAATTATCATCATAATTAGTCCACCATTATTACATGATTTATCTTTATAAAAACTAAAATATTTCCCAACCCTAACTAGTAGAAATTAGGGTTTTGATTCACCTAACCAAACAAGAAACCATAATAGAGATAAATTTGTAAAACAAGTACTTAGCATCATTTGGAAAAATGTTCACATTTAATACTCACATACATTATTTGTGAGTTAGGCATGCATCTCAATAGCCTCCCTTACATAACAATAATTTATGAGTAAGCATGCTCATACTTACAGGTTTGTTCCAAATTATTTTTTATTGTCATTTTTATGGATAGATTTGTAAAGAATGGAACCGTATAGGAGATCCACTCTTCACTAAATAGAGGACTAAGGAAAGGAATAATTTCATTATTTCTCCAATGTTGTATATATTACCAAGCATAAGAGTTTATAATCAACAAAAATAAAACTATAACAAAGTTACAAAGTGTATAATTATGCAATTGTCACACAACATAAAAGATGCTAAAGAATACTAAAAAGGTACACATTTAGTAAATCTAATAACATGCAAAGCCCGTTATACAATGCAACATGACCATTCTAAGCTACCCTCAAGTTCTAATTCCTGAATACGATCTTCTTGAGTCCATGTACTCTAAGGAACCGACACCTAGGTGGGAGGGGAACATCACGCATAAAATAGGATCAAAGACATGTATCAATAAACACTAAGTAAATGTGCATATTTGGGTATCATATCGCATTATAAGTACAAAAAGGATGTCCCATGCAAAAAAGGCATACTAAAGTACGCAAGTTCAACAAGATTCAAATCAAGAGATTGATGCATAACATATATGAAGAGCAATATTTGAGATAAAAGAAACATATTGCCATAACAAACATCCACAAATTTTAAATAAATAATGTCTTTTCATGCATGAAAAATGTATACAAAATATATCTAAATAGGGTGATAACATCATAAGATCATGGCCTAAAAAGAATGGGTGTAAACACACACCACAGGTGGAATACACTCGCTAAAGTAGGCAAGTTCAACAAGATTCAAATCAAGAGATTGATGCATAACATATATGAAGAGCAATATTTGAGATAAAAGAAACATATTGCCATAACAAACATCCACAAATTTTAAATAAATAATATCTTTTCATGCATGAAAAATGTGTACAAAATATATCTAAATAGGGCCATAACATCATAAGATCATGGCCTAAAAAGAATGGGTGTAAACACACACCATGGGTGGAATACACGCGCCCTATATATATATATATATATATATATATATATAGTTGTATATAAGTACCATTATTATAGATATAATATTCAAACATTTAGCATACACAAATAGAGTGGCCAAACTAATATTCATGTTATAATTCACATCAACTATTAAAAGCATATGGGTCAAAGGACACATTTAAATAGTATAATTAAATGTCCACAAAAGTTCATAAGATTTCAAATAAGTAACTATGGATGTTCAACTCTGGATTTCCAAAAAGGAGAAGTAGTCAAGTAAATGCCTCAATATAGGAATTTAGATCACTGTCAAGATAATGTCCAAAATAAAATAGGGATTGTACATACATGATCTTTATATCTAAATTTTAACTCAATTGATATACTCTGATCCATAAAGTTGAGTTTCCATCATATAAAGAGATTATGTATGTTTGTCAAACCAAAGTGAACATGTGTATACAATCCTATTATAGATATTTATATTTTTCTTATGATTGACATGATCACCTAATGACATATTAGTGTTTATAATACTATTAAGTGAACATTAAATCCATTAGATATAAATTTCAGTTCTAAGATCCATCTTTAGTCATAGAAGTCTAAGTATGTATAAGTTACATATATGTGTGGGTAATAATATTCACCTATCCCTTAAGGTCTTGTAATCTTATTGTCTCTCTACGTAGGATATAGTTCAAGTTTAGTCAATTAGGCTCCACATTATTATCCTTTACTTAAAATTTCCCCCTAAAAGTTCATTTAGATAAGATTATAAATATATGGATTTATGTGACTTATTAATTGCCATAAAGTTGTTCAAAATATACTTGATATATATATCTTGGGTTTTACATTTTATTTTATTTTTCTAGTTAAGTGAGCTATTCCTATTTGCATCATTAGATTTTTTATTACATAAAATTACCATTTTATCCTTCATGTAAAAGGCCCTATTTGGTTGTTATAGTTTCTCATTAATATTCACTTAATGTACACATAATATAGGTTGTGATAGATGACCCACTTGAAGCCACGTACATACACATAGCTACGATAGGAATCATGATTTTATCATCTGACTTAACATTATATCTCACGTTAATAATTAATTATAGATGTCAGGTTTACATGATTCTGGTAGGATGTTAACTTCTTTTATACTAGTGTAAATACCCTAGTACATATACATGTACGGATTCAATTAATTAGATGGGTTAATTAATTCATTATAAATTGAACTAAATTTCATATGTCTAAAGTGTGATGGTCTTCATCACCTAAAGTTATCAATTAGCTCATTTTGTAGCAGTAGAATTAAGAGGTAATCTATTGTAATGGAAGCTCTCATCCACTAATAGATGATAATCCTACATACTAACAATATACAACTCAAGCAATGAGTCTTATACCTACTTGATTCATGTTATCATGTAATGGTGATTTATTTCCCAAGATATTACTAGATTAGTATCCTTAATTTACTTGTTGTATTCCTAGTGAAAATTGAAGAGTGTGTTTTCCAAAAATTAGTGGACGCTTGTTGTGATGCTTGATCTACATGTCAGGTTCTATGGATCTACTGGTCACTTGATTGTTTCTAATACATGAACTAAATCCAACTTCTATAGTTTAGGGTCTAGGGGAAATTGAGTCTCTCATCAACCCATTGCACTAGTGTTGGATGCATGTGCTTGCATATCTAGTTGTAGTTGGCAAGGGTGGCACCAACAATGTGTAAAGGCATGACATGGCCATCAGACACACAACCAGGCAAGGCACGTGCACCACTGGTAAGAAGAAAGAGAGATCAGGGTGAGAAGGCAATTGTAGGAGTAGAGGTTAAGGGAAGAATAAGGTTGTCTAGGTTTCTCTAAACTAGACAATTGAGTGTAGGGTCTAGTGAAGGGTAGGATGCAAGGTTTAAGGAAGCAAGGAAGAAACAATGATGCTTAGGGAAATCTTTGATGGGGATTCAAGGAACATATGTAAGGTTAATTCAAACACTTTGTTCTGATTAGAAGGAACAATAATCTCCAACAACAATGTACATCACAACTTGGTGATGGACAATACCTGTATGGAAACCCAGCACTGCTCAACACTGTCGGCGATGATCGACTGTACCAGGACAGTTGGAAGTGAAGAATCCATTATTTACATGGATTGAGGTTGCCACAAGAGCTGTATCATATGATGATTCTTTGTTCTTGTACAACTACATGATGGTAGCTTTTTGTAGGACTGTAGTGGTGGTTTCTCATTGACAAACCGTCTGACATAAAGTAGGAGAGGACCATGACATGCAAGAGTGGACAATGACAATGTAGTAGGCTACTAAAATTGCTGGCAGATGGGAGCAAGATGACTACGGTTTGTAGAGAAATAAGGGAAGGATCAGGGAATAAGAAGAGGAGAGGAAGATAGGGCACCGCTAGGGTTGGTGTGAGGAAGATGATAGTTACTAGCTAGGTTTGAAGGAGCCTAAGAAGTGGATAGGTGAAGAAGAAGAAGAAATGGGCGTGCCACTAGGCTGTGATCCACAGACGTCAGGATGCGTTGATTGCATCAAAAAGGAGGAGGGCCCATTACAATGATCAAAGGAGTAGATAATGGTATGATAAGTAATTATAACATGCAGTTAAGTATATTGAAGTTAGTTTTTTTAATCAAAAGAATGGTCAAATGAAGTTCAAATGACCTAAAATTTGGCAAGTTGGCTAAACAAGACATGAGGATCAAATTTTCATATTTATTTCACCTATTTATAAAGTTTTACATTTTATTTTCTTACTTGCAAGTGGAGTACTCAATAATTAATACATTTAACTATTTCTTAATCAATTTGAAACATTGTTTCATATCTATTGAATTCTTTTTGTCAATTATACTTAGCTTTACTAGTACAGAAATGGTCTATAGCGTCGGTTTTTTAAAGCCTATAGCGTCACTTTTCAGCCGACGTCTAAGTGGCCGTCGCTACAGTAATTGCTCTGTAGCGTCAGTTTTTTTTACCCAAAAAAACCGACCTTGTATAGTAAACAACCGACCCTATAGGCTCTCAAAAACTAAACCCAAATGAGAAATGAAACTATACCTGAACCCTATAACGTTATTTCTTTAATAAATAACCGACTCTACAGATTATATCTAAGGACCAATAACGTGTGTTTTCTTAAAAAACCGACGCTATAGGTATTTGGCCGTTCATCGTAGAATGGTCGTGCTGCATAAAACGGCCGTGTTGTGAAGAGGTAGAACGGTCGTACACCCTAGCACGACCATTTTTACTATAATAGCACGGTCGTGCTATACGGCACGGTCGTTCTACCATATCTCAACACGGCCGTTCTACGCAACACGACCGTTCTACCTCCTCCCAACACGACCGTTTTAAGCAGCACGACCGTTCTACGTTGAACGACCAAACACCTATAGCGTCGGTTTTTTAAGAAAACCGACGTTATAGGGTCGAATTTTTTTTATTTCTGCAGAAACTGAACAGAACAAAACAGAAGAATAAGAATATATAAGATATGGGAGAGGGGAGCATTGATGATCAACCGTCACCATTCCAAACCACACATTCATAACAAAAATGATTCATATATATTGAGTTGAGTACACATAGTCACATCATAATTTACAAAATGATAGATTGCAAATCTGAGATGATATATATTAAAAATGTCAGATACAAAAGTAAATATGAAAGAGTACTGAAACCACATACATAATTGGAACGTAACTGACATGTTTATTCCAATGCTATATTTACTTCATTTAGAAAAGTATCTGACCACTCTTCTCGGAATTCATTTAAGTCATCACGTGTGTAAGGCTGAGTTGTAAAGATCTGTAAACAGAAAATGCACATACTAATATTTTATAAAATGACTACAACTCATTTGTAAATTTATGATGTTATTCTTTATTACCTGATCTATAGTCTGAATGTCATTTGATGCTTGTTTGACAATAGATTGCATATATTTCATTACACAGTAGCCACAAGCCCAGCCATTATTTTGTATAAGACACTACAAATAACGAATTATATTTAATGTTAGTAACTACTATAAACAGAAGACTATAAGAGTTGACATATAAGAGTTGAAAATTAATACATATAAGACTAAGCAGTTGTCAAAGTAGCTACCTTGACATTTTTCAAAGTCAGTGTCTTTAATTTTGTGGGTATTTGTCCTCCGCCTTCACGAAAAGCTTTTATACCCCTATCAAATTAAATGATAGTTGGTAAAATAGAAATTCTAAATAGAAATATCATGTTGAAGCATTGACTAGATTTATGCTTACGCCATAGCTGGCAATTTCAGTTTGTGACCCCTTGTTGGTTTCCCATTGGGTCAAGATAATAAAGAGTCATCAATTTTGGGACAATCACCACTAATTCCCAATGTCTAGATCTGAGTAAGAATAAAACAAACATTAAAATAAAATACATTTATTCATTATTAAAATTATATTGAATAATAATACTTACTCGACGTTAAAAGGAATTAGGATAATTTCCTTTCCCACAGTAGCAAAATATTTGAATGCATCAGAGAAGTAATCACTCACTTCATCAATATGTGTCTCCACCTGACTAGTGACCGAAGGAACTAAGAATCCAACATTCTTTATATCAAAGTTTGTGGCCTCGGTATATAAATGGCTGTTAAACATTTGTAATTATTTTCATATGTAGAAATAAGCTAAAAATGTGTATTGGAATTTTCTATATTGATAGATCCTTACCTTATCCATACTTCTAATATCGAAGTATTCAGCCAATCATAATGGAACAACTCTATAATATCATCAAGAAAAATATAATTATCAAAGTCCCTCCCAGTTGTATCTTCTATTAAATTGATCAACATTTGTAGTCTAGAGATTTGGTTAGCTAAGTGTCGACACAAACATTTACATTTACTTCCCAACTCGTCGAATGTGGATTCTGGAATAATAGATGGCTTGGGCATAGGAGGACGACTAGTAGATTTTTTACTTTTTGATTTGCAAACCTGTTAATTAAATTACATACTTCTATTAGACGAGTTCATATATGCAGTCAAATATGAAAAACATGGTAGAATTCAAGTATACCTTGTCATTGATAACCAAGTGTCTAGGCCAACCCACCATAGCACCCTCTGCTTCTTCAACTGTACTATATTCAGGATTAGGTATGGGTAGTGGTTTGTTCCCCTTTCTGTCATACACAAGATGGATGGACACACGGCAAATGTCATCAGTAATTTGTTGGCAATGCAATGTTCCACCAAAGTTGTACACCTTGCCCGCTGCCACAACATTATATTCTGGAACATCCACTGCAAGTTTACAGTTCATACCAAACTATATTGAAATAATATAGGTTATATAAGAAGAAGTAGAATAGATACCTGTTACAACTATATATATTATCATATATCATACTAATAACACAACATATAGAATAAAAACTTACTGCATATTGTTGTGGTGGGTCATCAGGAGTGCTCCCATGACCTTCGACAACTAGAGCATGGGCTTGTACCTCATCACTTGAGAGACGCACAGTATGATAAGTTTGAGAAGGTTGAGAAGGTTGAGTAGGTTGAGTAGGCTGATATGAAGACATTATTTCTTTTACTTTCTGCACTACTAATACTTCAACCTCCTCTTGTGTAAGACCTCTTGCACGACCTCTTTTAGATTGCGAAGGGCCAAAATAAGACTTGAATCCTATGCCAGCTCCTAATCCCCTAACACGGCCAGGATGCTCCTTCGTACCAAGCGCAACTGATAGTTCATTCATGGGGCCAGTTGGGATGAACTTTCCTTCCTTCCTTTGCTCATAGAGATCAATCTATTCATAGTTAATAAAAATATTAAAACACAATATCAATTAGATATAAATAAATCTAAGTTTGTGGGAGTTACTCTTTACTTAGTTGGGATAAACCTACCATCTTTTGTGCCACCTCCTTAGTTGCAGGGTTGACAATTTCACCAGCTCGATTCTTTCTAGCATCAATCCATGTCAAGTGTCGGGGTGGACACTCAACTTGAGTTGTACTAGATTCTTCTCCAGAAGAGGATTGCTTCTCTTGTAGTTGGCGGCGGAAGGCATAACCACCGAGCCCCAAGCGATGGTCATGCACATTTTTGGCCCGTCTTTCCTTTTGAGCCTGGTGGATAGCCTGATCATTTAAAATGAAGTATTGCAATTTAGACTTGGAAAACATGTATAAAAATATTCACCTCCTTAACTGTATAAAATTAAAGATTCATAAAATACATCACAATCTCTATTACCTGAAACTCTTCCGATCTCCTAGATGCAACAAATCTTTCCCACACCTCAGGATCTATAAAAATATATACATATGTTGCTTTCTTCTTTTGTTTAGGATTATCTATAAATTCCCTTGCGAGATATGTCTTAAAACCCCTCCATCATACACCACAACGTTGTAGCACTCTTTTCTTGTGATCTTTTTCATTTAGATGAAAAACACCCTATACATAAAAAAGAAGCAATTAATAAAGTTGTTTTGAAAAGAAATTAATTCTAAGCAAACTAAATTAGAATCAATAGATTAAAAAAACATATTAAAATAATATCACTTCCACTCACAGATATATCTTTCCATATGAGGTCTTTTTTGGCATTAGGAACATCATGCCAATTTTCTATATCTATTGGCACCTTACTGCGCGCGGTCGCCCCTATGTAATGCTTGAAAGCACTAGCATGTTCCCCAACAGGTGCTCCTGTGATATCAAACTGGAGTGGCAATTTCTCCCCTTTAGCCCTGATCTCCTGCAGCCTATGCATTAGTGTGGGACCTCTACTTTTCTTAGCATCACCACTACCATCCTCATGGTGCTCATGCTCATGCTCAGAATGTTCATCTTCACTCGCCATTTTAGAACCTGCAAGTATACATGATAAAAAAAGTGATAATAAAAGCATAAGTGATAAGGTATACTAGCTTGAATGATAATAAAATAAATAATTCAAGGAATACATGCCTTCACTCGCCATGTTCATCTAGTATTGGTTGAGTTGTTAGTCAAGGAAAATTCCTTCAGCTTGGTCTTGACGTTTATAATATTCATCAGTGTTATCTTCAACATTTACACTTGGAAAACCAACTGAGAATGGACTGGAATCATCATACTTTTCGTAGTATTCTTCTTCATTTATAGGATCTAAAGTAAACTGTCTTTTTCCATGAAGAACGACAGACCAATTTTTATTTGCTGGGTCATCAATATAGAATACTTGTTTTTCTTGGTTTGCCATGATGAATGGCTCATCTTTCTCACCAATCTTTTCAAAATTCACCAATTTGAAATCCAACTCATCCACTAAAACTCCTTTGTTGTTGTCAACCCAATTACACCTAAATATAGGAACTCAAAAATTTGTATAGTCTATTTCCCATATGTCCTCATTGACGCTGTAATATGACATCTCATCTTCATGTGGTCTTTTATCTTTGGCACTAGCAAAATATAACGAACAAGCTTTAACAGTGACCCCACTATTTTGAACTACACTACTTTCATCTTGACGCTTTGTGTAGTATGAAAATCCGTTTATGTCATAACCTTCATATGACATGACATCCATTTTTGGCTTAAAGGTGAGCCATTTTATGTTCTCAACAACATTATTCGGTGATTCATATAGTTGATTAAATACTTTATCTTCAAACCACCTAATAAATGTTCGATTATGCTCTCTTGAAAGCCACATTGAACCGGATCACGGATGATTTCTCTTGATAAGATTATTGTGTTCTGTGATGTAGCTACTAACTTCATCGATGTTGTGTAAAATATACAAATGTGCTTGTTCCCACAACTCACGACTGATTCCTTTCACTCGTCCTCCCAGAGTTCCTTTGCCACAATAAGATCCAGCTTGATGGGAATTTTTTTTATCGCTACAAGTTTCATTGTAATTCAAAAAATCATTACAAAAGTCCATCACCTCCCTAGCCACGTAACCCTCAACAATACTCCCTTCAGGACGATAACGATTCCGAACATCACCTTTAAAAACACTCATGTAGCATTCAAATGGATACATCCAGTGTAAGAAAATTGGACCCAACATCTTCACCTCCCTTGTAATATGTACTACAAGATGAACCATGATATCAAAAAAAGGAGGAAAGTATATTTCAAGCTGACACATGGTAACAATTACATCTTTCTGTAATTTATCGAGAGTGTCAGGATGTATCACTTTCTTGCATATTTCATTGAAGAAGAAACAGAGTCTTGTGATTGCAAACCTTACATGCTTTGACAATATAGATCGAATAGCCACAGGTAAAATTTGTTGCATTAAGGTGTGACAATCGTGATATTTGAGACCTATCAGTTTCGTATCCTTCATTGATACCAAACTATGAATATTAGAAGAGTATCCTTGTGGAACCTTAATATTATACAAGCACTCATAGAAAGTCTTTTTCTCCTTCTTTGACAAAGTGTAACAAGTCGGTGGCAAATATGTGCGGCGACCCCTGATCTCCACTAATAATTCTTTTCTTATACCCATTAATTCTAAATCTTTTCTAGATTTGATTCCATCTTTAGTCTTTCCTGGTATGTTCAATAGCGTACCAATGATGCCATCACAAATATTTTTTTTCAACATGCATGACGTCAATGCAGTGTCTAATTGCCAAAGATCTCCAATAAGGAAGATCCCAGAATATTGACCTCTTCTTGTATAGAGATTTGTCACATGCGAGTGTATGACTACTTGAACTCTTTCCAAATCCATTAACAATATGTTTCACCCTATCATATACAACATTTCCTGGTATAGGTTTAGGAACACTTCGTTCCTCCGTTGACCCATTAAAGGTTTTGCGTTGCCTTCGATAAGGATGCACTGGTGGGAGAAATCTCTGATGACCAAGATATACGATTTTACCACCATGTTTCAGTCTGATTGAATCAATATTTTTCTCACAAATAGGACATGCTTTGTAACCTTTTATGCTATATCCAGACAAATTTCCATAAGCTGGAAAGTCATTAATCGTGCAAAACAACATAGCATGCAAACTGAAGGTCTCTTTACGTGAAGCATCATATGTCATAATACCTTCTTCCCATAGTTTCGTTAGGTCATCTATTAGAGGTTGAAGGTAAACATCAATATCATTTCCAGGTTGCTTGGGCCCTGATATCAATATTGACAACATGACATACTTATTTTTCATACACAACCAAGGAGGAAGATTGTATATAACAATCATAACAGGCCATGTGCTATGTTGGCTTCTTAATGTACCATAGGGATCCATTCCATCTGTACAGAGTCCAAGTCTTAAGTTTCTTGGTTCTTTACCAAATTGAGGGTATAATAAATCAATTTTCTTCCATTGTGGTGAATCAGATGCATGTCGTAGGACGCCATCATCATTGGCCTTTAACTCCCCATGCCAAGACAAATTTTGCGCATCTTTTGTATTAGCAAATAAGCGTTGAAATCGTGGTATTATTGGTAGATACCACATCACCTTGGCAGGAGAGCCATTTTTAGCCTTAGCTGAATTTGTGGTCTTATACCTTGACGCACCACATTTTGGACAATTTATTAAATTACTATAGTCCTTCTGAAATAACACACAATCATTTGGACATGCATGAATCTTCTTAGCCTCCATTCCCATTGGGCACATTATTTTCTTTGCTTGATATGTTGAAATTGGAAGCTCATTGCCTTCAGGAAGAATTTCCTTTAACAAAGACAACAGTGAAGTGAAACTCTTATCGCCCCACCGGTTTTGAGCTTTAAGAGTATATAATCGCATAACAACACTCAACCTCGTGAACTTAGTACAACCCTTATATAAAGGTTTTTCAGCATCATGGACTATGTTTGTAAATAAAGAAGGTGGATCAATGATATTGTCCCGACAACTGCGTAGCATCTCATCAACCATATCATCCTGAATCAGGTCATCCTGAATCGGTTCATCATTGAAATTATCATCATTATCTATATCTTCTATGCCACAACTGTTCGTATCAAAATTTTCTGATCCATTATTAATTTTCTCTCCATGCCAATACCATTCATTATAACCTTGCATGATCCCATTGCATATGACATGATCCTTAATTTCCTCAGCAGTATCAACTTTCAAATTGTTACCACAATTTCCACATGGACAATAGAACCTATCTGTAGGTAGTTTCCTATGTTCCTCAGCAAATCTGATAAATTCATCAAGACCTTTGGCAAACTCTGGACTACAACGGTTCTTGATAGACATCCAACTTCGATCCATTTTCTATATCACATTAAAAATTAATTATAAAACTAAGCATTTAATATTGATACTATAAGATGTAATTTTTTATTGATAGGAAGTTAATTACTTATATACTAAAGTGTACCACCTATCCCATTTTTGAATATTTATTCTCATTAGTAACCGTATAATATATGTTTAGTTTTGAAGAAAATTTCAGCAGCATTTCCCCTAAGTTCTCCAAGTACACCGATGTAAATGGTAAATAACCACTCTCATATGTACCCAAAGAACAAATGAGGAAATATTACTAAAATTTTCTTCAAAACTAAACATACATTATACAGTTACATCCTAAGTGAGATTAAATATCCAAAAATAGTCCCAAACCGGGGACTATCCAATATTTACTCCTATGAGTAAATTTTGAACGAGTTTCTAAGTTGGTACATGCATAAATGTATTATTGTCTTATTTATATATTAAGTTAAACATCATGCATTCGATGATCTCATATATAAACCCTAAAGTGTCAATCTTAGACTACACAATGTCTACCCTCATATTTCTGGAATGTCTACCAAGCGTTACCGCACATGTATTAAATATTTGAATCAAAATGAAGCATAATGGCACATTGAGAGAGTGAGAATATTATACCTCACTTGAAGGTTGAAAAAGAAATATATACAAATCAAAAACACCTGCAACAACACAAATGCACGATTCAATTATCTTATAATGTAGAGGAGCAGAAAGATTTTAACAAATGCAGTTCAGCAACTCAGCCAACACGGCCGTGCTACCCAGCACGGCCGTGCTACCTAACAAATACATTTACTCAGCCGCAGCCAGCACGGTCGTGCTACCAATTATCATCTGAAGTTGGAGATACTTAGCTTCATATCGGGTATGAGCTGAATGCTTGACCTCATATCGGGTATAGGAGGTATGTTTGATACAATATCGTGCACAAGGAGTGCACCATATCGGGTATGGGGTACATGACTCATCATGGTATCTTTTGAGTAATACATACACAATAACATATCGGGTTACCACCTTGGTTTGGTATATCATGTTATCATGTTGGATTGCTATATCGGATTAGCATATCGGTTAAGTCCCTTATGCTCATATGTTTTCATACCTTCTAAGGAATTAGTTGTATCACATAATTGAATAAGAAGCTGGATATCTAATTGAGCTTTTTCACAACAACCCTTTACACAAAATGATAGGGTGTGTCAGGTTTCCTTCCATCATCTAGGGTTTCAACTCCATATCATTTAAAGTGCACAATTGACATCATATCATTCATGAGGTATGAACTTGACCTCATATCATGTACAAGGTACATGTAGGTATCACTCATATCATTCATGTGATATTCACTCATCTCTATATCGAGATACCCATCATCTTGGGTTTATCATATCAGGTTTCATATCACCATCTACGGTTTGAACCCATATCGGGTTAGAGTATAATCATAACACCATATCATGTAGGAGGTGAATACTTGACCCCATATCATGCTCGTGGTGTGTATATGTTTCACTCATATCACCCATGAGGTACACACTCCTCACCATATTGTGTTTATAGTGTATGCATATATCAACATGTCGGATTACTTATCACCTAGGGTTTGATATATCATATTAAAATATATGCTTGACTCCATGTCATGTATAGGGTGTAAATTTGATCTTATATCATGCACATAGTGTATTCTTAACAACATATCGTGCACATGGTGTGCGCTTCATCATCATAATGTGCAAGAGGTACATACTCATTACCATATCATGTTAAAGGTGTATTCACTCCATCATATCGGGTTAAAGGTACTTCAACCCAATATCGGGTTAAACCTTGATGATGTCATCATCATCAACCTCTAGATTCTTATTCTTACTATTCTAGTTCATGGAAAATAGTTCTAAGTTACTAATAGAACTCATGGATTCGTCAATATGCAAGAGAATTCATAATTGGTAGTAGATCAACAAGTATAACAAAATTAAAGGTGAATAATAACATAGTTGGGCTCATGTTATATAATCTGCCTCAATAACAAATTCAAAGCTCCAAGCTCCAAAGATTCACGTTCCTAAGGTTGAGGATGAGCTTATCCAAGCTCCAATTCTTGTTCACAACTCCTCCATATACAAGGAATCACCATAGTTAAGAACTTGGTGAGGAAGAAAAGAGAGGAATAACTGTAACCCGAGAATCATGCTTCAACCAAGGTTGAAGATGACCATGACCTTACTTTAAGCTTGGTGCTTGAGCTCCCCTTTCTCCTTGAGATACTATTCATGATATCTAAGAGGGCATGCATGATATCTCAAATAAAGAGAGTTGTGGTGTTCATAAATTTCATTAGTGGGTGAAAGGAGAGGTATATATACTTGGTGTTCATGAGAAAGAGTGTATAAGAGGTGTCATCACAACATACTACTAGGTAACACATGTCCATGCATGGTTGACACATGTACATGCATGCAAACATGTATATTTTGACATGCAAAAGTCTAGAGGATAATATAGAGATGATATTTCAGCCATCCCTTATCTTGTTGGATAAGATATCTTATCTTTATCTCACAAATTATGCTAAGCGATACACCTTTTTGCAAGGAGCATCTATCTCATCATGAATCACCTCCTTGAGGTTCTTAGGCCATCATGGCCTTTTTAAGATTTCACAAACCGATATGGGATCCCCTCTATGGCTCCTTGTCCGATAGGTACTCCCATATCAAGTTTATAACTCGATGTAACTTCAAGTAAGGGCTTCAACTATACATCGTCTCTTGGTCTCTTCATCCCCAAGAGTACCATCACTCAAAGATGATTCAAACATGGTTTCTCCTTCTTTATCTCTCCTCTAAATTATACATAGATGAAGTAGGGACACTCTAAAGGTGGTCATTTTGCATCTCAACCCTACATTATGGGTAAATTTCAGTTTGTACCAAAATTGGTACACAAGGCGCTAACATTATTCAAACAAGC
Source organism: Alisma plantago-aquatica (assembly GCA_963693085.1). Taxonomy (NCBI): domain Eukaryota; kingdom Viridiplantae; phylum Streptophyta; class Magnoliopsida; order Alismatales; family Alismataceae; genus Alisma; species Alisma plantago-aquatica. The sequence continues at coordinate 196,893,000 of OY856410.1, forward strand.
TCAAACTTAGAATTTAGGCTTTCCACAAGACACCACTTAGCATAATTCTCTCTCTTATGATATTAAAACACTTAGGACACCTTCAACATATGACATATTGCAATATACCCCTTATCTTAGGTAAATTGCACTTTACACTTAAACTATCATATATTGCACAAATAGTTTGCAATTAAGCTCACACTTAAAAATAAACTTCACAAAGAGTCTTAATTACTTTTAAAAATATTAGAACAAGTTTGTAAATAACTTACTTAAGCAAAACTTCTAGGGTTAAGCCATAACCCAGGCCAGGGATGTTACACTTGATCCTTGGATGTAGAATTGTAGCCTTCTTTTCCAATAGAGAAAGTTACTCCCATCAAAGATTGGAAGGTTGATGAAGTATCTCCCACCTTGGTAGTCACCCATATTCTCCTACTTGTTAAAGTATGCTTGGAGAAACCCACTCTGATACCAATTTTTGGATCCTAGATGGGTGATTAGATGCTCTAGAGGGGGGTGAATAGAGCTGAATGCACTGAAAAAATTCATTAGACTTGGAAAGGAAGAAAATGGCTTGTTAACTCGTTGGTTTTCAGGTTCTTTTTGGCTTAAAATTTTGGCTAAAATTTTTAGGGCTAATTCGTGCCCACTAAAGGAATCACCCCTGACTCCATTTCAAGATATATCACAAGATAAGTTTGCTAAATAGGAAGTTTGTGTGCATATAAAACATACATAGAAAGGGAGAGAGAGATTGAACATACACCAAGTGACAAGAAATGTAGTGTGGTTCTCCACTTCAAACTGGAAGTAAGTTATTCCACTACCTAGAGAGGTCAACCTCTAGGATTTCTTAATCGTTACACTCTTCTATTCATTCATAAGACTTACAATACATGACCAACCAAAGGACTTACCTATCCAATACAAAGAGTCTTAAACCTTACCAAGGACTTACCCACTTTACAAAGAGTCTTCTTCCTTCTTCCAAGGAGTTACCCACTCCCACTTTACAAAGAGTCTTCTGCCTTCTTCCAAGGACTTACCTGTTGGTATGTATGCCCTGAGAGCCAATCATGGAATGATTGGTGGGATACATTAAGATTGATTTGATAAACTTCAATGGCAAGCTTCCAATTCTTTCTGGTTCAGTCATATGAGATAGTGATAGAACATATTGAATGTCTAGAGAATGACAGTACTCAATGACGTATGCCTTCAGGTTCATGACCTGAACGATGAGATCATACGGATGCTAAGAGTTTGTACATTGTTTTTATGTCCCTAGTCAGATGTCATTGTGGAAGGTAGATAGACAGAAATGACACACAAGACTAGATTGTGGTGTTGGTTGATGACAGAATCTCATTAGTCATTATATAGAGATATTAAACCAAACACATAGGTACTTGTTAGAGAACAAGTGTACTGGACAAACCCATCGTGAGTTTGACACATGGAACCATGACATGGTAGTCACAGTCAGTATTCACAGTGATGGTGGTGAGTGTGATTCTTAGACCTGAAATCACTGCACTCAACACATGTAGTTGGGCACACTTTGACATCATCAAACGCGGTCCTGAAACATGGGTTGTTATAAAGGTGATGATTGGGTGGCTTTGACACATGGGGCTTTTGAGGGGTGAGTGATAGATATGGGATTTGTCCCTCCTGAGGGGGTTTGATATCCAAGGCCACTTGATGAGTAGGATTGAAATAGGCATGCGCACACATGTGTGAATCAATATGTGATATTGATGTCATACATATCTCTTCCAATCTACTCTGAGATCAAGAAAGTGAATGAACGTTGACAGGATGACTGTTCCATGCCTCGAGTTCATTCAGGATATCAGTGACAAAGGAATTATACATTCACTGTAACACCATTCACAGATTGTAGGATTGAAAGTTGCTCTCCAACTTTCTACTTTCACTTGGGTAGCACTAATGTGTGACTAGGCACCGCTCTTTGCTTGTGAAGTCATAAGTGTTATGGATTTTCACTGCCAATGTGAAATGGACCTGTAGGGTCACACACATAGGATTTAACCTAGAAGAGGAGTTTTGTCCACAAGCAATGTTTAGATGGATTACTAAAGGAGTTTAGTAGTTCAATTAAACACTCAGTTAATTGATAGCTCAATATCATAATGTTCAAGGTGTTGGACACATTGATTGGAGTATCGAATTGATTGAAATCTCAATTGACTGATTCTGTACAACCTGTACTCCCAACCGATCGGTTCATATGATGAACCGGTCGGCTGAGCTTGGTGAACCAGTCGACTCAAGTGCTGAGCCGATCGGCTCAAGATCAGGGTGAACCGATTGCTTCAAGTGTTGAAACGATCAATTCAACTGGTGCAACCGAGCAACTTGGGAAAATAGGATTGGTGAGAATTTTCCTTTCATCTCACTTGCCCAATTTGATTGGGAAATAGGATTGGTATTCGATACCAATAAGAAACAAAAGAAGGAAAGTCAATCGGGAACTGGTCAGGACCATGAACCGACCGGTTCAGAAAGTGAACCGATCAGCTCATGGGTCCCAACCGATCGATTGAGTGTCAAGTGACCAGCTCAGATCCCCAACCGACCATTTCAGAAATGAAACGATCGGTTCAGGTTGCGAGTTGGTTGTTTTGTGGAAAATCTCGAACCCTTCTACTCCTGCTTTTAGTCTCGCATTGCCCGGGATAGAGAACCCTGTACCATGACCCTCCTATATATAGGGGTATTGGGGGCTTCTCAAAGAACAACTCAGTGCAACCAGTTGCTCTGCAAAGTTGTCGTTCTCTGGTTTTGGTAACCGAGAGAGCCCGAGAAAGTGCTACCCGCAAAGGGAGGCACATCAAGGGAAAGACAACTACAGTTGCAACTGGCAGCATGAGAGTGTGTTGGCGACTAGTACGTCAATAGGAGGGTGCGACTCTTTCCAACCCCTTGTGGGACAAGGAGTGTGGAGTTCCAGGTGGTCTGTGTGGACTACTTTAGAGGCGGGAGGTTACTGCCGCTCAGGAGGACAACTGTCAACCTGACAGTCTGGTGAGACCAGGAGTCATCAGTCCCGGTGTGACCAGGAGCTGCACAGACACCGTCGAAGACCGGAGTTGAAGACCACGCTAAGTGCAAGGTATTGTCGCCGAGCAAGCCTCGGGACAAGGTATGATTCAACAAACCATCATTTCCTATTATATAGACGTTGACGCGTTTCCTTATTCTGGGTTTGGGGGAGAAATGTTTTGTTTCCGCTGCCTTCTCTGCCTCCCCTAAAACCCGACAATGGTATCAGAGCCACGTCAACTGCTCTATATTTTGGGAATATCGATATGATCAATTTTGGTTTGCCGCCTTTATTTATTGCATACGATGCAAATAAAATTGTCTTTATGCATGTCCAATCCTAAACCCACAAATCCCAATTACATATATGATATGTATTATTAATGCACTCGATATGCGTCACCCTTAAACGAGTTTTGTGGTGGATGTATAGTGTGGTTATGGCCAATAAACCCTATCTGTGTATGGTTGTATGTGGTTGCTTGCATCTCGGTCTGCGCACCGATTTTCCTTCTCCTATTCCTGATGTAACTCAAAATAATTCCAGATTTCTCTCCTACCTTTTCTCCCCTCAAATGTAACTCGAGGTTTCTCTTTTTACAATGTAAATTAGGATAGATTTTATTTCCGGTTATGTCAAAGAATGGAGGACATCGAGACGACAGCTGAGATGATCGGTTCAAGGCCTGAACCGATCGGTTGACGTTCCAGACAATCGGTTCAAGGAGTGAACCGATCGGTTCGAGGAACGAGATAAGCGGGTGGCGGCCATGATGAGATGCATGATGACCAGGCGAACCGATCGGTTGGAGGAGCCAACCGATCGGCTGGTGGCACCCAGACGACCGGCCAGAGAGAGCAGATCATTCATATGATGAGTTGATCAACTTAGAAGGCAAAACACAGAGTTAATCTTGTACAGGTTGCATGTGATGTAGACCTAGATGACCGTGATTCCTTTTGGCTCGAGGAATCACATTAGGATGGCCATAATCATCACTTTTATCGTTTTGCATGTTTTCTGTGAGATATAGCATGTATATGATACATACTATGTATTGTAGTGATTGGATATGTATATGTATATAAAAACCAAATCCCTCATCAAAATATTAAGTTTTAGATGCCTTCCAAATGCGACACATGTGAAAAGCGTGATCGACCAAGTGTGGGCACGCCCTAGCGTGGTGCACCGTCTATCTCGTGGAAGCATGAAGGATGAATGTGTGGGTCTGCCCTAGCAGGGTGCATATTCATCGTGTTGGCTTTGGGTCGGACTTAACAAGGTGACCTAGATAGGATCTAGCGCCTTGAGGCATGGAGATGATCATGGCAAGGAGTTGCATATGGCATCTTATCAAGAGTTGCATATGATGCAATTGGCAAGAGTTGCCTACCTGAGAGATCTAAGTTGTGGGTGACAGCCCTAGCTGGTCCATGACTTAGAGGATTTCAGGATCTTGCCCACTAGAAGGTTGTACGCTGCAATCTTCTGAATTGATGGTGAGGGATATCAATTTGAAATAAAATAGTGGGAGCGATAGTTAATTAAAGGCCTAATTTTATCGTCAACTTTTAAAATCAATCAAACAAGTCAAAAAGAGTTTTGGACTAAAATTGCATATATTTCCTTTTATTAAAGTAAATGGTTAATCAACAAATCACTTTATTTGTGATCGGTCTTTGAGACCAACAAATTAAATGTGAATATTTCCACGACTGGTTAGGATGATGAGAAGTGTTTTCAATCAAAGAGTGAAAACTCTAAGTCCTAGTTATACCAGAACCAGATGAACTCGATCTCACCACATCAATGGCTAAAAGTATGCTTATGGAAGCATACCGAGGATGACATTGATGAGGAGTGCTTGATGTTGTGTTCTCTGAACTATGAGTTGCAGAGACAACATGAGACATATGATGTCTCCAAGACACTGTCCTAGTATTTCATGACAGAAGGAGATCCAGTAAGGTATTCACATAGTCAATATGATTGGGTATGTGGAAAACCTGACTAAGATGGATTCCCTCTGAGCCAAGAGTTGGTATTGGTATGATACTGCAAATGTTGCGAGAATCATACAATTCATGATAAGCTACAACATGAACAACTTTGACAAGCGTTGACAGAGTTGTTGGACATGTTGAGGATAGTAGAGGAAAAGATGAAGAAAGACAAACCATAATCTTTGATGTGATCAAAGAAAAGGTAATTCTTAAGGGAAAGGACAAGGGCAAAGCAAAGAAGTGTTCTGATGCTAGCCAGCAATCCAAGCCGTCTTCAGCCTCAAGGCACATGGGAAAGGGTGTATGAGGGAATTGCCCTCTGTATCTGGAAGAACAAAAGAAGATGAAGGAAGGGATGAAGATCTCCACCTAAGGTATCATGAAATGAACCGCTTCTTTATCTGAGGTATATGATACCAAGTTATGGATCTATCATATATGATATGCAAGATCTGCAAAGAAGTGATGGCCTTTGATAAAGGACCAAGAAAGAAGTACCCATCATTGGAGCAAGTGTTGCTGCCATAGATAGGAGTATCTTTCAATTTATTTCAGCCTAAAGGGCACGAAATAGAGTTGAGAACTGCTATTTCGTATATTGCCAATAGATAGAAACACTTTATTTTTGCATATTGTATGACAATGATGGCAATTAATAAAGTTGATGTTTCAATCTTAAAGATATGATCTTTGTGGCAATGCCTTGTTTATCTTGTAATACATGGTATGTATAAGATAAAATGATACCTAAAGTTATTGATAACTCAAACAATCTAATTAGCATCAATAATGAGGAATTCATTTATAGTTTCCATATGATGGATAAATCTAGACTCTTTTGGTTGGAGAACCAGTAAGAGACATGAATATCTTGAACATTATTAATCAATCTTCACTAAAGTTAGTGGGAGAATGATTATCCTATTAGGTATGATACATGTGATGTATATACATACCTATTAGAACAAATGCTAATACATCAAATGGTGTTTAGAGAAATAACAATATGAATATCTTGAAGTGTTCAAGATTATCATAGATGAAGTACAAATTTGGTAAAGTGTTAATTCTTGATGAGATCAATGAATGAAATACTTAGACCAAATGTTTGAGATCCTTATGAGTAATTATGATAGTGTATCATAGTGAACTCATGATTAAGGCATGGTGATGTCTAAATCAAGAAGGAATCATACTCTAAGGAGTTAGAGAATGATTATCAAATAACTGAATTCTTCTTAATAAAAGAATACCCCACACTAATAAAGGAAATTAAGAATCACAAGGGTTGTGAGTTCTTATATCCTTAACAAATACACCTCAATTATCTATGTGATGAGTTGTTCATGTGATGAGTCAACTATCTACATGAATATGAGTGACCGAATTTTGAGTTATAGTTTATGACCATTACATCCTAAATGACATCCATGTGAACCATAAGGTATGACCTTGATGGTAGCACTCATTGGATCAAATCCATAAGTGCAAATGAGTCTTAAGTGTTAAGACACATGGATAACATTTTGAGAAGGATGATGCTTGTTGATTGCAACTTAATGACTAAGACATTTAGCATATGGATACTAAAATTGCATTCCTATGAGGAATAAAACAAGGATGTGTACGTGACATGACCTATAAGGTTTATGAATCCACTAATGCAAATGAAGTCTATAAGTTACAATGGACTAATCAATGCGATTGATTGAGTACAAGCAACTCAGAATTGGATCCTTACTTTGATGATATGGTCAAAGGGTTTGATTGATATGTCAAAGATAAAGAAGGGATTTGTGATTTAGTGGGAGCGTGTTCACATTCCACATATTGATGTGAAATGGAATTGTTCTAGAATGGAAATCCAAAAGTGGAAATTATCTTTAAGGAAGATAGAGATGTTTCCTATGTGATAGGAATAGAGATCTATAGAGATAGTTCTCGAAAACCTCTTGACCTAAAGAGAGAAAGCATACATTGACAATCTGTACTGAAGGGTTCAGTATGCACAGATTCAGTGGGAGAAAACTTATCCATGTTACATGGAGTTAGTATCCCAAGGCCAAGTGTTCAATTCTTATGAAGAATGGAAACACTAAGAATAGATATGGATCTATCATGTATGTAATCATCCCATTATCTTGCATGTATCGACATGGCAAGAACAAAATGCATTCATCATCTTGTATGTAGGACATGGCAATATGATATGCTCATCCTGATAGCTCGTATGTGGGACATGACGAGTGGATGTTTGTCTACTTCCAGTAAGGGTTACTGGAATACCATGAGAACTTGATAAGTACTTGAGAAGTGCTGGTTCTATGGAGATAAGGAAGAGTTCAATGTAAAGAGTTACATTGATGCGAACTTCCAAAAGGATAGAAAATTAATTGCAAAATATATATAGGATATATAAAAGTGAAAGTTTGTTGATAATTGGAAGTGTTCCAATAAACCCGTTTAAAAGGAAATGCCGAGTATCTATGTGTTAGAGAACAACAGTGGATACTGTATGGATCTGGAAGTTCATGAGATGAACTTATATTCCGCTCATTGATGACAAGTATGGAATCCTTGATCATGCAATGTGGCTAAAGGTTAGCAAAGGAATAGTAGATCGCATATTCGACACCTCCATCTCATATGTGTGACGTACTACGAAGAGATGAGAGACATGCAATTTATACTGACTTTGGCAATGTGTTGCCATTACTCACTATGTTCACACTAGAGCAGAGTAACATGTGGGACATGTTTGAAGATCACTATGAATATGATTCAAGGGTGATTGGCTCGCAGTGCAAGTGGGAGTCTGTTGGTATGTATGCCCTGAGAGCCAATCATGGGATGATTGGTGGGATACATTAAGATTGATTTGATAAACTTCAAAGGCAAGCTTCCAATTCTTTCTGGTTCAGTCATATGAGATAGTTATAGAACATATTTAATGTCTAGAGAATGACAATACTCAATGACGTATGCCTTTAGGTTCATGACCTAAACGATGAGATCATACGGATGCTAAGAGTTTGTACATTCTTGTTATGTCCCTAGTCGGATGTCATTGTGGAAGGTAGATAGACAGCAATGACACATAAGACTAGATTGTGGTGTTGATTGATGACAGAATCTCATTAGTCATGATATAGAGATATCAAACCAAACACATAGGTACTTGTTAGAGAACAAGTGTACCAGACAGACCCACCGTGAGTTTGACACATGTAACCATGACATGGTAGTCACAGTCAGTACTCACAGTGATGGTGGTGAGTGTGATTCTTAGACCTAAAATCACTGCACTCAACACATGTAGTTGGGCACACTTTGACATCATCAAACTCGGTCCTGAAACATGGGTTGTTATAAAGGTGATGATTGGGTGGCTTTGACACATGGGGCTTTTGAGGGGTGAGTGATAGATATGGGATTTGTCCCTCCTGAGGGAGTTTGATATCCAAGGCCACTTGATGAGTAGGATTGAAATAGGCGTGCACACGCATGTGTGAATCAATATGTGATATTGATGTCATACATATCTCTTCCAATCTACTCTGAGATCAAGAAAGTGAATGAACGTTGACAGGATGACTGTTCCATGCCTCAAGTTCATTCGGGATATCAGTGATAAAGGAATTATACATTCACTGTAACACCATTCACAGATTGTAGGATTGAAAGTTGTTCTCCAACTTTCTACTTTCACTTGGGTAGCACTGATGTGTGACTAGGCACCGCTCTTTGCTTGTGAAGTCATAAGTGTTATGGACTTTCACTGCCAACGTGAAATGGACCTGCAGGGTCACACACATAGGATATAACCTGGAAGAGGAGTTTTGTCCACAAGCAATGTTTAAATGGATTACTAAAGGAGTTTGGTAGTTCAATTAAACACTCAGTCAATTGATAGCTCAATATCATAATGTTCAAGGTGTTGGACACATTGATTGGAGTATCAGATTGATTGAAATCACAATTGACTGATTCTGCACAACCTGTACTCCCAACCGATCGGTTCATATGATGAACCGGTCGGCTGAGCTTGGTGAACCGGTCGGCTGAGCTTGGTGAACCGGTCGGCTCAAGTGTTGAGTCGATCGACTCAAGATCAGGGTGAACCGATTGCTTCAAGTGTTGAAACGATCGATATAACTGGTGCAACTGAGCAACTTGGGAAAATGGGATTGGTGAGAATTTTCCTTTGGTTTCACTTGCCCAATTTGATTGGGAAATAGGATTGGTATTCGATACCAATAAGAAAGCTTTTGTCCGTTTTCACCAAGATAATTAATCATGAAAACACGAGGAAAGATAGAGAAAATGATTATGAAATATAGGAGGAAACCATGTGTTCAACGGACACCATTCTGTGACCCTGTCAGCTAGCAAAAGGCGTATGTGATTTTTTTTTTTTGTCGAAGTAACAGAAGTACATGCATCTGCTTCGACATAGCATCACCGGTTTTCTAATGAAACCATCAACTGCTGTACAAAGGAGAATAGAAAGAGAAAAACCATATATATACTAAATACAGAACCGAATAGAAAACCATGCATGTGATCAGATGAGCTGTTGCGTAATACGGAGACTACGATACGGCATCGTGTAGTACATCATTCAAACGCATCACGCGTCGGTGACTGCGCAATTGGGATTTGTGCAGAAAACAAGAGCCCTTTTCTTTATTATTAATCCGTTTAGAGGCGGTGAGCAGATAGATCAGGGGCACCGACGCGCTAGCAAGAAAAAAAAGAGTTATGCCACACCCACCCGTTCTCATTCCCAATCTTCTAAAATTGTTATTTGTAGCACACTTTTGGTTATATCAATGGGATGAATGAGGATGATTATGAAGGAGAGAGAAGGAATATGAACAAGAAAATAGAAAAACACCATTGTTGTAACAAAAGTAGAGGAGTCTCTTATAAATTCAATTTTATCTTCTAAGAGAGAGAAATGTCATCATTAAATATGAATACAGAGAAATTCATTTACTCATAACTTTTAAATCTAAATAAATTTTTTTCCGGAATAAATATCATCAGATTCCTTATAAAAAGTATTTATAACAAGATTAATGTTGGCATCTTTTAGAAAAAAAACCAGACGTGCATATTTTTCTCTTCTCTCGTATTGTACAAATCTCGTATTGTACACAAATGTTACTTTAGTACATGACTGGCATGTACTTCTCTCGTACAATATGAAACATACTACAATAGATGTACTGCGTGAGACATACATACAATTTCTACGAGACGTACGGTACAAGAGAGGAAAAGAAGTAAAACATACATATGAGTACTGTAGGGGACATTTTTACGAGACGTATGGTTCGACTGAGAAAAAATGAGAGAAGTACACACTAATATTTTAACATAAACAAATACATAAAGTACGAAACGTACATGGTGCGTACAGTACAAAAGATGAGAGATGTATATATATATATATATATATATATATATATATATCATATTAGTTTTTCTCCAAAGTCTGTCAGGAGACCTACTGTATGAGACGTACGTACAATTTCTACGGGACGTACGATACAAGAGAGGCAAAGAAGTAAGACATACACATTAGTACTATATGAGAAACATATACATACATTTTTATGAGACATATGGTACGGTAGAGAAAAGATGAGAGAAAATACACATTAGTGTTTTGCCAAAAATAAATATGTATGAGACGTACATGATGCGTACAATACGAAAGATGAGAGATGAATGTATATATCTCATTTTTTTCTAAAGTCTGTCAACATTGGTCTTATTAGAAAATATTTTTACAAAGAATCTATTAGTTTATATTTTAGAAAAAAAAATCACTGTGGATTAAAAGTTATGACCGATATAGTTTTCTCTTTCCTCTTTTTTTCACATACTTCTCTCCTCTTGAAAAAGGAGTTATTGCTGCAAAAAAAGTAAGTTGGTTGACAGCCGTTTCATTTCATACTTAATTTTCCTGACGCACTTTTGATGCGGGGGTAATACCACCCACCCTCATTCTCCCGATCCCCACCTGCATGTGTGATAGTTTTTTTTTATATTTTATATTTTTTGTTTTGCTTATAACTTTTAAACCATTTATAATTTTTGGATGAAACAAAATGCATTAGAATCCTTATAAAAATTACATTTTAGGATACCAATATTGACATATTTTTTAAAAAATGAGGATTAAGAGGAGAGAGGAGGGGAGTAAAAAAATAATAAAATGAGATAGGAAATGTGCGCAATATGACATTAATGCGCAAAATGTGAAACTAAACACACAAAAAATTTTGATGCTCATCATCATCATCATTCATGTTACTATTATGCCAAATGCACCTAATTGTGTGATACATGCTCCTAAATGAATAACCATGCACCTACTTGTATTGCGGATGCGCCTACTTGTGCATCAATGCGTCTGCATGTATGAAAAATGTACCTACTTATATTATACATGCTCCTAAATGAATAAACATGTGCCTAATTGTATATAAATGTGCATACTAGTATGGCAACATGTCTACTTAGATATAAATGTGCTTACTTGTATGGAAAATGTACATACTTGTCTCACAAATGTACCTACTTTATGACAAATGCACATACTTGTCTGACAAATGTTCCTACTTATATAAAAATATGCATACTTGTATGAAAAATGCACCTACTTGTCTAGAAAATGTGTCTACTCGATGGAAAATGTGCCTACTTGTCTGACAAATGCGCCTACTTGTATTGTATGGCAAATGCACCTACTTATCTGGAAAATGTGCCTACTTTATCGCAAATGTGCCTACTTGTCTGACAAATGCGCCTACTTGTATAGAAATGTACATACTCGTATGGAAAATGTGCTACTTGTCTAACAAATGCGCCTACTCTATGGTAAATGCGCCTACTTATCTGGCAAATGCGCCTACTTGTCTGACAAATGCACCTACTTGTATTGTAGGGAAAATATGCCTACTTGTCTGACAAATATGACTAATTTATGGCCAATGCGCCTACTTGTCCGACAAATGCGCCTACTTTTATAAAAATGGGCATACTTGTATGGAAAATGGGCCTACTTGTCTGGAAAATGCGCCTGTATGTCTGAAAAATGCGCCTACTTATCTGATAAATATGCCTTCTTGTATTATCCTGAATGCTCCAACTTTTAATTGTATGTACTCACTTTTGATTGAATGTGCCTACTAATGCCCTCAATGCACCCATTTTTGATTGATTGCACACATTAGTTCCCTCAATGCACCAAATTTTAATTGAATGCACACATTATTGCCCTGAATGTGTCCACTTTTGATTGAATGCGCCTACTAATGTCCTCAATGCACCGACTTTTGATTGAATGCGCCCACCAGTGTCCTCAATGCGCTTAATATTAATTGAATGTGTAACTATTGTCCCGAATGCGTCAACTTTCGATTAAATGCACCCACTTTTGATTGGTTGCGCCCAATATTTGTAGAAAAGTGCACAGTTATGGTGTAAATACGCTCAATTTTGGTGTGAATGTGCATACTTTTAGATTTTGTACATAAATATCAAATTATCACAAATCTTAAAATAATGTCCCAATATTGGTAGAAAACACATAATTATGGTGTGAATGCGCCCAATTATGGCGTGAATGCGCCTACTTCTTAGAATATGTGCATAAATAGCATATTAGCACAAATCTTAACATAATGTACTCAATATTTGTAAAAAAAGTCAATTATTGTACGAATGCGTCCAATTATGATGTGAATGCGCCTACTTCTTCGATGTTGTAGATTTCTCTCTCTTATTTTACTTATTGTTATATACTATTTTTATATTATATATCATTTTTTCTCATAATATATCGACATTAGTGTTGTTGGATTGTATTTTTCGTAATTAATCTAACAATCTTTATTCGGTAAAAAATTCATCACGGATTAAAAGTTATTAACGAAATAAATTTCTCTTTATTGTTTTTTTCTTTCTATTGTCCTTTGTTCTACACATGACACATGGCAAATAAAACCACCCCATATGGACATAAAGAAGAGGGGGGGGGGGGGGGTCGGGGTGGGTGGGAAGGAGGACGAAAACTATACGTGCATGTGTGGGTGGGTGGAAGCCAAAACCACCCAAACCCTTTGCTTCAAAAGCGCGTAAGGAACATGACGCCTCACCTATCTATTTCCGTTTCACTTCCGGGTGGGGAGCGGTTAGGTGGTCGGTTGTAGTTAGAATTTTTCAAAGAAAAAGGAAAACCAGGAAAGACAGACACACACACGCCGCTAGTGTGGGGGTGCGGGAATGAGGGAGTCTTGTTTCAAGTGGTCTGGCGGCAATCGGTTTATATAGGATGCTAGCTCGATCGAATTAAATCAACACTCGAAAATGCTCAAGACCTACAGTGTGCGCGAAACACAAAGAACGGATTGTATTGTAGTTTTTTCTTGATGAAAAGTTCTTATCATAGATAATAGTTAACATATAACCGCATGTTAATTCGACTAATATATAACAAAAATGAGCGTATGGATTCGTGTCACAATAATGATAGCACCCCGAGTACCATTAGAACTGAATATAGGTGTATACAATAGAACCAAAAGTACAAAAGTGGAACTATTTGAGGGAGGCACATTGATAATAGAAAAATGATACACAGAACGGAAAGGAGGTCAAAAATGGATCCTTTTTAGCATTATGTATGCATAAAAACAAAATAAAGGAGTAAATAACTACTTTCCACCTCAATATATTGTTATGCATACATTCTGCCAAAAATAATCTCATTTTTTATTTCCTTTCTGTTATGTATAGCAAACCTGATAATAGGCTTCTGAGAGACAAAATAACACATCAGTGCAAGACCGCAAATAGTCCCGTCTCTTCTTCAAATGGGTCACATCCCAGATAAAATTACACACACTTACGAGTTAGGATACGTTGGACCAAGTCGACTCCGTCTGGCTCGGTTTTCCTCTATGCAGCGCAGTAAAGCACTGCATGCGTTCACTAAGGGTCAGTTTGGTTGGGGCGTGTTTGAACACACGAATTGGAACTGAACGGATTTTCCAACTGATTGTGTTTGGTTGCATGTTGTTCCTATCCGAACTGGGAAAATGAACCACACAGCTGCTCTTTGAGACATGCAAAAAGGAGGAACTCGAACCGCGTCTATTTTGGGCGCAGTTTCTTTTCCATGCCAGCTGTTACTGCTGTGTATCTTTACCTCTCAAGCAATAATACTGGGTACAACCTGAACAGCAAGTAGCTGCTCTATATTAACTGGGCCGTATTGTGGTGGTAACGTTACCGTGGTCATTCAATGCAAATTCTACTTCCAACCAAATGAAATCTGAATGAATGTTGTCAGCTCTAATTACACAAAACCAAACAAATGATGTTGCATTCCAGATCTTGTTTGTGTTTTCGTATTTTGGAACACATGGTGCCCGCTGGAACTGCTCCCAACCAGACAGGTCCTAAGTTGTGAACTTGGTTAAAATTCAGGATGAGCGGTCCTGCGATTGGAATTGACATAGTCTATATATGGAGTAAAAGGTTGTCTGAAACTTAATTCGATCCTGATCAGCATGTTTTACCGGTCGTCAATATAGTGAGAATAATTTAGATTGGACCAAACGTCATGCTTAGAGTAGCTATTGTTGGTCATGTTCGACTCAGAACATGAAATTAAAACTTGTTATTCTGCGTTACGTAGGTTTAAAAATATAATATTATTTTGAAGGATACAAATATTATTTAGGATTGAGTTGATAGGAAATTATAATTGTGAAAGATAAGTCGAAAAAAAAGACACATTGAGACCTTTTTTAAATTTTAAATGAGGTCAATCTTGTTCATCCTACTCCTCACTCCGGCCAAATGGTTCCGTCGACAAAAGATTACATCAGATCACCCTCATAACAAAAACATTACAAAAATACTCCACGTACACCTCCCCACACATTCTCAGTAAACAAACTAAGCATCATAAAAAAACACCCAGATCAAACCTCATAAAGGAACAAAGACACCCCTCAACAACATCTCATCGGATCCAAGCTCCCTTCTTCCTGCCATTGGAATAGTCAGAAAAGATACACAGGTCGTCTCACCCGCATATCCCCTGTCATTGGTAGAACATCTCACAAACATGTATGACGAGCAGCTCGAGTCCTGTCACTACACCGACTCTAGGAGCCCGGGGCACCGCCACGCAACCGAGACTCAAAGAAGTCTCAAAGACTTCGTTGTGGCAGAAGTTTGCAAGCACCAGCCGATTCATGCACCCACCTATCACTTATGTCAGCCTTGACTTCATATGACCTGATGGACGTCCCGTCCTAGACCTCATTTGTCGGATGTTTTTCACCCTCCTTTCTGGTTTGTTGAAGCCGCGTAACTGGACGCCGAGCATGGTAATCACACGCCAGGGGACCCGGAGACTTGCAGCGGAAACAACGTGTCCATCCGCAACACAAACCCCAGCAACAGCCACTTGCATTTTCACGCCCAGCCTTCCAATAAGAATTGTGGTGGGTAAGTGACAATGCTACTGAAAGACTCAAGGCACAAAATTTAACGTAGAAAACTCCTTAAGACTGGGAGAGAGAAATCACAAGGTAATAGCGGCCAACAATCACTAAATAATCTGAATTACAACTCACACTGCCCAGATTTAATCGCTCATAAATCTGGAAAACTCCCCCTGCCTGAGAACAAAGATAAGAACAGAATTACACCTAATGTGTACAAACCCTCTCTTTTCATTTTTCTCCTCACGACACCACTGCCGCTGCTGAGACTGCTTGTTGTCGCTACGATCGTTGACCGGGTCGCCTCTTCTCCTGACGAGTTCGCCTACTTCGCTCGCGTCTTCTTGATACTCGTTCTAGTTGGCGCCTCCAACTAGAAAGCCCACACATCACCACAACTCTCTTTGTCAGAGAGAATATATACGCATCCTCTGCTAATCGGACGGACCGTTGACATTGTTGCGTCACCAATAGTGTGCCACCAACTGGTGTGTGTCTTCCGCTGCTCGAATCCATCGTCGTAGTTGATGCAGCACCTATGTGTCGCTGATTGATGTGTGTCCTCCATTGACTGGACAGTCTGCCATCGTTTCTGTATCCACCGACTGATGACCGTCTTCTTTTGCTCAGATGCGCCATAATCGATGTCGATGTCGCATCACCAACAAAGTACCACCAACTGATGTGCATCCTCTGCTACTCGGACCCGCCTCCGTTATCGATGCACTGTCGTTGTGTTGCCGACTGTCAATCGCTACTTTACCTCAAGACAAAGTTGTTGAACCTCTCTCATCCACAAGAGAGCTGCATTGTTGGTGCACCCAATGTGCCACCAGCTGCCAGCCGATACTTTACTTCAAGGCAAAGTCGCTGACCCTCTCTCATCCACAAGAGAGCTACATTGTCGGCGCACCTAATGTGCCACCAACTGTCAGCCGCTACTTCACTTCAAGGCAAAGTCGTTGACCATCTCTTACCATAAGAGAGCACCACTAGTTGTTATTGTTTTCTGCCTCTTCTACCAGAGAAGGCACCAACAACCAACAACTGGTGGGATCACATACCAACTGGTGGGATGATCTCAATGACCTCCCCCAGGGCCTCTATTTATAGGCCTCCATCACATGTAGTTGCAATTAGGAATCCCACTCTAATTTATAGTTCAATTCCTAATCCACTTCCAATGTTGCAAATAGAGAGTCATCTTCTCTCCTATTGGATTTAACTCCTACTAAGATTGGCAACACAAACCAACTCCTACTCAAGCTCAAATACAATTAGGACATGGGCCGGAACCTTCTCATCCCACCAAAGGGGGGAGGATCCAAGGCCACCATTGAAGCCCTTGGATGCCTTTTGGAGCTCCAGATCCCTCGCCCACCCCATCTCGCCAGCATGAGATGTCGCAAAGGTTCCTACCAGTCCCCATGAAGCTTGTACCGTCTTCAACTGACCTTGGAAGTCAGCTAATAGAGGAAGATGGAAAGGAAGGGTCGAAGTCACCCATGGATCAGGCAAATCTGTCTGCTCCGCAGCCAAGGACCCCTCAACCCCTTGTGTTGGTGAGTTCCTACCACCAAGAAGAAGCTTGCTTCGATGATAGGCTTGTCAAACACAATATCAAAGAAAGCCAAAGAAGATTACTTAGAAGATAATAAAGGTTGAAAAAAATGATTACTACCTCCCAAAGTCGGCAACGCCTCTACTCAAATCCTTCCAATGGTCATGTTGGAGTGATTTTCTCTTCCATTCATCCGACCTTAGTCTCAACCCTAGAGCTCACAAAAAGACCCACGAATGCACAGACTAATAGCGAGTCAACTCCAACATGGCGCTACAACAACTTTATTAGAATACATAATGCCCAATTTTCTTTTAATTTAATAGTGCTAGAGATTCCACGGCCTATTACATGTAATATAAGAAATTAAAGATATTCAGTCCGTCTTGCATCTTTTTATTTAGCTTTATTAGAATACACAAACACCAATATGTAATATAAAGAGATAAAGGATAACATTACCCTTCTATGCTCTGGTACAATTATTGTGACGGAATATAACATTAATATATAACTACATATTAAAAATCATAAATACCTGTCACACTCTTTTCGATATACTATAGTTTCAAACAAGAGGAATACTTTGTAACCCACGAAAATAAAGAAAAAATATAGAGAGAAATTCAGCCTCTTCCCACATAGAGAAGACAGAGGGAACCGATGATCTTGTTCAACTGTGAGAGCCCAATGGCGATAGGAAAATTGCCTAATTGCTCTCATCCACACGGCTCTGACTGTAGGGGTAGATCTTAGTGGCCCATAAACATTTAAACTCCAAATTGATAATTAATTATGTCTAGGTCAAATTTAACCAGATTATAAAATATTATCTAGTTTGATTGATCAATTGGCATAAAACGAATCGCTATTTAGTACTTATTAGTGACACACTTGGATTTATTCAATATTGTAACATTTTTCTTTGACTTTCATGACCAAATATTCGTTTCTTTAGTAATATTTTCTATTCTACGGTCATACAAGAATATATTTCTTTTAAAGTTAGAAAAGAATGTATATAATATTATACATATATAGCTGGACGTATCCAATAGTATTATCACATCACTTCTATGCAAAAACTTCAATCATTTTAAACTATGTTTTCTGGTTTAAAGTCATACAATAGTTAATATTATGTTTTAATATTATATATATATATATGTATGTATGTATGTATGTATTAGCTAGATGATTTCTGTATGCAATAATATTATTACCTTACTTCTATACATAATCATTAGTCATTTTAAATTTATCTCTAGTTTAAATCATACAAGCCTATATACATTGTATATACATTGGCTAGATAACATTTTACCTATCAACAAATGTCATAAGAAAAGCACAACACTACCTAAATGATGAAAGTCTTTTATGTAAGTACGTATGCATTGAATTAAGGCCATAATGATGCACTTTCCATATTGATAAAAGGGCGTATATGCATTAATTAATAATGTAAAAATATGATGTATGACATTTCAATATTGATTTGATAGGTTGATTGGTCACTTAGACTGCAATAAGAGCATTGGGGAGCGGTCAACCTATTAAACAAACCGGTGGACCTTGGGAGGCATGCATTTAAAAAAAATGACCTAAATTATATTAACACAATAATCTCAATTGAGTTCAAAGGTCTAAACACAAGACAAAGAACCTCCATTATTACCCCCCAATATTGGATTGAACATGAGGAGAGGTGATTTAGGGTTTGGAGGGGTGAATTTTCCCTAATCAAGGAGGAATTGGGTTTGTTGTTGAAGTTGGTTAATATTTGGGAAGTGATGTTGTAAAACATGAATTTAAACTGATTTTGGTATAATAACAAATCAAGGATGAGTTGCCTATCCATTTTCTAACCTTAATTCTACCCCTCCCTCTTTTCTTCCATGAATACCCTAATCTAAATATCTGAATGTGACTTTGGTAGGGGATTTGGTATCTAATTGAGTTTGGAGAAGATTTTAATGGGAATCAAATTTCACCTAATTAGTATATTGATGGTGAGTGATCTAATCTCATTTGAGAAATTTAATCATGTTTAAACTTTATTACATCAATTAAATATTTTTGAGATAATTTCTTGCATTCACCGGGTTAAACTAGACAAATTTTGTGATACCTGGAAAATTGGGCAAATAAAGTTTTTATGGTATATGAATGTTGTGTAATTTAATTGAAAATAATCTTATATATTGGTTATTTAAGGTTCAAAAGGAAGATATATTAGTATAAATATACTAGTTGTACAATTTTTATGCAAAATATTGTTACCTTACCTCTATATAAAATTATCTATCATTAAAATTGATTTCTCTAGATTAAATTCATATAAGAACATATATCATGTATATACACTAGCTACATATTTTTTCTTTTCCTATCAACAAGCTAAGAAATCAATCTAAAGTTAAGATCAATGTCATAAGAGATATACAATATGATATACTTTAATGTAAGTATGTATGCACTAATTAAGGCCATATTGATGTCCTTGTCACTTTTACAATAGTTCATATATAAATTAGTTAATACTAAGAAATAAGATATTTTGTAAATCAAGTTTGATCTGATTGGTTTATTGGTAACTTAGACTATAATCCCGCCATTCTATATTGGTCATCAAATTTTTTGTAGATGATTGAATCACATTAGGCTAAATGCCTTGGTCTGTATGTTTCATGATAATGGTCTAGTGTAGTTTTCAACCGAACCAATATTTTTAATCATATCAACCATGTAACATACCCAAATTTAAGTTCATAGCTCAATCCTTCCCTTAAATGTGACCCCTTTCTAAATATGATAGAATTAAATTTTCTTTTTCTTGAATTTGATTAATTAACAGTAGTTGGAACTAAGAAAATTTAATGTTTTATCAAAAATCCTTATACAAGAATTATTTATGTGCCTTGTGAGTTAATTAGAAAAATTCATCAGTCAAACAATATTGACCCTAATTGGCAATCTAGAATCAAGCACTACTACATTTTTGGCCAGTAACGTCGCTGCCCATAGCGTCATTTTTAATAGAATAACCAACCTAATAGACTATTGCATCAGTTTTATCATAAAAACTGACCTTACAGATTTCCCGCGGAAAAAATTCACGCGATTTTGGCTTCGCGCGTCGATCTATAGCGTCAGTTTTGCCAAATAACCGATGCTATAATGTCAAACAAAAATGCGGGCACCGCTTTGGACCTCTAGCATCGGTTTTTAAGGATAACCGACCTTATAGACACTGACCTGTAGGGTCAGTTTTTTAAAATAACCGACCTTATAGATGGTTTATGAAAATTCGGGCATAAGTGATAGCCAACCCGATACGAGTACACGTTATGGTAATAGGGGATACAACCTAAACACGATATGATGATGAGGCAACACCACATGCCCGATATAGATGCACAATATAATGTTGAGGTTACACCTCAAGCCCGATATGAAAGTATGATATGGTGTCAAATACACACCTTTATATCCAATATGATGGAAGCATCTCCCTTCAATGTAATTGATGGAGTAACACACGAATTGTGTTATGTAAAGTAATACATTAAGACATAAAGAGTTTCATACAATGTGTTAAGTATAGGCCAATGTACCTTGAGAGAAGGATTGAGCCAAAGTATGATGCAATCGACATCCTAATGAGGATAATAGAGAAACGTTTACATGTGTGATAAATCATGTTAATAAGCATGCATCGATACTCCTAAAATGAGTGGAGTATGAAGTAGGGTTTGATTCTAGATAATATGATCTTAAATCCTTAATTTGTTAATAAGGGGAAAACCTAACCCTAATGAAGGGTGATGGTATGCACTTAAAACCCTAATCAGTTAGATTGAGAAACCCTAACCCTAATTATGGGAAGGATGTATTTCTCTTATATCACATAGTGATGATGTGAATCTAAAACCCCATTCAGTTAAAATGGGAAATCCTAACCCTAATAATGGGAAGGATATATTTTTCTTGAATTGCATGGTAATGTCATATACTGCTAGTGTTTTTATTATGAAGTGAAAACCATTCATGAATCATGAGATGATGAGCATAGCCAGGTATGAGCTATGATGTTCTAGATGATACAGATTTAAATGAGCCTTGTGAGCCATGTTAAATATTTGTGCAATAAGTATAATGATTATACAATCTGATATCTAAAAAAATAGTTGTTGCCTAGTGAGAGGTGACAAGATATTTAATGAACCATGTGAGCTATGTGAAATACTTGTAGAACAAATGTGATGAATACCTTAGTCTGAGGACCTAGAGGTAAACGTTACCTGTTACAGAGGTAACATCAGTAATGATCTAAGGGTTTGAATACCCAGATCCAGTAATCATGATGATAACAATGTTAAGGGATAAGAATCCCCAGTAATATGATAAGCGACTGAGATCCCGAGTGTTATGTATTTAAATGTGTTCCAAAGATTTGAATAGTACTTGATAGATGTATTACACCTTTCTTTGTAGCATTTGTTTATGATTTATGCTTATAACTTGTTTGATTCTAAAACAATACGGTAATGCACTTAATATATCATAGGAACCATAAAAATGTAGTTTCCCTGACCATAGATCCATTCAGCGTTAGAATTTGCTGAAATGGTGAAATGGGTATATCCCAGGGGATTACCTGGAGCGCATATTTTTTAATGTGCGGGGGCGTGTTCTTGGACAGCCATATGTTAACCAATCCCCTTACGTCCACGATATTGGGAATTTTCTATATGCCATATCCTCACTCAAGTGCGACTACAGTTGTAGACTTAGTAATGAGCACGGTGAACTGGCATGTGGCTCAGAGTATGGCTATATGCCATGACTCAATAATTTTATAATCTGGGAAAGATATGTGGTCTTCTCCTAAAGAGAGTACATGTTTCCATTGTAACTCTATAACAAAGATGTCACTATACCCTGGCATGCTATTTGCAGTTGACACAAGATGTCCTGCCAGCAGTTAACACGAGATGTCCTACTAAGTTGTCTCATACTGACCGAGACGGGTGAGGTCTTGACATCTGGTTCTACCATTGACCTTGTACGATACCGATGCTTAACGTAGTCGTAGTCGGTTGGAGCATGAATGATAAACTTCATCTCCTCAGGGCATAAGTGTGATTATAAATATGTAATCAGTTGTGTAGCGTATTTTCTTAAGATGAAATACAGAAAACATTGGTTGATGTACACTTCTTTTATACATCTTGATTGGATAGATGTTAGACATGTTTCTTTATATTCCTTGTAAATTGAATAGATGATTTATTTCTCTACCATATATAGATGCATTATTTTAAGAGAATAGATTACTTTGTTCTCCTTATAATAGTGATTAATCTTGCTTGTTAATATAAAAGAAACTCTGCTCAGTTTTATACTACTCACCTGTGATAATAATGTTGTTGGAGGAGAGTTATATCTCTTGCTGGAACAATTGTCTCACCTTGTGAGATCCATAATTTTTAGGTGGACGTGCACAAGAAGGTAGAGATCGTTTCAAAAAGGGAGATAAACAACAACAGGGACTGCAGTAACAGCTCAAGTTGAGTGTACTGTCTGTTGTGTCTTGTAGATAGAAGTCCTATGTGTCATCGATGTACTCTCAGGTCCTTGGAGTCAATATGTAATGGTTTTATGAACAATCTGAGATTTTGGCCTGATCGCCCTGAAGTTATGTTGCTTATGTATAAGTTTTGGCAAAGCAACTATTATATGTTGTCCTCAAGATGAGACGAAACAGTGTATGTACAATGTGAATCATGATATGTATAAAGTTTTGGATCTTTCAGTAAGAGTTTCCTAGTAATGGATCTCCTTGCAAAATGGTTTTAATTTTTAGAGATTTTCATTAATCTGCTGCTTATGGTTATTCCACAATTAGTTACTAGTGATGGCTTGATTTGATGTCAGGTCATCACAAAGTTTTGGTATCAGATCTTAAGGTTCACTGAGTCTACAGAGACATAAGACTATGGTGTTGAGCTTGTTCTAGTGTCCTCCAGTATATCTTATAGTGACATCTTCTTATGCAGAAGATAGAGTAAAGGTTAAAGATGTCTGGAAAACATGAGGAATACATTGTTGAGATCAATGTTGTTACACCAAGAGAAGGTGCAAGGGATCAGGCGAGAGAAGAACGACTGCCTGATAATCGCTAGGTTGATCCAGCCATGATAGACAATCCTACTTTTTATGCTCTTGTTGGGCATTTTAGGATAACAGTGATGCATATAGTGGACCGGATACTAGCAACACAACCTAGATTACCAGTCCCCAATGATGAAATTTTGGGTTCTAGCAGGATTTCTAATCAACATAGTTATGTTGGAGCAGTGGAAAATGTTAAAAGAATTAGGTTACGACATGGAATCAGAGTTTGCTACATGTGTAGGCAACTAGGACATTTTATAAAGGATTGTCTAGTAACAGATCATGAGGTAGAAATTAAGAAAAGATCTATCCAAATACGGGAACAGATGCATAGTAGCTCTAAAAAGGGGAAGTTTTTGGTGCCACCAATGCAACCAACATTTAATGCACCAGGGAAGTGGCTACCAAGAAAGGGCAAAGGACCTAATGTTCCACCCGTTAGAACTCTTGATTTAGCTTCTACATCGGTAATAAGGCCGATAAGACCAGGGAGTGCATATAAGATATGTCATAAATGTAGACAGGTTGGGCATATTAGATCTTTTTGTCCGAAAAGAAAGAAGAGAATGACCCAACCACTGAGGCATAGTCAACAAGACTCTCAAGGGAAATGGTTTAGCAGTGGCACACGAGAACATGGACAGGCATCCCAAGCAAGTTCATGTACACCGAATGATAGAGCACGGTGTTGGAAATAGGCAACGACAAGATTCTATGCAATGAATCAGCCTGAGATAGTAATCGACTCACAAGTTGAGATAGGTCAGATGAAATTGCATCTGATATGTCTTCTCCTGATTTATTTGTTAATGATAATAAAGTATTTGTAGTTGAGCTTCCTTTGAGTAGTCCTATGAGGACATAAGGAAGATGAGGACTTACATTTTGTTCAGTAATCTTTAAAATATTTTATAATTTCTTTTATCTGTATAAAAGAGGATTAGGTGTAAAAGAGATGCCTGGAGAAAATCCAAGATTACTGAGTCCTATGATTTGGATGATATGAAAAGTAAGGTATATGATACAAACAAGGTGCATACTACCTAATCTCAGTACTTGTATACCCTGGCCAGGTATTCAACTATTGAAGGCTAGGTAAGTATGGGACTCTTAGATCATCATCTTTCTGATTACTCTGATCAAGTAGTCATTTTGAGACAATCTAAAGAGCATAATGAAACTGAAAATATGGCATGGATATTTCTATCCCATTCTAACTGCAATGAAATAGAAATTTAGTTTATCTCAAACCAGCCTATGTGTCTAAGGAAGTAAAAATACAATCATCATGATAAGACAAAGGGAACAAGAGATATGATCCCTGTTTGATAAAGAATATGTGAAAATTAAAGCTTTTTTCATGATAAGAAAGTAGAAAAAGTCAGAAAATGACTCATGAATAGTTGAAAGTTCATGCAATAAACCAGAGGAGATGATAATCTCTTCTTTTTTGTAAACAACCCTAGGTGATGATGGGGTGATAAGAGGAATATGTTTCCTTATGTTCTTTCCCTATAGGGACATGAAAATTAAGTAAGTCTTACGACACCTGATGTGCATGGATTAGAAGTAATATATTAAATGGGTACTTGAAAAGTATTAGTTAGTCTTGAATTTCGGTTCCAAGACAAAGTTACATATGATAAGTAATGTTCCAAGATGATAGAAAGGTCTTATTATAGGTTTGGCTTTGGTAATAACAACAGGGGGATAGATATGATAAGTATGTGATGTGTTTTGACACATATAATGAATACTAAGGTAAGGAATCCTAGTATCCAATAACTTTTAATAGTATGAGGAAATGAGAACACGACTCCTGATAAGATGAACAATGTTTGGTTACCTAGAAGGGCCAACTTTGAGATAACTATAGTATGGATATCATATGTTAGGGGTTTATGATATGCGTAAACATAACATCGATAAGGATGTATTAATTGAAGGAACATTTATAGAATCATTTTGAGAAAAAAAAAACTTATCAGGATAAAAATAATTCCTTAGAATATTCCTATCTAGATCTGTTGAGGCAACTTATATATAACATCTAGAGATACCTCTAAGATAAGTTCTTCTTTGATAAGTAGTCGGTACAAGTCATAAGAAAGTTTAGTGTTGTGTCAGCAGATTAGAGGGGCACAACATATGTATGATAAGACTTGTAGTCAGAAGTGGGTGACAGAATGAAACTCTAGTATTTTCTTGAAGGAGAAATGATAAACTAAGTAAGGAGTATGGAAGACTCCCAATGTCAACAACCTTATTACATAAAAGATTTAAGTTGAGAAGGTGATAAGTCAATAAGGTTTGACACCTAAATTATTCAAATTATAAATAGTACTTCTCTAACTTAGAAAGTGTTACCTGGCACAGAATTGACACTACAGTTATTAATGAAAAGGACAGTTGAATGTGTGTCCTGTATGATAGATTCTATGATGACCATGAACGGAAGGACTTTGTACTGGTCAAAGTTTTATGGCATCTCCAAGACATCAAAATGTTATCTAGAGACTTAATGATATGATGCATGAATAACAATTGGCTTCCTTCATCTGGGATTTCGGGGATGAAATTCTTGTTAGGAGTTTATAACTTGTAACATCCCTGACCTGGGTTATGCTTAACCTGTAAAGGAGTGAAACCACTCCTCTACTAGAAAGAAAAGATTACATCCCTTAGACAAACACCACGTAAAATTTTTCACAAAAGGGATGAGAATCAATTCATTTCACATGTATGTATCATTACACAATGAGTAGCAGCGGAAAATAAATATTATCTAACCATTTACAAAGCTTTATACATCACATCACCATAAAAGGATTTCTAAAGGAAAACTAAAAATATCGCCAAGGACAAGCTGAGGGTCATCTAACCACCTCTTCAAGCCTCCCAAAGATCAGCTCCTAGGTTGTTGTTGAAGCTACTGTCCTCGATCTAACCTGGGGTTGGAAGCATACCCCACAAAAGAAGAAACAAAAGAGACAATCAGCAAAATGCTGGTATGTGTATACTAAAAGAAACTTTGAGCAATTTAAGAATAAAGGGACTACAAAATGTAAAATGCTTCCCATACAAGAGATAGGGACTACCCACATGGGCATAAAAGAATATGATCATAACCAAAAAGATAAAAGAGAATACTTGCCATAAACAATAAAATTTTGTGCAACAAAAGCACATAAATAGGTAGTAGGGCACACACCCCACAACCAATCATCAAACCTGCATGCATGTGAGATAAGCATAGTCCTAGAAAAATATAAAATACAAAGGCGGCCAAGGCTTCACATCCTTGAAAACCTGATAGAGAATGACTCACCGTCAAACTCCCAAATATATATAAAAGTTGAGCCAAGGCTTCACATCCTTGAAACTCGGGTATGGGGCACCACCACCACCATCCCATAAACAAAATGGGCACACACCCAAAACCAAAGTAATTTACATTATTCTAGTGCTACTGATTCACATTGCATGTAAATATAGAGGCAAGCAGAAAAGTATAGTCAGATTTAAACAATGTTGCCATCACACAATGGACAACACAAGCATATAAGCATAACCACTTCAAAGTGGGCATATAACAATAAAAGAGACCAATCATGCATCAAGATACATAAAAGATAGATCAAGAGAATATCCATGTACAAAACATGTAAGATAGTTCACACGAACCATGATAACAAAAGATAAGACATTTTGTGTAGGAAAAAGTCAAAAGAAAGATAAGATAGGTGATTTGCTCAACATTGAGTAATAGGGGATACATCATACCTTATTAACAAAATCCAACAGGTTCAAAGCACTTCTAGATCCAAATCAGGTCACCAAAGAGCCTAATAAACACATATACCGATTTTATGTCAATTTCATATATATATAAACCAAACCCTAAAAACTACCTTTTTATTATTATGTAAATTAGGTTATGAAAACTATTCCATATTTTAGGTTATGTTATTACGAGTCTAAAACATATTTTATTATATTTTTCTGACTTATATATTATTAGTTATGAATTATTCAAGTTTTATCTTATTTAATTAAATCCATAAAATCACCCTTTTAAAACATCAGATTCGGGAAACAAAACCAATACCAAACGAAAGCTTGCATTTTTCTGAATCCAACGAATATTTTTCCATAATTTTCTGATAAGCCGATAATTAGTTATCAATTTTACAAAACCGACCAATGACAAAATTCCACGTCAGACTAATCGATTGCAAACAGAGAAGAGAGAGGGAGAGAGAGAGGGTCGCGGCTCTGAGTTGGCCCAATCAGGGATGGCCAACTCAGCCGGCCTCTCATCCAACTCAACCAACCCAGGCGTAAAGCAAAGCAGATACTACGAAAAGACGAAACTGTCCCTCGCGAGAAAAGAAAGGAAAAAGAGGCGATGAGGGTAGATCCGGGAAAGCGCATCATCATCTTCCTTCGCTGCTCGAACGCCATGGCGGCAGCAGGTGGAGCACTGAATTGGGCAAATTCGAGATACACTACGAAACTCGAAAAGAAAAGATGCGAAAGAAAGGAGATGCAAAACCGAACCTGATGGTGCTTGTAATTGCTCCGGAGATGGAGAGGATAAGGAGAGAATGTCGCCGCAACCTCTGTTCCAAAACGAGGTTGCAGGTAACCAAAGACGGCAGGTCGAGAAGAATTGAGCGAGGAAAAACACATCTAGGGAAACCAAGAAGGCTTGGGTACCCATATATATAGATGGGGGTTCGATTCGAGACCAAATCACAAGCCGACCGGGATCCCAGTTGCACAAGAATTGGGGAAAATGTCAAACAAGGAAACTAGATCTCGAGTAAGCCATCAATAGATGCGGAAACTTCTCAGGAAACCAATGCACTTATTTTCGTGAGAAAAGACCAAGAATCCGCCGAGAAAACCGAGTTGCAAAGAGACCACGTCGGCGCGGCACTGTTCACGCGTGAGCCGTCTCCTACCCAAGGTAGGAGACGCAATCCAGCCCGCTGAAGCGTGATCCGACGGTCCAGAAGCGACGCGACATAAGGAAATTCGGGAATCAAGGAATAGCGTGACAAAATGAAATCCAAATCAAAATCATATAAAGTGCAAATACATTTATTTCCCTTCTTCTCTCTCCTCAAACGAGGGTCCAAACATTATCCAAATAAAACCAAATTTTGCACTGAGGTTAATAAAAGCATTTAGATTCCGAATATAAAATTAGATTTGCCTTTTAAGAACTTTTAATGTGTCAAATAAATAAATTACTATTTTCTCTTCCCTCCTTAATTAATGGCTTTAGGATTATCCAAATTTTATGAAAATTGGCACACAAGTCTTAATTAATGTGTAGGATACGAATTTGCCATCAATTTTACATTTTGGAGTTGTTTGCATATTTATTTAATATTTTGAAGGTTTTATCCACTTTCTCTCTCCTGATTTCCCCCTTAAGCAAACTTTCTCCAAATTGGATGAAACTTCACCCAAAGGGTATATTTATTATGTAGATCACGATTCTAAGATTATTTTCCTCTTTTGGTGTCATTTATTATATTTATTTATTATTACACTTTTAAGTAATTTCTCTCTCCTAATAATCAAACATTATCCAAATTAGTTGCAATTTTGCCCAAAGGCTTATTTTTATATTTAGATTACGAATTTGGAATTATTTTTCCAATTTGAGGACATTAAATATTTTATATCACTTTATTGACCTATTTCCTATTTTATTTAGATAAGGATATTAATATATACCATCATCTTCCACTTTAAATGTTACTTGGTCCATAAGTTACTTTTTGGTTAAGTAAACGAAATTGAGTATCAAATATCCTAATGGGTTTCCAAATATAAATTGTTTCTAATTATCTTCTTTACTCATTATTTCCCATATTACTATTAATTTTGCAATTATCTTCTCCTTTATACAAAATTCGGATTTTCCCTTATTTCACTTATCCTAGAAAGTTCTAGAAAGCTCTAGATGAATTATTTTATTCTTTTCTATTATTTAGTGACAATTTATACTTCAACCCTACATTAAGGTTATATGAGGAGGTATTTATCCAACTAAGTTCTTTATTTGCTTATTATCACCTAATTGAGTTATTATTAAGCACTTAATATTTTTTTTTGTATTCCCTTTATTACATGTATTAGCTTATTCTTGTTTGGCCAAGACAAAAGGGTAAAACTACTAGGCTAGGGTTCTAGTTCTAGTATGTTACAGCACACCACCCCTTAAAGGGATTTCGTCCTCGAAATCAGAACATCCATAAGAAACTTATTCACCACCCCTTAAAAAAGATTCATCTCATAAAATCAAACTTAACTTCTATTATTAAGAGTTTCAATTATTCTGATTACATCCACTTCATAAGCAACATGCAAAAGGAAACATAACTAACATAGTCTAATCTAAGTAACTATGGGTTAACTTGTTCTTGCTCAACATCATCAGCTTCTTCGCCATCCAAGGCAAAAACTCTACCAGCTCTTCTTTCCACAGGTCTTCCTCTATTATTGTTACCATTATTGTTGCCCTGATTCTGAGGAGGTGCTTGCTGTTGTGGTACTGGAGCTTGACCATTACGACGCTTCGGGCAATCAGGTCGGATATGTCCAGGTTCATTGCAAAAGTGACATACCAACGGGGTGTTATGACGAGGTTTATCCCGAGAACACTTTCCTGGAGGATGGTGACCATTGCACCTAGCACACTTGTCTCTTCTCTGATCATCACCTAAGAACTTTCTTTTCTTGTCAAACTCCCTATGTTGAAAAGCTGGGTATGACTCCACCACCAAAGCTTTATCAACCATCTGCTGGAAGGTCAAGGGCAGCTGTGGGATTAAAGCACGACCCACATTGTAGTTGAGCCCTTGGAGGAATAGGTCAGCCCTACGTTCCTCACCCAAGCCAACTGCATAACGCTCCAACAGCAGAAACCTTTGCACGTAGGCAGAAACAGACAAGGAGCCTTGCTTCAAACTGTAAAACTCAGCTTCTTTCTTCTTCAAAGCAGCAGTGCAGATGTACTTCCCACGGAAGAGAGTCAGAAACTCTGTCCAAGACATAGATGAGATATCTCTTGTCCTTGCTATTCCATTCCACCAAACTCTAGCTGGTCCATCCAAGACATAGGAAGCAAACCTAACCTTCTGATGTGGAGGACATGCCATACCATCAAAAGTCCTCTCCATAGCTAACACCCAATCATCAGCCTTGTCAACCATCTCTATCTCACCCTCACCCTTGAAGGAAGGTGGTTGCATCTTCATGAACTCCATGATAGTGAACTCCTTAGGCTTCACAGGTACAGACGGTTCTTTCATCTTCCCCACCATAGAAGAGGCAAAGAGTTGTCGAAACATGGCCAACTCTTGCTCTGGAGTCATAGCTCCTCCTGAGGTCTCATGATCAAACCTATTGTTCTGAGGTGTCTCATAACCGTACTGGTTGTCCATCGTTGAGTTATCACCAACCATTAGGGTTTCTCCTGCACAAGGCAAGGACACAAGGTATAAGCAACCTAAGATAGGTAAAGGTAAACATCCTAAGGGAGACAAGTTGAAATAGTTAGATAACCGACTGCTAGTGGCTCTGATACCATGCTGTAAAGGAGTGAAACCACTCCTCTACTAGAAAGAAAAGATTACATCCCTTAGACAAACACCACGTAAAATTTTTCACAAAAGGGATGAGAATCAATTCATTTCACATGTATGTATCATTACACAATGAGTAGCAGCGGAAAATAAATATTATCTAACCATTTACAAAGCTTTATACATCACATCACCATAAAAGGATTTCTAAAGGAAAACTAAAAATATCGCCAAGGACAAGCTGAGGGTCATCTAACCACCTCTTCAAGCCTCCCAAAGATCAGCTCCTAGGTTGTTGTTGAAGCTACTGTCCTCGATCTAACCTGGGGTTGGAAGCATACCCCACAAAAGAAGAAACAAAAGAGACAATCAGCAAAATGCTGGTATGTGTATACTAAAAGAAACTTTGAGCAATTTAAGAATAAAGGGACTACAAAATGTAAAATGCTTCCCATACAAGAGATAGGGACTACCCACATGGGCATAAAAGAATATGATCATAACCAAAAAGATAAAAGAGAATACTTGCCATAAACAATAAAATTTTGTGCAACAAAAGCACATAAATAGGTAGTAGGGCACACACCCCACAACCAATCATCAAACCTGCATGCATGTGAGATAAGCATAGTCCTAGAAAAATATAAAATACAAAGGCGGCCAAGGCTTCACATCCTTGAAAACCTGATAGAGAATGACTCACCGTCAAACTCCCAAATATATATAAAAGTTGAGCCAAGGCTTCACATCCTTGAAACTCGGGTATGGGGCACCACCACCACCATCCCATAAACAAAATGGGCACACACCCAAAACCAAAGTAATTTACATTATTCTAGTGCTACTGATTCACATTGCATGTAAATATAGAGGCAAGCAGAAAAATATAGTCAGATTTAAACAATGTTGCCATCACACAATGGACAACACAAGCATATAAGCATAACCACTTCAAAGTGGGCATATAACAATAAAAGAGACCAATCATGCATCAAGATACATAAAAGATAGATCAAGAGAATATCCATGTACAAAACATGTAAGATAGTTCACACGAACCATGATAACAAAAGATAAGACATTTTGTGTAGGCAAAAGTCAAAAGAAAGATAAGATAGGTGATTTGCTCAACATTGAGTAATAGGGGATACATCATACCTTATTAACAAAATCCAACAGGTTCAAAGCACTTCTAGATCCAAATCAGGTCACCAAAGAGCCTAATAAACACATATACCGATTTTATGTCAATTTCATATATATATAAACCAAACCCTAAAAACTACCTTTTTATTATTATGTAAATTAGGTTATGAAAACTATTCCATATTTTAGGTTATGTTATTACGAGTCTAAAACATATTTTATTATATTTTTCTGACTTATATATTATTAGTTATGAATTATTCAAGTTTTATCTTATTTAATTAAATCCATAAAATCACCCTTTTAAAACATCAGATTCGGGAAACAAAACCAATACCAAACGAAAGCTTGCATTTTTCTGAATCCAACGAATATTTTTCCATAATTTTCTGATAAGCCGATAATTAGTTATCAATTTTACAAAACCGACCAATGACAAAATTCCACGTCAGACTAATCGATTGCAAACAGAGAAGAGAGAGGGAGAGAGAGAGGGTCGCGGCTCTGAGTTGGCCCAATCAGGGATGGCCAACTCAGCCGGCCTCTCATCCAACTCAACCAACCCAGGCGTAAAGCAAAGCAGATACTACGAAAAGACGAAACTGTCCCTCGCGAGAAAAGAAAGGAAAAAGAGGCGATGAGGGTAGATCCGGGAAAGCGCATCATCATCTTCCTTCGCTGCTCGAACGCCATGGCGGCAGCAGGTGGAGCACTGAATTGGGCAAATTCGAGATACACTACGAAACTCGAAAAGAAAAGATGCGAAAGAAAGGAGATGCAAAACCGAACCTGATGGTGCTTGTAATTGCTCCGGAGATGGAGAGGATAAGGAGAGAATGCCGCCGCAACCTCTGTTCCAAAACGAGGTTGCAGGTAACCAAAGACGGCAGGTCGAGAAGAATTGAGCGAGGAAAAACACATCTAGGGAAACCAAGAAGGCTTGGGTACCCATATATATAGATGGGGGTTCGATTCGAGACCAAATCACAAGCCGACCGGGATCCCAGTTGCACAAGAATTGGGGAAAATGTCAAACAAGGAAACTAGATCTCGAGTAAGCCATCAATAGATGCGGAAACTTCTCAGGAAACCAATGCACTTATTTTCGTGAGAAAAGACCAAGAATCCGCCGAGAAAACCGAGTTGCAAAGAGACCACGTCGGCGCGACACTGTTCACGCGTGAGCCGTCTCCTACCCAAGGTAGGAGACGCAATCCAGCCCGCTGAAGCGTGATCCGACGGTCCAGAAGTGACGCGACATAAGGAAATTCGGGAATCAAGGAATAGCGTGACAAAATGAAATCCAAATCAAAATCATATAAAGTGCAAATACATTTATTTCCCTTCTTCTCTCTCCTCAAACGAGGGTCCAAACATTATCCAAATAAAACCAAATTTTGCACTGAGGTTAATAAAAGCATTTAGATTCCGAATATAAAATTAGATTTGCCTTTTAAGAACTTTTAATGTGTCAAATAAATAAATTACTATTTTCTCTTCCCTCCTTAATTAATGGCTTTAGGATTATCCAAATTTTATGAAAATTGGCACACAAGTCTTAATTAATGTGTAGGATACGAATTTGCCATCAATTTTACATTTTGGAGTTGTTTGCATATTTATTTAATATTTTGAAGGTTTTATCCACTTTCTCTCTCCTGATTTCCCCCTTAAGCAAACTTTCTCCAAATTGGATGAAACTTCACCCAAAGGGTATATTTATTATGTAGATCACGATTCTAAGATTATTTTCCTCTTTTGGTGTCATTTATTATATTTATTTATTATTACACTTTTAAGTAATTTCTCTCTCCTAATAATCAAACATTATCCAAATTAGTTGCAATTTTGCCCAAAGGCTTATTTTTATATTTAGATTACGAATTTGGAATTATTTTTCCAATTTGAGGACATTAAATATTTTATATCACTTTATTGACCTATTTCCTATTTTATTTAGATAAGGATATTAATATATACCATCATCTTCCACTTTAAATGTTACTTGGTCCATAAGTTACTTTTTGGTTAAGTAAACGAAATTGAGTATCAAATATCCTAATGGGTTTCCAAATATAAATTGTTTCTAATTATATTCTTTACTCATTATTTCCCATATTACTATTAATTTTGCAATTATCTTCTCCTTTATACAAAATTCGGATTTTCCCTTATTTCACTTATCCTAGAAAGTTCTAGAAAGCTCTAGATGAATTATTTTATTCTTTTCTATTATTTAGTGACAATTTATACTTCAACCCTACATTAAGGTTATATGAGGAGGTATTTATCCAACTAAGTTCTTTATTTGCTTATTATCACCTAATTGAGTTATTATTAAGCACTTAATTTTTTTTTTGTATTCCCTTTATTACATG
This sequence comes from Alisma plantago-aquatica, assembly GCA_963693085.1. Classification (NCBI taxonomy): domain Eukaryota; kingdom Viridiplantae; phylum Streptophyta; class Magnoliopsida; order Alismatales; family Alismataceae; genus Alisma; species Alisma plantago-aquatica. The sequence goes on from OY856410.1 coordinate 196,927,462, forward strand.
TATTAGCTTATTCTTGTTTGGCCAAGACAAAAGGGTAAAACTACTAGGCTAGGGTTCTAGTTCTAGTATGTTACATAACCCTAGAATTTTTGCTTAAGTAATTTATTTACAAACTTGTTCTAATATTTTTAAAAGTAATTAAGACTCTTTGTGAAGTTTATTTTCAAGTGTGAGCTTAATTGCAAACTATTTGTGCAATTTATGATAGTCTAAGTGTAAAGTGCAATTTACCTAAGATAAGGGGTTATATTGCAATATGTCACATGTTGAACGTGTCCTAAGTGTTTTATATCATAAGAGATACAATGATGCTAAGTGGTGGCTTGTGGAAAGCCTAAATTCCAAGTTTGAGCTTGTTTGAATAATGCTAGCGCCTTGTGTACCAATTTTGGTACAAATTGTAATTTACCCATAATGTAGGGTTGAGATGAAAAATGACCACCTTTTGAGTGTCCCTAATTCCTCTATGTATCATTTAGAGGAGAGAGAAATAAGGAGACACCATGTTTGAATCATCTTTGAGTGATGGTACTCTTGGGGATGAAGAGACCAAGGGATGATGTATAGTTGAAGCCCTTACTTGAAGTTATATCAATTTATAGACTTGATATGGGAGTACCTATCGGCCAAGGAGCCATAGAGGGTATTCCATATCGGTTTGTGAACTCTTGGCAAAGGCCATGACGGCCTAATCACCTCAAGGAGGTGATCCATGATGAGTTATATGCTCCTTGCAAAAAAGTGTATCGGTTTGCATAATTTGTGAGATAAAGATAAGATATCTTATCCAACAAGATAAGGGATGGCTGAAATATCATCTCTAGATTATCCTCTATACTTTTAAATGTCAAGATATACATGTGTACATGCATGGACATGTGTCAACCATGCATGGCCACTTGTCACCTAGTAGTATGTGGTGATGACACCTCTTATACACTCTTTCTCATGAACCCCAAGTATATATATCTCTCCTTTCACCCACTAATGAAAGTTTACAAACCCCACAACTCTCTTTCTTTCAGATATCATGCATACCCTCTCATATATCATGCATACTAGCTCAAGGAGAAAGGGGAGCTCAAGCACAAAGCTTAAGGTAAGGTCATGGTCATCTTCAACCTTGGTTGAAGCATGATTCTCAGGTTATAGTTATTCCTCTCTTTTCTTCCTCACCAAGTTCTTAACTATGGTGATTCCTTGTATATGGAGGAGTTGTGAACAAGCCTTGGACCTTGGATAAGCTCATCCTCAACCTTAGGAACTTGAAGCTTTGGATCTTGGAGCTTTGAAGTTGTTCTTGGGGCGGGTTATATAACTTGAACCCAACTATGTTATTATTAATCTTTAATTTTGTTATACTTGTTGATCTACTACCAATTACGAATTCTCTTGCATATTGACGAATCCATGAGTTCTATTATTAACTTATAACTGTTTTCCGTGAACTAGAACAGTAAGAATAAGAATCTAGAGGTTGATGATGATGACATCATCAAGGTTCAACCTGATATTGGGTTGAAGTACCTCTAACCCGATATGATGGAGTGAATACACCATTAACACGGTATGGTAATGAGTATGTACCTCTTGCACGTTATGATGATGAAGTGCACACCATGTGCATGATATGTTTTTAAGCATACACTATGTACATGATATAAGATCAAATATACACCCTATACATGACATGGAGTCAAGCATATACTTTAATCTAATATATCAAACCCTAGGTGATAAGTAATCTGACATGTTGATATGCATACACTATAAACATGGTATGGTGAGGAGTGTGTACCTCATGGGCGATATGAGTGAAACATATACACACCATGAGCATGATATGGGGTCAAGTATTCACCTCCTACATGATATGGTGTTAGGATTATACTCTAACCCGATATGGGTTGAAACCTTAGATGGTGATATGAAACCCGATATGATAAACCCAAGATGATGGGTATCTTGATATAGAGATAAGTGAATATCCCATTAATGGTATGAGTGATACCTACATGTACCTTGTACACAATATGAGGTCAAGTTCATACCTCATGCACGATATGATGTCAATTGTGCACTTTAACTGATATGGAGTTGAAACCCTAGATGATGGAAGGAAACCTGACACACCCTATCATTTTGTGTAAAGGGTTATTGTGAAAAAGCTCAATTAGATATCCAACTTTTTATTCAATTATGTGATACAACTGATTCTTTAGAAGGTATGAAAAGATATGAGCATAAGGGACTTAACCGATATGCTAATCTGATATAGCAATCCAACATGATAACCCAATATACCAAACCAAGGTGGTAACCCGATATGGTATTGTGTATATATTACTCAAACGATACCATGATGAGGCATATACCCCATGCCCAATATGGTGCACTCCTTCTGCACGATATTGTATCAAACATACCTCCTATACCCGATATGAGGTCAAGCATTCAGCTCATACCCGATATGAAGCTAAGTATCTCCAACTTGAGATGATAAAATCTAAGTGATAGCCAACCTGATACAAGTACATGTTATGGTTATAGGGGATACACCCTAAACACGATATGATGATGAGGCAACACCACATGCCCCATATAGATGCACGATATAGTGTTGAGGTTACACCTCAAGCCCGATATGAAAGTATGATATGGTGTCAAATACACAACTTTATATCCAATATGATGGAAGCATCTCCCTTTAATGTAATTGATGGAGTAACACATGAATTGTGTTATGTAAAATAATACATTAAGACATAAAGAGTTTAATGCAGTGTGTTAAGTATAGGTAAATGTACCTTGAGAGAAGGATTGAGCCAAAGTATGATGCAATCAACCTCCTAATGAGGATAAGAGAGAAAATTTTATAGGTGTGATACATCATGTTAATAACCATGCATTGATACTCCTAAAATGAGTGGAGTATGAATTAGGGTTTGAACCTAGATAATATGATCTTGAATACTTGATTTGTTAATAAGGGGAAAACCTAACCCTAATGAAGGGTGATGGTATGCACTTAAAACCCTAATCATTTAGATTGAGAAACCCTAACCCTAATTATGGGAATGATGTATTTCTCTTATATCACATAGTGATGATGTGAATCTAAAACCCCATTCAGTTAAAAAGGGAAATCCTAACCCTAATAATGGGAAGGATATATTTTTCTTGAATTTCATGGTAATGTCATATACTGCTAGTGTTTTTATTATGAAGTGCAAACCATTCATGAATCATGAGATGATGAGCGTATCCATGTATGAGCTATGATGTTCTAAATGATATAGATTTAAATGAGCCTTGTGAGCCATGTTAAATATTTGTACAATAAGTATAATGATTATACAGTCTTATATCTTAAAAAATAGTTATTTCCTAGTGAGAGGTGACAAGATATAAAATGAACCATGTGATCTATGTGAAATACTTGAACAACAAATGTCATGAATACCTTGGTCTGAGAACCTAGAGGTAACAGTTACCTGTTATAGAGGTAACAATGTTCAGTAATGATGTAAGGGTTTGAATACCCAGATCCAGTAATCATGATGATGATGATGTTAAGGGATAAGAATCCCCAGTAATATGATAAGGGATTGGGATCCTGAGTGTTATGTATCTAAATGTGTTCCAAAGATTTGAATAATACTTGATAGATGTATTACACCTTTCTTTGTAGCATTTGTTTATGATTGATGCTTATAACTTGTTTTATGCTAAAAGAATATTGTAATGCACTTAATATATCATTAGAACCATAAAATGTAGTTTCCCTGACCATAGATCCATTTAGTATCAGGATTTGCTGAAATCGTGAAATGGGTATTTCCCACGGGATTACCTGGAGCACATATTTTTTAATATGCGGGGGTGTGAACTTGGACGGCCATATGTTGACTGATCCCATTACATCCACAATCTTAGGAATTTTCTATATGCCATATCATGGCTCGAGTGCGACTACGATCGTAGACTCAGTAATGAGCATGGTGAACTGGCTTGTGGCTCAGATTATGGCTATATGCCATGACTCAATAATTTTATAATTCGGGAAAGCTACGTGGTCTTCTCCCAAAGAGAGTACATGTTGTGGATGTAACTCTATAGCAAAGATGCCGCTATACCCCGACATACTATTTGCAGTTGACACAAGATGTCTTGCCAATAGCTGACACAAGATATCGTGCTAAGTTGTCTCATACTGACCGAAATGAGTGAGGTCTTGATAGCCGGCTCTGCCATTGACCTTGTGTGGTACTGATGCTTAACATAGTCATGGTCAGTTGGAGCATGAACGGTATACTTCATTTCCTCAGGACATAAGTGTGATTGTAAATATGTAATCAGCCGTGTATCATATTTACTTAAGGATCGAATACAGAAAACATTGGTTGATGTACATTTCTTTTATACATCTTGATTGGATAGATGTTATACATGTTTCTTTATATTCCTTGTAAAGTGAATAGATGATTTATTACTCTACCATAGATAGATGCATTATTTTAAGAGAAGATATTACTTTGTTCTGCTTATAATAGTGATTAATCATGCTTTTTTATATAAAAGAAACTCTGCTTAATTTTATACTTCTCACCTATGATAATAATATTGTTTGCGGAGAGTTATATCTCTCACTGGGACAATTGTCTCACCCCATAGGATCCATAATTTTTAGGTAGATGTGCACAAGAAGGTACAGACCGTTCCAAAAAGAGAGATCAACAACAATAGGGACAGCAGTAACAACTCAAGTTGAGTGTACTGTTTGTCGTGTCTTGTAGATAGAAGTCATATGTGTCGTCTCTGTACTCTCAGGTCCTTGGAGTCAGTACGTAATGGTTTTATGAACAATATGAGATTTTAGCATGATCTCCCCGAAGTTATGTCATTTATGTATAAGTTTTGGCAAAGTAACTGTTATATGTTGTCCTCAAGGTGAGATGAAACAGTGTATGTACAATGTATTTCATGATATGTATAAAGTTTTGGATCTTTCAGTAAGAGTTTCCTGGTAATGGATCTCCTTGCAAAATGGTTTTAATTTTTAGAGATTTTCCGTAATCCTCTACTTATGGTTATTCTGCAATTAGTTACTGGTGATGGCTTGATTTGATGTCGGGTCGATACAAAGGTCTTGAGCTATAGCAAATGGTGGACCATCCATACAAGCTACCAGTGACAAAGATAGAAGAATGGGATGAAGCTACCATGAAGAAAGCCACCTTGAATGGAAGAGAAATCAACATCCTCTATGACACCATGACCTCCACCGAGTTCAACTGGATTTCTTCTTGCGAGACAGCCTATGAGGTATGGAGAAAGATATGCATCACTTATGAGGGGACTCAACAAGTGAAGGAAAGAAAAATCTACATGCTCAATGGGCTACTTGAGAATTTCAAGATGGGAAAAGAGGAAAAGATAGCCAACATGTACTCAAGGCTCAACACCATTGTGAATGGTCTTTCTATTCTAGGACATCCTATGAGTAGAGGAGAGATTAATGTAAATATCCTTAGAACTCTCCCCAAGAGATGGGAACCCAAAGTGACTTCCATTGAAGAAGTAAGGTCTCTTGATGATATTCCCATTTAAGAGCTCATTGGAAATCTACAAGCCCATGAAGTCACACTTGACAAGAGAGAAGAAGTTGAAAGACAAGAAGAGAAAGAGATAAAGAGAATGAAGACGGATAAAATGAAGGCTCAAATTAAAGCTATTATGGGACAAGCCTCTACATCCTCTCATGTTGAAGAAGATGCCATGTACTCCAAGGGTAGATTCTATAAAGGCAAGCATTCCTCCTCTATCCCGTGCCTCAAGTGTGGAAAGAAGGGTCACTTTAAGATAGATTACCCACAAGTCAAAAGAGAAGAGAAGTACAAGACGAAGGAGAAATGGCACTCAAGCTCAAGTGACTCCTCCAACTCAAGCTCGTGAAGATTCAAGTGGAGGATCAAGCTCAATCTCTAGTATTGAAGGAGAATGTCATTTTGCTCTTATGGATTCTATAAGAAAATACTCAAATGAGGTAAATCTAAACTCTTTAGATAAAAAAACCCTTAATTGTTATCATTAATGCTACTCGTGCCTCTCTTAAGTCTTCTAAAAGGAAAAGGAAAAGGCTTGTTAGAATTGTTGATAATATGCATGTAGAATTAGATGATCTTGAACGTGCTAATACTTGTTTGCTTGATGATAAAAATGCTTGTCTTAGTCAAGTAGACTCTCTTAAACTTGAAAATTCTAGCTTGCTTGATAAGATTAGATTTCTAGAAGCTCAACCTCTTATGAGTAGTGCTAATGTAGAGCATAGTAACATTGTGGATTCTCTCATGCATGATATTGATGTTCTTAAATCTAAAAACAAGGACAAAGATTTTGTTTTGCAAGGATTAGAATCCAAATATGGTGTTTATCTTTCTAAGCTTGCTTTGCTTGAAAATGAGAATGCTTCCTTGCTTGCTAGAGTCAATGTTCTTGATTCTTGTTCTAGTTCTACTAGTAGAGAGAATAATGTTGCTGCTCTTCATATTGATAGAGATTCTAATTTAACTAAATCTCTTTGCTTAGTAAATGATCTTTTGCATGCTATAGATAATATCAATCATTTGTCTTCTACTATTTCCTCTCTTGTGCATGATAATCATAGTTTGAGTTCTTCTTTGCAAAGATTCTTAGTTGGTAATAAGGATCTTAATGATATCCTACATCATACTACTAAACAAATTGGTAGACATGGTTTCAGGTATGACAATAGCCAAAGGAACAACAAAAACAAAGGACCTCCAATCTTTCATGGAGAATCCTCTAGTTCTAAGTATATGGGCACATGCAACTATTGCAATGAAATTGGTCATTATTCTACTTGTTGTCCTTTTAGGAAAGCATCCAATAGCAATAGGACTTGGGTTGCTAAGATAACCCCTTCGGACCCCAAAATATGATTGGGGACCATTTCATTTTTCTTCTTGTAGGTATCTTGATAATGGATTGACATGAGCTATGGATTTGCAAATTGACTTCTCAACCCACATGAAAGAAGAAAGGTGAGATGTGTATAAGGTGAAAATAAGTGGAAAAGCAACGGTAAGCATAAATGTAATGTTCTTCTTGCTCATAACCAATCAGAACTTGTTTTTGTCAAGATAGTGTGTTGTATACATATGGTTTTTGAGTCAAAAGTGGTATTTTGTGTTTCTCTCCACACTCTTGCTCAAAAATTGTTTCTAGTGCATTACTAACTTGCTTATTTTTATTAAATATATGTGCTTTTTATACGACAACTTTGTCGGTCGAGTTTGTCCTATTTGAAACTTGACCTATAGGCACCAATGGGTGTTTTCAACAGTTGTCATCAGTCGAATTGTCAATACACAGAACTCGACCGACAACATTGTGTACAGAATATGCAGTTGGCATTTTGGATGAGAATTTTCCTCTCAACTAGATTTTCTCAACGAAATGCTTTATTCTTTGGCACTCCCTTGGTACCTTTATATATGCTCATTGCCATGTTCTTCAATTGCTTTTCTTGCTTAAAACTCTATCTCTCTAATTACTCTAAGTTGGTATATCTATATCTTACAATTACTTGCTTTGAGTTGTTTTGTAGGTTTTGATGATAATCTCCTTAGATCTCTTGGTTGTGTCTAAAATTGCTTTCGTTGTACTCTAACTTGCTACATCTATCTAGCTGTATATCTTGTTTTGATACAACCTTGAGGTTTTTAGTGGTAATCATCCTTTGGTAATGATGCATATTTGTTAGTGAGTTATATCCTTTCATGCTTCTAAATTTGCATATCTCTTTGTTTGGATATATCTCTACATCTACTCATAGCTTGGTATTTAACTTGTGCATCTTTTTCTATGATCTAGATCCTACTAGTAGTCCTAAATTGTGACATCATATACTAGTAGTTCATATACATTTAGTTCTAGCCTTGTTTATCAAGTGGTATTTAACCATATGCTATGATTGTATCTTATTTCATACTTGCTCAAACTTGTTTCTTAAATTGCATATCTACTATCTTGAGTTGCTTACATAACTTTGTGATGCAGGATATATAGAACTACATTATATGTATAATTTGGAGCATACTTGAAATTTCATGCATATTTTGCTCCAGTTTCAATTTTTGGTGCAAGACTAGTATTTTTATGCAGAAATGGCCTTTTGAGCAAGACTCGTCACTTTGCCATGAGCCATGACACTTTTTGGGCGAATTTGGTTATCTTGAGGGTCAAAATTGTGATTTATTGTTTTTCTACAACACTTTATCTTGGTTTATAGGTTGTTCAAGTACATGCTTTAACTTGATTTTATTCTATGCTTGGACAAGCCCCTAGTCGTGCTCTTCTACTATCTTTATATAACTTTTTGTTATCTCCTTTCCTTTAACAAGTGGTGTTTCTTATTTCTTCATACCCTCAATTTTTGAAATGACAAAGGGGGAGAAAGGTATGTCTTCTTTTGACAAAATAGGAAGAAGGCATGTCTTACATGAAGAGGAGAAGTATGGCCATGTAAGGGGGAGAAGGTAACAGGGAGAAGACATATAAGACATAGTATTCTATAAATGTTATGAAAGGTAACCATGCAGGAGAAATAGCATCAATTGAGGGAGAGTATGAGAAGTCCATTAGCATCAATTGAGGGGGAGCATATGAACTCCATTCCATTGAAACCCCTTGGTTTCTCCAAAGGTATGATTTTACTTCAATGCTTTCAATACATTTATGGAATGGTTTGTCATCTTCAAAAAGGGGGAGAATGTTGACTCAAGGTATAAATTTACTAAACCCTTGTTTTGATGATGACTAAACCATTCCACTTATTCGGGTCTAATGCTTCTACTTGATTGGTTTTACATTAGGTATAGACATACTCCAAATGTCCTAACTTGCGCATATCAAATTGGAGAAAAGACAAGTCAAAGTCAATGCAAGTGCACATTTTTAGAATATGATGTAAATTCATTAGAATCATGTTGTAAATCACTTGTAATGGTTGTATGACTTATAATTAAGCTTAGAAAAAATTAGGAGCACTTAGATCAAATTTTTAAGCACTCAAAAGCCATTTTCTAAAATTCACAACAGTCAACTCAACCGATCTTGATTGGATCTTAAAAATGACTTTTGATCGGTCAAGTTTTTATTTCACATAACTCGATCGATCCCTCTGCAGACCAAAACTGATTTAAGTGAATCGCTTGAGTTACCCCAAGACAAACTCGACTGATGGCCTAAATTGATCTTGTCTCTTATTGTGATCGGTCGAGTTAACTTTATAGAAACTCGACTGATTGCACTGTACGGAAAAGTGTAGAAAAGTGTTTCTAGCCATTGTGGAGTTGTAACAAGTGAAAAGTATATCTGTTGCAAGCCACAAAACAACTAATTTTCATTCTTAAGTGTTCCTAAAGGCTAAGAGACATCCCCAACTATAAATAGGACCCCTTGGGCTTCATTCCAAGGTTGAGCATTCAATGCAAAACTCTATGTGAGGTTCCTATTCTGTAGTTGAGTGCTTCCTACAGCCTCCTCTATCTCTCTAAGCTTAATCACTTACTACATTCATTAGAGTGAGTAGGAAATATGTAAGAGAGATAGTCTTACATGTATATCTTGTGAGGCTCTCACTTCCACCACCTCCCTTTCTCTCTTTTCAACCATGAAGATGAAGGTTCGATCTCTTAGCTAAGAGTGGTGAAGAAGAACAAGGAAAGGAGTCCCTTGGTGAAGATCAAGGCTGAAGATTTGGAGCAAGAGTGGATACGACCTTGGTAAAGGCAGAAGACTCCTTGCTCAAGTGGGTAAGTCCTTGGTGGAAGCTTCTCCGAGTGAAGGTGAAGTCCAAGGCTGAAGTTCCAAGAAGAGTGGGTAATTCCTAGAAGGCTGAAGAATTGTGTAAGAGTGGGTAAGTCCTTGGAAGAAGGTAGAAGACTCTTTGCAAAGTGGGTAAGTCAGTGGTAAGGTTGAAGACTCATTGTATTAGATAGGTAAGTCCTTTGGTTGGACATGTATTATAAGTCTTATGAATGAATATAAGAGTGCAATGGTTAAGAAATCCTAGAGGATGACCTCTCTAGGTAGTGGATTGACTCACTTCTAGTTTTAAGTGTGGAACCACTCTACGTAGCTTGTCACTTGGTGTATTTTCAATATTTCTCTCCCTTGCTATGTATGTTTTAGTTGCAATCTAACTTCCTATTTAGGCAACCTTATCTTGTGATATATATTGAAGGTTTAATAAATTTTATTTAAGTGCATTCAACTCTATTCACCCCCCCCCCCCGAGAGCATCCAATCACCATCTAGGATCCAACACTCATCAGGGTGATTTCCAAATGAAAATAGATAGAATATGAAGAATAAAAGAACTGAAAGGATGAAGCTAGAGTCATTCAACATAAATCATTTTAAGTTAATTTTCTCCTCTTTTTGTAGGTTCATTGTCACAATTTGTGGTATTAGAGATATAAGTTTACTAAGTCTACAGGGACATAGGATTAGGGTTTGTTTATGTTCTAGTGTCCTCTAGTATATCTTATGGTCACTTTTGACTATGAAGAAGAAGATGAAGAAGAGGAGAAAAGATGTATGTGAACACGAGTAACATGTTGTCGAGAGCAATGTTGCTACACCAGGAGGTGGTGTAAGGAGGCAAGAGAGGGCTATGCCATGCCAGAAATGCCTCAAGTTGACCCAGCCAATGTAGCCAACCCTTCTTTCCAATCCAAGTTTGGACAATTTATGGATACAATGACACATGGTGGATAGGATGCCTACAACCCAAGTTACCCAACCTAGGACAACTATCCCTGGTATTGATACTCATGGTTCTAGGAAGAATTTTAAAAGACTCTGACGTGTAGGGGCGTTGGAGTATGTTTGTACATATGATTCAGCTGATGTATATATGTGGTTGATTGAGCTGGAAAAGGCCTTCAAGATCCTCAACATCCCTGAAGAGGATCAGGTGCAATATGTTGTGTAACTATTGAAAGGGAGTGTTAGCCATTGGTGGGCCATTGAAGAACATAAAAGGTCGTGTGTTGTGATTACATGGGAAGAATTCCGATGAGAGTTTGTGAGTTGGTACTTTCTAGAGACTTATTTGGATGAGAAGATTGTACAGTTTGAGAAGATTCGTCTGGGATCTATGTCGATCAGTGAGTATGAAGCTAAGTTTATTGAGATTTTGAGGTTTTGACGACACATGGTAACAATGGACAAGGAAAGGATCGGGTGCTTAAGAAGGGTTGAAGTACTGTGACAATATCGGTGTCGTCTTTAGATAATAGAGGGAGGTTTGACACATTTGTGGAGTCAGTTAGGAGGGTGGAATGATCAGTTACGGAGAACTATGAGTCAAATGCCAAGAAGAGGCATGCACAGTACCAAGGAAAGTCTTCCGGAGGCTTTAAGAAGCCTAGATCCTCAGCACCTCAGTCTCTTCACTTGTCAGTAAATCACTCGTAGTGGACACAGAGCATAGGAAGAGGTTGTAGCTTTCTAACAACAGGAGCTCACAATGCAACATCAATGTCAGTGGGGGGGGTCTAGGCCATGGTATGAGAATAAAACTTGTTTCAAGTGTGGACAGGATGGGCATACCAATGAGTTAGTCAGAAGAAGTTATTGAACCTGGGGTCATGATAGATCAAATGGAGTTATTTCATTTGTATTTGTCTTCTTCATGTTTTATATTTGTTGTGGTTGACCCGGGTGCGATACACTCTTTTATCACTAGAGAAATCACAGCTAGTGGTTCCTTGCTTGTTAGTCCTAGATGTGATAGTCTTCATCTAGAAACTCCTCTAGTTGGTTCCCCCAAGCTATGGGAAGTGTGTCCATCTGATGTTCTTTCTTTTTCAGGATGCAATATTCAAGTTGATCTCATATCGGTTGACATGCATAGATTCGACATGATCCTTGGGATGGATGCTTTAGAAATGTATCAGGTGTTCTTGGACTATAGTGCCAAGGTAGCAACATTCATTGACGGTGATGTTTCATGGGTCTTCCAATGTGACATGAAGATTCTTCCGACATGTCTAGTTTCACCTATGACATTAGAAAAGCTACTGAGATAGGTTTGTGATTCATTTTTGGCACATGTCGTGGATACCAAGCAAATAGTCCTCGTATTCAGGAAATGCTATTTGTACAGGAGTTTGAAGATGTGTTTCCTGATGAATTTCCATGTGTACCCCCTCCCAGAGAAATTGATTTTGAGATCAATCTAGTTCTCGGTACGTAGCCTATAGCATAGACATCGTAAAGGATGGCACCCGAAGAAACAATTATAGGAATTTCTAGAGAAAGGTTTTATGAGACCGAGCAAATCTCCTTGGGGTTCCCCCATTCTGTTTGTAAAAAAGAGGGATGGATCAATGAGGTTATGAATTGATTATTGACAGTTGAATAAGATGAACATTAAGACAAGTATCCATTGTCACATATAGATGATTTGTTTGACCAGTTATGAGGTGCCACAGTCTTTTCTAAAATAGACTTGAGATCAGGTTATCACCAGTTGTGGATTAAGGAAGATGACATTCCAAAGTCAGATTTTAGAATGAGGTATGGTCATTATGAGTTTTTGGTTATGCTATTTGGGCTAACCAATGCACCAACAAAATTCATGGATCTAATGAACATAGTTTTTAGACCCCATCTAGATCAGTTTGTAGTTGTGTTTATACATGACATCTTAATCTACTCTAGAGATAGCCAGCAGCACAAACAATACCTACATCAGGCTTTGTCTTTGTTGAGACAATATCAGTTGTACACAAAGTTTAGTAATTGTGAGTTCTGGCTAAAGGAAGTGAATTTCCTAGGGCATGTGATATCAGCCAGAGGAGTCTATGTAGACCCAAAGAAGGTAGAGTCAGTGCTGGAGTGGGATCAACCAAATACACCTGTGGAGGTTCGCAACTTCCTAGGTTTGGTAGGATATTATAGGAGGTTCATCAAGAACTTCAGTGCAGTAGTATTACCCCTAATGAAGCTTACAAGGAAGGATGTGTCGTAGTATGGAACAACAGATGTCAGCATTCCTTTTTTCTTCTGAAGGAGAAGTTGACCAGTGCACCAGTGTTAGTTCTTCCAGAACAAGGAAAGGGTTATATTGTCTTCTGTGATGCATCCAAGAATGGTTCGGGTTGTGTGTTGATGTAGGATAAGAACGTGATTTCTTTTACTTCGTGACAAGTTAAGAAACATAAGGAGAACTACCTGGCGCATGATATGGAGTTGGCCGTTGTAGTCTATCCTTGGAAGATATGGAGACAATACTTGTATAGAGAGAAGTGTCAAATATTCATCGACCATAAGAACCTACAATATATCTTCTCAAAGAAGAAGTTTAACATGAGGCAGTGATGTTAGATGGAATTAATCAAGGAATGTGATTGTACTATAGTTTACCATCTAGGGAAGGTGAATGTGGTGGCAGATGATTTAAGCAAAAAGTCTTCTTCTTCATCATCTATTGATCTGACACAGTTGAGTACTTTGGTGTGCTATAAGAGAGATATTTTGGTCTCCTTACGTCAATTGCATGTACAATTAGAGGTGTCCATGCTAGCATGATTGTTGGCATACTTACAAGTGAAGCCGATGTTGAATCATCAGATCAGAGATGTGCAGCAGAATGATACTACAGTACAACATATCTGAGTAGAGATGGGCAGTGAGAAGCATGATGACTTCCATGAATCTGAGGATGGAACAATATGTTATCATGGCAGGGCAGTTGTTCCAGATGTTGATAATCTGAGGGTGTTGGTTTTAGAAGAGGCTCACTTTTCTTGTGCACTATGCATCCAAGTAGCACCAAGATGTATCTGAATATGAAATACATGTACTGGTGGCCAGGATTAAAGTGTGATGTAGCTGAGTTTGTGTCTAAGTGTGCAGTGTGTTAGCAGGTTAAAGCTGAACATCAAAAACCTATAGGAATTGCAACCATTGCCTATACCACAGTGGAAATGGGATCATATCACAATGGACTTTGTGGTTGGATTCCCAGGATAGCTAAAGGTCATGATTCCATCTGGGTGACAGTAGATAGGTTGACTAATTTAGTACACTTTCTTCCTATAAAGACAACATATATGACTGAAAAGTTTGCACGTGTATGTTAATGAGATAGTACGTTTGCATGGTATCCCAGCTACCATTGTATCAGAAAAAGGTCCTCAATTCACTAGTCACTTTTGGGAACATCTGTAGGTATAGATAGGTAGGAAGTTAAGGTTCAACACTATGTTTCAATCATAGATAGATGGACAGTATGAGAGGACAATTTAGACTTTAGAGGATCTGTTGAGAGCTTGTGTGTGTTACAATTTTTAGGCAGTTGGGATATACATATCAATTTAATAGAGTTTTCCTACAACAAAAACTATCAGAGGAGCATCGACATGGCATCATATGAGGGATTATATGGGAGACATTGTAGATCTCCTTTTTGTTGGTATGAGATGGAGAAATATCAAATTTTGGGTTCTGAGCTAGTGCAAAAGACGACAGAAAAGATCAAAGAAATTTAGAAACAACTGAAGGCAGTACAAGATAGGCAGAAGTCTTACACTAATAATTGTCATATACCTTTAGAGTTCCAAGTGGTCGACATGGGGAAATATCAGGTTTTGGGTCCTGAGCTAGTGAAAAAGATGATGGAAAATATCAAAGAAATTTAGCAGCAACTGAAGGCAGTACAATATAGGTAGAAGTCTTACACTAATAACCATCATATACCTTTAGAGTTCCAAGTGGTTGACATGGTGTACCTTAAGGTATCTCCTTAGAAAGGTGTTCTAAGATTTAGAAAGAAGGGTAAGTTGGCTCCCCGATATATGGGACCTTATCATGTAGTTTCATGTGTAGGGAAGGTGGCATATAAGTTAGAGTTTCCACCTAAGTTTCCCAAGTTACATCCAGTGTTTCATGTCTCTATGTTGAGAAAGTGTCACCCTGATATGGAGTTGACTCTTCGGCCTCTTGAAGTGGAGTTGGATAATGATATGTCTTATGTGGAAGGTCCTGCTCTGATCCTGGATAGACGGATCAAGAAGTTGAAGAAAAAGGACATTATGTTTATGAACTTTTTGTGGCATCATCGTGGCATAGAGGAAGCCACGTGGGATCTTGAAGACAAGATGTATAAAAATTATATATCTCTTTTTACGTAGGATTTCAGGGGTGAATTCCATGTTAGGGGTTTATGGTTGTAAGACCCCTAACCTAGATTTATGCTTTATTGTGTTTACTTTTTGTAATGAGATGCTTAAAACTTAATCTAATCTCTTGATATGCCCTAATAACATGTGACATGCTTGTATTTCCAATTTGGTCCAATTTGATTAACGTTTGAACCATCTTCTTTATATATGAGCTTGTTTGGGCCAAAATACAATTTACCCATGAGTGAGGGTTATCTTGCAAAATGTTAGTTGTTGAGAGTGCTTCATGTACCTAAGCATAATGAGAGAGAATATGGTGCTATGGGGTGCCTTTTTTTAATAATGATAGATGATGTGACATCATATGGTGATATTAGGGTTTACCTTGTTGATATGATAACTTTGCTAGGGTTTTAGTGTTGTGACCACTACATCACTCTTGGATGAGTGTAGCAACCACGAAACATACCTTAAGTGATTTTGTTTTGATCATAATGACCTAGAGATGGGTTGGTCAAAACAGTTGGTCCTTTAGTGAAGTGTATTGACCATATATATATCGTGACCTAGAGTTTTGATCATTACAAGTGCAAGGAAGTGTTTCAACCAAAATGAGGTTGTCACATAACTTGGATCTTCAGAGCTAAGGAGTTATGATCTTGAAGCTTGGTTGGCCAATCAATCTTGCATGTTGAAGATCTTGTGCTAAATCAATGTTTTGGTGGTGATTCTTCTCTTAGTAACTGATCTCTTTCTCTTGATCACATTTTCCTTTTCTAAAAACCATATCATCTTCTTCTTCCTCTCCTCCATTAGGCTATGGATCATCCATGGTGTCTTTTTTTGGATATCTCTTCTTCACAAGGGTTAGAGACCATGTTTTGACATGGTGGTACCTGATTAAGAAGAAGACCTCTTCTTTATCTCTTAAAAATTGACCTAGGGTTTCTTATCCCCTTTTCTTGAGCTCTCTTGTGAACATGGTATTCTATTCTTTGGAGGTGATCTTTTGGTCATGGAGTAACACTTGGGTGGAGTTCTCGTTTTCTCTTGGAGCTTGTAATTTTGGAAAGCTTTGATCATCAAACCAAAGGTGGGTTATATAACTTTTCCCTCATCTATTACTTGCACCTTAAACCTGATTATATGTTGTTCTTCTAAATCTTAAAAACGTGTTTCAGTTATGATAGAAGGAGAGATAACATTTTAGGGTTTAATTTTGTAATATTCTCAAGAAGAATACTCTTTCTTATAAACCCTAAAATCCTTATACCCTATTTGGTGGTGATTGAAAAGACTGACATGTTTCTTTGGATCTTTATCTATGGGACTGTGATACTTTGTGTATTGTTTTTTTACACTTGAATAACAAGAGATTTTTGGGTCTGTTTACACATGCAAGAAATCCAATTTCTCTCTCTAAACATAGTTCTTTTAGTAATCTCCTATGACTCATAATTTAGGGTTTGATAAACATCTTAGTATAGAGTGTCGTCCTTAGTTAATGTTTGGTTCTCCTGGTTTGATCATCTGTTTCGACCAGGTTTGAATCTATTATGGAGTTGGGCATAAGGCTGACCTATGGTGGAGACAACCCTTGAGCTTCCTCTTGGGTAGTGGGTGGTTGTTGCGACCATAAAACCCTAACCCTATGAGGGGTGGTCGCTACACACCATACGGGATGTAACGTAGTGTTGTTGCTTATTTATTACTCTATTGGTTGACGATGCAATTAGGATGGTGAAGTGTGATGGTTGTAACATTTGGCTAGGATCATGTAGAGGTTATGACATGATTGATCAGGTACCTTAGTCGTTACACTTGAGTTGGTTTCAATCACAACACATCATGAATGGATGGTCGACACACCTTAATGTAGTAGATGTCGCAACATAGTGTCACAGTTGCAACACTTTGTTGAGGGTCAAGATCGACACCCATGTGTTGTGAGGGGTCGAGACCCATGTGTTGTGAGAGGTCAAGACCCATGTGTTTGGAGTGGTTGAGACCCAAGTGTTATGGGTGTTGGAGACACCTATAGGTGTTATGGTCGTAACACCATGTTACATGATTTAGGTTGACACACATAGATGCATGTACGTGATCGCTATATATAGCATGTCACTATACATACTACACTATTGACTGCAACACATGCATATGGTCTATGGATGATGATATGATGGTGTATAACTAATCCTTATAAATGGTGTTTAATTTTAATACTATGTAAGTATGTCGGAGGTGATGAAATTAGGGTTTAGAGGTGGAGGGATATTATGAAACCCTAACTGACTACACATGGAACCCTAACCCTAATCTTGTGATATTGTGATGTATGTGTTTACTCTATTCTTATATTATCATTATATGATGGCATTATCTCTCTCGTACTTGTGTAACCCTAACCTGCAGGTGAGATGAATGCCATAGCTATGAGAATGCTATGTTGATACCTATGTAATACATGGTGTTGGTGATTATGAGTATTGTTGAGGCATATTGTGATATTGAATGTGTACGAATTTTGTGATTTGGTCTAATGATCTGACAAGTGTCTTGAGCATAGTTTGAGGAGGATTCCTCTAGAAATGTGATTGAGGGATTGATATCCCATAGTGATGAGATGTTAATAATGACCTTACAAATGGAAGTGTTACAAGAGCCGTATGATGATGAGACAAGTTCTCACTTTGTACATTTTATATCTTATGGAGTTGTATTCTACCTTAATTTTGTAGTTTATGCTTAGGGTTTATATGTTGTAACTTGATTGATGCATTAAAAGATACCCAATCGGAACATCTAATCAATTTAAACCCTAATCATGTAGTTTTCATGTACCATAGATCCATCTTCAGCGTAAGTATCTTGCTGGATGGTGAAACGAGTAACTCCTACGGGAAACTCAGAGCACATATTATTAAATATGTGGGTGAGATATCCCCTTGTATCCTTAAATTGTTCTTATATAATGGTATGGTAACTTATTTTGAACAGCCATGTGTGAGCCTGTTCTCTAGTGATGTGCCATGTACCAAGGTAGGCTAGTTGTTTTATATGACCATATCTTTGACTATGAGTTGGTGTCCATAGGACTATAGTTTTGACTATAAGTTGTTGTTTTGTAGTCTGAATGATATATCATTGCGTTGCAGACTCAAACTGACTGAGTAGTGTAGGTGATGATAGTAGAGTTTGTCTCTTCTATAGATCTTGTATGGTACTTATTTCAACTTATTGGTGGTCAGTTGGATTTGAGTGGTACGCCTCAAATCCTTGGGGCATAATAATAAAAGTGATAATATAGTTGTGTAGTATATTTGCTTAAGGTCAAATATGAATCACATTGGATGACACCTACCTTGTTTATCATACTATTTAGTTTATAACAGTTATACATGTTCTTCATGTTTCTTCTAAAAGTATAAAATGTTCTACTGCTCAGTTATAAATGCTTGACTACTCAAACAATATTTATTGCTTTATTCACCTACCCTATTGTATTATTGTGCTTATAATAGATGACGAAGGAGTGTTATATATCTCGTTGGGACTTTTGGTCTCACCCTGTGGATTCCACAACTTTTTAGGTGGTCGTGCACAAGGAGGTAGAGGTCATGCAGCCGATGTTGAGCAGCAAGGAGAGCAGTAGCTGTCAGATGGTTGGACATGCTACTAGTGTTTTGTAGTAGATTCCTATGTGTCATCCTTGTACTCTCAAGTCTTTGGGGAGATTTTGTTATTTTGTATATCGACACATAGATTTTGACTGTATGCCATGAGTGTATAGAAATGACATGCATATATCTAAATAGGGTGTAATATGTAATAGTGGTGCCTTGATAGCCTTGAACATGAAATGTAATATCTTTTGGCACAAATTAAATTCAGATGTCCTGAGTTTGGGGCGTGTTCATTTTTTTTTAGGCAAGGTAATGATATATTGAATAAGCCCATCAGCAAGCAAAGACCTGCTAATGTGAAATAACAGCATAGAGTTTGTAGAGAAAGAAAATAAGCTGAAAGTCGCTCGGGGGAGGCACCCCTTAAAACAAGCCTCTTTTTAAATTAAAAAGTTTTTGCAAACTAGGAAATGATACTAAAAGTGCTGAGCTAGCATGGGATGGAACGACACTATGGTTGTTCCACAAGACTGACACCCGTCTCATCGTCCACCATGGCTTTTGGATCACATAGGAAAGCTGCTTCTGATTCCGCTGCTTCAGAGTTACCTTCGCTTGATTGCTCTTGGGAAACACCTGCTATTTTTCCTACAGATTGATAAATATGTGAAGATCGGCATCGATATCATTTAAAATAGTCTTAACCATTTTTTTCTTGTTGTTGAACATCCTATTATTTCTTTCCTTCCAAAGATTCCAACAGATGGCTGAGAATAGATCATTACTTTTGTGCTGCCTGTAAAGCCTAGATGGAGGAATATGAATTGGAAAAATAGATTCCTAGAGATCAGGAAGACTATTTCGCAAGAAGTGTGAGATGATAATTTGAGAGAAAGGGCATTTGAAGAAGATGTGACTTCTTGAATCCTCATTTTGCTCACAGAGTACACATCTAAACGGACCTTGGAAGCCCTTTTTTTATGATTTCTCCTGTAAGGAGCTTATTGTGGAGGAGAAGCCATAAGAATGTTTTATATTTATGTGGCCATTTTTGTTTCCAAAGTTTAGATGAAGATGGGGTGATACCTCTGTAAGAAAGAAAATTGTAAGCATGTTTCACTGAATAATCCTTACCCCATTTCCAATAGATGTTATTTGAAGTGTTTTCTTCTAAAGAGGTTGAGATATTGCTGAGTTCATGTTGACTTAAAACAGAGAGGATACATCTTCTTAAGGAGTTTGATCTTTTGCTGGTGATAAGGGAGAGGGATTTATCAATTTTTATATGGATGAGATTTTTTGGAATAGCCCATAATGTTTTGAGGTTTATAATTGAATTGTTATTATACCAATGGTCTGACCAAAAAGAGATATATTTATGAGAGTGTGGAGGGGTATTTAGCAACTGTTGAATAGTATTGATGTTTTTATTTATGTATTTACAAGGGGGAAGCAGATTTCCTTTTGATTTGATGCCAAGGCGGTGTTGAGCGATAATATTTATGCATGATGAGATTTGTCCAGAATTTTTTTTTATTTTGGGTGAGGCAATCTATAATTTTGGTAATCAGACAAAGGGAGTGTGTTTCAAGGTTTATAATCCCCCATCCACCTTGATCAATAGGAGCAGAGATTGTTATCCAATTAACCAGGTGACAGTGTTTCCCCAATTTATCATTTTTTTGGGTATTATTCCAAAGGAATTTTCTCCGAGTTTTGTCCAAGATGTGTCTGGTCTTTGAGGGCAAGGGAATGCAACTTAGGAAGTGTGTTGTTATAGGAGTGATGGCACTATTAAGGAGGGTTAGCCTGCCCGAGAGATTAAGAAAATTGTTTTCCCATCTAGAAAGTTTTGAGTTTATTTTTGTTACAATGGGATTCTAAATAGCATTTGTGATGTTGTATGGAGTGATGGGAAGGCCCAGGTACTTGATCGGAAAGTCCTCCAATTTACATTTAAGAAAATCTTGCATAGTCTCGAGGGTGGAATGATGGAGGTTAACTCCAAAGATGGAAGATTTTTGAATGTTAACTTTAAGACTAGATATGTAGGAAAATAAGCCTATAATCCTGAAGATGTTTTGAACCGAGGATAAATCAGGAGAGGAAAAGATGATGGTGTCATCCGCAAATTGAATAATATTTTCCTTGCAGTCCTCAGGAGAAGAAATGATATTATTTTGAACGCCTAGATGGATCATCCTGGAAAGGAGGGTAGTAAGGATGATGAAAAGATATGGAGAGAGGGGGTCACCTTGTCTAAGTCCATTTGTATTATGGAAATAGCCAAAAGGGACACCATTTATGATGGTAGAAAAGTGATTTGTGGAGATGCAAGCATAGATCCAGGAGATCCATTTATCAGGGAAGGCAAAACCTTTTAGAGTTTTCAGCAGGCAACTCCAGTTTACCAAGTCGAAGGCTTTCTCAAAATCCAATTTGATAGCCAGAAGAGGAGTTCTGTTTTTATGGCAGAGATGGATAGTTTCATTGACCATTAGGAAGGCATCTTGGATGCTCCGGTTTTTTAGGAAGGCTGATTGGTTTAGAGGGATGATGTCGTTCATTAGAGGTTTAATTCTATTGGCTAAGGTTTTAGCAATGATTTTATAAGAGGTATTTATAAGACTGATTGGTCTGAAGTGCGTGATTAAATCAGGTTTGTTATTTTTTTTATCAAAGAGATGAATGTTTTATTTATGTATTTTATGATGTTTTGGGGGTTTGGACTGGAATGAAAGGCTGAGATAAGAGCAAGAAAATCATGCTTATAATGATTCCAATTAGTCAAGTAAAATTCCACATTGAGACCATCAGGTCCAGGGGATTTAACATTGCCTAGATCGGAAACAGTAGATTGTAATTCCTCTAAATTGAAAGGTTTGATAAGGTCAAGGGGATTTTGGATTTTGTTTTGGCAGATGGAGTGCCATTGAAAGTGATCAAGACCAGTCAGATTGTGATTTGAGTTGAAAATATTTTGGAAATGGTTTTTTATGTGCCTAATGATGGTTTCTTTATGGGAAGTGAGACTTCTGTTTATCTTGAGGTGTGTTATATAGTTGTTTTTAAATTTTTGATTGCAAATTTTATGGAAAAATTTTGTATTTTTATCTCCTTCTTTGGCCCAAAATATTTTTGCTCTTTGTCTCCATTTTGTTTCTATTTTGTTGTTTATGTTTTCTAGATCAGCTTTGAAGGATAGGATTTGAGCCGGATCAGCTGAAGGATCTTTTTCTAAAAGCAAAAGTTGGTCCTCTAGGTTTTTTTTGTCATCCAACAGGGTCGAGGGATTGTTGGTCAACTAGTTTTTTATATGTTTTTTGATTTTTTTTGTATTTGTCAAAATATGAAGACCCAGGTTAGTCGAATGTGAGCAAGCAAGATCCCAAGAAGCAAGACAGGAAGAGTTGAAACTTTCATTTTGAAGCCAGATATTTTCAATTCTAAAAGGGCGGGAGCCCCAAGAGGAAGAAAAAGTGTCCATGATAAGGTGAAAGTGGTCAGAGATGGTTCTGTGAGCAATGTATATAGATGAGAGAGGATGTTTGTCCTCCCAAAGGTTTGAACATAAGAAGTGATCTAGTCGTGCAAGGGTTTGGTTTCTAGACCAAGTAAAAGAGGCATTTGAGGGAGCATGGTCGATAAGTGAGTAGTCAGATATCATCTGTTTAAATTTTTTGTCTACAGAAGATAAGGGGGAAGGGGAAGGATTTGTGTTAAGTCTATCAGAGATTTGAGTGACTAGATTAAAGTCCCCACCTAAGATCCATGGTAAACTGTGATAGTTTATGAAGAGGCTGTTTAATTCCTCAAGAAAGAGGGATTTGTCTTGTCCTGGTTCTCCGTAAATACCAGAGAAAGACCATAAGAAGTCGTCAGAAAGATTTTTGAAATCAATAGTAATTGAAAAATATTGAATTGAGGAATTTTGTAGCATGAGGACCTGGTTGTTGTAACCCACAAGAATGCCACCTTTGAAGCCCTTGGGAGGGAGTTGATACCAGTTTGTGATTCTATTTCCTCCAATCGTTTTGAGGGCAAAAGGAGTGAGGAAGGTCTTTGTTTCTTGAATAGAAATAAGGTCTATTTTATTTTTATAAATATGTGATCGGATTTTTTTCCTTCTTTGTAAATTTGAAGATCCACAGATGTTCCAAGTAGAAATTTTCATTTATACAGAAAACAAAGGGAGACTAAAAGATAGAAAGGCAAGATTAACAACGTCTGTTTGACCAGCCCATATAAGATTCAAGGTCATTTAGGATATATTGAGCATCATCTTCCTTCTCAAGGCAGAAACCAATCTTATTTGCAAAAGAAGAGAAACTTTTTAAGCTAGACCAAGAGGCTAAATCGTCTATAGTATCAGGCTTATTTTGTACTTTATTTTTTAAAGATGTAGATGTAGAAAGAGATGATACCGAAGAATCAAAACAGATAGAGGAGGAAGGAGAAATACCTTTCTTGACCCTGTTTGAGATACTTGATCCATTGTTGATAGAGAGGTCGGGCTGTAGAATCTTTTAGATGTAGTTTGTGTTTGTTTTCTGCAGAGGGCTCTTCTGTTCTGCACTCTGCAGGGAGTCATCCTTGAAGTGTTGAGAAGAGTCTTGAAAAGTAGAGTTTTGATTTGTTTTATCTGGAGAATGCCAACTTTCCTTTGTGGATGAAGATGAAGGACATGATCTTTTGAGTGATGGGATGTTTGTTGTAGGGAGGGGAAGTATAGGAGATCGATTTCTCTTTTTGTTTTGTGCTGAGAAAGCTTTGTCAGGGG
Source organism: Alisma plantago-aquatica (assembly GCA_963693085.1). Taxonomy (NCBI): domain Eukaryota; kingdom Viridiplantae; phylum Streptophyta; class Magnoliopsida; order Alismatales; family Alismataceae; genus Alisma; species Alisma plantago-aquatica. Next base: position 196,951,089 of record OY856410.1, read on the forward strand.
GGTTTGAGGGTTTCCTAGTCCATACTTGGCTTCTGATCTAGGGGGGTCTGGTGAGTGAGGGGTGGTTATAGCTCTTGTTAGGGCTAAACCATGATGGCGGATGTGAAGAGAGGTCAGAAAATGTAGAACAATGTAAGGTGGGATGTTCAGATGCTAGCTTAAGATGGTAGACCGATTCACCAATTCTAATGTTAATGCAAGGAGGGAGGGAGATAGCAGCTTTGACTGAGAAGAGATAATAGGCTTTAATGTATTGAGTGGGATGGAGAATTTCTGGGCTGATGTATTGAAGAGTAGCCCCTATTGAATGAACTATCCCTCTGAAGATTTCTAGTTCCCACAAATGAGGAGGAAGGTTTGAAATGGCAACCCAATCAGAGCCACCCGCAGGGGCTGGAAAAGAACCAGAGTCAGCTGACCATTTGGAAAGGCGAGCCATGATGAAGCTGGATCCACAAGGGATGGTAAGAACTTGATTGAAAATGTGGGTAATCTGAGTTCCTTCAGGGACAGTGTAAATAAGCTGGGTGGGCAAGAGTATGTTTGGTTTTAGGATGGTATGGCCGGGAAGAAGGAGGGCTAGAGCTCTAGTGATGTCAAGAACATTTATGAGGTTGTTGTCAAGATTGTTTTCAATAGAGACTAGGATGCTTCTAAGGGAGAAGACCTTGAGAAGACGCATCGAATTTGCAGGAAGATCCATGGTGATGGCATATTCCAGGTGTTCAGGAGTCTTCATAGTATGTGCGGGGGAAGGTTGATTTTCTTTGTGTGTTTTAGCATGTGGGATCTTGGACAAGGGGGAAGCTTTTTTAAAAGGGAGCTTGGAGCAGTTACTTGACGAGGGTTTTGAAGAGGGAAGGTAGGGTTTTGAAAAAGACGGTAACATTGAGTTTTCGAGACTAGGGTTTGAAGATGTTGCATGATCTGGCGGGAGATTTTCAAGGCATGCAAAAGGGTTGCTAGAAAGGCAATGATTATGAGCAGACATAGAAAGGGGTCTGTTGGCAGGAGGATGTCGTTTTAGGACCACTGAACCATTTTGGAAATGTGAGAGATGTCTAAAGCGGGAGTGCATGTGAGAGCTATGTGGATTTAGCTGTTGTCCAAGACTGTTTGGAGAAGGTCGCTCCATGCAGTGCCTTTTTATGTGCCCTATGAGACCACACCTGAAGCATGCAAGGCGAGAGAAACATCTGGAAGAGGAGTGGTTGTTTCTGAGGCAGAAGCGGCAGAAAAGAGCTCGAAAGGACTTTTTTGGGGGAACCTTTCTCCAGATATGGCCAGAGGGGTTTTTCTCCAAATTGTCAATGATGAGTGGGGAGGATTTTGCTTTCCCCAGAACCGGAAAAGAAAGATTGAGTAGGTCAAGGTCCTTAGGGATGATTTCTCTTATCAGGGGAGGTTTTTGTGCAATGGTTTTGTAGAGAGATGTGAGTTTGAGGTTGGGGACCTTATTTTTAAGCAAAGGAGAAGGTGAGGGAAAGAGTTTGTACCTTCCTGCAATGGAGCTTCTTGGTTGAAGCACAGGAGATGAAACCTCTTCTTCATCATCTTCAGACCCGGAAGAGATGGAGATGGGCGTAGACTTTACACCTATATAAGGTTGATATTCTGCTCTGACAAAAACTTGATCCGCTGAATCTGAAGACGACGAGCTGTCCTGATCATATTCTTGAAAAGAAAAGCGAGAGCAGATGGGGATTGATGGTTGAAGTCTCTGACTCAAGCCTGGAGAGTGCGATCTGCGTAAGGTTGAAGAAACATAGACTAATCCGGTTGAAGCTTGAGTTCCGATCACATCTCCGGCCAGCCGTCGGAGATAAGGAGAAAAGGGTTTTTTTTTCCCTAGATGGTGTCCTCAGGAGGTGACCATGATATCGTAACCTGAAATGATCAGTGACCGATGTTTATCATACAGATGCCAGGGGAGATATCGAATTTGTGGTATATCCAAGCTCTAGGAAGCGGGATGGAGGACGAGAACTTTGCATCAGCCATATGAAGCTCAATGAAAGGGAAGCATGAGTTCATAGTGGTAGGAGAAGGAGGAGCTTTTGGAGAGCTTTCCGATTTGTGTAGTTTGTGACTCTGAAGGGCACAACGGAAAGTCTTAACCTTTCTAGATTTTTGCATGTGGTTAGGTCTTGATAAAGAGGCAAGGATGAAGCTACCACCAGTTCTCATAATGAGAAAAGATCTGTTAGGTGAATCTAGTAAGGAGTCTAGCTGTGAACGCCAAAGTTGTATCAGTCCAGGAAGCCGTCAGAGTCTGAGGAAGGAGGTCTTGCCGGCAAAGGGAATGAAGTGGTGCAATCAATGAGATGTTGGAAGAGAAACCGCTAAAGGGAATGTTGCAGATAAGAGATGGGATCCAATAGTTTCACAGGGAAAGAAGGGTCAGAAAAGCTGATGAATCATCACATTTAATGGGAATGTCTGCAGAGACTGAGAAACAAGGCAACTTAAAACATTAATAAACTATAGAAAGGCAAGGATAAGCCACTAAAGAAAAATCTCAGTAGAAGATCATTTTTGGAATTAACGATGTTGCATAAAGCCGAAGGCGATGAAAAACAGAGCGATCAGGTAACAAAACTAGGAAATACGGGAAACCCTAGAAGGATAGCAAAAGAGAATAGGTGTAAATTGAGAGATGCAAGAGAGAAGATCCACAGAGATGTTGCAAGCCGAACAAACCAAAGCAAGATTTTCCCTGAGCTGGGGAGGAGAGACTATCGGAGATCACCTGGGGTGAAGGGAGCAGCACAGGGGATGACGAGAACTAGATGGAAACTTCTAGAGAGAAGCCAGAGCTTTCTCTCACTAACTTACCGTTGTCCGCTGCTAGAGAGATATTTTTTGGGGTGTGTTCATGATATGTAACATCTTGAGAAATTGCATTACAAACGGTTTTAATTTACAACATTTTATGGTAATATGTTTGTTAAAGATAATTTCATGCTTTGTTTTGAGTAATCTCACTTTGTGTTGTGAAGGGTCCTTGTTTCGGTTGAAACACTTCCTTGCACTTGTAATGATCAAAACTCTAGGTCACCATATATATGATCGATACACTTCACTAAAGGAAAAACTATTTTGACCAACTGACACACTTGAATTGTGCGTTAAATGCAAGTGCACGTATCGAAGTAATATAGGCTTTGTGAGGCCCGAGTCGAACTCAGGGAAACGTAAATTCCAGTAGACTACTACTAACTAGTCACGATCAGCTAGACCGATTGGAAAAGATGATTGTTGGTTTTGAAACAAAATAAAATTCAAATAAAGAGAAAACAAAAATGAGCGATGATTAAATGTTAAGTTTAATCAAATGGAATGGGAATCCTTAGGGTTACGGTTTCACCGTAAGGTCTTGCTACATGCAATTCTACACAACTAGAATAATTCATGTCTTATCCTTGATTATGGCCTATAGTCAGAATTGCTTGCTTCCACAATACAATTCACTACCTAGTTCTAGGTCAGTTCCACGTCAGTAGTAACTTATACCCTAAATCTAAGTGCTTTAATGAATTCTCTGGGTATCCACCATTAATCGTACATTACCTTGTCTAAGGAATTTATTAGTTAATGTGTTAATCGTGCCTTTTCAACCACTAATCCTCCATCAAGAGAAATTAACTATGGGGATCAAGCATAGTAAATTGTGATAGAAACACGATAACATATCAGGGAGATTGAGACAAATTATGATAATCAATGTAAAATTGTCATATAGTGATTCCCCGGGCTACTCCCAGTCTAAGGATAATGGGGATTAGCCCCACATGTTCATCTCAACGATACACATGGAGAAGAAAGAGGAAAATGTGGTGTGACAAATGAGAATATGATGTAACCCCTGAAACGGAGAAGATCCAAATGATCCTCGATGCGAGATGCACGTTCTGCAGCCTTCCGGTGGTAGAATCATCTGTCTACAGCTCTGGAATCATTCGAGGTGTAGCTCTGGGCTCTATTCTTCTCTCTCCTTCCTCCAGGACTTGTGCAGTTGAGTGCAACGTGATCCTTCACTTTGGGTCGCCTTTTCTTCTATAGGTATGACTTACGGCCGCCAAAAGATCACAGTCGCTCGATCATGGAAATTTTAGGTGAAATCTTGATTCGACGGTGTCGATACCATCGATGGGGTGTCGATGGTATCGACACTTTAGGGTGTAGTTCCATCACTAAAAACTGGGATCAACCTGGATGATTTTCCTCCGCCTTGGTTACTGTTGCCTTATCGATAGTATCGACAGACCTGTCGATGGTATCGACAGGTTCTGGAATATAAAGTACCTGAAACAGAGGGAAAAACACAAGTCAATCCATGGAATTTATTAATTCATTCAAAATAGGATAAAATAAGATAAATTTGATGCATACAATGCTTATAGGCTAAAGGAGTTGAATCATGCCATTATAGTCACAAAATGACAAATAACGACACAAAACAAATATGAAACAAGCCTATAAATGGACTCAAAAACCATGCATCAAACTCCCCTAAGCTTGAGTCTTTCTCGTCCTCAAGCACAAAACTATAAAATTTGATTGAGAGGGTCAACTAAAGAACATAATCACATAACTGATATCTCAGTATGATTACCACCTACAAAACACATACCGATCCTTACCAACCACGGAACGATAACTACCCTTTAGGTGACAATAATCATTCATAAAAGTTGTCCATCCCAAGATCACGAACACTATCAAGTAAAGCAATTAATATAATAAAATCCTCAGGTTCAGGCTTGGTTCATCTTGTGATCTCCTATCTACGTTGCTCATTTTCTCTAACTACCATCTAAATGGAAGCAACTCTCCTGATGTACATGAACGAGGAGAAAATCATGGGTGGCCTACCACTTAGAGCAATGGGTGGATGGAATTGGTGGTTGTGGAAGAAAAGGAGGTATAGTACAGTCGATCATGCGAAAAACAAAAATGACCTATCATGATGAGAATGCAGATGAAAATGTCCTAATGCTACATTTTTGGTGGAATGGTGCATGCATTATCATTCTGTCTCAAAGTGAGGTGGAATATCTAAGAAAACTACACCATGTGCTTGTTCTTTTAATATGCGGGTGAGAACATGTTCCTTTCTCCCTCTTATTCATACCTACTTCTCAATCTTTTTTTCCTCTCTTTTTTTATTATTATTTTTTTATTTTTTTCAGGGACACTCATTTTCATAAATGGCAAGGGATTATTTGTTGGGATTCCTTCTTTTTACATAACTTGTACATTTGATGCATTCTATTCAGAGGGTATGGAACAAGTTCACCACCTATAATGTTTCAGAAGAAAATAAGACACATGATGTGCTATATGCTCAAAAACTGTGAATGCAACTACATAATGACAATTATGCAACTACCATGACATGCACCTAAGGATAATGTGCATGTATAACTACTCTCTACTTTTTTTTCTTATGCAAAACTATGTAGCAATAGCTATAATGCACTACCTATCTACATGGAATGCAATCAAAAGTGAAAGACAGTAATGTGCTCCCAATTCTTATGGTAGAGTATGAATGAAATTGCAGTGGATCAGATCACAAGACTAACTGACAGAACCTTCAGAAAGAATTATATGTCCCTCCTTACTGACTTGATTACCCATTAATCAAGGGATTTCTCTCTCTCACTTCACATTAAAGTCACATTAATGTTTGGTCGGTTTAGGATCAACATACATATCAATCCTCTAAACATGAACCATAAGGATATTCAATCATGTTCATATGTTTTAAAGTTGACCTACCCAATGAGTTTCATAAGTGATGTCCTCAAGTTCTCGCAAGACAAGCTTACAATTTCTTAAAGATTTTTCATTAAAATTCATTCTCTCACAAACCCCCAAGTGAAAACATCGAAATGACATGCAATTAAATTAGACTCCACTAATTACACTAGATAGATAGTGGATGGGCTGGGGTCCCAAGTAGGATGTTGCTCTTGGAATTTGATGGGAAAAATTTGTCCTCCTTTTATAACAGTGGCCCGCGCTACTGTCGATCTGTCGATACTATCGACGGAGTGTCGATGGTATCGACATTACTGAGATGAAATTTTTTGAAAATCTCTAGACATCTCGCGACCATCGACGATGTGGTAGATGTTATCGACCTGCTCTAGTCTCGATCCTCTTTTGCTCTATTCCATTGTCGATACTATCAACGAGGCCATCGATAGTATCGACGGAGTGAAATTTCTATAGCTGCTTCACTGTTCCAAACTCGATACCAGCGACACATGTGTCGATGGTATTGATATCATTCCAGTCCTGCACACTCAACAAACATATCAAGCTATCATTTTTATAAACTAAGTACAAAATTAATGAAAACTACTTAGGAAAATGAAAAATAAAGCAATTAAACATGCACTCTACCAATCTTGGGTTGCCTCCCAACAAGCGCCCTTCTTTAACGTCTTAGGCTAGACATAAGGATACCTTTAACCTGGGTGGTCAAGGGATGTCTCTAATGATTCATTTGGCAATTTGAATTCAACTCTATCATCACAAATCCCAAGTGTCAACTACCCTCGCCCAATGGTAGTGATTACATCAGTTGTAGCTTGGAACAACCTTCCTAATAGCATCTTACATCCTTCCAATTCATGCATGTCCATGACTACAAAGTCAATAGGGAAGATGAATTTTTCAACTTTGACTAGCACGTACTCACATATACCTTGTGGCTTCACAATGGATCCATATGCCAACTCAATTATCATGGAAGTTTGTGTTGGCTTCTTCAATCCCAACTTTTGAAAAGTGGCAAATGGCTTAAGATTAATGCCTGCTCCTGAGTCACACTGTGCTTGTGGAAAATGTTGGCCACCTATGGAACATGGGATGTACAAACATCGTGGATCTTTCCTCTTCTTTGGCAGCCTTCCTTGGATTATAGAACTCACTGCTTCATCAACACACACAACATATGTATCATTGATTCGTTGTTTCTTGTTGATGATGTCTTTCATAAATCTTCCATATGAAGGAATTTGCTCTATAGCCTCCACCAATGTGGAGCTTCTGAAAGATCTCAAGGAATTTCTTGAAGTGCCTTTGCTCTTTCCTCGGCTTCAGACTATCCGGGAATGGCACGCTTGGCTCCTTTATGCACTTGTGTGGGGGAATATATGAAACTTTAGGGGTCTCCTCCCCTAAGCTTGCTTCAACACCACATTCTAAGATAGGATTTGGCACATCATCCATGGATGGCATGACTTGTGGCTGCTTCTCCTTATTAGTAGTGGCTACTCCACTACAAAGTAAAGCTTTCACCTGCTCTTCTGACATAGGAGTCTCCTCAGAAATCTGAGATGTGGGCACGGCAGTGGTGGAATCTTGGAGTGAATTGAATGGCATCCCACATCCTCCTGGCAATCCATGCAAACTGTGAGGGTATGGAACTTTCGATTTGTCCCCCAAGTCTATACGCATAATACTCCGCTCATGTATCTCCTCAACAGGAAGCTCTGGCCCTTTTTTGACTGACATGTATTTAACCTACTGATGTGGTTGAACGGGCTCTGCATTCCCAGCTGGTTTTCGTTGAATGATTTGCTTCATTGCAGCCACCTCAATTGCAATTTGGGTTATGGATGTTTCTAACATCCTCAGTTGTGCATCATGGCTCTGTATCCAAACTGGTTCATGTACTCACTATGTGACTATATTGTCTTGCCGAATGAGCCCATCAATTCCTGGTTTTGCTTCATCACCTGCTAAGCAATTCATTATTCTTTTCCTCTAGGCTAGGCTGCGGCTTCTGAGAATTTTGTTCCTTCCTCCAATCATAATTGTTATTTCTATATCCTTGTTGCTGCATATTCTTCCTCATCAGACCCATTACTCTCCTTCTCTAAGAGCTTCTTAGCTAGTAAGTCCATCTTCTCATTTAATGCTTGAATGGCCTTTGCATCACCTACAACTTTGACCTATTCTGGTGCATCTCTTTCACCCCAAGACTGCTTCTTAGCCATATTCTTTAAAATCTCCCGAAACTTGGAACCTTTGTTGTTTAGAAAGAAACATGTTCCCGCTGAGTCCAGATTACTCCTATCATGTTCATTAAGGGCAAAATAAAAGATCTTCACTTGAGTTTCTAGATCCAACCCATGATGTGGGCATCTTCACAGCATAATGTTGAAACGTTCCCAAGTCTCTGAGTATGTCTCACTGGCCCACTGTTTGAAGTTGTGGATCTTCCTTATAAGATCATTTGTTTTTTCGGGCGGAAAATACCTTTCAAAAAACACCTCAATCATCATATCCCATGATTCGACATATTCATCATCCAAATTGTAGATCCACTCCCTTGCGTTTCCTGCTAAAGATGATGGAAATAATTTCAGATAAATGGCTTCCTGTGGAAACCTATCCACCTTCACCATGTCATAGTTCTCTACAAACGTGCTGATGTGGGCCACTGGGTCCTCATTTTTGAGTCCATGGAATGCCTACAACTTGACCAACTGAATACGCCCTGGGTCAATCTTGTAGTTGGGTATGTTGATAGCTTGTTTCTTGATTGGCCCCTTCTGTGAAGAAGAAGAAGAAGCCTTAATCTTCTCCCAAATGGTATGTTCCTTAGCCATTTTGAAAGCCTCGAGTTCCTATTCAATTTCCTCAGGTGGCGTATTTATCAGTTTGTCTTCTTTACTCGATGGCGGAATCTCAGGTGTTGATTGTGCGTAGTCCGTACTACGTGTCCTCACCATGCACTAGTACCTAAAATATGAAGAATAAAATAAGTACAATGCTAGAGCGAATAGAGAATCTAAAAGATAGACAATTAAGTTCAAAAATTAAAATTGCAATAATAAAAAAGTGGCCTAGAGTGGCCGCTGACAGCACTCGTAGCGTTGAAATTTGTCGTTTCTTCGGCAATGGTGCCAAAAACTTGACACGCTTGAGATGTGTGTTAAATGAAAGTACACGTATCGAAGTAATATAGACCTTGTGAGGCCCGAGTCAAACTCAGGGAAACATAAGTTCCAATAGACTACTACTAACTGGTCGCGATCATCTAGACCGATTGGAAAAGATGATTGTTGGTTTTGAAACAAAATAAAAATAAAATAAAGAGAAAACAAAAACGAGCGATGATTAAATGTTAAGTTTAATCAAATGGAATGGGAATCCTTAGGGTTACAGTTTCACCGCAAGGTCTCGCTGCATGCAATTCTACACAACTAGCATAATTCGTGCCTTATCCCTGATTATGGTCTGTAGTCAGAATTGCTTGCTTCTGCAATACAATTCACTACCTATTTCTAGGTGAGTTCCACGTCATTAGTAACTTATACCCTAAATCTAAGTGTTTTGATGAATTCTCTGGGTATCCACCATTAACCGTACATTACCTTATCTAAGGAATGTATTAGTTAATGTGTTAATCGTGCCTTTTCAACCACTAATCCTTCATCAAGAGTAATTAACAGTATTAGAAATTAACTATGGTGATCAAGTATAGTAAATTGCGATAGAAAAACAATAACATATCAGGGATATTGAGACAAATTATGATAATCAATGTAAAATTGTCATACAATGATTCCCCAGGCTACTCCCGATCCTAAGGATAATGGGGATTAGCCCCGCATGTTCATCTCAATGATACGCATGGAGAAGAAAGAGGAAAATGTGGTGTGACAAATGAGAATATAATGTAACCCCTAAAATAGAGAAGATCTGGATGATCCTCGATGTGAGATGCACGTTCTGCAGCCTTCTGACGGTAGAATCATCCGTTTGTGGCTCTGGAATCATCTGGGGTGTAGCTCTGGGCTCTGTTCTTCACTCTCCTTCCTCTGAGACTTGTGCAGTTGAGTGGAACATGATCCTTCACTTTGGGCCGCCTTTTCTTCTATAGGTATGACTTACGACCGCTAAAAGATCGCAACCGCTCGATCGTGGCAATTCCGGGCAAAATCTTGATCCGACGGTGTCGATACCATTGACGGGGTGTCGATGGTATCGACACCTTAGGGTCTGGTTCCATCACTAAAAACTAGGATCAACCTAGATGCTTTTCCTCCGCCTTGGTTACTGTTGCCTCGTCGATAGTATCGAAGGACATGTCGATGGTATCGACAGGTTCTGGAATATAAAGTACCTGAAACAGAGAGAAAAACACAAGTCAATCCATGGAATTTAGTAATTCATTCAAAATAGGAAAAAATAAGATAAATTTTATGCATACAATGCTTATAGGATGAAGGAGTTGAATCATGCCATTATAGTCACAAAATGACAAATAACGACACAAAACAAATATGAAACCAACCTATAAATGAGACTCAAAAATCCCACATCACCAACCCATCTCTAGGTCATCATGATCGAAACAACAACACTTAAGGTATGTGTTGCGGTTGCTACACTCACCCAAGAGTGATGTAGTGGTTGCAACAGTCAAACCCTAGCAAGGTTATCATATCAACAAGGCAAACCCTAATATCACCATATGATGTCACATCATCTATCATGATTCAAACAAGGCACCCCATAGAACCATATTCTCTCTCATGATGCTAAGTTACATGAAGAACTCTCAACATGTGGCATTTTGCAAGATAACCCTCACTCATGGGTAAATTGCAGTTTGGCCCAAAACAAGCTCATATATAAAGAAGATGGCTCAAACGTCAATCAAATTGGACCAAATTGAAAACGCAAGATTTCACATGTTACTAGGGAATATCAAGAGATTAGATTAAGTTTTAAGCATCTTATTATACAAAGTAAACACAATCAAGCATAAAGTTAGGTCAGGGTCTTACACTTTTCTCCTTAACCCATGGGGAAAATCGATGCTACATGTGATTTTTTTCCTTCACCTTCTTCATCTTGCTCTAGTAGACAACCTACGTGTGTGAGAAGTAGGAATTGGTCAATAAGAGGGATGGATTTAAAATATTTCACCTAAATTTGGTTATCACAAGATGAGATTCATGATCAATTGCAGTAGAGAAAAGTGAAATCCACTGACCTACCAAGATTTTACAAAAATTACAAATTTGGTAAAGAACGCTCTACTGGTGGTGTTTTACCATTTTGAACTCTTAAGTGGTAACATACCAAAATCTACATCATAGTTTAAACCTCCCTTTCATTAGGTCCCTTTATAATTATAATTAGTATTATGTCATTTCCCTTTATTTCTGATGAATCGGTAGTTTTGGAGTCAAAAATCATAATAAGATGATAAATATATATTTCATGAGATTTTAAGATAGGTATTTTAGTATTTATTTGAGGTTAGTGATATAAATTTATCAATTAATAAATCATTACTCTAATTTGACACTCTACAATCATTCTAATTCTATTTGAGGAAAGGAACTCGAATGTAGGAAATAATGCATCAAAATGATTTAGAAATATTAAATACATTAATGGGGTACTTATCTTGCAAGTAAGGTAATAATACATCAAACATGATGAAAAGGGAAATTGATGGTAAACTTGGACGTTCATATCCTAATTAGTCTACATGTAAAATTTCAAGTCGAAGGAGCACTAGTTGCCCTCTCATCTAATTGATTAAAAATCTATATCCTTTATACACATTGATGTATCAAATGTCAATTAATGTTATAGTTCATTCTAGTCTCCTTCCTAGCATGTATTTCATGGATATTGCTTATGCGAATGCCAATATCTCATGACCAGGCCAGCTTCTCCCTCACACATTGTGGGTCTATCGCCCTGTACTTCCTCTTCACCATGTAATCAACAAAACCTTCTCGTCCTTCACTTCTTCTCTCCCTGGCCTCCCTCTTCCTCCACATTCCAACAACCCAACACATGTAGACTCTACTTTGAACCTTCCCCTCCATCTTCCTTGACCTCCCTCGAGATCCCTAGATGACCTTCATCAGACCTTGCTACTTCCTTCCTTGAAATCAGGATAGGGTCAAATTTTGTCAAGGCCGCAGGGGCATGAACGCCACACTAGTGGATGTTGGCTAAATTTGACATTAGCACATCTTGTCTTTTGATGATGACAAAAATTTCTTATTTTTAAATTTGGCAACTATTTAAGTGTTTTAGGTATCAGCTACATCTTGAGAAAGATTAATCCAGATTCGAGATTCAATTGCTTAAATTGTTGTTTATATGCGCTTATTTGTAGTACAATTGTACAAGTGTTTAAATATCATGTCAAATCAAGCTATGGACCAACCCCACCTATCCCAAACCTATTCATATGTCTAAACTAAGTTTAATATAGGTAGGTTACATTAGAAACATTAATACTTAGGTTTTCCAAAAATTTGTAAACTTATTTACAGGGAATTTTTTGTCGAGAAACTTGGCAACCGAGACAAATCCAGTCAATGAAATTGTCGATCGAGACTCCCCTCAGTCGAGCACCGGAAGAACCTTTACAAAACTTAAGATCTGAGTCATCCTTGGTCGAAAATATTTTTGACCGACACACTCCTGGTCAAAGAGCTTGTGGACCGAGGAATGACCATTAAGCTATTGACGATGTAGTTAGAACAAAACTTAGCTGTTAGAGTTGAGTTGGACTCTTAGACCGAACCGGTCAAAGAATTTCTCGACTGAAACACATCCGACCAACAATTTTTTCGACCGAGAAGGGTTCTAGAATGCTAATTTTATTAATGAACAAATTGGTCATTGCACCTACATTGACTCAACTATAATGGCTATTTCTTGTCCTAGAACACTCTAGACACTCCCCTAAGTTTCCCTAGACACTTATAATCCACTCCTATAAATATTAATGATCATAGGACACCCAAATCACAACTTGCACACTTGAATACATGAGATCTTGAGAAAATCGAGCTATAGAACCATACTTGCAATCATTCACAATTGTTATTTTCATGTCCTTGCCTTAGCTTAGCCTACCACCACTCAACCCTGATATGTCCTTCATGGTTTGGTCTATAAGCTTGATTCATAAGGACATTGTTGAGCATACTTGGTGCATTCATTTCTCCTATCCTCATTCTACTGTTGTGTAACTTGATTGGGCTACTCCTAGGATAGGAGGTTTTCCAAGTCTTCAGAGAAGAAGGAGTCTTGTCCATGTTCTCTTTCGTCGACCGTCAAAGAAGAGGTGTTGATCTAGTGCTCTTCCAAAATTGTGACATAAGAGGTGTTGAGGTTCTTTTCCCAGTTCGTCAAAGAAGAGGTGTTCGGTGCTCTTCTATGTTCCTGAAAGAAGAGGTTTGGTTGGTTCTCTTCCTTGGCCAGTAAAGAAGAGGGTTTAGTTGTAACAACTACTTTGTAATTTGTACTAACAGATAAATCAATAAAATTATTTGTTACAAATCCTAGTTGGAAACAACTAGGTAGTGGACTGACGTCATAGAAGAAACCACTCTAAATCTTGTCTCATCTTTGATTTCTTGCCTATCACTTTTATTTGCTAAAATATTTTATAAAGCCCTATTCACCCCCCATAGATCTTTCCATTTGGTATCAGAGCAGATCTTCAAGGAGTCCTAACAAATTTTGAAGCATGGGAGAGAACGTACTCAACCACCTCAACTTGGAAGTATCACACGTGGGCTGGCTGCCAGTGTTCGATGGATCTAACTACACCTACTGGAAGAGGAGGATGCAATTCTACTTTAAAGGAATTTGCTTTGAACTTTGTAAGATGATAGCTCATCCATACATGCATCCAACCACTGAATTAGAAACATGGAATCCGGATATGGTAAAGCAAGCTACACTAATTGCAAAGGAAGTAAGCATTCTTTATTGTTCTTTATCTATTAGTGAATTCAGTCGTATATCCTCATGTGAAACAATTCATGAAATTTGGCACAAATTAGTTGTCACACATGAAGGAACTACTCCATATAAATGCACTAAAATTAGTATGTAAAAACATAAATTTGAATTATTTCGTATGCAACCTAATGAAAGTATTGCAGAAATATATGCTAGATTTTCTAACATTGTAAACAGCCTAAGTGCATTAGGAAGAACATTAGCGAGGAAGATCAAGATTCCAAGATACTTAGATCATTGCCTTCTAGATACAAGTAAAAGGTGACTACTATCAAGGAAGCTAATGATCTCACAACACTACAGATGGAGCAACTGATCGGGAACCTAGAGACACACAAAGTCACTCCAAAAGAAGAAGAAAGAATCGAGGTTGAACAACAAAGGGGAGGAAAGAAGGAACTTGCTTAAACTGTCTCCAAGACACCATTAAGAAATTCCACTCAAGAAAACAGTGACACAAGCAGTGATGATGAAGAAAACGCTCTAATTGTAAATAGTAAGAAATATAAAATTTTCATTCTTCCATGTGTTTCGAATGCGGAAAGAAGAGTCATGTGAAGAATGAGTGCCCAAAGTTCAAGAAGAAGAAGTCCTCATTCAAGAAGAAAGATAAGGGAGAAAAATCCTACAAAGCCGCTTCGGATCAATCAAGTGATGAAAGAGATAGAATGTCTCATGGAAAGAGAAGATGAAGAAGAAACCGATGAGGTAGATATTTTTAAATTATGTAAAGAATAATTAGTTACTGGTCTTGAAGAAATTCATGCAAAATACATTGACTGCAAGAAATAAAAGAAGAAACTTACTAAAGTTATTGATGAACTTCACAATAATCTAGATAACCATAGTTCTGAAAATGATACTCTAAAATATCCAAATGATGCACTAAAAGAATCTATTGAAAATTATAAGGCATAATCTTATTTTTGAAAATAACAATAATCTTCTTTATCAAGAAAAGGTTGATATTCTTACAAAATAAATGATTATCAACTCGACCTATTTTATGCACACATTCAGATTATGATGCTTTGATAAAAGAAAAAGATATTTTACATTCAAATATTACTCAAGTAAATTTGGATATAACTAAAAGGTTTCTAAAAATGCTGAATTAAAAAAAATAAGTTTCTAAATTAATGTAAGGAAACAAAGATCTTGATAATATCCTAGATAACTCTTCTAAACAAGTAGGAAGAAGAGGTCTAGGATATGTACCTAAAAACCAAACTAGAAAGACATATGTTCCTAACACTAACAATATATATGCACCTAAAAATAAAGTTGTAAATTCTCAAAATGTTCAAAAGAGAAATTAAATATCTGACATCTCATGTCATTACTATCAATGTTTAGTCATTATTCTTTCTCATGTGAATATCAAAAGAAAGGATCAATTGACATGGTTTGGGTTCCCAAACCCCCTACTTAATGTAAAAAGAGAACTATGTTGAGATTTTACTTATGCTTGATTTTGATAAATACATTTATGTCTCATCTCAACCTAATTTGATTCATTTTGCATATCTTTTGTGTTTGACAAAAATTCATTTGAATATTTTGTACACATTGTTATAAAAAATTAGACTTTCTAGAACTGATCTCGGTCGACAAACACTTCCACAGAGCAACCTCTCGATTGAAAACTATTTGATCGAGAATATGTTAGAAATTTAAATTTAAGTATTTCAAATGATATATATAGAGATATTTTTTGCTTGATAATATAAGTTCAATTGCTTTATTCTACATTAACCATCATGAACTCTACTTTGGTACCAAAAACCTTCTAAATTTGGAGGATTGGGTGGTTGATAGTGGATGCTCCAAGCATATGACTGGAGATAAAAGGCTTTCAATTCATTCAAAAGAAGAAGGGAGGATATGTTACATTTAGAGACAACGACAAAGGCACCATAAAGGGAATAGGTAATATCGAAACTAATCTCAAAATGTACTATTAGTAGATAATTTACATCACAATTTGTTAAATGTTAGTCAATTATCCGATAGTAGTTATTATATGCTTTTCAACAAAACTTGATGCAAATTGCTTGAAGAAGACACAAATAATATATTGTATGAAGGAAAAAGAGTAGGGAATCTTTATGTTCTTAGGCCTAACTCTATGAAATCAATTGTTGGAATGTCTTATTGAAAATGATAATACACAAACTCTATGACATAGAAGATTAGATCATGCAAGTACTCATGTTATTAAAAAAATTAATTAAACATGATTCATCTTGTGGTCTGCCTAAAATTTCTTTTGATAATCCTAAAATTGTGAACCTTTCACATTAGGAAAACAAACTAAAACTTATTTTAAAGAAAAACAAATCCTTAGTACATATAGACCTCTTGAAATCATATATATGGATTTATTTGGACCTATGAGAACACAATCTATAAGTGGAAAGAGATATTATTTTGTAATTATTGATGACTATAGTAGATATATTTGGGTACATTTTCTTTTTGGAAAAGATGATACTATTGGAATATTAATTTAGTTCTTCTCAAAGATTGAAAATCAATTTCAAAATAAAATTTGCACCAATAGGAGTGATCATGGAGGAGAATTTGAAAATCATGCCTTTGAAGATTTTTTCTCATCGAAAGGGTACACTCACAATTAATTTGCTTCACGCACTCCACAACAAAATAATTTTGTTGAAAGGAAAAATTGTTCTTTGCAAAAAATGGCTAGAACCATGCTATTAGACCATGACACACCTAAAACTTTTTCGGCTGAATATGTTAATACCACATGCTATGTTCAAAATAAAAGATCAATTCATCCACAATTGAAAAGACTCCTTATGAAATACTCTTTCCAAAGAAACCAAGAGTGGATTACTTTCACACCTTTGGAACTCCATGCTACATTTTAAATACTAAAGATGGTAAAGATAATTTTGTTCCAAAATCACAAAAAGGGTTCTTCTAAGGTTACTCAACCTAAAGTAAGGCCTATATAATCTTTAATACTATCTCTAAGAAATTAGAAGAAACAATTCACGTAACATTTCATGAAAATCAAACAAACAATGAAATAGAAAATGCTCTTCCACAACTAATTGAAGATTTAACCATATCACCTAAAGAAGATAATAATGTTGAAAATGAATAAAGTCAAAATCAAAATGAAGAATCACATCCACCCATTCCAAGAATAATAAAAGACCATCCACAAGGTCTAATAATTGGTGATCCTTTTGATAAAGTAAAAACTAGATCTTCTTTTAGTGATGCAGCTAACACGACCTTTGTATCCATCATTGAACTTAAAAATGTTGATGAAGCTCTTAAAGATGATCATTATGAAAGAAGAACTAAATCAATTAACTAAGAATGATGTATGAGATTTGGTTCGTAGACCTAAAGATAAAACCATTATCAGAACTAAATGGGTATTTCATAACAAGTTAAATGAATTTAGGGAATTTGTTAGGAACAGAGCTAGATTGGTTTCTCAAAGATATAATCAATAAGAAGGAATTGACTTTGATGAAACCTATGCTCCAGTATCTAGAATTCAATCAATTCACATGTTATTAGCTCTAGTTGCACATAAATACATCAAACTCTTTCAAATGCATGTTAAAAGTGTATTTTTAAATGGAATAATACAAGAAGAAGTTTATGTTGCTCAACCTCCCGATTTTGAAGATCTAAAACATTCTGATCATGTTTACAAATTTAAAAAATCACTATACGGTTTAAAACAAGCCCTTAGAAATTGGGGTATGAACATCTCAGAAATTATCATTCTGAAAATGATTTCTCTATGGGCAAATTGGATCCTACATTGTTTATCAAAAGGTATGAATTACATTTTCTCATCATTCATATATATGTTGATGATATTATTTTTGGTGCTTCAAATGAATCACTTTGCACACAATTTAGTGATATTATGCAAAAGGAATTTGAAACGAGTCTTATGGGTGATTTAACATTTTTCTTAGATTTTCAAATAAAACAAACCTCTCATGGTATTTTTCTCAACCAGGAAAAATATGTAAAAGAACTATTGAAACGAATATGGAAAATTGCAAGCATGTTCTACTCCAATGGGAATCTCCACTAAATTGACAAAGATTAGGGTGGTAAACCCATTGACAACTCCTTATATAGAGGTATGATTGGTAGTTTATTATACTTAACTACATCTCGTCCAGAAATTATTTTTTCCGTTGGTATATGCGTACGATTTCAATAAGATCCTATGAATTCTCATCTGGTCGTTGTCAAAAGGATCTTCCAATATTTAGCTGGTATAGTCGACTATGGTATTTGGTACCCACAAGATCAACCATTGGACCTTAAAGCTTATACTGATGTCGACTATGTTGGTTGTCATCTTGATCACAAAATTAGTAGTGGTGGTTGTTTCTTACTTGGAAAATCACTCATATCTTGGTTTAGTAAGAAACAAAATATTGTTGCATTATCTACCATTGAAGTAGAATATATGGCAACTGGCTCATGTTGTGTACAAGTTTTGTGGATGCAACAAGTCTTAAATGATTACATATTTTCATTATCTTTAACTCTAATTTTCTGTGATAACACAAGTGGAATCAGTTTAGCTCATAATCCTGTTTTACATAGTCATTCTAAACATATTAAAGTAAGACATCATTTTATTTATGATCATATTGCTAAAAATAACATATGTCTTCATCATGTTGATACTAAAAATCAATTAGCTGATATTTTCAAAAAACCCGTTGCTTTAGAACAATTTAGAGTAATTAGAGAAAAATTAAACATTGTTTCTTTTGAAGATATATATTTTTATCATTTTGCTCAATGATTTTATATTCCATACACTACTAGTATTACAAATTTAATGTTTATCTAAATTGATTTAATGTCATAAACAAGTATTGTTTAATCAAGCTCAATCCATCTTCATTATACAATTTTGCTCAAAAATGTAACTTCAGTCGACAAAAATATGGACCGAGAACTTTCTTAGTCAGCAAAATTCTTGACTGAGTTTCTATCAGTGGGACCCTCGTTCGAATTTGCACGCTTTAGTTAAGAACATTCTAGTTAGACCTTCGGCCAAAAATAGATTGGACCAAAAGTCCTTCATCGACAATTACTCAACTGAGCCTAATATTACAACTATAAAATTTGAATGTCATTGACCAAACTGACAATTGAAATGTGACTGTTGGCCACTCGATCGACGAGTTTGTCAACCGAGAAGCAGTTTGTTTTGCTATACATGGTCACCAATTCAGCCATTCTCTTCACAACTCATTGAGTAACCTTCTCTAGCATCCTTTAAGCATTTCATAGAGCACTCTTTCAACTACTTTAATTCCACTATCTTTACTACATCTTCTACCACCAAGTTCTTGCTCAACACTTCAAGATGGCATCCTCTTCAGCTCGCGGTGGCAAGAAGCAAGTGGCATCCAAGAAAAGATGTTTCACCTATGTGACACCAACACTGACGATCATCAATGGGATAACCTTCAACAATGTTGTTGTTGGGAAGTACCTACGACTCATCTTCAAGACATCTCTTCCTTGCTTCCCGGTGAAAACAAATGACTTTTCCTAGCTCCTCAACCTTCCCCTTCTCTTCAAAGTCTAAAACTACATGAATTTCTTACATGTTCCTTCCATTTTTGATCTGTACAAGTTGTCCAAGGGTTTTCTTACAACCTCATTAGGGAGACCAATGACCAATATTCCTTCACCTCCATTGTTAAAGGGTTATCCTTTGGCTTTTCTAAAACTGATGTTCCAAAAATGTTAGACATAAATGTTGTTGAATATGTCAAATTTGTAGATCTCACCATTGGTAATCCTCTCAACCAGCTCTCCACATATCAACAAGCTACAATCACCCTTAGTGACATCAAAAGAGCCATATTTTTTCCAAATACCTCTCCTCAAGAACAAATGAGTACTTACTATGCCACATCTCTAATCCTTGAAGCTAGGATAGTGAACCTCATTACTAGTCACAACATCTATCCTAGAGCTAAAAAAAATGAAATTCTTCAATTTAGGATGATTCTCATATATGCAATCCTTGAACACATCCCTATTAATTTTATTTGCATTATTCTCTCCAATATTCTTGATTACTTTGGCAATCCACCATATGCTGACTTTTTTTTGCCAAATCATTCAAAACTCAATTGGAAAAAACTTAGATGAATTAGGCTATCACATTGAACGATGTCCCCAAAGAATAACTCATAACATTGTTGACAAAATGGGAATGGACTTTAGGCACAAAAATTCTAGAACTAAAGAAGAAACAGCCCAAGAAGCATTCTGCCACCTTCTTAACCACTCCCTAGTTACTCTGTAGAAATCCTTGCAAATGATGTCTCTTATCTTAAAGAAGTAGCCTATCAAATTGGGAGACATTTTGACTACAACCACAATGCAATGACCTATCTCAACCACAAGATGCAATCTTTGACTCCCAATACTCCTGACATGTATCACTATGCCTCATACCTTGGGAGTATCTATCCATTCAACCCATACACCAACTACACTCAAGTCCCACCTCCACCATCCACTGAGCTTACACATACTCAATAATCCACCATGCAACTCCAAGACATAGCCACCCATTTCCATTTTGACAGAGCACCCACCTTTCTTGAGGCATATGCTCTTTCTAAGACGGGTGCACTGGATTGGGGTACTCTTGTGGAATACTATGGCATTGTGAATTTCTATGGGCAAGATTCATAGGATGATGCGATCCTTGATTCATTCAAGTGACATCTTGTTGTACGCATTTGTCTATCCTTATATATTTTCTTTTGAGCAACAAAGCTATGTAATGGTTTCTTTTATCAATAAATAGAGCTTGCTTAGGTACTTGTTCATGACTATTCTGGCAAACTTTGACATTTTTCTTTAAGTACATATTAAGGGGGAGTATTCAACTGGGGGGGGTATTTTGCTACTTTTTTAGATGACAAAGAGGGATAAATAATCTAAAAGAAAAACTTAATTTAATTCCTTGAGTTTTATGATTATGATTGAGTTTTGAGTTGAGAGACACATAGTCATAAATTAGTTATTGCACTTTACTTTTGGAGTTGGATGATATATTCCATATCTCTCTAGTATAAATGTGCACACATTTTGTGACACTCAAGAAATAGCTCACCAAGGTGTGAAAATTTCATTTTAAGTTTTTGCTTATAGAAATGTTTGCCATCTTTAGAAAGGGGGAGATTGTTGGCTAAATCAAACATTAGAACATCTTGTCTTTTGATGATGACAAACATTTCTTATTTGTGAATTTAACATGCTACCTAAGTGTTTTAGGTATCAAGTACATCTTGAGAAAGATTAATCAAGATTGGATCTTTAATTGCTAAATTTATTGTTTATATGTGCTTATTTGTAGTACAAATGTACAAGTATATGGATATCATGTAAAATCAAGCTATGGACCAACCCCACCAATCCCAAACCTTTTCATATGTCTAAACTAAGTGTCTAGGGCAGGTAGGTCACATTAGAAAAATCATTAGATAGGTTTTCCAAAAATGTGTGAACTTATTTATAAGAATCATTTGGTCGATAAACTTATCACTAAGACAAACTCAGTCAACAAAATTGTTGACTGAGACTCCCTTCAGTCAAAGAATCAGAGCACCGGAAGAAACTTTACAAAACTTAAGCTCTGAGTCATCCTCAGTTGAAAATATTGTCGATCGACACACTCTCAGTCGAAGAGTTTGTAGATTGAGGAAAGACTGTTAAGCCATTTGACCAAGTAGTTAGAATAACACTTAGCTGTTAGAACTGAGTTGGACTCTTACACCAAATTGGTCGAAGAATTTCTCAACCAGGACATCAAGAAGGGTTCTTGAATGCTAATTTTATTAACAAACAAATTAGCCATTTCACCTACATTAACTCAACTATAACGACTATTTCTCATCCTAGAAAACTCTAGACACTCCCCTAAGTTGCCCTAGCCACTTACACTCCATTCCTAAAATAGTAGTGGTCATAGACACCCAAATCGCAACTTGCACACTTGAATACATGAGATCTTGATCAAATTGATCTATACCACCATACTTGAAATCATTCACATTTGTTATTTTGGTATCCTTGTCTCAGATTAGCCTACCACCACTCAAACCTGATATATCCTTTATGGTTTGGTACATAAGCTTGATTCGTAAGGACATTATTGAGCATAATTGGTGTATTCCTTTCTCATGTCCTCATTATGTTGTT